>JAGSMS010000012.1:4800000-6012500 GCA_029286595.1 Bhutanitis thaidina | reverse complement strand
TAGGTTGGGATTGGGTTAGGTTGGGATTGGGTTAGGTTGGGTTAGGTTAGGTTAGGTTAGGTTAGGTTAGGTTAGGTTAAGGTTAGGTTAGGTTAGGTTGGGTTGGGTTAGGTTAGGTTAGGTTAGGTTGGGTTAGGTTGGGATTTAGGTTAGGTTGGGATTAGGTTAGGTTAGGTTGGGTTAGGTTGGGTTAGGTTGGGTTAGGTTGGGATTGGGTTAGGTTGGGATTGGGTTGGGTTAGGTTAGGTTAGGTTGGTTAGGTTAGGTTAGGTTGGAGTTAGGTTAGGTTAGGTTGGGTTGGGTTAGGTTGGGTTGGGTTAGGTTAGGTTGGGTTAGGTTAGAGTTAGGTTAGGTTGAGTTGGGTTAGGTTGGAGTTAGGTTAGGTTAGGTTGGAGTTAGGTTAGGTTGGGATTAGGTTAGGTTAGGTTAGGTTAGGTTAGGTTAGGTTAGGTTAGGTTGGGTTAGGTTGGGTTAGGTTAGGTTAGGTTAGGTTAGGTTGGGATTTAGGTTGGGTTAGGTTGGGTTAGGTTGGAGTTAGGTCAGGTCAGGTCAGGTCAGGTCAGGTCAGGTCAGGTCAGGTCAGGTCAGGTCAGGTCAGGTCAGGTCAGGTCAGGTCAGGTCAGGTCAGGTCAGGTCAGGTCAGGTCAGGTCAGGTCAGGTCAGGTCAGGTCAGGTCAGGTCAGGTCAGGTCAGGTCAGGTCAGGTCAGGCCAGGCCAGGCTAGGCCAGGCCAGGCCAGGCCAGGCCAGGCCAGGCCAGGCCAGGTTGTGCCAGGCCAGGCCAGGCCAGGTTGTGCCAGGCCAGGCCAGCCAGGCCAGGCCAGGCCAGGTTGTGCCAGGCCAGGCCAGCCAGGCCAGCCAGGCCAGGCCAGGCCAGGCCAGGCCAGGCCAGGCCAGGACAGGCCAGGCCAGGCCAGCCAGGCCAGGCCAGGCCAGGCTGTGCCAGGCCAGGCCAGGTCAGGCCAGGCCAGGCTGTGCCAGGCCAGGCCAGGCCAGGTTGTGCCAGGCCAGGCCAGGTCAGGCCAGGCCAGGCCAGGTTGTGCCAGGCCAGGCCAGGTCAGGCCAGGCCAGGCCAGGCCAGGCCAGGCCAGGCCAGGCCAGGTTGTGCCAGGCCAGGCCAGGCCAGGCCAGGCCAGGCCAGGTTGTGGCCAGGCCAGGTTGTGGCCAGGCCAGGCCAGGTTGTGCCAGGCCAGGCCAGGCCAGGTTGTGGCCAGGCCAGGCCAGGCCAGGTTGTGCCAGGCCAGGCCAGGCTGTGCCAGGCCAGGCCAGGCCAGGCCAGGCCAGGCCAGGCTGTGCCAGGCCAGGCTGTGCCAGGCCAGGCCAGGCCAGGCCAGGCTAGGCCAGGCCAGGTCAGGCCAGGCCAGGCCAGGCCAGGCCAGGCCAGGCCAGGCCAGGCCAGGCCAGGCCAGGCCAGGCCAGGCCAGGCCAGGCCAGGCCAGGTTGTGCCAGGCCAGGCCAGGTTGTGCCAGGCCAGGCCAGGTTGTGCCAGGCCAGGCCAGGTTGTGCCAGGCCAGGCCAGGCCAGGCCAGGTTGTGCCAGGCCAGGCCAGGCCAGGTTGTGCCAGGCCAGGCCAGGTTGTGCCAGGCCAGGCCAGGCCAGGTTGTGCCAGGCCAGGCCAGGCCAGGCCAGGCCAGGCCAGGCCAGGCCAGGCCAGGCCAGGCCAGGCCAGGCCAGGCCAGGTTGTGCCAGGCCAGGCCAGGCCAGGCCAGGCTAGGCCAGGCCAGGTTGTGCCAGGCCAGGCCAGGTTGTGCCAGGCCAGGCCAGGTTGTGCCAGGCCAGGCCAGGCTAGGCCAGGCCAGGCTAGGCCAGGCCAGGCCAGGTCAGGTCAGGTCAGGTCCAGGTCAGGTCAGGTCAGGTCCAGGTCAGGTCAGGTCAGGTCAGGTCAGGTCAGGTCAGGTCAGGTCAGGTCAGGTCAGGTCAGGTCCAGGTCAGGTCAGGTCAGGTCAGGTCAGGTCAGGTCAGGTCAGGTCAGGTCAGGTCAGGTCAGGTCAGGTCAGGTCAGGTCAGGTCAGGTCAGGTCAGGTCAGGTCAGGTCAGGTCAGGTCAGGTCAGGTCAGGTCAGGTCAGGTCAGGTCAGGTCAGGTCAGGTCAGGTCAGGTCAGGTCAGGTCCAGGTCAGGTCAGGTTAGGTTAGGTTAGAGTTAGGTTAGGTTAGAGTTAGGTTAGGTTGGGATTGGGTTAGGTTAGGTTGGGTTAGGTTAGGTTAGGTTGGGTTAGGTTGGGTTGGGTTAGGTTAGGTTGG
Organism: Bhutanitis thaidina; assembly: GCA_029286595.1. Lineage (NCBI taxonomy): Eukaryota > Metazoa > Arthropoda > Insecta > Lepidoptera > Papilionidae > Bhutanitis > Bhutanitis thaidina. The sequence continues at coordinate 6,010,261 of JAGSMS010000012.1, read as the reverse complement.
GTTGGGTTAGGTTAGGTTAGGCTAGGTTAGGTTAGGTTGGGTTGGGTTGGGTTGGGTTAGGTTAGGTTAGGTTAGGTTAGGTTAGGTTAGGTTAGGTTAGGTTTTTTTTTTAATAAAACTAAGTCTCCACAGACTTTTTGTCCGTGCCTTTTTTAGATTTGTCGTTATTATTTTTATTATTTTAACATATTTCTTATCACATTGTGAAACTAAAATGATATAAAATAAATACAGAATTTGTTATTGCAGTGAGTTCACTTACTTCCTTATATATATATATATATCCTGCATATGCTTTTTCTTATCATGACTTGTTATATTTATCATATAAAGTACGTCCGCCCAAAGCTAAATCAAGAATTCTTCTCCAACGTAGTTTTAGTAGTATGGATCTCGATCTTTTGCGAGAGGATGCCTCCCAGATTGATTGGACTGAAGTCTTTACTGGTGATAATATTGACGTCCAGGTAGAAATTTTTAATTCTCTTTTAGTTAAACTTTATGATACCCACGCTCCGATACGCCCAGTAAGAATCAGGCATCTCCCTGCTCCTTGGCTTACTGAGGACATAAAGATTTTACAACACAAGAAGAACGTAGCTAAAGCTAAATATAAATCAAACCCTTGTGAAGCCAATCGAGTTAAATATACAAATATTCGGAATCGATGCAACAGGTTGTGTAGAGATAAACAACGACGCCATATCCATAGATCTATACTCGAAGAAAAAGACTCCGGACGAGTGTGGAAATTTTTGAAATCTCTTGGGGTTGGGAAAGCGAGTAGAAATTGTCATTCAAGTATTAGTAATATTGATCTAAACGAGCTAAACCAGCATTTTTCCTCATCTTGCACTATTGATAGTGCCACAAAACAAAGGACAAAAAATCAAATTTTAGCTTTACCAACCTCTGATGATCCCGCTTTTATTTTTAGTCAAATCGACTGCAGTGATGTTAGAAGTATTATGGAAGTCAATTCTGATGCCGTTGGTTCAGACTGTATTTGTCGTAAAATGATCACACCCATCCTTGATTTTCTAGTTCCTGTCATTGTGTCTATCTTTAATCATTCTATCAACACCGGTCTTTTCCCTTCTTCCTGGAAAGATGCACAGATAACTCCTCTTCCTAAAAAGTCGAATCCATCCCTTTTCTCCGACTATCGACCTATTTCCATTCTTCCATTCCTGTCTAAAGTTTTTGAACGAATTGTTCATAAACAACTGACATTTCTCTTGTCCAAATGCAACCTTTTGAATCCATTTCAATCCGGTTTCCGTTCCGGTCATAGTACGACTACACTTGGTTTGAAGCTGTTTAGCGCCGCATGTCGTCGTGCGCGTCTCTTGTCTCTTGCCTCATGCGGTAACATAGATTAAGCTAATATAAATAAGGTTGATCTGTGTGTAAATTCATTAATCAAAAAAATAAACAAACTTCTATGCATTTTATTTTTTAAATTTTTGGGGGAAAAGTGAAAAAACACAGCATTTTCTACCATTCATACCATCCCCATCATTGGGTGATGCAAAAATAAAAGAAACAGAAGATATTAAATTTATTAGAAAAAAATTCGAAAAGACGTTGTCTACAGAGTTTATTTTTACGTTAGAGGGACCTCATTACGAAACGGTGTTACCTAGATTGTAAAAAGGAATTGACGTTTGATAAACGAAATTAAATTTATTACGTCGTTGAATAAAGAACTTTTATGTCACGTTAAGCAATATTTTTAGTTTTATTTAAGTAATATTTTTTAAAAGTCTATTAAGTTTTACTTTTAAAGTACTTATCTCTAAAATTTCCATTTCTTTTAAATCAGTTTCAACCAAACCATCGCTACTCCGCCCACATGACACCATCGGGGGCGAGCTCATTCCCTGGAAAAGGTATAGGAGAGCCATTAATTATATAGGCTTTGAGGCATTCCATCTTAGTACTTCTTAGTTCTTGAACCTTCAATATTCATAATACATCGACGGGAGCAAATATATGTAACATCAGGCTTGCACCAACTAAAACCCTACGGTGTTTTACCTTCGCGGCCCTTTCTCCCCTTTGTCCGCCATTCGAAGGACATGGCGGTCAGGGAGACAAGCACGCACCACACCGTCTCTCCTAGCCACCAGCAGTGGTGACACTCGTCATCACCGATCAGATCACAATACTAACACATAAGCACGTAGGCTCACCAGAGTCATGTAGGGATTTATTTTATTTATATTTTTCGAAATTCTAAAAAGCGACCACTTCTTTAAGGTACTTAAAGAATACAAAGAATGAGGTACTAAAAACACACAAAGTGGAACTTTTATTATTAGAGGTACTTCATAGTTATAAATAAAATCAACTTAATAGCCGTGGCAAGTTTCAAAGCTCTTAACTTAGAGGAAAGTTTCACTTGAAAATTTTGCTTTAAAAATTAAAGATAATTTAAAACAGTTTTAGATATTTAATGGTTTGAATTTAAAAATATATACTTCGTACTTTTAGTCGTGTAAATTAGATTAATATTTAATCTCACATGTTTAACTGGAGCCATACTAAAAACATTAATTTTAGCCTAATTCTATGTTCAAAACAACATTAACCTATTACACTACTACACTGATCTGAACCTAAAGTCTCAGTCTGTAGTGTCAGAAACACTAGGACATCATAATACACAATACGACGATAACTCAAAAGGTATGTATTGGACATATATTAGCCACTTCAACGATATAAAATCTACGTCTCCGCAAAAACACAAGATGGTTATCTAAAGATTTTTGCACATAGTAGAATAGTACTTAGTATAAAATGTATGATAGACAAGGTAATATAAAGATATTAGAATCTCCATTTTACTTCATTTCGTTTCATTGTTTTATGGGTCAAAATAATACAATGTCTAATGATGTCTAGTGATGTCTAATATTTTGTTTGAATTTAAGTGCGTTGTGTCTGTCGATCTTCTTTCCATTTCGTCATATAATTTTAAAGCTGTTTTAAATTAAAATCGATCTTTCTGTATTGGTTCCTGCAACAGAATGTTTAAGATAGATTATTAAAAGTTAAAAAAAATCTGTTACTAAATCGGGGCATGGTCACTATTCAAAAGCTGTTTTCTTAAGCAAAATAAAAGTTTCTTAAGCTAAATTTCAGCTCGTCTAGATTTTTTGTATCTTGAGATTTCATGGTCAGATCAGGAGATTTGTCTTTTATAAATATTCATCATCATCATCATCATTTCATCACATAGCTCGGTCCTGAACCACCTGCATTCATCAACTTCCCGCAACACTCCATCTAGTTGAGGGTTGTCCCACACTGCGTTTGCCTGTATACGTACTCGTCGACAACTCGTCGACAAAATATCCTGTATAGGCTTATAAATATTGGATAACAATAATTATTTACTAATTTATTTATGTAATATTTATATAATCTTACAAAACAATAAAAGAACAAAAGGGAGACTTAATTCTAAAAGCATCATCAATAGTCAACAAAATAGAAAATTAAAAATTATTCCAATAAAACAATATCTCTACAAAGAATATATAAATGAAATACGTAGTATAATATATACCTGCTTTATTACTATGTACTATACAAAACTCGGTTATGTACCATTTTTAGGTAATGAGCCTGGAAATTCTTTTAGAATGTGTTTGCAAAATGATTTTTAGGTAGCCCACTCCAGAGTAGCGGACCTCGGAAACCACAGCGTTGGAAGGACATAGAAAAAATCAATGACTCCGAAATACTTACGTTTCAGATATCCCTTGAGTTTCAAATACTATTTATGGCCAAACTAGTTACATACATAATATCGCCGTACGAACTACTCGCTTGCAAGATGTGTTTACTAAAATACGACCACTTTATTCTACAGAAATTGTTTTTAGTTGGTATAATTAATCCTATCAGTAACAGTAGAGTGCATCATTAAAGCTCGTCTAGCGGTATCGTAGTTTACAAAGTGTTTCTGGGGATCTTATTTTATGTTAAACTGGTTTATGTTTTATAATTATATAAAGTAATAATTATTTTACTTATACGCATCAAAATATAAAGGAAATTTTTGTAACAACTTCTCGGTACTTTACCTTTGATCTAAGACACTAGCGATGCTTTTCTTTAGTGTATGTTGCCAGAAACACAAAAATAAAAAAAGGATTTATCTCTGTCAAAAATGTACCGAAATTCACAAGGAAAACGTTTACAAACTACTTCTACTCTACTCTACTTCTAAAAAAGGGCAAAGCTCTGTAAGCTTTGGTTAAGTAGATTGCTCAAGCCATTTTAATGCCTTTAAAACAAAAAAATTGTGTTGTCCTCAAAGTGTGTAATTTTATAAAAATGTTGTTACCATTTTGATATACTATTGCGTAAAACTGCTACTACATGCGGTTAGTGAGTGTGTGGGTGCGAGTGTGTGTGTGCATGTGTGTGTGTGTGATAGTATGTTCGTATGCGTAAGTGAGTGTGTACATTACTTGTCCCTATAATCACCGAAAAGATTTCAGATGCAAAATTGTACCAAATTTTATTACCCAGATTATTTTATTACATCCTAATACAGTATTATTTGTATTATGTCTAAAGACGACAGAATGCAATTCTTGTAGGCCGGAAATCCGGAAGTTGCGTGAAAGAGGATAACAACTCCTTTCTTGCACGTTTAAGAATTCTTCAAAAAGCCATTGTCGACTCTTTCTTTTTCTAGTAGCAAGTAAAGTGTAAAGTTTGCTATGAAGGATACTAAACCTAGACTTAAAGTCCACTGCCTTCATTTATATTATATTATGTTTCTAAACAATTCTTCAAGTATAAATATGTGAAATGAATTACATCAATATTCTTTTTCGCTAGCGCATCTTTTTCACAAACACGCTATTGCCATACTTCCATCGTCGTTCAGATTAAATAAATTAGTCTTTCCAATTTTATCCCTATATGCCCCTTGAAATATACTTAAGAAACCTTAACTAATTTTCAGTCAAATTAAATTAAATTCTTAATTAAAATTCAAATTTTTTCTGTAATCTATTATTTTCAAAATACTCATTGAATATCGCTTTGTACTCTAATTAACTACTGTAATGTTCCGTTGTTTCATTGAACTTCATACAGGAGCAAATTATACATATATGAGCAAATGTATGATAAATAATTTCAGACTCCAAGAAGATAAAACTTTCACATTCCTGCATTCCTTGATGGTCAGAATTTACATTGCTAAAATGTTATACATTGTCAAAGTATGCCTGTCTCATTCTGGCAACAATAATATTGCCATATTAGCGTAGAGCGTCGCTAACTAATATCCGTTTTCGCTATCTAAAGCTGTGTTATGCTTCCGTTACTTTTCCGGGAGCTAGGCTGTCTTATGGCAAAGTGGGAAAATAGAAAGAAAATATTAATAGTATCTTTGTGCGAATATTGTGGAAAGAAATCACTTTGAAATCACTATACGTTGTATTTATCTACTTTCAATGTTGATCTCCTCCTGGCCGATATCAACCACGAAGATAACTTCCGTATACTATCGGCAGTTGCCACCTGCGGAGGAGATATTACAGTGCCGTAAGTGTACTCGCAAACACAGAGGCATCCATTCTTCTTTATCTTCCTATATCGCATGTAATGCTTATACGATAAGATCGGAGGAAGGATCAAAAGCAGTTTCAGGGATACGGGACTCAACATGACCCGAAGATCAATTACTGTTGTTTTGCAATATTGACTTCAGTTGGGATTCGAACCCAGGGCCCAAGTTCAGCAGTTGCTAACCATGCAACCACTACTTTCAATACTTAAATAATATACATGATAGAACCAACATGAAATAAATAGAAAAATGAAACAATTCGTATCTAAATTTACAGAATCGGTGCGATGACCTGTGTGTTAAATATGTTTGGCAGGATTTGAATGTTATTCAAATTTCATTATGGGTCGTCAAGTCTTGTTGCAAATCGCTTACATAAATTCTGATATGCCAGTTACAGTTTAATGAAAATAAATGATAATATTGTAAAGTTGATTATGACAACAAGCAGTTGAAATTATAATTGCTGCGTATTAGAAAAAAACATTATTGATTTACAATTCTTATCTCAAATTAAGACTGAAAATAAGAAAGAATTCTGAAATCCATTACCCATATCACCCCATTAGTATCCTATCGGATAACGGCAAAATAACTCTCGTGCATATGCTAGATCCAAAATTATCCAGAAAGATATAATAAAGGCTGTAGTCTAGTGGAATATGGTTCTTCAATTGAAAATCCACTTGTGGAGTACAACTTATGTGGAGATGATGCAAAAATTTTGAAACAAAAAAGAAGGCTTTCCGACGCTAAAATTCCTACAGAAATTTGTAATCATCACGCCTTTGTCATGATTAGGACAATTACTGTTTTTGTTCCAAATTTGTTTACCAAAAAAACATGTTGCGTCGTTTTCTTAACGTTTTCGTGTAGTGTTGTTAACTTCCGTACAACCCCGTTGACTTCTTACACTAACTTCAACAAACTGGTGTTGCAATATTGTCATTGTTATTTGTCTTATAAAATACTACGCTTTTGACCACGATTTCTTCCGCTTCAACGTATCTTGCGGTATATAAGTATATATATATATGTATGTGTTGTACCTTTATTAATGCCGTAATCAGTATCTTAAAATATTTATAATATTTTAATGTTTTCGTAACCAAATTTTCAGAAGTTATGTCAAAATTATACAAAATTGCTCTTGATGTTCACAATTTGTACTGCTGCAACTACATATCACGCAGTCGTTGTTCTGGCTTAGTCCTAAACTATTTCGTCGGAATATAACAAAGCATTGGAATAAAATTTACTATATAACCTATCTATTTCTTTACTACGGTTTTTAATTCACGTTTGTTTGCATATCTGACTAAAATCAAGTAACAGACAGTAAAAATTCATAATGCAATTTTTGAAGTCTTGTAAAAAAACGTTTCATCCCTCATCCAGTATGCATTGGACTAACAATGTGAGACTATGTCGGCGGCACGTGTCTGCGGTGAATCAATTTTGTGTGATCGATTAGACTTGAACAAACATTGAATATCCAATGGATTGAAGTGGCAAATGCATCCAATGTTGTTTAACAAACGTACAAATATAATGTTAATGTTTAATATTTAATAAGAAATAAAGCTCTCACAACCGTTTACCCAGTACTAGAGGCTCAAAGGTTTTACTAGACATTTTTAGTACTTTCCTCCTACTTTTCGGAACCTTATTTGGAACAACGTAACCGGTGGTGAGCATGTCGCCCTTTTTAATGTCAAAATTTTTAATGTCAAACAAATTACACATTAATTTCAAAAAACTCGAGCCCCCGCGAGGATATTGAAATTAAAAAATATCCTAATTTCAATAGAGAAGATGGCTGGGTGACATCTTGACGTCTAACACCTCAGTCCCCCCGTGGTCACGTCGTGAATATAGAAAAAAATTAAACGCGATAAAATCCGTAAAAAAAAGTTTCATTTCAAATGTGTGTCAGCTTTGCCCTGTTACAAATCTAGCTAATGGCTATATTGGCTAATGCAATTTTTTCTGTAGAGTTGGTAAAGTACGACTTGTGGGGTGGTACGCCGGCCGAAATTATTCCAATAGCCGTCTCTGCAAATGGGTTAATCCCCGGTTTCTTTGCCTTTTCCCCGAACCCACGGCCCTCGGCACGGATCTTCTCTGCCGAGGGCTTCCGTATATTTGGTTTATTGTAATTCATATATTGTAATTAATTTATTTATGTTATTTTTATCTAGTTATTTTATATACCAACGAGATGAGAATATATGTAGATAACTCCATAGGAATAGTGATAAACTGTATCACGTATATTGATTTTCTGTACTACACTTACACTTACACTGTACTAAGTGTATACATGAAGTTTGTTAAGTTTCTTACATTGTACAGAGGCAGGTGTAGAGATTTATCTACATTTGACTCTTTCTTTAAGTTGGTATATGTTATGTTATAATATGTCAAATACATATAGGTGTGTATCTTCAGACGGTACCATAAGCGGCAGACTAGATATGATATTAAACATTAAACAAATCATTTTATTACATTTCAGTGAGTTTTTATGGATAATATTTCAATTCTATGTAGAAGCATTTTCCTGTGTAGAATTTTCGACTTATGTTCAACGTACTGGAATAGGCTATAGTCCTTAATGTTTGCGTGTGCGTAAAGCATTGCGTCGAACTTAGACTTTCAAAAAGGAAATTTGTTATTTTTAAGTATGAATTCAATTAAATTATAATGTAATACAATGTTATAGTATTTGAAAAATATCTCATTTAATGATACCCTCCACAAAAGAAGTAATTTTGGTTTAAAATAATTATAATAAAAAAATACTACGTCACCCAAATGTTAAATCATAAGATATTTTTCAGTTCTCCTCCGTCTGTAATTGCGATAATATGTAGACCATAGAAAAAAAACCTTTTTTGAAATGTATATACATGTCTTTTTATGTAGGTATTTAAATGCATTTACTAGTGTCATGAGCGCGAATATGTTTTTTGATGTATTTTAATTCGTCTAATTTTTTTTATACTTATGCGGGCAAACGAGCAAGCGGCTCACCTGATGGTAAGTGATTACCGACCGATGATTGCAGATGTAAGTGGGCGACCCACGTACATCTGCATTACCAGAGGAGATAATTTTGGGGGATGGGTGGGATAGGGAGGGGGTTTAGGGTGGAGGGGAGTGGGCCTCCGGTTACCTCACTCACCGACCAAAAAGCAAAAGTACAAGATGCTTCTACTTCACGCCGGAATTCTGTGAGGAAGTGGTACTAACGCGGTCAAGTCGGCGCATTCGAGCAGTGGCTAAAGCCGCCGCTTGGCCGCGTTAATATATATAAGATAACATTATGTTTAAAATTAAAATGAAACAAATTATTTACTGATTTTAATTACGTTTAATTTTTGTTTTAATTTCATTACGTTTCAAACGTGTAGTGTTCGCGTTAATAAAAGAAATCATAATAAAATTTTCATATTTTCATATCAGTTACATTCAAACAAAACTATGTCATTTAAACATGCTCACTGAAAAAAATAACTTTAATAAGTAAACAATAACACTTAAAGTTTATATCATAAATGTATATTTTAAATTGTCACCATCTGGCACTTGCGGTATATGTGGACTATGTAATTAACCTTTTTCAAAATGAAAAATCCTACGTGTATATTAAAACACTCGTATCTTTCAATACAAGTACTTTCAACATTGATTTCTTTATAACCCAACGTCAACAATGACTATATTGTTCATATGTATATTCTAGGTGCACTCTTATTAAAGCGATAATTTCTTCTTTTTCTTTATCAGTCCGTGTAAGTCAGCAGTGGACTTAGGACATAGGCCCTGCCATGAAAGTACCAATAAAAGTTGGCATATCTGATTACGAAACTTTCAAACACTCAAGACGCTGGGCAGGCGGTTGGGTGAGCGTAGTGCTGGTACCATCGAGTACGAAGCTTAGTAAAGCATGCTGTTCAATCCCAAAGACCAGATCCTAAGGAAAGAATCACTCAAGAGACTCGCCAGTTAGTAAATAAGTAGCAACGCATGCAGATAAGTTTAACTTTTTGGAGTAAATGTTGGTACATTCTCTCCTGCAACCCATTTATTTATAAAGAATTTTTAAAAAACAGTAATACAACATAAAGCAGTAAAAACACCGAAAGAGCTTTTAAAAATATTGGCGTTCACTAAATAAACTAACCAGCGTTTTAGTTTTTATAAGGAGCTGAAAACTATATGAAACTGTATAATTTCCCAAAGGAATCACGAGATTAGTTTCGTTGAAGCGTCTTATCTTGCGTATTTTTAAATGCTGTTATTACGAATTTTTGTGTTCGAATTTCTTCGAGTTTCGAATTACGAATTCGTTAAGATAATTAAATACAGATGTGTCACTAGCTTTCAAAGATATCTAAAAGTTGTGTACTTGTGTTTTAAGCTCAATAATACATTTCTTTTTATGTAAATACTTTATTTTAGACAAAAAATTTGGCAACCCAGCAATTTATTTTATTAAAGTTGTTTTATTATAATATATCTGAATTCTAAGTAATCTAAAAATAATAAGTATTTAAATTCTTGTTAAACCTTTTTGGCCTTTATAATTAGTTGCTTATATATAATATATAAGCAACTATATATATATAATAGTTATTTCGTCTGTCTTGAATCGTTGCTTCTCAGGACACCGGTGCTCGAAGAAGAAAGATAACTTCGTTTAAAAATTGAGAAACCTGGTTACTAATGCCTTACCATCGGACTTTCTGAAACTTGTGACGGGAAAATATGAATGCTAGTCCAAAAACAGCACCCGACTTAAGGACAAGGACCTACTGTTATAGTCCGGTACTGAGTGCTGGTTTCTTTTTTTTGGAGGGAAAAATAATAGCCACCTTTTGTAATATGTAAACAAAACAAATTTAGCGTTGGTTTAAAACAAGTAAATAAACTCTTAAGGGAGCGACATAAACAACGAACGTGACTCTATTACGAAATTAAGAATTAAAAAAGAAAAACACTTAACGTACGTGTGAAGCTTAATATTGCTTGTTGTTGAGTAAGTGAGGTTGGTCGGTTAGTTATGTATTTTTTGATGAAAATTATATGCTACACAATGATATTATTCATTAACATTTAAGAGATTCAGTTACAATTTGTCATCACCGCCTGGACAGTCTCTTATAAGTTGGGAAGATTTGCCGTAATCACCGTAATAGTAAAACTGACTGACGTATGATCCTCGAATAAAGCTTCTGGCAGGATTTGAACCTAGAACTCATTAGGCATCTACGATGATAGCTGACTGTGTTTTGTCGCCGACGCACTTGTGGCATACAGAACCCGCACATTATTACAGAACGTAATAATATTAACATTTCATATTGTGCACTATATTTCCGCTTAGTGTTTATATATCCATATAAGAAGTTCGATTCTAACAATACAGTTAGGATGCGAAGTTTCTCGTGATGGTCAAATATAGGGCTCTGTGTACTATTGTACATAAATACAAAAATATTATGCTCCTACTTATGAAAAAAAAAATAAGTGAAATATTCAGTTTTTAATTTCTATATTACTTAAAGAATGTGTATGTCAGCTTTGATTATATTCTTCAAATGAGAAAAAAGAATTAAATTTAATTAAAGATTGACCAAAAATGTTACCATAAAATATCAAAAATATAAGATCAGGAACTCTGACATTCATCTCGTGGGTGTCAATGTTTATCGATTTTCGGAATAAAAATAAAAGTAGTTAAATAAAATAAAACAGTTTGTTACAGACAATACAAGAAATGACAATTCTGGATCTTTTACACTCCCTTTTATTGTTCTGTAAGAAATCACCAATTTTGTAGCCGGAATAATGAGATTTAATAAAATATATTAGTTTTACCCTCTATCTAACCGCAATGTTTTGACCGACTACTCGCTGACACACTGATACGAATTACACACAGTGTGACGTTGCCAAACTTGCATGAGCTATCTTAAGTGTCTGTTAATAAAGATGACAATACCTGGTTTGACAGTTTTCTATAAGAGCGGCAACAAGCTATAGCTCCGTCCAATAATTGGCCCGAGGACCAGACCGAACGGTGACATATCAGGGCGGTTCTTACCACCCAGTACTAACTACAGCACATTGCATCGCCAACCTGTATTCAATCAGTTTAAAAAAAAAACGCTCAAAAAAATTGTTTCTGTTCATTCTCTTCCGATTATTTAGTTTATTCTCCTACATTAATGGGTCAGAAAATACAAAATACATACATAAAACAAACGTATATAAAGGCCAAAAAAATTTGAGCAGTCTTTAGTGATATATTTATTATTATTAAATATTTTTATTCATTTTATATTTAATAAAACTAGTCAATGGATTGTAGTGGCTAAGTTGCAAGTTATCTGGTACTGCGATCGTAAATCTTTCCTTATGGGAGATCCCAATGTCCTTCACATGCTTTTGAAGAAGAATAAGAATCCATTTTACAGCATTTTATATATAAAATATTATTCAATGGATTCCTATATCTAAAAATATATAAATTCCATGAAAAAAAAATAAGACTGTTTTGTATGGAAGCCGGTTTATAGTCCGAAAGCACAACTAAAACTATTTGGTTTCCTTTTTCGATTAAGCGCTTTGAATATGCAATCGAGGATAACGGGTGTTTCTGAATAATGTACTAGCCATTTGTTCCATGTTGGAAGGTGTGTGAATTTTTCATTGTATTTGAATTTATAGTAAAAAGTTTTGTTTTGGATAAAGTAGTAGAAAGATCTTAAAATATAGATAAAATAGTTGCCGCTAAATGTACAACAGCTGGACAAAGGCCTCCTTTCGATATTTGAGAGGCTTTTGGAGCTGAGAAGGTTCTGCCATGCTGCTTCCGTTGTCGGCGTACTTTACATGTTCCCGAAATAATATATAATTTTATTACTGACTAAAAAACATCTTAAAATCATTCAAATATAATAGGAGAAAAAAAACATCGATTTCGTACGTGTTGCTAAAAGAAAAAGTGTTGAGATCTATGCGAAATTAATGATAGGTAAATAATCAAATCAGGATTTTAGCGATGTTTCTAGATACCAGATTTTCTAAACGTGGTAGTGCCAAGCGGCGGCTTTTACTGCTGCTCGAATGTGCCGGCCCAAGTAGAGTAGAAAATCGAATCGAAATCGAAATCGAATAGAAGTAGAGAATCGAAGTAGAGGCATCCTGTGCGTATGCGTTTCGTTCGCTGAGTAAGGTAATCGGAGGTCCTCAGGCCCCCTTCCCATCCCCCTCCTCATCCTCCCTCCCATCTCCCTAATACCCTTTCTTGAAGAGGCCTATGTTCAGCAATTAGCTTAAATAGTCAGATAGAGATAGATAAATCTGTGTCTTTAAACAGTAAGATACTAGTACCCAAATAGCTATAAGTAAAAAAAAAGATATCTTAGATTGAACAGACGTCGGCTTCACTTACTACTTGGCTTCGCGTACTTAGGATAAGAAAACTTTTATAATATAATATCTTAAAGTTAATGCTTTCTGCAATTCTGGATTTTGAGTTGTAAAATCTACTCGAACAAAGTTGCGAGATACAGTTTGTGATTAATGTTATAATCGCTTAAAATAACACTGAAACAAATTCCAATGCGATTTACATCTCATATTTTTCATTTACAAAAAACACAACAAGTGGTAGCAATTCGCGTCAGCTGTGGGAAATTGTTTACGTTAAGCTCATTCCGCCTAGATAAAGATAACGGCGCGCCGCGTTTAAATTTTAGGCAGTTTATTTTTATGTCCCAAAAACCTTTTCCCTCAACATAAATTACAAACAAAATATTTTTAAAGCTGTGTTGTCAACAGTCAAATAATGTTCAGGCGCTTTTCCTACATCAGTCTTCATATTTTTTTTATCGGAAAAGGGGACACACGACCAATCGGGAAGCTCCCATAGGGAATGTGTGTGTCTGGTACGCACCTCGCTGCTTAGAAGCTACTAGAAGTGGGTCGTACTCGCTAAAACAAGTACTTAGTCTTATGAGTACAAGTAAATACGTCGTAGAATTCCAAAGACTAGTTCATTTCATCATCAAATGCTCGCATTTCAGAAATACGCGTCTGGTTGTTATCAATGTGGTTAGGGACTTCGTAGTTCCTTCATACATATTTTACAATTATATACCTAAAAAGATGCAAGAGAGTTTTCAAAATTATGATAAGTAATTCATCGAAAATTAGTTACAATTTCTATAAACCATTAACTAATACCACCAATATTCTGGCAAAGTTAGTTTTATACCTTTTAAATCAATGAACACTTACAAACAACTTAATTTAATAGCATAATATACCGATGCTTTAGTACGAACCAACAACTAGAGAATAACGGAAAATATACTACCTATTTTCGTAAATGAACACCTCACCTGCACGAGGCGGATGCCGGAATACCCGTCTGAACTTGCCAAACACAAATCTCACAGGTTAGTGATGGGAGAGCAGCACCATTACTGCGAGAGTACTGGCATTGAGTTCATCAATGCGCTTGCCCAGCGTAGTGCCTTCCGATAAATATATGCCACTTTCTTGTAGAAACCAATGTTCTATGTTCAGTAGTGAACTAAAATAGAGAGAGGTAGCAAACATATATTCTTTCTTTCTTATGTGTACTTATGGTATACGTTTGCTCTAATATACGGTACACTCCAGAAATATTTTTTTAAATAGTTAATGTTTAACCTTAAACTGAAAAACTTGCTTCACCTAAATAATAACATTATATTTTACAGTTTAAAAATCTTGCGCTTTCATATTTTATTTTATATATTAAGTTTTAATTTCAGTTAAAGAAGAGATTGAAGTTTAGAGAGGTAAGTAAACTTACCGAGATGATGCTCTCAATCGCGGTAAGTTGTAAATAAGTTAAAGCAAACGTCAAAGCTCATGTTTTGGCTGAAAGTTTTTAAAAGTTCTTCCAGAAGGAAAGACCTTTTATAAGTCAACTTCTTTAGATACTATCAATTTAGTATTTTTTTTTTCAGTTATCAGAAATTGACAAAAGTATAAATAATAAAAATAAAACATCAATCTTTTGCAGCCTTACAAATTCATATGTCACATAAAAACGTTGAATAACGTCCTGTAAATAACACTCTGCTTGGAAAAGGCCTCATTTTTTAATATTTGAGAGGATTTTAAAGCGGAAAAGAGTCCGCTTCGAAAAAAAATGTAGCTTTTATTATTATTACTTCTCAGTCTTTCAAGGTCGGGGCACGTGGTTGATTTAGCACTTAAAATTGCTATTAATATGCAATTAAAATCTACAGAATTTACTATATCAATTTTGTGGAAAGTTCTAACAACGCATTTTATTTCTGTATTTTCTGTTCCACGAGAATAATACACTTTTATCTGATTGTTCCAAAAAAAAAAAAAAGTCTTGCCTATCCTTATTTTGGTTATCATGATCCAATAGATGTTAAATACTCGTAGATTATAAATTCTTTTCCTTCAACAGCAAAGTAAGAGTGCGATTTCTTTCACGCCCGGCAGCCGGATTAGCTGTTGGAGTACCAAATACCTTGTATAATTTATATCACCTTCCCTGCTATAACTTTAATAAATTCTAGTAAACTGTGCCAGCTTAAACGACCAAATCCGTATTATATATAGACCCATTGAAAAATGTAACCATAGAATAATCCTATAGAACAATTTTTTTTCTGGATTGAAATACCAATATCTCGATTTGCTCAAATGACCATATGAAAAATTCAGTGGCGATCTTACGATAAAAGAATATGTTACATTGTTTTTGGGTGGTATCATTATTGGTTTAGTAGCGTTGTTAATATTATGTGAAAGGAAGCAACTCTTTCACAAAATCGGAATGATCAAATTGTCTTACGGATTTTTTAAGGCCGTGAAGAGTAATATAGTCTCAGATAGGGAACTATTTTTAAAATCAATACAGTCATTCCGGAGACACACATATACTCTTTCTTTATAATATTGGAATAGAATTAAAAAAAAACAATAATCGAAGGTGTAACTTTGTATATGCATGTACATTACATATAAGAGCAGTTAAATTGCCTTGTTTAATTCTCATCAAAGGAGCCACAGTTAAGACGTACCGCAAATACCCATGTAGTGTACTATGTAAACTAAGATGCCTTGATTAGATGTATTTAACAACGTACAAACAAGTTCCCCTGTGATGTGAGCCGACCAATGCAACTATTAACTTAAACTATGTAATAGAGGAGACCTAGACGTTTGTGTTAGTTGATGATTATACACTAATTTATTATAGATCGATATAAATGCAGGTTACAATAAAGTCAAAGTCAAAATATACATATTAATTAAGAATCTTTGGGCCAACGTTTATGTATAAATTTAGAATCAGCATTTTGTAATTGAAGAAAATTAAAAAAAAAAGAGACCTTCAATTGTGAGGGTATTCAGAATGAACTCAAATTACCATCGTCACTCATACGATCACACTATTCATTTTCATTTAATTTCTTTCATTATCGATATTTACTAAACTGTAGGATTTAATAAGAATTATGAGCTCGAATTTTTATTGAATAGATATTATTATGAAATTAAACTAGACAAAAGCTCTTTTGTGACTGTTACATGGTTTTTATCAAGTATTCTCTGCCCCATTTAAGTATCTCTATTATATACCTAATTCCTATATATAAAAGATAAAACAAATAACATTAAACAAAAAATAATTTAATCTCACCTGCACCCTGCTGATTGCAGGATGTGGCTCTGACGACCGATCGATGACGGAAAATCCATTCTCCCCGAACTGGTGATCGGACAGTGCTCCACTAGTGCGAGAGTGTCGGCAATGCTCTCATCAACCCGCTTGGCCAGCAAGGTGAGTATGGGGAAAACTTTGCCTATATAACTTATATCAATTTTTGGCGCTTTCATGGAAATACCTATGTCCAAGCTGTAAGAGGAAGTATCGTAAACGTGTCGTAAAGTTAATGTTATGGAAATTCTCTAACCCTTTATTATTACCACGATACATACACGCACGTACAGCTACATACATTATAAATGGTTACTTTGTTTAATAATTTTAAAGTAAATTTTCATGTCATAATATGTACTTAATAAAATGTGTAAAGCTTTTAAAATACCCGTTTTCCTTGATCGCACAGTTTAAAAATTAAAAGGAAATAGAAAACTAAGCGTGCATTCTTACTGCGAAACCAATAGAAAACAAATGACCATTCAGTACATTTAGCGTACAAAGTGTAAACTGTAGTTTGCGTTTATATTTAACTTTTTTCTTAAAAAAAAATTGTACATGCACAAACCCGGAAGACGTAACAAATATTTGCGTTCAGTGCAGGAATCTAACCCGCGATCCATAGAGTTCAAGCCACTCTGCCAACCAAACCGCTTAAGCTCAATCATTTTATTTACACAGTGTTTTGACGCATGTATTCTGTGCTAAATTTTTTTTTAATTAATTTGTAGCACTGATTTTGTATTGTATATTATATTTTAGAATTTTTAGCAGAAAGTAAGGTCAGAACAGGAATACGGTGTCAAAATTAGGTTTCTTTATTTATTTGCAAGCGAATCAGCGCACATTAAAATTCACATAGACCATTTAAAGGTATCTATTTCTATTTTCAAAATTATTTAAAAAAAGATTTATTTGTGTCACGCTAAAATATTTCAGGGAAGATTAAAGTAAGCTAAACTTTACCAGCTCACCTATAACGAGCAGATCTCTGACATGTTATGAGGTATTACAGCTCGTTGAAATAGTATGATAAATAGAGCCATTTGTATCAATTACAATTATTTATTCGAATTTTCTTAAATTAAAAAATGTCCTGTTACTTACTATTCATGCTTCAATAATAATAGTATCTAGGAAACCAATTAAGTTAACATTTTATGCTATATTTTACTTTAAAATATTAAGCTTGACACAAATGTTCACCTACGTAGAGTAATACTTAAAGAGACCGCAAGGCTACCTCCGACAAGGCAATTAGGAGGACGAAGCCGCTATGTTCAATGTACGAGAAAGGTTAATGGGAATTTGTTGTTTAATATTCAGTGCAGGCGTCATTATTTAGTTTAAGTTCTGTTTAGCTTATTATGTAACGAAAGTGGTCAAATTAGGTGTATTCTTTTTTCACAACTTATTGTTAACTATGAAGAGAAAGTAAAATTATTTAAAACAAACTTTTTTAATAAATTCAACGTTTTGTGTAACAGAAATGTTACAGAGAAAACATTTTTCTCCAAATTGATGGCATTTGAGTAGAGTACATAAAGAGACACCTCCAAACAAACCTTGATTGGAGAAGGTTACAAATGCGATGTTAACCCCGTGGTACAGCCTGTAATTAAGTTAGTTAGTAGTTTAAACAGATTTAAAAATAAACAATAAAAAACACTTGGTCTACAATTGTAACAGTTCCTCAATTACAAAACTAATTTACGCTATCCACTCTAACTTTAAGCAAAACAAAGCGCAGAATACAGCCAATCCACTGCAACAGTTTCCCGTTCAATAGACGTTTTTGCTGCAAAACAACACCCAAATTCAAATCCTAAATTTGTTTCCAATAAAATTGTTAATATGTACAATTACTGGTGTATTGTTTTATATTGGACACTGATTTTATTCCTTGTCAAATGATATACGTATACAATAATATCAACTCTGTCTTCGATCGACGATGTATAAAGTAAGGCAAATATTCTGGGTATTCATGTTCAGGTATCAGGCCGTAACGCGAAACCTAGCGGTTCCGTATATAAATATATTGATAAATGTGATTATAAAAAGGAAGATTTTACTGTAAAAGAAGTATAAGCGTTAATTATACTCGTAATTTCCGTAATTATGAAGTTTCACCAAGTGAGAAAGATCGCAAATATAAATTATGTAAATGAAGCTACACTGCAACACTTTTACGGCAAATTTGATTCAACCAATATTGAAACCAAGGAAATTTTTATGGTATTTCTTTAGTCGGGTGTCAAATAAGGGATGAGTTCGGACGGATTTTCTTACGTCAAAACTCGGCCTTACGGCTCGTAGGTATTCATTAGAAAACATAATAATATTTGGTGATACATCCAAGCATAAGTACTTTTTCTTCTTCCTCAGTACTTCAGCCCACAGCGCCAACAAAATGTGAAATGCCACGCGGGGGAAATTTCTTGAGTACTACGCTGAGCAGGTTGGTAAGCACAACGCCGGTACACTCGGTTGGGGTGTCGGATGGACGGTCTCAAAAACCTCGTCTGTTAGTCAGCGAGGTGCTCCACGTGCAGCGGCCTTATTTGCTGTACTCTAAAATATCCGGGCGAACAAATTTCTCCACAAAATTGTATCTCGTTATTTTTTTTATATCAAAGACACGATTTAGTATAATGGTAAGTAACCACGACTTGACTTAACGAAACCATCTTAAAAAATAACACGGTATGATTGTGTCGGGGAATGATGTCACACGGAATTTTTATGAAATTGTTTGGTGGCATAGCGGGTAAGACCACAGGTGAGATTGTCATTTGGGTAATGTAAAGTTGTAAGCGAAATATGCGAAAATTACGATATACAACAAAACATTTGGTGGTTGAGTTCCAAAATCTATTTAATAATAAGTCTTATTATTTCTTTTGGAGTATTTATATTTATTCTCATTTGGTCGGGTTGTATATATACATACATATATATACAAATAAATACTTTAATACAAATAATATTTAATAAAGTAAATATATAATAAAACTAAATAGATAATTAAAACCCAACCAGATGGAAGCCCCCGGCAGGGGAGACCAGACGGCCGAGGGTTAGGGAGAAAGGGATAGAAACCGGCGGACAATGCGAGCAGTATCGAGTAGCACCGCCTTCTGCATTTGATCTCGGAGCGGTCCGTCACGGAGTCACAGCCGCCTCAGATCTTCCGAGAGGCTGACTGGGATTAACCCATTCGCAGAGACGACGATCGGAATAATTTCGGTCAGCATACCTCCGCCCCACATGTTGGTTACCTCGTGAGCCAGGTCCAGATATTTCGTTTTCTTATCTGTTTCGGCTTTCACGAGGTTCTCGTCATATGGAATGGTGATGTAGACCAAAAATATCCTCGACTGCGCCCGGTCCATCAACACGATGTCAGGCTCGCATGAACCATCCTGTCCGTGATAATGGATCGGTCCCAATAGAGCCTAGCACGGTCATTTTCGAGCACGACTTCCGGCGAGTATTTATAGTAAGGTAGTCTCCGATCCACGAGACCGTATTTCAGAGAGGGCTACTAGGTTGTGTCTGTGCAGACTTAGAAAGGGTTAGAAAGCGCTGAATAACCGGAGATGACATGCCGAAGCGACTCCCCGAAACGGTGACAGGCTCGACAGATGTCGACGGTGCCATCCCCTAGGATGTATATCTCCGATAGTTGTTCGTCTTAATAACCTGATCCTGTATCGCACAGACAAAACCCTCGGTTTACCCAAAGAGGTCACCAAAACGCAGCCTGTTTAGCGAAGCGACGGTATCTACGAAAGGCTCATGTAGAGCCTTGTAATAATAAGTAATATTGTTATTCATAACAGTGGAACAGCGTAAGAAGGTGCAAAATACCTTATAACAGGTTGTTCTAATTCACAGTGGAGGCGCACGGAAATTACGAGTTCTTAACGCGTCGAGAGCGGCCACCAGTATTGCCCCATTTTAATGTACTGTGAGTACTACGATGTTATATCGTTTTCTATATGCTAGGTGACGTCATTGTTTACGTCACGAAGCAACGGACCAGTATCACTCGCACATATGCTGATATGGTATGTCAAATAATTAAGACGTCCTACAAAAAAAGCTAATTGAATCACCGCGTCCAAAGGCGGTATAAACCTCTTTGCATTTAAATTTTACTACACTTCCTACCGTACATAACTATCTATAAATATGCGAATAAAAAACTTGCCAGTACATCATAGCAACCTAATGAGCGCTGCGTAGCACTTAGTTACAGCAATTAACACATAATGAGCTACGCGAAGGCTAGTTAAGTGGCGGAAGGTTTTGAATCTTCCTTTTTTAATACAGTATAGTTTTTTTATACTGTTTACAACAATTTTTGTTTTCAGTTATGGCTAGTAGGTAGTTGGTACTGTTGGTGGTAGTTATGCGTAGGTGGTCAGCAGGGTCGCTTTTGTTTCACGTGCTCGGTGGTGAAGGAAAACATTGTGAGAAAACCTGCATGTCTGAGAAATATTTAAAAAAAATATTTCAATGATTTGTGAAGAAGAATCCGGTTGCATTGGAACAGCGTGGCGGACCCCGCCAGCCTTCAATACCCTCTCAGATATTTGCGAAGGAGGTGTTTGCCCAGCCGTGGGCACTTACAGGCTGCTACTTTACTTTTACCACACGCTTACCAATTTTTGTCCACAAACAGCAGTGCAACTAATGTGGCGTTCTGGTTTGAAAGGTATAGAGAACCAGTATAAAATGTAATAGGAGGAAAGCCTGTTGCCGCCGTTTCATGCACCGGGCAACCGGAGCTCCTTACTATATGCGGATTTTATAAAGAAAGTTTGAGGAGTAGCAGTTGTTTTATTTTTTTATGGGGAAGGTGGCAAACGATCGAGCAACTCACCTGATGGTTAATGATTACCGACGCCCACCTACATCTGCAACACCAGAAGAGCTACAGGTGCATTGCCGGCCTTTGAGGATATCTGGGGAAGGGGGAAGGGAGTGAAGTGACCTCACTAACCGAACGAAACGCAGAAGTACAAAGATGCCTCTACTTCATGCCCGTTTTCTGGGAGGCCGTGATTCTAACAACGGTGGACCCGCCAGTCGAGAAGTAGTAAAAGCCGCTTGGCTCTACAACGTACAAAATCTATTCTACCAAAACGGCTAGGTAACTCTAATTCCAATGATTCCAATTAATTAACGTATTACCTATCTTACAAAAGTAGCCACTAGCTCCTACTTTCGTAAGAATTAACGCAATAACGACGAAACGAATATTGTTTTAGAGCAATTCTATTCCAAAATAATTTCACTGCTATCAAAGGTGTTCTTCTGTTTGGTATATTATAGTCGGAGTAGATAATTATTAAAATATTCCATGTAAATCACAGGGATATCATTGCTTTAATGAATTCACTAAATATATATAATATATATATGAATAACCAACTACACCTGGATTCCAGTTTTCTCCGACGGACAAAGTGATGTATAGCGTCATTTGTTATAATTTAAAAGCTTTGGAAGTTTAACCACTAAAGCTTTTTCATTGTAGCTTTGAACTTTCTCTACAATTCATTGTAAGTTTTGTGATATCATAATAAATTTTAGCACACAGTTTTTACACAGTGAATCATTAAACTGTTTATAGTAGTGATAATTAGGAAGTATGCTAACTTCCATCATCTCTCTCAACAAAATTGTTTCATTAAAAGTTGGTCTTTTGAAATGAAAGCAATGGTTCTAATTGGTATGAGATTAAACAACTTTTTTAATTGATTCCAAAATATTTGTAGTTATATTTGTATAATTAATATACTGACGAATGCTTTAACCAAAAAAAAAAGGATGCAATTGAAAATTACCTCGCTAGCGGCCTATCTATCATTAGACTGAAGAACTGAATGCATGGGTCATATCTCACTCACCAATTCCTGAAGATAACCAGTGTCATTTCAAGTTTCTGATAATGACGAAAACCGTGACTTTTGAACCATATACATTATATTTTTGTACGTGGTAGAGTCAAGCTGCGGCATTAGCTGCTGCTCCAATGGGCCGGTTCAACTGGGTTAATACCACGACCTTGCAGAATACCGGTGTGAAGTAGAGGCATCTTGTGGTTCTGCGTTTTGTTCGGTGAGTGAGGTAACCGGAGGCCTACTCCCACTCCCTGTCCCCTCCTTATCATACCTCCCATCTCCCAAATACCCTTAAAGGCCGGCCATGCACCTGCAGTACCTCTGGTGTTGCAGATGCATGCGGGCGTCGGTAATCGCTTACCATTACCAGGTGGACCACTTGCTCATTTAGCGCCTTTCCCATAAAAAAAAAATTACACTTTTTATGTAAATGAAGTAGCTAATTATAATAATGTTCCGCTGTGCAACAACGTTGTAAAACTTTTATTATAGAAATTTTAGAGGAGCACGTACGTAGCCGCGCCAGTTGCCCCAAAGTGAGAACCGGATTGAAAATGTACGTTAGCGACGGTAATCACTTACCGCCAGGTGAACCGATTGCTCGTTTGCCGCCTTTCCCATAAAAAAGGCGGACATAATGCTAAAAAAAATAAGGTTTAATACCAAAATACAGCATAATATAATAATACGTAATACATATAAAATTAGGTATATACGCACCTTATAAATTGAAGCAGGGTTTCCCTGTACTCATTGTCGGAACCATTGAGCGCGATAATAGCTTCTGTGATAATATTAATGTCATTTTATTTCATATAAATGCCTGCATCGAATCCGGAAAGATAAAGTGGAGTGTTTAGTAGGTCTCGGCCTAGGAGTAGGCTCGGTTGATACGGGTGGTACCTTACTCATTTCTGTTGGCAAACAGCAGTGTAGCCAATGATGTGTTCCGGTTTGAAAGGTATACAGAGTCAGTTTAATTACAGACTGTGATGACAACGCGTCTTCATCGATTGATTCAACTTGAGTTGCTTGCAGGTGCCCATGAGCTACTGTAGCCACTTACCATCAGGTGACCTGTTAACTCAATGCAATCCGTATTGCATGAGCGTGTACTTCCCATAAACTAAAAACAAGCATTTTACTTATACGGCACGATATTCAATTTATCTTTCGATGTTTCTTTCAACGCGTGGGGTTAATTAGAAGTTACTTTTACAATTACCTTAAAATAATTAACAGGTAGTAAATACTCTTACTGGGAGGGGTGTTTTACACCAGACTAATGGAAAGAAATTTGTACGTACTTATAGAAAGATACTCCTTAAATAAGAATAAATTTTACTTTTTTTATGATTTCCTTCTTCATTTTATCAGCTTAAGTCTTTGAAAAAATTGCTTATTCTCTGCACTGTACGGGGGCAGCATTTCATACAGGGATGTTGTTCCCCATCGCTAGGTTTCATATACTTTTAATGCAAATACAAATATCACTTGTTGTTCTCCATTCAAGACGTATTAAGTAGCAATCAATCCGGTAATTTTATCTGGTAATTTGTCAATACTATTTTGACCTTTTTGTATAAACTAGATTATTACTTTGACTAGCTACTAATCGCAGCTTCGCCCACGTGGTCACTAATCTTCACTAGTGTACTCTTAAGTCTTAATTGAGACAAATTATCCTAAATCCGATTCCATTGCATCTGTAATCTGCGTCTTTTCCTAATTGCGTTCATACCCGTCCGGTTCTCTAAGCGTTGTTAAATGACAAACAAACAAACTTTCACATTGAACATACACATAGCACTTCTGCAATTAAAAGTAATATTTTAAAAAAGTTACATCAACATTTGTCCGTTAGCTTTTAAGTTAAATAAAAATTTTGTGCTAAACTTAGGCCTTAACTTAACTCTTTCCATAAGTGTAAGACGCTCATTTGCAGGAACCTGTCTCACAAAATATGTACAAACACATAACCAATACTTGGGTGGTAATTTTATCTGGTAATTTGTCAATACTATTTTGACCTTTTTGTATAAACTAGATTATTACTTTGACTAGCTACTAATCGCAGCTTCGCCCACGTGGTCACTAATCTTCACTAGTGTACTCTTAAGTCTTAATTGAGACAAAATATCCTAAATCCGATTCCATTGCATCTGTAATCTGCGTCTTTTCCTAATTGCGTTCATACCCGTCCGGTTCTCTAAGCGTTGTTATGACAAACAAACAAACTTTCACATTGAACATACACATAGCACTTCTGCAATTAAAAGTAATATTTTAAAAAAGTTACATCAACACTTGTCCGTTAGCTTTTAAGTTAAATAAAAATTTTGTGCTAAACTTAGGCCTTAACTTAACTCTTTCCATAAGTGTAAGACGCTCATTTGCAGGAACCTGTCTCACAAAATATGTACAAACACATAACCAATACTTGGGTGGTAATTTTTATCTGAATTTAGTTTGGGACAACATGACAGGTGGTGGTGGTGGTGAGTCTGTCGCCGACTTAGTCTCCAGGCCATCGATACAAATCTTGTCTAATGTATATATGTATATAGTTTCGAAAAACGTATAAGTATATAGGTACGAAACATAACCACTCGGCTATCGTGGCTTAAATTACTGCTTACGTGTGATAGCGACGTTAGAATCTGCCATCCCCTTACTTCGTGTGGGTTGTCGTAAGAGGCTAATAAATGCAAAAGCCTTAAGAATCGCATGGTAATCTTCTGGAGTAAAACCCAACCGTGGCTCACCGCATATTAGGCGGAAGGCTGGAAAGGCGAAAAGTCAGTGCAGAGAACCGTTTGAACTGAAAGTCGTACCAAATGGAAATCCGAAATCTCTGGCTACCCCTATAGTTGTTATTTTCTAATTATCAATAATGTTCCTAATCTGCGTCAATTAAATCCTACTGGTGTATGGGAGAGTCCCAGAGCGCTCGCAGAAAGCATGTACACTCTAGTGAGCTAGCGATAGTGTATATTTTTCTCGGAATGATAAGAAAGATATTATAATTTTTATTGCTGTATAATTAGAGCAGGGCTATTGCATATCGGAAATATCTATGTCGCAGGTCGGTTATTATTTATTCAAAACTTTTTTGATGATGTTTGAAAACTATGAACCTTTCTACAAAAATGGTAATATTTTTTAAAATTAAAACAAATA
The DNA here is from genome assembly GCA_029286595.1 of Bhutanitis thaidina. Classification (NCBI taxonomy): domain Eukaryota; kingdom Metazoa; phylum Arthropoda; class Insecta; order Lepidoptera; family Papilionidae; genus Bhutanitis; species Bhutanitis thaidina. Next base: position 5,984,793 of record JAGSMS010000012.1, on the reverse strand, counting down.
CAAATAAAATTAAGAAAAAAAAATAGGATTCGAGTGAAACTAAATTATCGAACACAAATAGAGTCTAAAGCGTATAAAATTAAGCGTACAATGATATAGAACATTTGGGTTTTTCGCTTTAACAAAAACAGATCTGAAGCGACACTCAATGCACCGAAATTGAATGTAAATATTTGCGGCCCGAATTGAATACGATGGCCATAGTTATTCATCGTCAATAAAAATGCATAGTATTGTACAAAATGCAAAGATAAATTTTGCAGTTGTCATATTCATATTGAAAATAGAAAGATCATAGGAAATTCCTAAGCTAAGAATATAAATGAAAAATTTTTAAATATCATTTGACATGTTGGTAAATATCCCACAGCTGAGCAAAGCAAAGCATTATCTTAATATTTGGGTATAGGAGCCGGGTAGAGTCCATCATGCTGCCCGACTGTGGGATGGCGAACTTCAAATCTCCTCAAATAATATTTTTGTTACTTTCAGACATGCAAGACTTATCACGATGTTTTACTTCACCGCCAAGAACTTGATGCTTGGACCAGGATTTGAACCTCGTTCTATGGAAGTAAATCAACCATCCCAACTACTATGCTACCAAGGTTCCTTTTAGTTATGATTCGATTATAATACTAAAGAGAGAGAAAAAAATTATTTTATTTTCCCTGAGTATATCTAGGAAATCCCCTTTTTCTCTCTCTATTTTTTTAATAACAGTTATGTGGCAAAATAGATAGCAGCCTATCTGATGGGAAGTGACTATTGCAGTCCACCTGCAAAATCTTCGGTAGAAGAAAGTTATCGATGCTTTGTTTGTGATGCAATGCATCACAGCCTTTCAAATAGAAAGACATCAGTGCTTGTAGTACTAATTGACGACAAAAATTGTTAAATAATAAGACCAACCATAGGGGGCTAGGGGACTTGAAAACGAGTATGTAGCATTCAGCATGCTTTGATGGATTTTCCACCATCCGCCATCGCATCGCCAGATCCTCCTCAAGCAGTCACACAGATTAATTAGGTAGCTGTTGCTATCAATCAAAAGGGATGAATGGGAAAAGTTAGCATATTGTGTCTTACAAAAAGAATATTGCGATAGTTGATTAAATAATACGCCTGAGGAAGATTAAAAATGCTGCTGTCATAATTATTTTACTCTACTTATTGTTCCGGATACGGATACGGAGCCATAATGTCAAGCCTACGCAGTAGGGTTTAGTCAGTTTGTCAATCGGTCCAAATTTTTTAAACGGTTGTGTGTTTTGAATCATAAACCTTTTGAAATTTTCACAAAATATACGTTATTATATATTATGGCAGATATCCTAACAAATAATAAAAAAGCAAAAAGTAAATATTAAGAGGAGTCTCCATACAAGGTAAGATTTTTTTAACGTTTTTTTTTTTTTGGTCTAACGTGAAAACAGGTAATATGTAAGAATTTCAATACTGTGAAACTTAATTTGATTTAAGTGCGAACTCTAAATTAAATCAATAAAAAAATCCGGCCAAGTGTGAGTCGGGCACGCGCTAAGGATCCCGATCCAGAATGAAAGAAATCATATATTTTTTGGTAAATACATAACATAGATGTATTGTTCATTAGGCCGTTTTTTTTTTTTAAATTAAATTAGATTATTTTAGAAAAATACTTTAAATAATTCTTAACGTGTTGCAACAGTGTCAGCAATAGAAATTCTATTGTTATTCTATTCTATTATACGGGGTACTAGAGAGCTGAAAAAAATTACAGCCGACTTTGTACAGGTAGGTAGGGTCCAAAATCGCCGCAAAATTTATTAATATTTTAAACTCATGATCATTAGATATACTTCATATTATAGTTTCAAATTCTACTTGTTTCACATTACTATCATAAATGACAGTCGCAGACTTATGACTGCAGAAATGGTCTATCCATCCTTGATTACTAACATTTTCCTTATAAACGTTTACATAATACTATTCTGTGTTTTTGTATACTCCTTGAGTATAGGTACTTGTTTTATACTGGATATTAGACTACACGAAGTTCAAAGATTTGTAACAGAGAGATAGACATAAGAGTTATACATTTTACACTACATCCAACTATTTCAAACTGAATTATTTGTGTTAAAGTTTAATAAATAATATTATCATTCATAAATTGAGGTCATGGATGATTACATCGAAAATATGTTTAATGCTAATTTGCGAATTAGAAAACTTAGTCACTGTGATATTCTTGTAATTGCTTAATCAATGTATGTACAGTCAACAAACGAAACGTAATATTACTTGTAATGTGTTAAGTAAATAATATATATATAATATTTAAATTCTGACAGATGTACTTTGTTATTTTTATACATCACTTTTTTTTAATACGTTTCGCAGTCTTTAATTGATGCACCGCTCGGCAAATGCCTCTTCTCAATTTTTGTGAGAATTTTGGGACCGGCAAGTGTCATGCAGCTCCGATGCGTATTAACGGATCTCTCATGTTTTCGTGCACTTACCGTATCGTTATCGTAATCTGTATTAAATTCTTTTTTTTTTTTAATTTTCTGAATTATCATCCTTACCTTGACCGCCTGTAAATAGGCCATGGCGACAAGACGTAGGACTGTCATATAAGAAGGATTTGCCATAACCGCCACGCTCTTACGACACCCACGGGAAGAAAGGGGATGGCAGATTCTTGCGCCGCTACCACACTGCAAGTATCATCAACAGCTGTATTTAAATTAATATTCGACGGAGACGATATTTAACCCTAAAAACAACCCAAACTACGAAATGTAAAAATGTACTAAAATACATAAAATAATAACACCAATCAAAAAGAATAGGGATGTGTTTAAACACACGTATATTACAGTTTGCAATATAAATACTACATTATTTATCAAGCGGACTGTACTCTGATAAAGTCCGGACAGTTCAGTGATTGACCGCAAATTGCCGTCACACGAAGTGCCCGAGAACAGAACGCGTACTGATCACAAATCAACATAATTGTTGCGGAATAAAAGAAGAGCTAACTACCAACCAAATCATTGAAAATAACCCGATAATTGCTGCACTCACTGCACGTGCCGCAACATCCTGCCCTCTAACTTTTGACCCAGTAAATATATGAGCTGCGCGCATTTTCCGCGTTAACAAGCACAGAGCGCAACGCTTCATGATGTTCACTAAAATAATAATTTGCTTTATAACATTCACAGTAGTTACATCACAAATAAGTGGCGAATTCTGGTGGTTGAATGACAAATTGGCAAAGTTAAATAATGTGGAACCACTAAGACCAAAATTCGAAGACGTTGGAGAATTTGATACCGACGAAAGTGCCAAGGTAGTATTCAGGGATAATCACCTATATTATATCGACAAAGACAAATATTACGAAACAACAACAGGTAAAACAGAGGCAGCAGCAGCTATCATATATTTCAGAGATAACAGTAAACTAATAAGTCCACTTAACGTAAGCTACAAACCAGTTAATGCAGCACAAAACAATGATGGTCAAAATAAAAGAAGAAACGAAACAAAAAATTACAATGGTGATGTTTTTAATTTCTTATTTCCTTCCAATGGTGCAGCAATTTTTAAAAATACGAGTGTTATAACTACAAGCACATCAACGACGCTTTTACCAAAAAAAAATAGTACCGAGGTAAAGCTTAATAAACCTGAAGTAATAAATGATAAAATATTATTTGATACAAATAAAGAAGAATCATTATCAGAAAAGATCTGCACGTATATGAAGAAAACGGAATGTAGTCGTTGTAATGGGATCCCGTATACGCCAGAAAACAAGTAAGTCATTCATACTTCTTCTTCTTTATCGGCCTATCACTTCTGGACTTTTTTCCATGAAAACTCTAACAAAAACTTGCCGGGATCCTCACACTAAAGATGTAGCTCCCTATAACAAGTCTGTGACATTAGGTTTCGGCAAAGTCAGATGGTCTTTCCGCCATTAGTCGGACGCCAGAGACTTATCAGTCATGCAGGTGAGGTTGACATTTAGAGAAAAGTTATTGTCCATTCCCATTAATAAAATATTATTTTTTCGCTATTTCTAAGCTAACAAAACTATAAATAACTTATAAATTCTTTTAGATTTAACAACGAGAAACAGACAATTAATTCCCAACAAATTTGTTGTATACTACCGTTATCTAAAGAGAAAATGTCAAAAATAAGTTTTCCCAATTCAATTACTTATAAAAACAACCGTATAAAACGATCACCAAATGGAGTAGATATGAGTCCAGCGCTTAAGCAAAGGAACGCTTTAATGCAGAGAAAATATAGACCACATATTCACGATACACAACCAACAGCATCAACAATTATTTATAAATCTACACGGAAAATTGTAACACCTAACGACGAATATATTGATCCATATTTGAACATAAAAAATTCTAATTTTAATCGTCCAGACAAACAACAAGATTATGAAGCTGGAAGCTCTCAACAGGATAAAGATTATATATATAATGATTATTATGCAGTAGAACTACCAAAACCTGGTCTAGTGGGTCTTTATTCGGATCATAGACCATCAACTTGGTCTTTTGTAAATGCAAACAAGGGATCTTCTTACGACAACGTTAATAGCAACGAAGAAGATATTGAATCCTCTGGTTACTCGACTATAGATCCTCGACAAGGTAAGTCTTAGATTGTCTTAGAATTTTAAAGTGACTGTACATATTCTACTACTGATTAATAAAACTGTTATCTCTTTCCGGAAACAGTATTACAGGCTTTCCTTTAATGAAAAATGAAATTCCATCAACAGGTGTTTCGACGACGTCCACTTCAAACTTTAAACGCAGACTTTTAAAACTAACTACTAGTTCGGTAAACATGCAAAATGCTGAAAGTCAAACAGTCAGTTACCTGTCAAATCCCGATTTTCAAGTATTACAACGCTTTAAACTTCTAAATTTAATGGACAACAATAAACATCGTCCAAAACGTATTTTAAGAAAAACCACCACGAGCAGTCTGTCTGAGAGCGGCGAAGATGAGTCCAACTTCGAATTGAACACAAACAACGACTATGATGACTATATCGAAATTTCGGAGCAAGTGTATAAAGAGTGCGGAAGAACAAAGGAAGGAAACGGAAATTACAATTGCGGTAATAGTTAATACATTATATGTCAAACTATAACCAACTTTCATATCTTTTAGATTTTTTTGTTTGACACTCATAATTTCATTGGACGTCATTGTTTAAATATCTATTCGGATTGTCATGTTCGCCGTGTAAGAACTAAGTGATAAAATAAGAGAACGCAGAATCCATTTGTGAAAGCCTCCAGAGCTCATATAAGAGTTCTATTTTCAGCAGTACTGTAATTGCTTATGGGCGAACAATATGTTACATCCTTTTTTATCCCTAAGCCATGCGCCTTTGCCGAGCCTGGCATGACTATATGCTATCGCTAGAAAATAAATAAAAGTGTTATATAGATAAATAAACTTTAAAGAATATAATGCATTCTTATTATAATTAATATATTTTAGATACTGCGATAGGCGAGGCATCGAGAGGAGCACATCCTTGGATTCTCTTTGCAGTGCTCACCAAACGGCAGCAAAGTATTCTTTGCTATGCTACGCTTGTGCATCCCCGGGCCGCTGTGACTGCTGCAGACTGCACATATGGGTTAACAAAATATTATCATAAAAGCTTCTACCAAAAATGGGGACGTCCACCAGTTTGTACCAAAAAAACATATCACTTTTAATGCAATAAATCGTGCCTTAATTAGTGCAGTTGCTAAACTATTGGCTTCAACAATGCGGGTCACGGATTCGGTTACCGCACAAAACAAATATTTGTGTGGCCTTCATCTGTAGGTATGTGACTATCTAGTTGTTCTAAATCTGTTTCGGCCTGCACGATTTTTTCTGTACACACCTCCCGTTATATATGATAAATGTAAATCATGAATGTGTCACCAATGTTACTGAAAGTTATTCATACTGAAATACTGATTTATTTTATTGTTTGTATGATTTATGCATGTGTAAATTGCATCTATGTATCTACTTATTCATGTAAGTATATATAATTATATTTATTTAATTTTATTTCTTTGATTTTATGCTGCTGCACAGCATCTATAATGTTTATCTCTGCTTTGCCTAATGGTTGACTGGGATAAAAACCGTCCACATATGCCGAACCCAAATCGCTCCATGTTATAAAATAAAGCAGCATCACCTGTGTGGGAATACGTAAATCTTTTTGGCTACGGTGGGTGTGTTTGCGTCGTAGCTTCGCACCGCTCTCCAGCCGAGGTGGAGTCGCGAACAGGAAGGCGACTCCGTGTGCCCGCATCTTGACAGGAGGGAGAGGGAGAGGAAGACGGTTCCTTTCCCGCGATGCTTAGGACGTCCGGGGCTGGTGGAGTCGCGGAAGTGTGCGAAAGCGTTCCCGAGGGCCTGCACATACGGCGAAGGCGAAACACCGTGAGGTTTTGGCCGTTGCGAGCCCGAAATTACCTGTCCTTGCCTAATGTATTTCCCGACGTTTAAAATAAAGACATAACATTGTTCTGTTTCGACAGGATCACTCCTGGTGAAATCACTATTGTAGCTGGCGTATGGGATCTAAAGGAAGATAATGCAGTACAATCGCAGCGTCGGTTAGCATCCGCACATATACATCAACAATATGTACCGGGAAAACTCGCTTACAACGTTGCTCTGCTGGTGTGTATAATTATCATATTAAAGTAATTAAAATTCTGTATTTTTAATTAAATCATTCAGCTCAAACATATCTTAGATTAAACATTTTAAATTGTCAATCACAATGGTTTACTTGACATCTTTTCGAATCCAATGAAATCGCTTTATCGGTGCAATCAAGAATGGACGAGAAGGGAGTGAAGATGCAGAGGCAATAGTTTGTGATTTACACAAATTTAACTCAAAGCTCGCGAGAACGACAGGAATTCTTCCCGCTTTACAAAACGCCCTTTATTTGAGACGTTTTTGTAGTCTATAAGGGTCAGCAACAGGGTGTAAGGATGATGGTCGAACGATGGCGGAAAATTCATCCGAATTTACCGAACCCAAAACAAAGAAACTAGTGATGGGGAGCAGCAACACTTGTGCGCGGGTACCGGCACTGTACTCACCAAACCGCTTGCCCAGCGTAGTGAGTAAGGGCGAACCTGAGAGAAATGCATGCGGGCTTTTGTTGGCGCTTTCTTGCAGAGACCTATGTTCAGCTGTGGACTTAAATATACTGATGAAAAAGAAGGAATAAAGAAAGATAGATTCAGCCTCAATGCTGCATTGCCGGTTCGCGGACTCAAGATAATCTGGAAATGTTGTATACCGGTTTCTTCACACGATAACTCCTTTCACCATCGACCATTTAAACCAGAACTTGGAATTGCAACCTAACACTTTTAGCGAGTCTGTGTGCTTGCTTGCAATTAAAGCTCAGTGGCGTAGTGGCTGAGCGTTTGTCTGCGGCACAATGGACCGCGAATTCGATTTCCGAACGGGACAAGTATTTATATGAACTACAAATAATTGTTCCGGGTACCGATGTTTAACTATTTGCATCTTATGCCTGCAAGCCAAATGCTGGGAAGACCAAATCGAGAGAAAATATTATGGTTATTTTTCTAAAGATTTCCCAGGGTTTCCACGACTTTTTTTAAAGATATCACAATATTACAATTTCAGCACTGGAGACGTCCATTAAAACTAGATCCGCACGTCCAACCTGCGTGCCTTACGGATGCCGGCGTCGGCGACGACTGTATGCTTGTTGGATGGGGAGGATACGATCAAGGTGAATTAATTAAAAATATTTTAGAACATTTTATTATTTAATATTTTCATTTCAGTCATTATAAAATAAAATTTCGAAAATCAATCATGAATATGAAGAAAACAAATCGAAATTGACCATTAATAGCCGTATGGTAGAGGCGTAAGAGTTTGCCACCCTCTCTTTTTCCATGGGTATCGTAAGAGGCGTCTAAGGAAATGACTTAAAAATTTCATGACAATATTTGGAAGTAAATCCGACGATCAGATTCACCACCCGCTATCTAAATCCTTTCTCCCAGATAATCTTTGCCTACCCTATAAACCTAATAATATACTCGTATATCATAACAATTTATACCTATGTGTAGTTATGTAACACTCGTAATGTGTAATCTAATCGATTAGGCCTTTCTTCATGCGTAGCATATAACAAATTGCATTCATTAAGAAAAACAATTAATTATGTGAGTGATAGTTAGCCCCTATAACTAACTTAGACTTTCTGCAATTTTCTAGCCATCCGTCAGCGTCCACGTTGGCAGCGCGCAACCACTTTATCTTCGAAAAATTGCGATGAACGAATTACTGCAGAACACGCATTTGATCTTCCTATCGACGCGTTCTGTGCTTACGTTGACTCCAAAACCACTGTTGTAAGTTAAAAACCTTTTTCTGTGGGTTGTGGTAAGCTGTGTGTGAGCATAAGTGTGATAATTTGTATCTAATGAAATCAAGTTTCAGTTGTAAGAGATTGTACGTTGCGTAGGTTCAATAATACGTGTATACAGCATTAACACAATAGTAAGAGAAATGATAATGTATTTATATCTATTTAACAGTTCAAAATTGACTATCTTGTGTACTTAGTTTACTACTGTACTTTCTGTTACTATTCACGAATGTACATATATACAGAATTGACAAAACAGTCATCTTTGAGGTTTTCCATTGATATAAGGATAGAGTCATAATTTTGGAACATAATTTGAAATAACGTAACTATCGAAAATCTCAAACATACAATAAGTCTGCCAGAGTAAATTGACCTATTGTGTCAGTAGGTTTTGCACACATTCTCTCATGCTTTAGTAACTCCAGCTCAGGTTAGGCACCCCATCTATATTAAACAGTTTTAATTTCATATTTTATCATTATTTTGTTAATATATATATTTTTATATTAGTTTCATATTTCAGACTGGTCTGGGCGGGCCACTAATGTGCAAAACACATGATGTATTCTCTTTGGCGGGCGTTGCTGTTTGGCGCGATGACGTCATTGTATTGATGCGTGCACAGGAATGGGTGACCCGTGCTATGATCTCTTTGAGGATTCACTAATTTATTTATATGAAGGTACTAAATTGTAACGTATAATATTAATAAATCTGTCGAGTCGATAGGCGCAGTGTATAAACGATTGGCTTCGGCGTAGCTGGTTAAAGGGTTCGATTACCACTCGGAATGATCTGCTGCATATACATGAGGAAAAACTTTAAAAAAAATCTCAAGTACCATTAGCGACAGGAATGAACGCATCTCACATCGTATGTCTAGAAAACGTAAAACCGTTTATTTTCACAAAATGTTAGTGTCTTGAATAACTGGCTAAATACCATTAAGAATGTCATACGCAAAACTCACAATTCAAAATGTTTAATAATCTCGATATTAACCTATTTTTGTTCCAAACCATATACAATTTCAAAGCATATTTTAATATTAGTTAACCATTATTTATTCTTATAGCATTCCTACCATAAAATTGTGTACATAAAGTAAAATCATCGGTACAGTAGGTAGGTTTTTAAATAAAACTAGTATCCATTTTAATCATAACGTATTTAATTCGCTCATTACGTTTTTAATTTATATTCCTGTGACCAGCCTCAGTACAATCTAAACATAACACCACTTAAGAGTTAGTTCAGTAACGCGTGATATTCCGCTTAATAATATTTTATTGTAATAGAATACTATGAATCACGGCTTACATTTAAAATCTAGCTATAATAAAACATAAGAAGAACGCAGCGCTACAATTTTTATAGGAACTAAACAATAAATAAACGTATTTACTATAAAGGGAATGTCGAGATCTTCTATAAGGGACAATAGTTTCTATCAATAATAGTTCAACACATTACATTGAGTATAAACTAACTAACATTGTACTTCTTAAGATGTACATAAAAGATCTTTGGTGTCGAACTTGAACCTTGCATGACGAGACAGTAGCGGTCACATACGACTAATAATACAATTTTAAAAAGAACAAAACACAATCAAACATAATGTCTTTACTGATTACAAAATAATAAGTCTTATAACTTACAGCCTGTTTACGTTAAATTTCAAATAATATGTAATACTTAAAAATAAATTTACTTAATTATTCCAGTGAGCAGAATTTAAAAGGTTTCGAACCGGAAAACTTTCTCAATGACGCTATAAGCGTATAAGCGAAGATGATTGTCGCCTCTGCATGAAGATACTAAAAATAGTAATAGACAGAGTTACGTATAAATTTGACGTATCCTTGCAACGATATTAAAAATATAAATTTGTTCCAGATCACTCCAAGCTTTTAACCAACTTAGATGATATTACAAATTAGCAGCTAAAAAAAAATCTGAAACTAAATAATAATATTCAATATATTTGGACAAATTAAGGAAGTGATGAAAAATGTCAATAGAAACAATGACAGCTGTCATCTGTCACTTATATTATTCAATTCCACTATTATAAAATTTTAAACGACAACCATAACGAAAATTGAGATTTTTTTAATTTTATACACAGACATTTAACATAAATAAATATAAAAATACTAAAAAATGACAAGATATCGTTACATCACAATGGTGCCAGGTTCACGCGATAACAAGGGGCTCGTCGTCGGAGAAACCTTGTATTGGAGGCACGTCGTCGTCGTCTGCAAGTAAAGTACAATTTATAAGACTAATGTAAAAACTTTAATTAGTATTAAATGTATTTAGTTTAATAACAGCTTCCTTTTATTTAAACGTAAAGGACATTTATGTCATCGTACAACCAAATAACAATGGATAATAATTTGTCATAGAAAGCGTACTCAATATTACCAAAAAATACATTTATAATATTTAGTACGCTTTGCTTTGCACCGTTAGATAGTAATATTGATCACTATAGATATTTCTGGAACGACAACCAATTGGACCAATATTTCTGTTAATTTTATTTTCATTTGACTTCTGTTTTCTAATATTGACATTTTAATATCAATCTATTATTTTTGACATGTTTAATATTAATGATAAAATAATGTGACAATCTTTTTAGCGTACATTTAAATATTTGCATACTCTGTTGAATAGAGTAGTAGAATATAGCGAATCAATGTATAATTCACATCTGTAAAATACCTATATACCGCAAATAAATGATTATGATTCGCTTAGCACATCTGTTCAGATTAATATTGATCAGCAGTAATGGTCCCTTGAAGAATTCATTCAATACCGCCAGATACGAGATTAAACAAATGAGACTATGGGACGAATACGTCTCGGTTTATACCATAGACATAATATTATTTATTATTTTTCGATTGAAATGTCCATGAGCAGTGCTGTTAGCTAATTTTTCACTGTTTTCAAAAAATACGAGGGTGCCGACACTGCCCATCCAGCTTGCCCGGTGTGGTGAGTACGGGCAAACCTTCCAATGTTGGCTGGCTTTTGCTGGGACTTTCTTTGAGAGGCATATGTTCAGCACTGAACTTCAAGTGGCTGATGTAGTAGTAATAAAAGTAATCTGAAAAAGAAATCTTTGAAGGGGGCGGACTGAGAAACATAACTTTGACAGTGTAGGCGCGAACCACACTATCATAATATATCGGCATGTCAGAAGGGCGCTCGTCGGGCTGCGGTTACTCAAGTGTCATGTTAACAAGACGCCTCCCCGCGAACAACAAGACTTATAGTTCAAGTATGACGACTAATGATAAACAGCAATATTTTTTTTTATTTTAGTTATTTGGAGTTAGTTGTTATGTAAAGCTGGGATCTTAAGCAGTTACCGGATCGTGGTGAGATATTCACAGCTAATCTTGAATTCGATTTCCTATAGAACTGGCACTGGTGTCGCACGGGGCAGGAGTTTCACCTACTATTCTGTTTTCCTATGATTCGACTATTGTCGTGAACCATTCCAGCTACATGTTCTTGGGCTCAGTTGGAGTACTATTAATGTCAATAGTAACACAAGTATTCCTTAAAAAAATATGTACGTGAGCCGAATATCCACGAAATACGTGCGGGCGGGTGCGTACCGTGGTCGCCGATGGTGGCTTGCCCGCGGCGGCTGTCGTAGCGCGGCGTGTGCGCGGCCAGCCGCAGGAAGGAGCGCGCCAGGCGGCGATGGCGCAGGGCAGCGTGCAGGAGCGCCGCGCCCAGCGCCAGCGCCGCCGCCAGCGCCGCGCCGCAGCCCCACCACAACGCGCTCGCGCGACCGGACTCCGCCTCCACGCCTACGCACCACAGAACACCACGAATACATTATTGCACTTTTGGTGAACTTGAAAAGTTGTATCAAGTTTTGGCGTATATATATTGATAGTGGTCGCGAGCGTTATGAACAGTAATTGGAAAATTCAAATGAATGCCGGAAATTACGTCGATTTACATATTTTGTATTAAAACACCAAAACGGAAAAAGGCAATTTTCAGCGTTAAACCGAGTTTTCCAATTACTGACACACATTCACAAGTACTTGCGGCAAAATACACTATCAATATATATGAAATCTCGAAATATACAGATATTACAAAATTTTATTTAATGGGCACATGTCCAATCGCCACATGTGTAAGTGATGATAAATGCACATGTGACATTTGAAGTTAGGTTAGTAGCTTAAATGATTCAACATCCACATGTAAAATCCTTAACTATTTAACAAGCTTATTTTTTATGGTATCCACAGCAAAGGGAGATTAAAATGTCTTTTTTATTATTTAAGAATATCGGTTCGGTCCTAAAATATAGTTCGTAATATTATAAACGTACCCTCCATAGTCAAGGTGTTGACTTCGCTCAGATCGCTGTAGTATCCGTCGGGCGTTACGGCACGCACGCTGACGTACAGCGAGCCGGACGTACCACTCGGTACCGTCATAAGCAACGGTGACCGTTCCGCTTCTTCCACTTTCATATCTTCCGTTGGATGGAGCAAGTCTTCTGGAATTTCCTTTTCCGACACTATTATTTGGTACTTATGCCTGAAAATAATGTTTTTTCTGAGGTCAGACACATTTTCTACATCACCAAAGCTAGCCGATTAAAGCTAATTGTCTGGTTTTAAAGTCAAAAGTGTAATCTCTATGGCCGGTTCTATTAAACATATAAATCAATATAATAAGAGAACAATAAACAAAATAATGAAACGAAATAATGAAAATAAAGAAACGTCCAAATTCTTAGACTAACATATCATTTATTTTAAAAATATTAAATGCTTTTATTTCTTCTGAAGATCTAATATGGTTTTTGTTTATTTTTGTACAATACTATAGTTTTCAAAATCAAAAAGAAATTATACAAACTTTGGGGCGTCGGGTCCTTCAGGGTGTTGCCAGTTCAGCACTAAGTGTCCATTGGGAGCCAGCCAAGCCACCAGGCCGCGTGGGGGCGGCAGCTCGCCTGTCCTCACGTTCATACATTTCTTCGAAGCGCCGTCGACATGCGCCTTAAAAGATACAAAAATGTCAGAGAACCCCGGTTGCAAGGATTGATGAAAAGAGGCTGAAGCAAGGGAGATCAACTGAATATTTTTTACGTTTTTGCAAATCAGTACATCACAACACAGGTAACAGTAGAAAACTTCTGATAGTTGTCAAAAAAAAAACAAACAAAAAATACTAACAAGACAACATGAATTAAACAGTAACCGTTACTTACGTAGACACAAATATTAAACCGCCCACCCACGGGCACATTTTCGATGACGTGTTCTAGCGAGGAGTTTTTCGTGGCGTTCAGCTCATATCGACTCACTTTGTTTCGTGTCTCTTCCGTTAGTTCCAACTAAAACAAAATGCTTATCAATATACAACCCATTTATCAAAAGAAACTTTAATTGAAATTATCCATTTATCATAACTATATCTTTAACTCTGCTAAACGAAAACCAAAAAATGTCTCACTCTGTACGCCACTGGCTCAGTGAGCGCGTTACAGTTGACGTGCCAATAAATTCTAAGCTCAGATTTCTTTTCATCGTAGACAAAGTCGAGATCTTTTATGGGTGCTCTGAAACAAATAATTTATGTTATTCCAAACCTGTGCGAGGAAATGTATTTACACCTAATAATAATACTTTATTTTATCTCGCCTGAGCGCTCGCACGGCTCAGCCCAAATCGCACGTTCGATAACTCTTTCTGTCGTAGAGATAAAATGTAAATGATATTGTTAAGTTATTTAGTTAAGTTTTTTTTCCACTACCCTCGTCAACGAAATGAGATACGGACTTGAATTTTGATATTTATAGAATTCTAAACGTATGTGCATGATGACAAAAATGCAAAAAAAATATTTTTCTACAGTTTAAAGATATATTTCTTTAAAGTAATTGTCGAAACAAATTTGTTTCTCAGTACTGATTACGCCATTACATTCTATAGAAATAATATCAAAAGGAATATACATTACTTTCAATGTCTATGAAAACCGTTTTATTATAGCAAATCTGCAAACAATTATGAAGACGATATTAAAACTTACCACGGCCTTTATCTAAACAACCTAATGAGACAGTAACTTAAATTTACATATAGATATTTCCAAACCTATGCTGCGGTTGCGTAAAACTTTTTAAACACAGAACACACACAAACTGACAAACAAAAATTAGAGCTTCATAATAATAAAAATATAAAATAAGTGTAGATTAAATAAACGTATTTATTTAACCAATAAATCAATAATTTTCATTCATTCCTAACTCGGTCTTTTATTTGTTTTAGCAAAAACAGAAAGGAATGATTCGACCAGATAAACTTAAGACTTACTTGGGATTTTCTCGGGTTATTATCTCTTGGTACTTAGCAAGCGGTCCACCAACAAGTCCGACAGTAAATACGTAGCTCTCGCATGCGTGCAGTTCTTCGATCAACATGCTCGTGTTTTTCGTCGTTATTCGCTTTTCTGTCAACGAATTATATAATTGTGAATAATTTCCTTTGAAGAGTGTCATATGTGTCTGTATTGTTCGTATGATTTAATGGCTAGCGAAACCAATCAGATACTACGACCCTTGTGTTATGAAACCTTGTGTACCTTCAGAGAGGAAAAAGTTATTTCATAGACAAGTCAAAACAGCCAATCTGCACAAGAGCTGCTTGGCTGATTATACTCGGGTTACATATCCTGATCACAACATTAGAGCAGTCCTGTACACTACACGTTTCAAGGGTTTACTTTTAATTATTTTTTAACTATCGTTGTTGGATTGCTGTTTAGCTGTGTAGATCGGAGTAGCAGGAAAACTGATATAAGATACATTTTAATCCGATATCTCATAATAGCCGAGCGGAAAGGGATCTGCTTCCAAATGAGAAAATTAGAGATTATGTGCAAGGCACGTATCAATGAGTTATTTAAAACTTATGTATACTAGTTATCGCCCGCGGCTGCGCCCGCGAAGGGAATCTTCCTGCCTTCCAGGTATCAGTTCCAGGATCATAAGAAATTTCATCAAAATCGGCATTCAACAAAAATAAATTAGGGTGAAAGATAGGGATATAGGAGAACTTATATTTCATATTATTTTATAATAATTTATTTATTTTAATAATATCGTTTTCTTCCCGTTCAACTGTTCACTTACCATGGCTCCCCTCCAGCTCGCCAGGTATCCTCCAATGCGTTGCATCGGTATAGATCACTTCATATTCAATCTGCTTGCCTTTATAACGTTCGCCAAGCGGCGGCGACCACACCAGTTGGACAGAAGTGCGTTTTTCCTTTAGCAGTATCGCAGTTAAGTTTAGAACCTCGTCGGGCTCGCCCTCGGTACGAAGCGTTATTGTGAACGGTTCGCCTACAATAGAATCTTTATACGGCATTATGTGGATGAACAGCTTCACTCCCGATGGGAGATTTCTTACTGGAAAATAAAAATTAAAATCGAGTTCAAAAATTTAAAATAGATTTTAAACCGTACATCAAGTAGGGTTAAAAGAGAAGAAATTGTTAACAAAGCAATTTCCTTGAGTACCATCGTGCTCTCACATATCAGTTTGTTGTGTTTTGTAATAAATAACAACAAGCAACACAGACATTAATTTCCTAGTAAAAGATGGAAATGACAAGCGTAAAAAATTAAAGACAAAAATACACGGTACGATATAGCACATTATTTTTCGAATACAAAGTCAAAGTTATGATTCAGAACAGACGTTTCCATCACAATTAGTGAGTTTAATGCAAGTCTCATTAAATCATAATTCTAAAAAAAAAACAGATTTATACACAACTTACTGGTAGCATTATTGGTTTTGGTCTGAATTGGTTTTACTCTGGCATAGTTGAGCGGCAATTGCACGCGCACTATATAGCCTTCCACGCTCCGTATTTTGTTCCACTGCAAGACCACCGTGGTGTTGTCCGGCCGCGACATGCTGACGTTCGCTAGGTCGTCGACGTTCCCCGCTTCGTCGAATGTTAAGTTCATCACTTCTGATAACACGGACGTAAAGGCATTATTTGTCGCTGTTACCTGTGAAAATAACATAGTACTTTACAATTAAACTGCTGTAATAGAATGTAAAAGGCTGTTAGAAAAATAATATGTCCAAAAGGCGGTTGGTCGGACTTCACTCGTCGTCGAATCATTATTTTTTATTATCTCATATATGCTGGTTTCTTCACGATTTTCTTCCACGTCGAGCTAGTGGTAAATGGAAGTTACAAAATTTCGCCACCGGGGAACGAACCCAGGTCACTCGCGTACTATGAATGAAAGTACGTTGTCACCCTGGGGACTAAGCCGGAGTGCCTCACAGTCCGTAATTATACAGGTTCTCTCTATCTTTCAAACCGGAACACAACAGTAGTTGTACCGCTCTTTGGCAGACATGAGTAAGACTTTGGTTCGTACCCAGGCGGTAGTGCCAACCGGCGGTTTTTGCTGCTGCTCGAATGGGCCGGCTCGACCGGGGTAGTGCCACGACCTCGCAGAATATCGATGTGAAGTATAGGCATCTTGTACTTCTGCGTTGCGTTCGGTGAGTGATGTAACCGGAGGCCAACTCTCCCCTCCCTAACCCCGCTCCCGGTCTTGCCTCCCATCATCCAAATATTATTTTAAGGCCGGGAAAGCACCTGCAGCTCCTCTAGTGTAGCAGATGTACGTGGGTGACGTTAATCACTTACCATTTGCCCTCTTTACCATAAAAAAACGGTGACTCCTAAGCATATAAGGAGCCTACCACCAGTTAAATCTCTAACTTACCAACCACTTATGTAATTAAACAATAAGAAAGATTTTCTTCTTAATAAAAAAAACTCGGCAAATCAAAACTTTCCAATGAAAACCAATAATTTAATATTACTTACCCAGAAGGAATAATTATTATTTGGTTTGAAGTATCCGTTAACATTGACAGAGACAGGTCCTTTGACGTTCGACGCAAAGACCGTCTTCTCAATGGGTGGCACAGGAGGCGTGTAATACAACGTGTAGAAGCGAATAACGCCTCTAGGTTCCGCTGGAGGGTCCCAGACAACACTCACACGACTGCCGATCATTTGTCGCACACTGACTCGTAGTGGGGGCGATGGAACTAAAATAATATTTATGAATGATTAAATATGACCATTATATTGGACTCTGAACACTATTAAACTTAAGACTATCAAGTTTAAGGTAAGCATACATACATGCATACATATTAGAAATAAACATATCCGTATGCAAGGAACAACAACACTTTCATAACAATCAAAAAATAAAAAATGTGCTTAGCAAATGAAAACTACAGCAGCAGAGCAATAAATATTATCTTACCGCCTTCGCCGGTAGTCGTATTAACATATTTCTTAGATGGATACGTCTTATTATATTTGCTATCTTTGATGTAAAATGTCACATTGTAGTTCGTATAAGGTTCAAGATTTGTAAACCTGAAAGTAAGAATAAATAAACAACACTGATAATGGTTTTAATAATTTTACTCAGATACGTCACAGATTAGTGATGTGTAGGAGTTAGGGAATGGTATGAGACCACCGATACTGCGCTATCTGCCCAGAAGCATGATGATAATTGGAAAATCTTCCATGTAAAAAGATATCGACTTTTGTAAGTGTATTCATGAAAATATCTATGCCCAGCAGTGGCCTTTGGTTGATAACGAAGAACATCCACGTGATCGTCTTATGATAACAAGAAACGCACTCTGCCAGAAACTAGCATGAAAAAAGTGCATAATGCTAAAAGAAGCATTTTTTACAATTAGTGACGTAAACCGGAGTTCCAACAACTGCGATCGTTGCATTTCATCCACAGATGTGACAACGCACATGCATCCTTATTAATCTCTTACTACACAATCTAAACTGACATTACAATGGTGCGGTGCGAAATCGTACAACAAAATGTTACCTATAGACACTTTCGCTAATCCACGTCATATTACGCCATACACCATCGCTCACTTTAGATATGGAAGGCAGGAAGCTGTAAAGCACCATCTTTTGCTGAGGCATCCAGCACGAGATCAGGAAACTTGTGGAGTTGATTGATGATTGGTCCACTCCAATGCTCAGGTACTAATAGAAAATATAATCTTTTTAACAACGAGGAAACGAGGGTCGGATAAAATGATGTTATACGCATAAAGAATTTGACGTCGATAATTCGTCGGAACAAAGTAACTCTTTATCTACCTGATGATTATGAGCACTTTCGTTATCACTGGTGCAGTTGACCTCGTCCGACCCGTCGTGGCATTCCTTAAGGCCGTTACACACCATGGTCTCCCACAGGCACTCTGTACCGCCATCACATATAAACCGTAGTAGTGCACAGTTCACGGATGGCGTGAGATCCTGTAAAATTAGTGTAAGCTGTTAAAATACTAGTTAAAAGATCCGAAATTTTGTCGCTTAGTTGTCTGTGATGAAGAAGAAAATTCTCATTAGCTCAGGTCATAAGAATAGACTAAATAAATTTTTCGAAAACCCAATGTCTTTCTATTCATAACAGTATGAACGTATACAAAAGTATTAGAACAATCACAGAAAGGAGCGTCTAACGCGCATAACTATAACGCGCATAACTATAACGCACTAGTGCTGTCAGCACGCAGCGGCAGCGCGGCCGCGTGTACTCACGTCGGTGCAGTGCGCCTCGTCGCTGCGGTCCGCGCAGTCGGGCACGCCGTCGCAGAGCCGCGACGTGTGCACGCAGCCGCGACCGTCGCCGCACGGCGTCGCATCGGCGCCGCAAGTCGGCGGCGACGGCGTCGTTCGCACTTCGCAGCCGCGTTCGTCCGCACCGTCAACGCAGTCTTCTTGAGAGTCGCATACCCATGATAGAGGTATGCACACACCTGGATAGGCCAATAAGAGAGAAGTTCGCTGAGAAATAGTTTTTAAAATATACATTCTAGGCTTCCACTACACTGCAACTATCCTAGTAAGAAAGCCAAGACCATGTAAAGTATGGGGCTCTACTAGGTCTACCCATACTCAGCCCGCTAAGCAGACGTGACCAGTGATGGCGCTGGTCTGTGGGATTTGGGATATCACAGCACTGTTTTTCAGTCGGGTACTTCATTGACTTCACGAACAACCGGACAAGTATATAAAAAAAAGCATTATTAGTAAAAAAAAACAAAAGATAGACAGTTCTTAAATCATTGTAACCGTTGAGCTGAATACCCATCTCGAAAAAGAGAATTAAACAAAAATAGTACCAAAACAAAAACAAGAAAAACTTCAGTGCGTTTCACAAAAAAAAAATTAAATCAAAAAACAAAGATCAAAGTTAATAAAATAAGTTAAACATTTAATAGATTGATGAAATTGTACGAGATTATGATAAGTAAAAATATATATCAAGTGTTCTTCTGTGATGTTATCAAGTACAACTTCATACGTCTACTAAATGTTTTAACTGTTTGCAGGTTTCTAAATGGCGGGGGCAGGTCATTCCAACATTTCGACGCTGCAAATCTAAAACTACCACGAAACGCCGCAGTTTTATGTTTCGGCACTAAAATTAAGTAAGACGAGGCTCGTGTCTTGTATCTATTATTACTATGAGCCCACTTCAATTTATTAAAAATATAGTTTGGATATTGATATTTAATCACTCCAAACAATAACGTAGCCAAGTGTAGATGTCTTCTCGCAGACATTGTTAACATATTTGCATTGTTTACAAAGGGAGTGCCGTGGGTACGAGGGGGTATGGTGAAGCAAAAACGAGCGCATGTATTTTGCACCCTTTGTATTAACCGCTTAGTGCGAGAGAGAAGGCAAGGTCCATAAACAACATCAGCATAATTGAGCTTAGAAAGTACTAAAGACTCGCGTAACCTTATTCTTAATTCCTCCTTTAGATAAGGACTCATTTTGTACAACAGTTTTAATCTATAAAAACAATTACGAACAGCTTCTAAAATATGTTGCTCAAAATGGATGTGACTGTCCAACACTAAACCGAGATTACTGAGTATACCGAGTACTGCACATGCAAGCATTTATAGCATAGATATCGACCATCCAGATTTTCTCGAGATACTGATTGTTATTATTTTTAAAAAAATTAATAAATCGGGAATCGATTTCGATATTCGATATATAGCAACAACAAACTCACCAAGTAAAGCAAATTATTTAGTTCGATTAGTAATGTAGTGACTAATGAGTTTGTAAAACTGAACTACTTTCAGTAATTATTAGTAATTTACACTTGGGATTGTTGTCACTTGGTGAAACTTCATCATATTGACAATTATTATCATTTCTTGTACTAGTTTTACAATACATTTTTTTTTATAAATAAGTAACCGATCGGTTTCGCCTACTTATATAAAAAAAAATGTTGAGAAACTACTACAAGAAATAATAATAATTGCCAATTATTAGTAACCCTACAAAACACCAGGCTAGAAAAATATTGATGTAAATCTTACCTGAAGAACAAGTAAATCTATTCTTCCCGCATTTCTGCCTCACGATATCATGTCTATTCGACGGTTTAGGTTCGACAAAGTGCACGCCACAAGCTGCTTCGTCGGAATTATCTCCGCAATCGTTGATACCATCACATCTCCACCAATACGGCAGACAGTTCCCGTTGTCGCATTTGATCATCCAGTCTAAACAGGAACTATTGGTCGGAAAGTCGAATGGCTTCTCTGTTGTCGGTCGTGGGATCAGCTTAGAGTGGCCGATGTAGGTGCAATTCTTTTCGTCTAACGATTCTACGTCACTACAGTCATTTTCGCCGTCGCATACCTGTTTAAAAGCGCGTTCTATATAAATTAAAATAAAGTTTGACACCAATAGCAACGCATATAGACCTGACAAACCGCTATAGATTAGCGGCTTTAAAATCTTTTCTAAAATTAAAGGACTTCTTTGAACAGAAGTGCTATATTTATCGACTGCGTCTTTTACTGTCGGGAGATAACTACACATCAACCAGAAGTTCAATGATAGGTTAGTAAGCCCTTCTTAGGAAGCACCAAAAATCATTTTCAGCTCATTCCATGGAATGTTTGCCACGCTGGTGAAATAGTTGGTGGTGCACAGTCGCCATCCACGTTCTAGTGATACTGCTCTGCATCACTAGTCTGCGGCAATTATGTGCGGCATATTTTAGACGTTTTTCTACTATAGAATATCATCAAATACGTGTATTATTGCGACCCGGTATAGATTTCGACGTTCAAAAGAGATTTAAACATGCCTAAATTGAAAGCGGACAGAAGGACTTTATCATCTAACTTACAAAGTATCATGTTAGAATACTCACCCAAGCCTTAAATATACACTTTCCGCTGGGACATCTGAACATGTATGGCGCGCAGGTAGAGTTCTTACATCTTTCGTCCTTCTCATCCTCTGCACCGGGACAATCGTTCTCTCCGTCGCACACCCAAGAGTTAGGTATGCAGAGACCATTGCTGTCGTTTCCACACGGAAAACCATTCGCAGAACAGTTCAGTGTATGTGGTCGTTTCACTTGTACCTACAAACAAAAAAACATGTAAAAGAAAATGTTTAATACGTACAATATTATTTTCCATCCATATCATCATCGAATCGTTTGGACGAAGTGAAAGTACCGAAAAAGGGTGAAATTACAAGCGGTCTAAATTTTACCGGGAATGCTTTTCATAATCCTTATTATCATTATATGTAATGAAATGATCTTGTTTCATAATAAAATGGTCAATTATAAGATAAAATACTGAATAATTCAATTTACGTAAATAGTTACCGTGCAGTTGCGCTCATCGGAACCATCCTTGCAATCGTTATCACCATCGCATAACCACCTTTTATGGACACAATTTCCGTTGCTGCATTGAAACTCATTTTCCGTGCAGTTATGTTTGCCGCAATCTGAAAGAAATATATTTTCTGGTCACATATAATATATCGCATAAGAGAACGAAATTCAGATAAAAAAATAACTTATATCCAACATCTGCGCCAAATCGTGTTCATATCCCATCAATCCTGTAAGCGACAGACATACAAACTACGACATTTGTACAACTTCTAGAATTATAAGAAATATTAAAAAATTTCAAGTTCCGTCAATTGGTTTTCAAGTTAAATCTGCATAAATATACATACATAAGAATTTTATATCGGTATAGATGAACTTATCGATTTCTTTACCGACTCGTTCCTACAACTGTCATACGAAACAGCGCCACACAATACACACAGATGTCACAGGAGTTCCGATCAACAATCTAGGCATTTATAATTATCACCTTTCTCGTCGCTCATATCGGCGCAGTCGATATCGCCATCGCAACGCCAGTGCGGCAAGTAACAACTGGAGTCGTCGCAAGCGACCCTAGGCGGCGTGCACAAGCAGCCGGCCTCGTCGGAGCCGTCGCCGCAATCGTCGTTCCCGTCGCATCTCCACGATAGAGCAATGCACATATCATTTTTGCACGAGAACTGATCCTGTTGGCGGAAATAATCACTCAATATAAATCCAATCCACTAACATATTTCAAATATGTTCTGCGACATTTCAGGAAGGGGCGGTGCAGCTGTTTAATTTGGATGCGGAATCGCCAGAGTCTCGTTAGTCGGGCTGGGGTGCAGCCTGCTCTGGAGAGATTGACATTTGAAGGTGGAGCCAGATTGTTATACTAGAATAATTCCTCAACGCAAGTACATGATATTATTTTTTGTTTAAAAATATGTATTTATTTTAATACATTTTCTTGGTCGTTTTAATTTCATAGACCGCGAGTGATTTGTGTTAAAATTCCGGTGACAGGCATCACATATATGAGTACCGAACATTCCACAGGTTAAAATCCAATTAAAAACAAATGATCGTCGGGAAATCTGTGAAATAAAATATATGAAATGGAAAAAACAAAATTATCGAAGACATGGCATAGTACCAGAGTAGTGCAGTGGATAGTCTCCAAATAATATATTGAGAGAAGGCGTTTGCCTAGCAGTGGGACATGTTAATTTTTCTCTCATCGAACATGCTATAGAAAACATAACATAAAATATGACTATACTTACAGAGGCGCAGGTGGCTCCCGGTTTCTTAGGACACGTCATATTCGCGTGGGGTTCGACAAAATTGGGACACAAACACTTTCCATTAACTTTGGAAAACCCATCGGGGCACAAACAGCTGAACGTATTGCCGGGACCGCCCAAACATAATGTATCGCAACTGGTGTTTTTATACGAGCACGCGTTGCTTCCATGCTGAATGAAATGAGCGAACACCTTGAGACCCATTAGTCCGGAGAAGGAACCGTTTATCGTAATCACATCCTGCCCATTGTCTTTGTCCGCTATGAAAATAGATTTAGCCTTCCAGTCGTCCCAGTACATTTTGTCCTTTAACACCGCGACTGCAAATGGATGCGAGACTTTCTCGTCGTTAAATAAGATTTTCTTAAAATACTGTCCGTTTAAGTTTGCGCTAGCGATGTAGTCCTCCATAGCATCCACCCAGTATATCCTTTCGGACATCTGATCGATAGTTATTCCATTGGGCCATTGCACAATTGGCTTGCCGAAGAGCCGCTTAATGTCCGTCCCGTTGAGATTCGATCGCGAAACGGACGGATTGTTTCTATCCCAGTCGGTCCAAAACAGATAGCCGGCCTTAGGATGGACGGCAATGCCACGCGGTTTTGATAGTACTTTGGAATCCAAAATCGTAACTCGCATTCTGCCTTCACTAGTCAAGTCTGTTCTGACCGCTTCAATTTTTCTCCTCATACCGTCGACAAAGAACAAAACATTTGAAATCCAATCCAGGGCCATTCCTTCTATACTGGCGAGGTCGGTGTCAACGACTACTTCCTGAGTAAATCCGAGATCGAAACACTGTCGACTGATCTTATCCAGTTCGATATCGGCCCAGTAAATGCAATTATTCTTCATGTCGAATTCAATTGCAACAATGTTTTGTTGTCCTTTTATCGGGAATATAGTTGTATTATCCGACAGATCTATACGTGCTATTTTATCTCTCAAAGCGACTAAGAGGAATTCCGTGGGTTCTTCGAGTGGACAAGGTATAGTATCAGGAGAGTAAGGCATGTATCCAGAAGTTGTACAGACATCTCCATCAATCTTTCTATAGCCTTTCGTTCGTTTATAGAAATGGCCCGGACGGCAATCCCATGGGATGACGTACGGATCGAATTTAGATGTCTTGTTACGTACGCAAACGTTACCCGATAGGACAAACCCAAAGTCGCATTCGAAATCCCTTCGACCACACTCGCATACCTCCTTTTTGACGGGTCCATCGTAATCTATTCCATTGTAGCACTTTGTGTGGGCAACGCGACGTTCGAAAATATCCCTTTTGCCCAATACACACGACCCGGAGGAGTTCGGTGGCGACGGTGACCAGAATTTGTAATCATCAGGAGTGCAATTGCGGGTGAAAGCGTTTTGCAGATCAATAGTTATGATGATCCACTGATGTTGTTCGTTTGCCGAACCGAACATAGTAAATACGGTTGTATTCTCACCGGGTTCCGTCATAAGTCCGTAAATGCGAAGGTCGTCCGCATTAAATCTAAAAAAATATTTAACACTTAAGTAAGGACCACGGACTTGTATGAGTTAATAAGATTATCTAATGGCATACACACGCATGCCAGTACTTTAACGGATAAGTCGACTGAGCACGTGGAGAGAAACGATTTATTTTTTTAAACAAACTAAATATAAATTATTTTAAATAATTATCAGTCTTGATATCAAAATGAAAAAACGTTTGTATTTATACTACAGTACTTACTGGTAAGAATCCCATTCGATCCCCTCGTTTGTGGAATAGAGTATCTCTCTAGTTTCGCCGAGGAGTTTAAAATATTTAACAGCGACCAACACACCACCGTGATCTCCATAATTGAAAAAGTAATAGTCCTTCAGGATTCGCTTCCAGGTGAGACCAGCGTCGCGGCTTAAGTACACTCCTGGGATTCCCTTGAGCGACCGTCCGACCACTCCAGTCGCCATTATAATACCAGGTGCAGACTTGGAGCTCATTATACTCGCCGACCTGTAAACAATGTTGACACAAACTAATTTAGTATCAGGAAAAAAGATCAAACGGTTATTTACCATAACGTTATTACTAATATGAAATCGAAATGTCACTAGCGTGTGATACTATCAATCTAACGATTTTAAAATCTAATGCCTAAACTAACTTTAAAAAAGCGCAATCTAAATTTATACGAAATGTCATCTTCATTCGTAACAACAATCTGAATGGAATACAAATAATTTCCAACATATGAGTATAACGATGTATGAAATTAACCCATGGTGAATTTACTCCGTGCATTGTGCAAACTAAATTACAAGCCAAATGTTTTTCCATTACGCATTCCCCACTATACTAAGCGTTTACCTCATAGCATTGCTTATCACATTTCCAGGCGGGCTGTAAATAAATAGATATGTATAAACTTATTACATAAAATAGGAAATATAAACAAATAAAAAAAAGTAAGGAAAAAAACCTTAAAGAATATGGATAAATACAGATACTCCTAAATATTCTCGGTGATAAAGAAAGAAATCACTTAACTGGAGTGGCAGGCTTTACTACAAAGCTCAAAGGAACCAGCAACCGTCTGCAATCAGAATGGTTCTCGGGTAGCTCCTGCCCATGGTCATGTAAAAGGCCACCTGCACTTGTGGCCTTTGCTACTATGGATAAGCGAGCTTACTGACACGTGTCTGAACACGAAGAAAGCACATGACTCAGAACCGAACTTTAACAGACAATTTGGCGAGGGATGTTGAGCAGTAGACTATTTATAGGTTGTAATATTGACGATAATGATAAAGACATTTTAAACTACTATTTTACACGATAATGATAAAGATTCTGATTTACATAGGGTAATACCCTATGTAACAAAATGAATTTGATAACTTCGTGCCGTAAAATGATGAGGTCATTTTGGCAGATTTCCAATGAATACCGGAAGTCGTCATACACTGCGCAGATATCAGATTTAACATAAAAGTATTAGACAAACTGTATCTGGAAGAATAACTAAAAAAAATACGGTAATTTCATTTCCGCATCACGAGGTGGTAAAACTCGCAAGAATTGTTATAGAAATGTAAACTTGCTTTAGCCCAATCTAATACTCTAGTATTTAACATAACTGAAAGTTATTAGAAATTAGCACATTTCATACGTTGGCAATTTCTTCTGTTTCAGAATTCTAAAGAAAATAGTAAAGGAGCAGACCTACAGCTTGGTAAAGGCCTCCTCTCAATACTTCAGAGGGTTTTGGAACCGAGTCGAGTCCGCTACGCTGTTCCAGTACCGACCAACGGATGTCATATTACCTCAAAATACGTATTTTATAATTCAGAATATGAAGCATACATTTTAAAATTGATTTATAGAGTAATTAAGCGAGTGTATACTCGTTTGCATTACATTACAATCGATTGCCTTTCATACACAAAGTGCTTAGTATTTCTCTGATACGAAATAAAAAGATCATTAGTAGTAACGATTATTAAGAAAACAAAGACCGATCAGAACTACGACAACAAATAATTGCTTGAAGTATTCCTGTTTGGAATACAGTCAGAGACGATCGGGCATGTCAAGTTCAAGGCGATAACATTGCTCTCTATGCGATAATTTAATTATTATCAAACGGTATTCATAAGACGAGTTTAACGGCCGCTGTATTCATATTCATCATTTACTTATTCTATTAGTTCCGATATGAATGTCACACAATCGTTAGTATGAAAGGATTCGGTACTCGGGACTGGAATATTTAGGATAATCTTAATATAGATATACTATAAATTAAGTATTTACTATCCTGTCCCGGCCGACCTTGTCTCCGTACACTTTGGTATTCATCTACCTTCGCAGAGTAAAAGATGATAAGATTACCAGAAAACTTAATTCGAATACTGCGAATTGTAAACATTACGACCGACAAAGATTCACACATATCTTAACGGAGGACTTACTTTAAATTCCTAATTTTAAATTGCAACATCAAAGACGGACGTTTAACTATTTATATCGATGGACTTCTCTATTTAGACATCGACATAAATTGGATACGACGTATTTTCCTATTCGAAACTTTTACAGATTGGCGGCTCAGAGGCGCAGTGGCTAAGGGAGTCGAGTCACTGATCCCGGGTTCGTATCCCACCTAAAGTTAATATTTGTGTTACACTTTAATGGGTTCCTATTCCTCCAGATGTATTGGTTTTGATGTCGCCGGAATGGTCGGTTTTAATGTGGCCGGATGGTCAGCGATATTAGCCACAAGGACTTCAATAGTTTAAAAGTATCATCATCATCATCATGATCATCAGCCTATCACAAGTCCACTGCTGAACATAGGCCACCCCAAAGATTGCCACGAAGCTCGGTCCTGAGCCACCTGCATCCATTGACTTCCCGCAACTCTGCGCAGGTCGTCACTCCATCTTGTGGGGGGTCGTCCTGCACTACGTTTGCCTGTACGTGGTTGCCACTCGAGAACCTTTTTTCCCCAACAGTTTTCAGTTCTACGAGCTATGTGGCCGGCCTCTTGGCACTTCAGCTTGCTGATCCTTGGAGCTAGACCGGTTACCTAAGTTCTGGTGCGGATATCATCGTTGCAGATTCTATCACGCAGAGAAACACCGAGCATAGCCCTTTCCTTAGCGCGCTGAGCATTTTGGAGCTTCCTCATACGGCCTGCAGTGAAGGACCAAGTCTCAGTTCCGTATATCATCACTGGCAACACGCACTGGTTGTATACTTTGCTTTTGAGGTTTTGCGGTATACTCGATGAGAAGATATAGCCAAATAATTATACTCGTATGGGTAAATATTCCCTGGGTCAACCTTAGTGACACATCTTGGAAAAAAATATGAAATATCTTAATGAAGGCATATTTATGTGTATGGGAAAACGAGTTTAATGCACTTTTCATATCATAATACATTTTCGAATTACGTAATACGGATATATACAACAGAATATGTATGTGTTTACGAATCGAGGAAATAACAACGGTGCTTATTTCTTTAACCTAAACTTTGACAGCGAAACCCTTAAATTTACAAATAAATATTCATGAGCAGTTAATAAAAAAAAATCTTGATAAGACAAATCTGTAGTAAGACATGCGTTTTTAAACACCAAAAATGTATCTAATGTATTATCTGTATTAAATAACCACTCTGACCACAGGTGTCTAAGAAGGTAGTTGCCCTTGGGCAAAGGGTATAACCTAACAAGCGTGGGTCTCGTAATCTGTCCGGTTTGATATGGTTACCTACTCAGCTACCTGTCATGAAGCGAATAACTTTTATCGGCAGCTTCCATTGGTTTTCCTATGCACATTCCAACAAGAGAACTATAAAATTAAAGTACATTACGGTTATTATTTAACAATTTATATTTACAAAGACTACAATCTTAAAATTGAAATTATCGTAAAACCCCATCCCTCTAGGCATGGTACCAAGAATTCGAGCTGCATTTCCACCCCGAATGGTTAAACTTAACCTTTGTGCGAGAAAAGAACCAGCTCTTTTATTATCGCCGGCTACAACGAGTTGCGGTTATGTTTAAAATCCTTAAGGAAAGCAAAAGACCTACTGTCGGCTATCCATTTGTTTATTTAAAGACACGTCAATGAGGCATCACATAACACTTAAGATCATCTAATAATAATAAACAGCAAAGTGCGTGATATCTTTGAAGATGTGTACAACAATCACAGAGCGTTGTATAAATACGATGCGAAGTAATACGGAAGTATACGGACGAACGGGTTATTAATAAGGCTACATAAAAAATTAAATATGTATTTACATATATATAACTATAAACATACTTTAAATTATCATCGGATTCGGTTAAATGTATATGCGCCACTCTGCCGATTATTTTATTAAATATTCAGTAGAGTTTAACAAAAAGTTTAAAGCGCGATATAACAACAGTTAAGAGCTGCAAATTTATGGCATACGTTATTTTGATAATCTCACCTTGTTACAGGGTAGAGTTGACTAAACTTCTGGCACAAATGCAAGCTGCAAGACTTTTCCATGTCGTTCGGGTCCACGCAGCTTAGAGATTTTCCTGTAACAAAAATATAACTTGTTATGTCAACGCGGCATTATTGTTGACAACAATGTAAACCACTCTCGGCTGTAGTATTGTAATAGTTTTTTTTGTTGATAAAAGTAACTGTTGTGATGAAAGGATTGTTGTTCATTGTCTGACTACCTGTTACCAGGATACGTTGGACGCTTTGAGATTCCAGGATGCAATGAAATAACACTACTCAAAGAGGCTCATTCGATGATTTTATTTAAATATAATGCAATGTACTTAAATTTTAAATATATCAAGTTTTATAGGAATAAGAAATAGATCTAGATAAACCTTTCATTCGGGATGAAACGCCATAATTGTTAGTTCCATAACTACAATACTAGTGGAAGGACAGGATTAAGTATAGATTGAATTTTAATTACAACCCCGCAAAACATTGACTGGCTATTACAATAGGAATGCCTTACAAAATAAATTAAAAAAAAATTAATTAAATAATATAATCCAATTAAATATTATATATCCAATGGTGCCATTATTATATCTCTACAATAAACAGACTTACAATATAATATAAAACGTACAACAGAAACACCTCAGATTTCATGATGAACGGTATACATAACAAAATCTAAAATACCTTGTTATTAAATAAGACACTTCCATTGAAAAACAAGTACACTGTACTCGTACAATGGGGGCGTATCGTATATGTAAATGCATTATAGATAAGCGTAATGCAGTAAAACATTTCCTTGAAACAATACCGGTGGGACTTTAAAACAATGTGAAACATGTATGTAATAAACTTTCATACTTGTTTTAAATATAGATAGCTAAGTAGCTTCTTTATCCATCTTTCTTGTATCGTCACATATTTCTAACCAGCGACACAAAATAGATAATGGTTCTAGGTTCTCTATGGAAATCGTAAAAAGTGAATTAAATTGGTTTCAAGACACAGTATAAAATAACAATACATAATATAAATGTTATGGTAAATAAATTTAAATAATAGTGTCAACTAATTTATTTACAACATCAAAATGTTAATAGCACATGTCTCTAGTGACACTGCACATAATATGAAAAGATGCCATTTTTACCGACCCATGGTTATTCTGAGGTGTCGCAAGCGCAGGCATAGTCGGAGTTTCGAGACAGGCGGATACGGGGTGATATTATAGCAAGATGAGGCCGTCTCCTCCTCAGCATCCGGTCCACATCCTCACCCTCTTACTCACGTTTCAAGCAGGTACACACGACAAACAACGTAACGGAATAGTCTTACCGTTCTCATCCTCAGCCGGTGGTTTGATAGGCGACCACGTGACTCCATGGTCAAAGGTGATAAGCGACATCAGATGCTCGGGCTCAATGTCTGCTATCAGCGACTTCGAGTGCACCTTCGAGGCAATGTAGATTCCTTTCAACCCCTCCACGCGGTATAAATCCGTAAACGCATCCTCTATTACGTCCCTAAATAACAAAAATATGAATTTTCAATTTTATCAAGGTTTTTTTTTTTTCATGAGGTACATGTGGCAGAGCCACTGCTACTGTATTTACCTATAGCACCAATGGATTGGATCATCCGGGGAAGGTACACTCTCCCGGAATACCAGTTTAAAATAAACAAGTCTTCTCTCAAATATTTGAGAACAGAGCTGCTAATGTGTTTCGTATGGTAAATTATTGCACCGGGGACCCACGGGAATGGGGCATTCAATCTCCGATCACATCCGATCCACATACATATAAATACCATTTACACCGAAAACTGCGTATTTTCACGATTAGACAAAAAAATTGTACATGTATATCCCCTCATACATCCCTTGGTTTCATCATCGATGAAAACTTTACCTAGAAACCTCTCATTAATAAATTAAGAACGCTAGGTTATGTACTCTAAAATTTTAATTATCATTTAAAATTCTTAGGGATGTTGTACTTATCTCTAGCAGATTCATTAATAAGTTAGGTATTATACAATATTCAACTGAAAACTGATGACTATCTTAATACTGTAAAATATACCAGTAAAAAGAAAATCAAAATGACAATTATAATAGATGACTACTATAATCTATCTTTACTAACCTATGTATCAACTTCCTAGATATAATCACGTGTAAGGCGAGAGGACGTGGAAATACATGCTACCTAAAATATAGAATGCACTACCATCCAATTTATTTTAATATGCTAATATAAAATTAAAATGCACCCAAATTTTAAGTTGAAACACAGTTGAATTCTTGTTAAGAAACGACGGATTTATGGTTAAAGGATGATGTAGTCATTTAAAATGGAATATGTTTAAAATGGTTTATATGTAGTGCGGTTAGGCACTACATATAAACCTCATACGACGTCTGTAACCGTTTTTTTTAATTAGTATTAATTTATTTCCGAATTGTATGTGTTAATTTAGTGAAAAAAAAGGAGTCTTCGAAATACCTCAACCATTAACCATCAAATGGACTGTAAGTTCATATGTTATCAATACCGGGGTTGGTCAGAGGTCTAGACTTTTTTAGTCTTCTCAACCCTCTTTTCACCAGTTTATTTGAGACGTGACCCAAAAGTTTCTCATTCATTGCTACAAGCCCTTCACATACAGGATCGCACTAGATTCTCCAAATCAGAGACAAATCCCCTAACCACTCGGCTAATTTAATTATATAGTGATAATATAACTACAATGAACATATGATTTCATAAATTGATTGTAACATACATAGCGGTTAACCATGACCTCCTCTGGCCATGGATACCAAGGTAATTTTGGTAAATTTCTATTTTTTTTGTGCAATAGTTTGTCGAGTTGGGTGTGGGTTTTTGTTGTTGTTTAAAAGTATTATTTTTTTCTTTATTCTCTAATTCCGCTGTTGAACATAAGCGTCTCCAAAAAACCGCCAACAAAATCCGGCATGCATTTCGTGATATAAGTATGGGCATACTTAGCATCATCCTCACACTAATAATGCTGCTCCCCATGACCTATTTGTGGGTTTTAGGTTCGGCAAATTCGGAAGGATTTACCGCTATTATTCGGTCACTAGAGCCTCGTTTGTTTGTCATAACCAAATCTTGTTACAAAAAAGTAGATGAATCCATAATTTCGTATAATAAATTTTGTTTACGACCCCATGTACACACACTTTTTTACAAAACTCTCTGTTACTGTACATTTATATTATGGATACCCCCTCAAATTAAAACTAATGTTGTAAAATCAACTAATGTTGTGAAAATATAATTTATTTGAAATTATTTCTCATATCGTCATATCCTGATGTTGCACGGCATGTCAGGTGAACATAATCACTTTGCATAAAAGTAAGGTCAATGCAAGTCTTCCAATATTTTAATAAGCTGTGACCTCAAAATAAGACTAGGTATGTATAACTTTTTTTGGTATTATTTATTTTATTCACAAGATGCGCCAAAAATTCAAATAAGTAAAACAATACATTGAGGGGATCTGCCTCTGCCCAAATCAGCCGCCTTAACAGGAGGGAGATACTTTCTCTGCCTAGGAGCCGCCTGCAGGAGCGCTCTTACCCATTCCGGCCACAAATCAGCAGTGCAACTAGTGTTGTGTTACGGTTCGAAAGGTATAGAGAGCCAGCCAGTATAATTACGGGCTGTGAGACATTCCATTTTACTCTTCGGGGGTAACAATGCATCTGTAACCTTCTTCGATTGAAGTTGTTTGCAGGTGTCCATGTACTGCAGTAGCCACTTACCAGCAGCACATTTTTCACCGCAATCCAATAAATAACACACTAGTTAATTTTCCGTTCAGTTTCGAAACTTATAGACATATTCCATCATTGGCTTGAATACTAAATCGAACACAGGCTCATGTTGATCTAAATAAGCTCTGATGAAAAGTGATTTGCTTCGGCTAAATCGACTAAACGAACCTCTGCTCACCTAAGAATTGGATGTACGGTATTGAGGCTATATATTTTTTATAAAAAAGTGGAGTCTGAACATACATATAGCTACTGTATGAAGAAATTCTAAAGTGTATGGACTCATAGGCCAGTTACAAATTCACGTGGTAAAAAAGGTAAGTCACATGAGCATTTTCATACTCCTTGGCCTTTATATAGCAGCCAAAATGTATATTCTGGATGACCTAGAATTCGGTATGATCAAGTTCTACTCATGTTCTGCAGTTGACTATTTTAAGACTTGCTAAAGAATAAAGAGAACTGTGAAGAAAATTAATAGGATCATATGCGAAAAAACTTACTCTAGCCAACTGTCCTTCCAGTTTCCTTGTGGAAAGTATGACAATACATTTTCTAAGCTCAACACAAAATTGTACTGTGTGAAGTTGCTGCTTATTTCGGACACGTACAGATTCGCCAGATTCTCCGTATGCATGACAGAGATAAAGATACGTTTGTCCGTCACATCGGCTATGTGGAACTTCCTCGTGTCCAATTCCGTTTGAAAGGCGGCTTTGTAGAATGGACCCCTTTGGTGCGAGATGTAAAGATCCAGCGTCTTATTCTATAACAAAAACAAGGAATAAGTAAGTTATTTCTATGAGTATGTGTATTTATGTATCTAAAGATAGACGATAGTATGTAGAAAGATTTCCGATTCCGATTTCGCAGTAACGTATAAGACAACTTAATTAAATTAAACGACGACAGCCTCTGTATGTTACTGGCATTGATTTACAACTTCACGGCAGCTAGCACCTAGATACATATATAGATAAAGTTACTGGCCCTAGGTGACCTGTTAAAGACAACTCTGATTGTTTGGATGACAACTTACAATTACTACACTAACATGTTTTGAGCTGTTACCGCTGTGAAAATATGCTAAATGAACACAAATATCAACACATAATCTATACTATTTATGAAACGATATGTCCGTGTACCTTATATGTATGTTTCATCGATTTAACTTAAAAGCCATTACATGAATTTTGATGTGACTTTTTTTTAAATGTTCCTAATGTTTTCAGAAGTGTTATAGGCTATGTTTGATCCAACGGAGGTAAAATTTTACATGAAAGAAATAAAACGTAATATAACAAATTAAATCACTAATTGGACAGTAACGAAATTTAGTAGTAATGAAGATACAGGATACTTTTTATTTAAAATTAAGAGTTTTCGTGGAATTCAATTTATGACCACACAGGCGAAGGCGCGGGTAGCCGCTAGTATGTTATAAAAACCGTAAAAACCAATGGTAAAAGCCACGTAACTAACTTGTTTGTACTCCAGCGACATCATAGTAAACAAATGTCGCATTTATATTTAAATTATAAGAGTTTTTCAAGTTTTATATAATTATTTTTATTCTGGGTGGAGGGAGCATTCGAAAAGTTAGCACTTGAAAAAAAAAATATTAGTGGTTCCGGCACCGAAGATCACGGTGACCTCGTGATTAAAAAGGCGAGCGCACACTTCTCCTTTAGCAAATGTACGGAAAATTTAATCTAAAATAAAAATTACTTTGTTGTAACACTTGCTCAATTAATAACAACACGAAATGTATGTGGCGCGTAGGATTCTGAAAATTTGAACAGCTGTCCACTTACCTACATTAAACATTAAAAAATTATTCGTTTGTTTGGAAATGAAAATCACTGGCTGTAGAATTCATATTTTCTGAAAGTCATTAGTTTTTTTTTTTTAAAATAACGTTATTCGCTCTATGATTTTTAACGAATTCATTGATTGCCTGACTTTCATTAGATTGTAATATGAAACCCTATCTTGTAGCTATGTGCTTTTCATATAATAAATTCATACGTGGGCCGGTTCATTTTCATGACGATACACGTTAGAGACGGCCGGAGACGGCGGTAACAACTACTTAATATAGTTGTATGTAGTACGTCAACATGTTTGCGCAGGCACCGAAAAAAAATTAGATCTCAGCAAATTCGTAAATTGAGCAGTAGGCATGAGCACATTGCCCTGGATACCGAGAGGCCGTTGAAGAGACATGTAACAAATACTAGGTCAACTGTTTTTTGCAATGGCTTCAAAGACTGCAAAAGTGTATAAAACTTTAGAGTGGATGCTTTGAAAAAAGGTTAATATGATAAAACATGTGATTCTGATAAAGTAATATCAGAATCAGGAAACTGTCAGCAGAAGTATAAAGATAAATTAATTGTTCCTATAATAACAAGCACGCATACGGTATCACTTCTTTAAATGGATTAAAGAATGGAAAGAAATACTGAGCTTATTTTGTATCGTAACTAGAACTAGAATAAACAGAAATCACTGTGCTAATTTAAAAATAAAAAAGTTATTTAAACCTACATTACTCGTATATTAATATTTAATATGCAATAAATAATGTATATTTTGTAGAAGTACGAACGTATGAATAGTAATACGATATAAATCAACCAGGATATTAACCACCACAAACGGTGTGACGTGATGGCTATATTGTGGTATTAAATTACTACCAATACATTTCAGCATAAAATATAACCTCATATCTCAAAATACCTTTATTAAAAGCAAATAATTACGTTATAGTTTTACAACAAAACCTTACGTTGCTTGTAAGAAAAAACAGGTTCGATTCTATCATACTTCGCTTTTTAATTTGAATATCTTAACATTAAGCAATATATATTAACAGGGATATATAACAATCAAGTAATAAGGAATTATGAGCTAACAATACAATTATTGGTACGTTTTATTATTAGAGAATAAATATTTAATCATTGTATCGAGACCGGTACATTTCCAGACATGATGAATCATGCTACTGTCGCCCCTTCATTTTTAAATCAGGATATAAACAAAATGTTGCGCATTAGCATCTCATATATATAACTTTTTAAAAATTAATGCTGGATCAAATGCAGGAACATAGTTGTTTGCACATCGAACATGATCAGGCGTACTTGTGCTAGACTGTTATGGTCATGAAGATAACAAACAGTTCGGTTTCATTAAAAGTACGTAATACCAACAATAACGTGAGAATGTTCTTCTTCTTCTTCTTTTTCATCAGCCTTTTAATACTTCACTACTATACAGAGGCCTCTCACAATGGCAGGACTTCCCATAAGTGTCACTGCGCGTGGCTGGCGTATTAGCGACCGCAGTACTAGGTAACATTCCTAGGGATGGGGACATCATATTCCCCTCTTAAGCTACTCCATTGAGTAATACTTGGATTGGAAGGTACAGAAGTAGTAATCAACGTCCATATGGGTTTTAAAAATAATTTTAAATTAAAAAAAAATGTATGTTTGTAACGATATGAAATATCTACAGTTTTAAATCAAACTTGACAAACTTCTAAATAAAA
The DNA here is from genome assembly GCA_029286595.1 of Bhutanitis thaidina. Classification (NCBI taxonomy): domain Eukaryota; kingdom Metazoa; phylum Arthropoda; class Insecta; order Lepidoptera; family Papilionidae; genus Bhutanitis; species Bhutanitis thaidina. The sequence continues at coordinate 5,947,782 of JAGSMS010000012.1, read as the reverse complement.
TTGAGTTCCTTTCCATTGGACTCATGCTCTTCCTGGATGAAACTAACGCATAGAGATATTCACCATTGGCACATGTGGCGTATACTCAAGTATACAACGTTCTACGTTCGAACGAAACTAAATAGAGCTTATTGTTAACAATAGATAAGGTTTATTAATAATTATAAACATCCGATAAAGAAAATTAAACGTAACGATATAAGATAACGAAGTTGTCACTTGAAAGAAGTATCTACACCTACCAGCGAATAAATTAATAATATTTAAGTTTTATTTCTTTTAAAGTCAGAATGCTATAATTAGCTACTTTAATAACTACTGCAATAAACGGGATAGCATCTCAATTGTATATAAATTAATGATGTTATGGTCTGTATTATGAGACGGGATGGAGATGTTAGAAAATGCTGTCAGTCAGGAACGCTTGCGTCGGTCAACTCTTTCCCATGATAAAACTACCGTGTTGCTAAAGTTTATACTATATGATGTGATATCTATCTACATCTCTAAAAATATATTGCAATAAACAGACACAATTTCACGAAGATTATTAAAGAACATTTATTTAAAAAAAGGCCTACTATAAACTACAATATATCGAGGACAAAGATGTGTGAAAAAAGCACTTACACTACATACGCGCAAGTCCCTGATATATTGTTAAAATTTACATTTTTAAAAAAAATTGTACATTTTCTATTGTATTGATTTTATTGCAAATTATAAATGACAACACAGCGTTAAAAAAACCCTGAATTTCTTGCCGGTTCTCTGCGGGCTTGTTTTTGCGATCCGGTGAATGAAAAAAAACACAATTTTTTGGTAAACATTACCATAATATTTAATAGATATACGAGTAGTGTAGAGCCATTGGTGCGCGCAGCATTGGCAAACCCATCCGAAGTTTCACGGTGATTGTGAAATTAAATCATAGAGGGGGGCGTTAAAGAAAACAGAATTTCAGTTCGAAGCAATCGCACAAAGTAGGTAGTTAGGTGGAGGCGTCAGCAGTAACATTTAAGGCGCTTTAAAAGCTAGCGCATGTTGGAATACATGGAAATTTTATTCATATCTTATAAATGTAATGTGATTTTCGTCATAAAAATAAACGAACGAATTTATGAAAAAATACTTATTGTTTATTGCGTTTTGTTACTTTTTTATTAAATTCAAGGTGGTATCGAAAGGACATTCCTGCTTCCGTGTCTGTATAGGACTAAAAATTCCCAGTACTGGCAATGGTACCGATACTGCATGCCCTTGTACCTACTCAGGTGCCTCCTAGGCAGAGCAGTTTACCACCAAGATTCAACAAAACAACTCAAACGAATGCAACAAATCCAACAGCCTCTGCTACCATTGAGGCATTCCTGAGCCCATCTCCGGCTCCAACCCAAAACCAGTACGATGGTACCAAATAATTAAAATCTCATCAGAATAACATACTTCTTGCAAACAAACAATTGAAACTATTAAACATATCAAAATTTTGTACAATATTATGTTTCATCAAAACCAAAAAGGAAATTGGTTTACCAAGGAGCGTCCGACATGGTGGCATGTGGAAATCCCCGAAATGTGATATGAATTATGAACTATTTATCTTTTAATGTTAAGGTTAGTGAAGCAGTAAGAGTAATCTGTTCTCTTTTCTCCTTTTCTAATAAAAACGTTATCGTAGGAATTTCTCCCGAGTCGCGGAGGCAGTTAACTTATAGAAATTGAACATGTACGCATGAACAATAGCCAGATCCGGCATAAATTCTTCTTCATTTGAAGTTGTGGGTAGGTGTCAATGGACTACAGTAGCCTCTTATTGACAGATGGACTGCATTTTATCTTTCTAGTGTGTAACGAAAATAATAAAACCCATCAAATATTTTCACAACAAACAAACAAAATTGAGACTTGTTATGGAAAAATTAAAGAAAAAGGTGGTCCATATTTAAAATATCGTTAGTTCATCTTTTTAAAATATACATAGTGTTTTGTAGATATGTCAAAAATAATCTAAATAGGTATTACGAGATTATTTCACTCTCTGAAGCGTATCAAAATAAACGTGAAGTGGGTACGCTATGAGTTGCTGGATGGATGTTATATAATAATTAATTTATCTTAAATAACCCTTCACGAGTCCTGAGAATACAATTTCTAGTGGACAGACACACGAATTATACTTTCCACTGTTGAAGAAAAACTAAACATGTCATAATATAGTATATTTTATTTGTTGAAATGGGGTCATGTGAAGATTGCCGAACATGTATTCTACAGAAAGAGCTTAAAATATCTACTGAAATATCTATATACTAAAGTACTCTGTTTCTTCGTATTCAAATACTGTTATATAGACCCAAGATTAATTTACAGTTTGTTAATAAATTTGACGGAACGCAGAGTACAGTACTCGTATAATTGAACTTAGGAGCTATAGTTTGTAGTATTGGGTCAAATATTAAATTTATAAAAAGCAGAGACGGGCATTTTTCCTTAATTCCAAATGGAATATTATAAGTAATAAAATCCGGAAATAAAAGTCTATTTTATGTTTAATTTAAAGAATTGATAGTTCACAACTTCTGTTACGTGGAGGAATTTTACGGTCACAAATTATGGTTTATCAATGGATCGGTTTATTTAGTGGCATTCCACTCATTGTTAAACATAAACCGAATATACCGAAATAATACCGTATTTATAATTTACAGTAATAATACGTTTACTATGCCAGTGAAAATGAAACAATTTAGTAAGTATTCCCCGTTTTCATCAGAACATTTTTATGTGGATTATTTATTGTTAAGGAAATTCCCTTTATTCTTTATTACCTTTACTCATACCTGATCAAATGGATTAGTTATATAAAACATACTATAATTTCTTCTCGATATAATATAAGATAGCGTGGTCTTAGATTATAACGTAAAGAAATCGTGATAGAAACTGCGTCAATTTGAACCATGCGACCAATGATCCTTAGGAACCAATCCATCAAGTATACCTAAGTGTGAATGATAAAAAAACACGTTAAACAAAGCGATATACACTTATTTCACGGTGTTCAAAGCATTTAAAAGATTTGTAACATAAAGGCAAAATAAGCAACAAGTTTTCATCTACGCTCGCAAACGTTTTAAAACTATACCCTTCTAATGTCCGCCAGTCGCTCACGGTTTTCATAATCGACCGCAGTCATTATCTGGGAAGGTTTTAAATATCAATCACGTGTTCTTACGACAATTAGCACCAACTTTAAAGTAATAGCGTTTTCCTTTTAAGCCACCAATTAAATTAGACGTGGTCTTAGGAACACGCATTTCAATAGTTTAGCTAAGTTACAATGAAATATTACTATTTTGGCCAAGGCAAGGAAGAAACCAGAGTCCAGGGATGCGCCAAGGTCATGTTTCGCGTTTCTAGAAGAGAACCATGCTCAGCATTGGACTTCAATAGGCTGAAGAGGAGGAGGAGGATTACCGGAGCATTTGAAATGGTTTATAAAGCTGCCATGGTGAAGTGGCGATAAGCTCATCACGATTTTGATTAGACATATTACACACTACACTATTGGAGTCCGCTTACCTACCAGTGGCGTATAATGCTTATCTAACATAACATGTGACGTCACCCTCCTAGACGGAGCGACAATCTATTACAACAAACAGTTCAAATTCATAATTTTATATTATTAATTAATGCACAATGTTATAACTTATTGGGTCCGGCTATCCTTTCACGCGTTAATGACTCATGAACGGATGTTACAGAATTTCTATTATTGCAACGCGTCAAAAAATTTTGTGACGAATCACTGACTCTATATTCCAGCCTATCACTAGTCCACTGGTGAACTCAGCCCCAAAGTTAGTGACTCCTACTTTAGTCTTATTTCATAAGCGCACATGGCACGCGGAAAGGCAGTTAGTACATCTGCCAAATCCTCTTGCGGGAGAGCTCCATGTCTTGCAGTAGACTATTTAGAGGCTGTAAAGGAAAAAGTTAGTAGATCTAATTTTTTTTTTCTTTCTAAATTCCGGAGGATATTATAACCGCAGGCTGACACTTTGTTATTGACAGTCAGATACAATATATAACTTTAACATAAGCATAATTAAGGAATATATTTCTTGGGTTCATATAAATATACATACTTGCATACATATGTCAGCCGGCTCAGTAATTCACTTTTACATTAAATTATCAGCCTTATAGAGCCCCAATATTTTATTATATTCCCATGAAAGCACCTATAAAAGCCAGCATTCGAGCAGCAGCAAAAGCCACAGCTTGGCTCTACCACCTAGAAAAGTACTCACCACGCTGGGTGGGTGGGGATCCTGCTCCCCAGTCTGTGGTATTTGGGTTCGATAATTTCGGATGGATTAACCGCGCGAAGTGAGTTTGACATTTGATTGGAGAAAAGTAATTAAATAATACAAGAAAAATTCCATACAGTAGTTTCAAAACTCGAATACCGATTTACAAAATAATATGATTCATTCACATTGTCTTGTAATGTGAGTCAGAAAAATGTAGGTACATTATTGATACCTAGGTACATAAAATCGTGGTTGTGTTGTGAGCGTAACCAATGATCAACTTACAAAACGAAAGTGTCGTCGTTCGCTTTATATATATTGACGTGCATAAAAGTAACAGATCTAGCAACGCCTCATCATAAAACTTTATATTTTGATTATTTCTCAGCCATGCATAAGCTTTCCTCGCGATATTTTCTTTCGCCTCCTAGCAGTTTAATTAGATTTAGCACTGAAAATTTAAATTAACAATTTAGTGCTGCCGTCGCTCCACATTTAACTTTTACGAGCTACGGCCGATACTATGCTCTCGTCGACTTCGTATGAATTCACTTATATTATGACATTTAAACAAAGATTCGATTAAGAGTTAAAAAGTACAATTAAATCTACGCCGAGCCGCTAATTTTGTTAATATCTTTATAATTTTATATTTCTCAATCTGAGACGGTCGGACAGACAGACTGATTTTTTCATTGTCAAATTTTATTTTATTACTACAGGTAGCCAAAATAACTTCCAATATCTGCCTTTCATTTTTAAGTCTGTATGAGATGGTATTATTTGTAATGATTGAGGAAACCTAATTATAGCGTCGATACCAGATGTTTTTGCTTTAGGCAAATTGGTTACCTCCATGCGAATAAAACAATTAAAACAATTACGCACATATAACTATACCTACCCGTGAAATTTAAAATAAAACTTGTTAATTGACATTAAATCATTTTGCAGTTATACACTGTTATACACTGGAGAATATTCAGGTGTGGTGTATTTCATAATGTATTTAAGAATATTCATGTTTCGTCTATTTCTGTGGGAACTGGTTACTATTTAGAGCTTGCAGCTATCCACGGAAATCCAGCCAACTGCTTCTAACAAGGTTCATGATAAATATACTAACAGTTGGCCTGCATAGTGCCTTAATTTATGGATGACATTAGATTTTCGCTCAGTATCTTAAAAGGGGCATTATCAGATCTTCATCAAATTTACACGCGACCTCACTGTAAGTACACATTACACAAATATATTCGAATAAAAAAAATACCATCCGAATCGATTCAGAAGCGTACGTACCCTTGACGTCACCCCAATAGGTAGTAACGATTGCTCAATGGTACTAAGAAATTAATAAAATATTACATATCCCGGGGCGTATACCAACCTAACCTCTAAGTGGTGCACTCTAGCAGTTTTTAAATTTTGCTCTATTGACTCACTTATGACAAAAAATCTATCCGTATTTTCCAACCCATGGCACATTTAGGCTGATCTTTTCTTCTTTACAAGGACAAATTTGCAAACAGGCCGTTGATACACCCTTCGCTATACGTGACTACTACAACTACTTATTGTATTCGTGGTAGAACAATACTTCAACTTCTAGCTGATCGCTGGTCGAAAAAAAATAAACAATCTGCAAATACCATGGACATATTTCATGAATTCGATTATTTCATATTATTATTTAATAATTCAATTATATAAATTAAATCAGTAGAAGAGAAATGATAGCAGAAAATGGTCTGTACAAAGGTACTGCTTATTTCTTAAGAAATTTCTTTCAGCAGACCTGCAACTGGAGAACAGTTACCGAATGGTATACTGCGCGCGTATAATACAAAAATACATACACATATGCAATACGTTCTATATAAGTCAAATAGATTCTGAAAGCAAAAACGAACAATGTCAAACGATACAACTACAGACTTAACGGACCCTAATTAGCGATTCGTTCAAAATTAATATCAAAATAATAGTGACCAGAAATATGAAAACATGTTCTTATTAAATTTTTAGATAATTTCACACAGCCGATTTGAAACAACAGCTGACTCATAAATTAAATCATAACAATAACAAAAACGAACGAAACCGATGTCAATATAGGTAAGTACACTCTTTTATCGGACATTGGAGTGTAAAGATAATCATAAAAAACGAATCCTTTCCGAAGCTAACAGCGTCAGCATTTTGATACAGCGTAATCAGATTACCCACATGTTTGTTTTTGCGATTATTTTTATATGGCTTCTTCGTAGTAAATTAATCGGTGAGGTGTAGTTGGTATTAGTTGGACATATTTGGCCTTTCTTTTAGACAACATAACCTTTCCAATACTATAAATGGGAAAATTTGTACAAAACGTAAACCAGTAGCATGTATTTCCGCGCTGCTTTTAATACTTAAGAGGCTTTTATAGCCGGAAAGGGTCCTCGACGTTGATCTAGACTCTAGAACGACGTGGCGGACTCCATGTCCTAGAAATAACATTCTTTATTATTTCTCACTCACAATGTAGGTTCTCAAAAATAGCCATTAAGAATTTCAACGGTGTCGGAACTGAAATTACGCATATCAAATAAGAGCGAGCGCCCCGGGCTCTAAGCAGCTTAGAGAGCTGCGGAAAGTTCGTATATTTCATATATATTATAATTACTATTTTAGAATTAAATTTGGCTGAGAGATAGATTATATCATGAACAATGTTGAATATGACACAAGATACTTTGTCATATTCAACATTATTTTATTCAAGTTAAGATCTCGCGGACCAAACCACAGGTAGTCCAAACTTATTTACCTTACCTAACTTAACAGCCTGTAACTAGTCCACAGCAGGACATAAACGTAACGTAAATGAGGATGATTGGCCATAATCTTGGCGATCGCAGTACCAGACACCTCGCATCGTAGACGCTGCTGCTCGTTATTGGTGTGCTTAATTTAGGTCTGGTATTTTTCGATATAAATATTCCATCATCTGTCGATAATCATCGGGATTTCCGAGGTCTTAATCGGATTCCCTTAGTCGCCTCTTACCAGACCCACGGAACGGAGGGAAGAAAGGGAGGCCAAATTCTCACGCCGTTACCACACAGTAAATTAATTTATTGAAAATATATTTGTAAGCTATTTTAGTTTACTAATATTATAAACAAAAATATTTAAATCTAAAACAAACTAAGTGTCAATTAGACAATTTCTATAAACCCAGACTTTAACCCATGTTAAGATTTGGGGTTGGCTGTATTATGTATGTAAATGACATATATTTACAAAGATTCGGCTATCCAACGTAAATACTAAAAATCTCTTGTGTCATTCAACAACAGTTCGAACAATAGTCTAAACATATCACTCGAGTACTCAAGTGTTTAACTCGAGTACGGAACAGTACGATTGTTATAGGTACGTACTTACTAAATTACTATTCCTAGAAATATTTAACGATTACGCACGGAACATAGTTACGAACAAATTAAATGTGTATTATACGTAAAAAATACATAACAAGAGCATTGTTTCAGTTTAGCTTGTTGTGGTTAAAACGATCGAAACCTACTGCCTTGGGTATATTCATACAATTACATTTAATACAAAATTAGTCATCTATACATATCAAAAACCGTTCGCTTTTAATATTGCCGACAAGGCCACATCTTCTAGTCAACAAGGAGAAAAGGATCAGCGCAACAAACTGCACAAAATTCAATCCCGGCTGGAAATTCTATTGTGATAAAACATTTAGGCTTCAGCTGAGAATCGAACCCAAGACAGAACTCAACAGATAAGTAAGTACTTGGAGCGTCTCGCGATCGATAATCTAAGAAATACCGTTTCCCGTTCGAAAAACCTAACCATAAAAAGTTCTCAATGGAACCATAAACATGTCAGTTGTACAAAGGTTTAAGGCATAAAAGGTGTTTTGTTGAATGTTAAAAAATAAAATCCATACGAGATTAATCTATAAAATGACACATTGATTCTTATTTTTCTATACTTTCAGCCTTTGTTCATAATAATCTGATAACAATTATACTTCATTGAAAAACAATATTAAATAAAAATTATTAACAAAGATCTCCACAGAATTGAACAGTCATTGATAAGAGAGAACTGGAACAGTCTGAATGACCAGAGTAGGGCAATTTCGCGCCGTATTATTCACTTGACAGAGCACTTCCTTAACAAGAGTGGATTTAGTGAGGACTATGCAATTCTACCATATCTATATAACCAACATATCATGTGACTTTTTTTATTACATATATGGCTGTTCAGACCAAGTAAGACCAGTAATACTACAAACAATGTGATCTATTATTATCACCTCAATAACTATGGTTCACTGATATCCATATGAATCGCAGCAGTTGCAAACGGTAAACCGTCACAGTTTCTACTTTATCTGAGCTTAAAATATAATTTTCCATGTGAAGCCATATTTGCCTTCCAAGCATGGTTATTTCAAACATTAAATCGAAATAAGGGAGTAATTTAGAAAGGTCTAAGATAAGGTGCCAAAAAGAAGAGATTGGAGTGGCATCGGTAAACTGATTGCATACACACTCTGGTTTACCTATTAAAATAATCAGTGCAATTGAACCATGAGATTAAATGTGATTTGGCTTAGAATCCACAATATTACTTCTGCTTTACTACATTTCAAAAAATACTACTGTATGCCTATACATATATAAACCATCCAGTTAGAAACTTGTCACTTGTTGTGCACTAGTGATGCTTATCCAAATAAATAATTTCAGAAATGTGGATACAGCGTTTTGTAAAATAAATAATGAGACAAGACAATGAACTTTTTAGTAATAATATTAGGAATACTCTGTTGCAGGAATGGCAAAAGAAACTTTCACCATTTATTAGATAACAGATGTCTATTGAATTTGATGTTTTAACAATAGGCTTAGAGTAACAGATTGCTTTAAATACTAGACATAAAATATACACTAGTGGTGGACAGCACATTGGTTAAAATGTAGCTGGTTACAATGTGCTGTACTGCAATCTAATCTGTTTACTGAGCTTATTATTACCACATAATGACAATTTCTCCATACTTAGAAGAGGCATTCATTTAGCTATGGATTTTTAGAACTGTCAAGGATAATGATAATAGAATAGTCCCACAGGATGCATCATCCGAGATCGTCAGTGATGAGGCTCTTCTTGCCGCGGATGCGTGGTGGGCGGGGTTACTTAAGCGCCCTCACCATGCACAATCGCGAAGTGTGCAGCCTCCGAAATTACCGGAAGACCGTATGTAAGGAGAAATAGCTCCATCGGAGGTTCTACAAGGCTCTCTATGAGCTTTTCGTAGATACCGTCGCCTGGACGTGGCTCACGAGGTGACCAACATGTGGGGAGGTATGCCAATCGAAATTATTCCTATAGTCGCCTCTGCAAATGGGTTAATCCCAGACAGCCTCTCGGAAGATCTGAGGCGGCTGGGACTCCATGATGGACCGCTCCGAGCTCAAATGCAGAAGGCGGTACTTCTGGATACCGCTCGCATCATCCGCCGGTTTCTTTCCCTTTCACACTAACCCTCGGCCGTCTGGTCTCCCCTGCCGCTTCCATCCGGTTGGTTTATTTTATAGTATTTTATGTATGTATACATATTTATATATATCACCCAACCAGACAATCATATATCTAAATAACCTCACATAATAAGAAATTAAAAAATGTAATGTGTATATGTATAAAATAAAATAATTTTATTAAACTTTGACTTACATCTTTCTGCTTCACAGCAAACATATAATCCCCCTTGATCTGGAATTCTTTGGCATCCAAAAATAGTACTTCTGCATTAGTCATATTTTCAGGATCATTAACACTAAGCACAGTGCTGCTACCATTTGGTTCCCAACGCTCAACATAAAATACTTTTGAAAAACCTGGTCCTGATGACCAGAAAAATGTTTTCACATAGCTTTGAATCAGGGTGAATGTCTTGCCTCCGTTGAAAGTCATGTATAGCTTAAATGCATAAGTTAAGAGAACATCATTTTTTAATTATGTAAACAGAATGAATTTAATTTTAATAATTATCTAGTTTTGTCACTCTATCATGCTTAAGTTGTGTAATTCTAAAGTTGACAGTATATATGTATTTATTAAAAACTTTTAGAAAGTTTCTATTTAGAAAACTAGTTTATTGGTAAAACAAAATTAAGTACTTTTTAGTAAATATAATTTAGAAGATTATTAACTATCATTGAACAACTTTCAAACCTTCTGAATGAACATAAATGGTTCCACTTTCATACAATATACATATATTATGTGCTTACCATTCTGTTACGTCCAACTTTGTCCAAAATCACAAACCTTTTAGGGTTCTCTTCGTCAAAAGCCAGTTCACTGGGTTGAAAAGTGAGATTTGATCTATGTATCTGTTGACCATTATCATCCGTATAGTATAACCGTTTATTTGTTGAATCAACAAAAACGCACTAAAAGAAAAAAATTAAATGTGACACAATTTTTATCTAAAACATCAGATTGTCTCTTATACAAATTTATTTGTCCCCTTTTGTTCTTATGAGTCAGTTGGAGAATATTAAGAATACCAAACTTTATTGTATTCTCCAATAATGGAAGATTTCTCTGTTTAATCATATTAAATCTCTGATTTTCTCCAGGGAAAAAAATAAAACCTTTCAGAGGTCAGACTCAGTGTACCTTGAAACTCACAAACATATAGGACTTTAGGAGCAAAAATAATATTTGACTATGATTCTTTCATTTGAAATAAAAAGAAAATCTTTCTGTACTCTGAAATACAAGAAGACTGACATTCAATTCTTCCATACAGATCTTCATTTTTGTATTTGAATGTTAATAAACCAAACAAATATTAAAAAATATTCTAACATTAAATAGACATCATAAAAAAGTATTATTTAACAAATATTCAAAAAAACATATATTACATTATGATACAGTTACTTTCGACAACAATTTCAAGACAAGGTCAGACTTAAAAGTTTAATAAATTCTAATAATAATATATACTTACAAACTCTGGATTTTTTGGGTGATTAAAGAATTTATCAAGTTGTGCATATCCACTGCCAGGGGCGTCATCCAACTTAAAGCTTTCAGTTTTATTCACAAATGTCTTGCCATAATCATAAGAAATAAAGAGCGCTGATGGAGAGAGAGTTCCTTTGCTCCTTGGACTAGAGTCTCTTGCCAAGCAAATAATGACCTTTGACCCTTCACCTACCCAATGCACCATCAATTGTTGATGACTGTCATTAAGATGGGTTGTCTGTTAAAAATACCAAATAATATTATGTTGTCCAAATGTGTAAAGTTTTTGGATTAAAGATTAAAAACAGAGAGACTATCAGACACACTTTACACAGATACACTATCTTTAATCAAAGTTGGAAGTTCTATCAAGATATTCTTATACCAGGTATGTTACGAAAATAAATTAATTACAGGATTGCAGAAATAAAACATCCAATTCAGAAACCTCAAATAATACTACTTAATTAGATTTTATAAAAATATTTTTCTTTAAATCACATCTAAAATGCATAATCATGGTGTAATAAAAATAGAAGTTGTCATTACAAATTGTCTGAAGACATGTAAAAACAAAATAAATCACTGTCATAGTGTAGACGGGGACAATAGAAATCAAAATAACAAAGGGGAGAGCGATTGTGATACAGTTAATAAGGAAACAGAACATTACCCATGTACTTATATTTTTCTCTAGTACCGGCGTCGTTAAAGTCATCGACGCATCCCGTTTTTTCCTTTCAAAAAATGAACCCTGCTCTTTAACATCGTCTTTATTTATTATAGTTAATTTTCCTGAACTCTGAGACGGTTCTTGTGCCACGTACAATGATTTACCCAACGTTTCATGGTGCTGTATAGAAATAACGCACGAAATTAAACAAAGAAATGTTATAAAACTGATTCGACGTCCTAAGACCGTAAACATTTTGTCATCACTACAATTTCAAATCCATCCGACCGTACACGTAAATTGAACAAAACTGCTTTGTAAATTAAAATAAAAGCAATCGCAATCGGACAATGACAAAGTTATCGTGACAATTGACACTGACTACTTGACAGATGTCACCATGTCAGCAACATACAAATTCTTGTTCTATGTTTGTCACTGACGCCATAGACATTAAGAAAAAAAAATATATTTCGGCCATTTAGGAAATAATAAAAGGATTCTGATCTGAATGAAAAAACCCAAGTTCGTGGTAAATACACAATACACAAATATTGTGTGGTTGTACAGAATCGTACTAGAACTTGCCCGGTTTTATTATTTATAGGCATGTTAATGAACTTGTATTGCTTTTCGTTGGCCGAACTCTAGCTATATGTGGCGTAGGATGATTGTGTCGCCCTGTCCAATTTTGATTACGGCGACAACTTCAGAATAATATCAGCAGTTGCTAAAAGGGACTGATACTGATAGAGGAAACCTCCGTGAAACTTTCAACCGGTAACCATTGAGACATGCATATAAGATGGTAAAAGGAAAATTCCGCCCCTGGGTACTTACAGAGTCTCTAAACTCGTTTGCTAAAGGGCGTTACTCTGTTTATTAAACGGTCAGAACTTCTGTAGAACCTCTGCAGTTGCAGATTGACGATTCTGAGATGCTATCAGTGTCCCAAGCAGAGCAGCTATTCTCAAACTTCTTGCCGTAAAAAAGACTGGGGCATCCCGCGCCTGGGTCTTGATTGTCATTGGGGATCGACTTCGCCTGTCTGGAGTCGGGTTGGAAGACGGGCATGCTAGTCCTTGTCAAGGAATTGGTGAACTTCACTTAGTAGAAGGTACCATAAATATTGTGGCGAACGCTCGATATCATCTCCTCCAGGGAGTCGTCACGTCTAGAAGTAAATCGTTGCGTGAATTCATTTCTCTATCTCTATGATCAAGTTGTGATATTTTTTTTGAAAAATATAATACAATTAATATGCTTTAGTAAATAGTTATAAATGTTATGGGAAGTTGCTCTCCAATAATTTAGCGTTATTAGTACTCTAACATTTATGACATCACAGCAGCATACAACACTTCGAGTATAATAATGACTATAATTGAAATATTATTCTTTAATATGTATGCGAATTAATGCTAGTTCTTATTTTTATTTACTTATTTATTCATTCTTTATTGTTAGCCTTAAGCATAAGGTTACAACGGGCGGACTTAATGCCAAGTGGCATTCTCTACCAGTCAACCCTTGTTATGGTGAAAGGTAGTTGGCAGCTACAAAACAAAGAATAAAATAAAAAAAATATATAGGTAGACTCCAATAACAATAAGTTAATAAATACATATAAACACACTATGTAAATAAATAAATATTTATAACATAATATACACAAGTACGTATACAAATATATAAAAGATACATAAATAAATATATAATTTAAATCGAAAAAAGATAAGCCGAATATTGTCAATGATCTATTAGGTAATCACGAACTAGACTCTTAAATGATTTCCTGTTAGGAGCTGCTTGAACAGTAAAAGAAGAATTATAGTATCCTGTATTATGTTGTGGAATGCGAATATTGAGTTGTCACTATTCAGCAGCTTCAGCATTATTGCTATGTGAAACCGATTTATTATCATACAACAAATACCTTTTACACTATGCCACTAGATGAAATGATCACATTAATCAAGCTAGCATTTATTATTAGGCAACTATCACTATAATTTTACACATTTTTTTCATAGTTTCGAACTTTATTAAGTAAATTTGCTTTTTTTATTGTTTTCTTCTGAGCACCGAAATTAAAACGTTACTATTTGTATAAACTAAATGTTGTTGCTTTTATTAGTTACTTCTACTTTTACTTGTTCCTACATAACATTGGACCACTACAAATGACACACCTACGCATACATAAATAACGTATTATTTTAATGTCATAGCTGCCATAGTACATTAGATGACTCGTTGAAGTAGGACGGCAGTTTTAATTATCGGGAGCAACAAAGAAAGAAGTATATGTTGTAAAGATATCTTCTTGAGAAAGAGATCTTGAAAATTTACTATATATATTCTACTACTACTTTTTACTTATAACTCATCGAGTCTATTCATGCCTTTTTGATACGTGTAATTATACCACATGCATAACAAATTACTGGAGACTTCTACAAATTTATTACATATTTATATAACAGCTACAAAGATTCAATGCCAACATGTCAATGAGCCTCAATCCTCATATACTAATGAAACTAATATCTAATAAAATCCCATAGTAATGAATCTACTGAATGAAGTTTCTAGTTCTAGGATTTGCTTGGTCAAAATAATAAATATGTATGGTATGAATATGAAAACAACCCTATGTGATTAGTTTTTTAATTTTTATTAGTCATAAAATTACAGTACAATCACACTCTGTTTAGCTTGCTGCTTGGCTTTTTGACGGACTTGTGCTGCAATTCTGTCAAGATCCCGTCTGCCTTGAAATGTGAGGATACGACCACCGTCGGGAACCTTTTCCACTAATTTCAGGGCTTCAAGTGCCTGCAGCGCCTTTCGTGCAATACTACCTGATGATCTGCAAAATGAAATATTATTGCATGAGTTGTTAAATATTGGGTTATGCATAACTTGACAGTATGGTATTTTTATTTGGAATAATCTTTGGACTTTGTTTACAATCTATCTATAAATATCTTGCATATTTTTTGCTGTTACTGCCATGAGTGATGGCAAATAGGTTATTAAAGTACCAGACACTAGTGTAGGTAATATAAGTTCTGGTGTAATGAGATGGATGACCCACTTTTTGGAAGTGGGAAATAATAATAGGTTATTATTGACCACATAAAAAAGTCATTGACTGCAAAACAGATCTTTTAACTTAATGTGTAATATCAATAGAAATTCAATTTGTTGTAGAAGTTGCAAACAGAAAACAAAGGACATGAGATTGTAGCAAAAATCAGGATAAGTTGAAAAAGTTGTACATTTTATACTCTCCGTTTTTTAATATAAGGCATTGTTTTTAAGTGATCTACTTGATATTAATGTTTAATATTGACAGTTTATGAGACAAGTGAGAAATGGTTTATTTTGCTTTTATTTCTCAGTGGTTCGTGTTTTCTCACACCTTAAAGCATGTGGTCGTTCCAGTACTTGCAAATTGCAATTATCAATTACTAGCATACCTTAAATAAAGTATGCGAGGACCTGGCCTTTAGTTACTGAGTCATATTAATAATTAATAACTCAAACTAGGAGTCTCTGTGTCTTGGTAACTGGATGGTGATACCATAGATACATATACCTTCTTAAATACATATACAAACATCCATGACTCTGTTACAAACAATTATATTCAACATACAAGTATTTTGCCTAATGTTGCATTTGAAACCATAACTCTCGGCTTCAAAGCCAGATTTACCACCAACTAGGCCTTTAGGTCATCATAAGCAGTATTTATTATTAAACTAGATACAAGGATTATTAGTAATATAACATTCTTTACCTTTCGCCTTAACAATCAGCTGGTTTTATTTGTTTTTTTTTTATTATTTCAATGCTTGAAAGGCAAATAGGGATAAGCGACTTTTTAAAATGTCAACTGTATAATAATTTTGAAGTATGTCTCTAAGTGAAATTGTTCATACTTTTAGCGTCAGAACGTTAGCTATTTTAAGTCTACTGGTTATCTTTAAGGTCTAATTGAATATTATTTGATATTTTTAATGAGATAAAAGGAAATGTAAAAAGTTCTCCAATGTATATATTGAAGTAAAACAGATTATTCAACAGGTGACAAAGGGAAAAGCCTTAAAAATTGCGACAGCTACTGACAAATGGCAGGATAACCATCTCAAAATATATAAACAGAGGATGGCCAGTGTCTAAAGTGCAAGGTGTCTCTGGTACTGTTATCCCCAATCCGCTTTCTGGAGATGGCAATTATGACAAATCCTCCACTAAGTAAGGATTAAAAGATGCATATAATAATTTCATGGGCAATATTATCACCTACTCGATTACTTTCTTATTTACTTCATTACTTTACTTTACCGTACTTGTTTACAATTTGGTGTTTACATTATATGTGTATACCATAAAAGATGCAAATGTTCATTCTGGTAAAAAGGGATAAGCAACAATATTTTATAAAAAAATTCAATTTTGTTTTAATGAATGCAAGTAAAAGAGAATAATAGCCATAGGAAAGTAATTTTACTCCAAAGTCAAATAAAATGACCAATATTAGGACACATTTATGAAGTCAAAGTAAAACTAGATAAGTTAAACTTAAACTCTAACAAAGTAAGTTTTAATATTTAAGAATGTCAACCAGACCAATACAAAATTTAATCAAATATGGAAGTGTAAGTAAAGTAAAAGGTAAAGGGTCTGTAAAAGTCCTATGTTGAGCAAAGGGCTCCTTTCAAATAATTTATGATACCATGTTGCTGAATTGGACTTCACAAATTCTCTACATTAAATATTTTATTATTATAGTCTTAGACATGCAAGTTTCCTTCATGATGTTTTCCTTCACCAATAAGTAAGTAGTAGTAAATTCTGTGGTGCCAGAATGCATGCTATGAAATTAAAGTGAGCGCCAATTGATAAATTATCTATATAAAATAATGACTGAATATACAGTAGAATTTTGGTTTCATAATTTGTGAATCAGTTTAGCTCAATAAGTTGTTAAGTAAGGTACAAGAAAAATTACTTTTGATTGCTTCTTTATTTAAAAAAATGTAATAGTAGTATATACCTGCAGAAGTGAGATGGTGTGACTCCATTACGTTTACGGCCTCCAAATATTTTGGTGACAGTCTTCACTCCAACTGGTGAGCGAATGTAGATGTGACGAAGGACAGCAGCACAACGAACATAGAACCAATCAGGATCGTAAGGTGCCAACTCTTTGAAGCGACCAGTCTTTACCAAGTCCATATGCTCTGGCACCTTAACTTTGCCAGTCCTTAAAAAAAGTTTAATAGTTAAAAATAACATAGTTTTTAACTAAATTAATTTAATTTTTTTGTAATGTGCAGTTTATTGTTTAACAAATTGTGTAGCAAATTTGTATAAAAAAAATTATACAAGAAATTAAAGGGTTCAGCAAAATCAGGTCTCTGTAGATGAGGTAGAAGGAGCATATGATATGTTTATGGTATATTATAATTTAATCATTCACATGTTATATTAAAAGAATATCCATTGTTTCAACGTGTCAAGTGTAATTATAATCTATAATTATGAATCTGCAAATTTTATAATTCTTTGTTGAATATTTACTTACTTTAATCTGACAAAAATAACTTACTTCTTCAAATGGGCAGCTACGGTCTTCACAACCTTATCTTGTTCAACATCCTTTAGTGTCACGGAACGCATCTAAGAATAAAAGATTAGAAAGCTATACATGTATCAAAGAGTAACTTACACAGAGTTAAGTAAAATCAATTATGTTATTGTTATATACAAATAAAAATATGTAATACAATAAATAACCTTTAAAGAATGTACAAGTATCCAGTAAACTGTCTTTACACATGTATAGATACTTTAAACACTCAATAAATAATATAAACTTCTCACGCCCCCGTATACACAATTAGGTTGTGGTCCTCCACATATGTAATTCAATGGTTTCTACCCACTTTTCACTACAGTTTATTTGAAACTAATTGAATTTAATGTTTCTAAGGACTAGGTTAGATGAGGTTGTATTAGAATTTATTAGTTCTTTTAATATTAACGATTTTAACAGTACTCATGTTTGGGATATTCACATATACCATATTTGATAAATGATTAACAAGACAATAGTTGTTAAAATAACTGTTAAAAAGTTGTAAGAGGTTGAAGTATAGATACCAAGCATGTCGATGCCTCTGACAGTATATAACTCTAGCTATAAAATACGATATAACTAAATGTAAAAGTATTAATATCACCTTGAATGACAAATTTCACCACTGTTTCACTAAATTCAATGAATATATTATTTTCTTTTCAAAAAACCATGTGGTAAAACTACGACACTCACCTTGCCTTGTGTTGGCAACCGGAAGAAAGAAAGAGAAAATTGACTACAGTGTTGACATATGACATAAAGATTTAAAGATATTAAAATTTTCACAGATTAAAAATCTTTTGTCTATCGCTTTTAATACTATATTCTCATACCTTATTATAAAAAAAAAATTTATTTGACGTCTAAATAATATAGGTACATGGTTTCAAACATCGGCTAGGCAATATTCAAGGATTATTTGAAACAATAATTCAATTCATTAATCGCTAAAGCCCAGTTATGACCTCGAACAAGTCTTTAGTCCAAGTCTTAACAAGATTACAAAGTTCATTAATTCTTAAGTTGTTGTATCTTTTCTCGTTGATTCTTTTTGATTACCTTGAAACGTCAAGGGGCTTATTTTTTTGTGTTAAGCGTGTGGCTCACCTGATGGTAAGTGATCACCGACGCCCACGAACATCCACGACACCAGAGGAGCTCCAGATGCGCTACCGGCCTTTAAGGAAGGAATAGGCTCTTTTCTTGAAGGTCCCTAAGTCGTAACTGTTCGGAAATACTACTGGCGACAGCTGGTTCCACAAAGTCGAGGTGCGTGGCAGAAAACTTCGATTAAAACGCACTGTGGTGGAATGCCAACCATCTAGGTGGTATTGATGGAACTTCGAATTCTGTCGTGATGTACGATGGTGAAACTCAGCAGCTGGGATCAATCCGAACAGTCCTCAGAACATTCCCCGTGGTAAATTTTGTAAAAAATGCAATGAGAAGCAACATCTCTTCGCAAGGCCAAAGGATCAAGCCGATCAGAGAGAGCTTGGTCGCCGACAATTCGAGCCGTTCGACGTTGGATGCGGTCAAATGGAAAGAGTTGGTACTGGGGTGCCCCAGCCCAGAGATGAGAACAGTATTCCCTGTGGGGGCCGAACTTGCGCCTTATAAAGTTGCAAACGGTGGACCGGCATGAAATACTGTCCCGCTCTGGAGAGCACACCTCTCAAAATTGGCCTCCATAAAGTTTTTATGGAGGTTTTTACTTTGTGTTGGTATGTTTAATATCCGTTTTCCGGAGTTTGATAGGATAAAATTTTTGATTTTTTCCGAATCTCTAAGTGAAAATTCTGGGTTATATATAAACTCTGTTCAGCATATTTTGTACTGTCTTCAATATTAAATATTGAGTGCAATCTACAGTGTAGCATAAAAGCTTAATGATACCGAAGGTAATATACATGTTTATTCTAAATGCCTAGTGTTCGTGCCATAGAGTATAATATTATATGTCTGTGCTGTGTTTATTTTTGTCTTATATTTTGTCTGTGGCTGTATTGTATTTGTCACAAATTTGGAAATTGGAAAATGGCCGCGAAACAAAATACTATTGGGAACGATGGTAAAGTTCTTTTACTTGTGTTTACTTAGTGAATTAAGAACTTAATAAAACTGTTTTCGTGTTTGCTTCTAATGAAGATTAATCTAGCCTAGCGATAAAACAGTGTTCTGCTTAAACATAGTTTTATTTCAGGGCAAACAACATCTGAAGATATTCCTTTGACATCCTTGGAAGAAAGTCTTCTTAGTATGGAAAAGCTTGACCGAGCTTCTCCAGAGCTATGGCCGGAACAAAGTTAGTTTACAATATATATATTAGCCATAAATATTTTTTAGGCTGGAAGTGATGGAATTTCAAAAATCCCCGCGATTTACGTTTCATTCCTAATGTTGTCATTCCGTCCACCATTACGTCCATTAATTTCTCAGCATTTCGGTTATAACGACTGTATTTTAAACATTAAATTTAAAATGGGTGATGGGAATAGTAATTTTTCCAATTCCGATCAGGATTCGCAACGTTCAAACGATTCCTTTGCAGTTCCTGGTGTATCTGAGTTCGCGTATTTGCAGAACGCCAACCAATCTCCGCCGTCTTGGAAAGGACTGACCAAAGATGATTACAACTATATGCAACGTGAGTTTTGTTAAAAAGATTTCAGATGTTAAAAGTTAAAAATGTTTGGAAGGCACATTGTAGTCATTCATACATTTCTATTTAAAAGAAAGTTATTAAATGTTATTTCGTTAAAAGTAAATGCTTTATAAAATTTTCGAGGTGTTTATACATTCAACAAAAATTTTATAAATTACAGAGCTTGGATCACTATCAACCAGTGGCCTCATAATGGAAGTAAAAAGACTTCATGACCTGGCATATCAACTTGGGCTTGAAGAGGCTAAGGAAATGACAAGAGGAAAATATTTAAATATTTTTTCATCTCGAAGACAAAGGTAGCCCAGACTTTGAAAGTTATTTACCTAAAAAAATTTGCTGTTACCGTTTAACTAAAGTAATGCTTTTTATGCACAACACTACATGGAGTTATATGATAAGATGATTGTTTTGTATAACAAAAAAGTCTCTATTTTCTATCTCCTTTCTTTTCCCTACATATATCATAACAATACAATTTCTATTGTTGTAACACATCAAGAATTAAAAAAGTTTGTGCATACAATAATGTCCTGTTACATTGAACTCATTGAAGTCAATTGAATTCCATGTTACATAGCTTTAATCTGGGTCGAAAACCTACTGAACACTGCACTGCATCTGGTTTGGCAGAGGTTCTGATGTGCATTGTGACATCAGCATCCTTCATGAGTGTGAACATAGCAATAGGCAGGTATGTCTTACTATCAGTGTTAGTCAATTCCATATGATACAACCAGAGAAATAAGTCTTGTATTTGATAAGATAATTATTATAATTTAGAAAAATATTTAAGAGTAGCATACCTTGAGCATGGTTATGGCATTAAATTTATAAAACAGGTTTAATGTCATATATGAAAGTAAACATCTTTATATTCTTTTAGTGAGATTAGAAAGGGTATGATGCATGGTGTCAGGAGTATAGAGAACATGTTAATGTGTTAAAATCTAACATGGTATCTGTTGAAAGTTGTAAATATTATTTAATACCTTTTATTTTACCTTGGGTTTCTTGGCTTAAATGTATAAAATATATCTTGAATCTTAATTATGAAGTAGGTGTAAATGTTACATTTACATGGAAAAGTAAATTATACATGAAAGTTGGATTGTATCCTTTTACCTCTGTACTTATGGGGTTTCACTTCAATTTCATATATTTACTTATAATACTTTATAATTTAAGGTTAATTTGTAAATATTGCTGAATAAAAATGTTAAAATATAAATCATGTTTTTATTAAAGCATACTTATGCAACAGAAAAATATAAGTTTTAAACCTTAAGTTAATCAAATAGTTATTCCTCCTTATTGTCCAGTGGTAAAGTAACCCACAGTTACACTCTATCAATGAATCTTATTTTCAATGGTTTGTTTGGCTTTGCAATGAAACTTTGTGTAGGCTCAATATCACCATAATGGTATTCAAGCTTATATTTTTGTAAAACCTGTAAAGTTAAAATTATATTTCTCATCTAGTAGCACAGTGCCTGAGAGTTTGGCCATTGCACTGCAGGACACAGGTACGATTCTTGCATGGGACAAGTTTTTGAAAGGATAGACAAATAATTGTTCTGGGAGTTGGTCCATATCATATTATTAGTACATGCCTAATGTAGTAATAGGAGTTGATTAATCATTTATGTAATAAATACTTAATCAACAAAGTAACTAACCTCCTTAGAATAATAACAGATACAGATTTTAATATGCATTTACAATTTTAACTAAATCAGAACCGAAAATAGCCCAAAGTCAACGAGATGTAAAAACATTAAATTAAAAATTATAACAGTTCTCTAAAAATTACGTTCAAGCGTGAGTACGACTCGCAGTGTAAGGGTTCCGTATCATTACATTATTACCAGTATAGGGAGAACTAAGCAACTGCAATTATATGCTAAGTACCCTTAACTTAGAATGGTCTGGATATATTTACTCTAGATTATAAGTCTGTTATGGCGACGTATGTTTTCTACGAAAGCTAACCTTTCCTGCATGCCTTTCCTGGTGCCCCTAGTTAGCTAATAATCGAGGTTCAGATTATCCTCGAAGAATCTTGAAACTTGGTATGGAGTAAGGTGTAAAACAACAAAACAGCTTACGCTTGAAATCTCTCACGGAGTAGACACACTGCTTTACTTACCTTGATAGTAAGAAGAGTTATCATTATTTCGGCAATATTTTGCCCCAGACATTTCCTCGCTCCATAACCAAAAGATATCGACGCAAAAGTGTGAATGTTTTTAGAATCAGAATTAAGCCATCTCTCCGGATAAAACTTGGCGGCATCGTCGTAATTATTCTCCTTTAGTGCAGCATCTTGTATTGACATCATAATAAGTGTACCACGAGGAATGCTACGAAAATTCGACTTTGTATATTATAAACTTAGGACAAATATTACCAGATTCCTTGATTGTATTTTATAATTGCTTAAAAAAAATTCTACTTCAGTGCTGTGATATGTGATAAGTTGAATATTCCTCGCCCCCCTTCTCTGCTTGTTTCCCATTCCCCGAACATTCTTAAAGGCCGTACGTACGTGGGCGACGGTAACCACTTACCATATGATGAGCCGCTTGCTTGTTTGCGATCTTTCCCATAAAAATAAAAGATAACTAATTAAGGAAAACTTAAAGGTGCTGTAATTTAGTTTTAATACTCTGTTTCGTAAATATTTTCAACTAACTTTAGATCTATCCTACTTATACGTACAAAGTTTTATTGATATCGGTCTATTAATTTCAAAAATTTTGGAATTTGTAGAAAAGTCGTGTGGCGTAAACGCTCTTAAGATACAGACCGAAAATAGCCCAATGACGGACAGTGGCGTTAACTGCGTAATGTCTGCAAATCTGCGATGATGGCATCCAGCAGACAGGTTAGAAGATAGAGAAGTGTATTTTTTTTTATGAAATTCATGACATTACGCGAGTAATCCCGGTTAGAATAAATACTACTTTGTGCTGAATTTACGTATTCGCCTGTGAAGGAAAATATCATGGCGTAACCGTTGAGCCTCAGAAACTTAAAAATATATAGAGCTTATACTCTATAGCTGCAAATCTTCAGTGGCGGGGGTTCCACTATTTGCGCCGTTTTCCAGCTGTTTATAGGCTTCTATTTTACTACATTAAGTTTATTTATTACTTACTTATATCTATCCAAAACTACATTCTTTGGCAGAACCCTCGTAAGCAAAGGAATCGGAGGTGCTAATCTGAAAATAAATAAATAAATTTTAATATTATGTTTTTTTAATATGCCTCGAAAACAAATTATTTGTCGTTTAACTCTTGGTTACCTTAGCGTCTCTTTAATACAGGCTTGAAGATACGGTGTTTTTTCTTTAAAGTTACTAATTTTATCCATTTTCAATTCAGGGAGTATATTTTCTATTTCTTGGTAGAGCAACCTCTGTACTTTTTGGTGTTTCGCAATGAAATATAATAGAAATGACATTGTAGAAGTAACCTGCGGAAAAAGTTGGTACAAAATTATTTAACCCTACATAATATTACATAGTAACGACGTCTTTTGGTTTCTCATACACTTATTAGAAAAACACATTTTCTGAAAAATAGGAAGTTTCATAAAAATTGCTGTCCACCCCGTGAGTGGGAACCTCGATGTTGTCGCTCGCCTCCTAATATCTATTTATTCAGCTTTGGAGGCATACTTTTGTTATATATTGATTCGGGTACCAACTGTACGCTCTAAATAAAATTTTAATAAAGATCGAAGTCAACTAACGACTTATGGTGGTTTCCGAAACACGAATTTACACGAGAATAGCATTAGTTGATAGCCTGGGCTCTCTTTGTCCATCATACGACATCAGTAAAAGCAGTCCACTAGGGGACAAAAACTTGAAACTTTTTTAAAAAAAATGTAATAGTGGGTTAGGCAAATTAATCGCAGGATATTATATAAAAATATACCAGATGAACCGAAGATTCTCGTGACTACGGAATAGCTAATGACATGGGCAGGTAAATTATTTTAAGTATGTACCGTGTTTACACCAATCAGAAGCATATCCATCAGCACCGTTGCGATATCCTCAATACTCATTTTATCTTCTCCCAGCAACATGGCACCAATCAAGGGATTTGCGACTAATAAAATAAGTTTATATTAATCTTTACCCAATTTTAAATACTTTTAAGTACATGTCTAGGCAAACGTAAAAAAATGTATACTTATAACTTCATCTTTTTCGCTGCATAGCGAAATATTTTGCTCCACTTCCAAAATATGCTTGCCAATAAGACTGCAAAAAGAGTATCTGATTAGTAAAAACACTAGTAAGTTATTTTTATTTTCAGTGATGAATTGTATTTGTATATTTTGGTACATTTGGTAGTTTATAATCTTCACTTACGCATAGTGATTCTGGTCAATAAGCAGGCTTGACTATGACCGAAATAAAATATGGATCTTGGAAAAAGTTTTCCATTTTCCTGTTTTTTTTTATTAATTTAGACCGACCAACAGTGGACATAGCAACATTTACAAAAAAAAATAAAGTATACACCGCACACCTACAACTAGTCGGTACAGCCTTCACCAATCTGGGACAATTATTTAAAAAAATATTAGAATGATACAGGTGACAGCATTGCAAAGCATCAAGAAACCACAGTAAGAATAAATTAAAAAAAATAACCACATGCTATATTAATATATTATACGTTATGAAGAAAAAATTCCGTAATTGGATCTTGTAAAGTGTAAGGGAATCGTTAAATATATTCACTTTGCAAGGTTTGCTTATCTAATAATTAAGGATATTAAATTGGTTAGAAATTTCCAATGTTCGGAGAGTTGGGACTAACATTGGTTTTTGTACTAGGCTTGTAGAAAGTTTTAATGGTTTGTTTGCGAGGTATTCTGTAAGTCACACTGATAGTGATATCCGCTTTAGAAGGTCACTGGAAATTAAATTATTATTCAATATTTTAAATAAACTAAATCATGCATCTTGCGAAGTGCATAAAGGGATTCCAATTTGAAAAAGAAATGATCGCTGGTCGTAAGCGCACCGATGTGTGGTCACGACCAGCGTTTACCTTTTAACCGAGGATTCTTTCGATGGTAGATTTATTAGAATAGGCTGTCTAATGCGCGTCTTTTAGATTTCTCATTTACAGAATTATAATACTTATGTTTCTCAACAAAATCTTTTCGCGAAGAAATGTTTTTCGACACGATCAAGATAATTCGTTTTTCCACCACCTTATAACACCTATACGGTACAGAAACTTACTTATCCAAATTGTCGCAGTATTTGACTAAGGAATACCAAGCTGGAGTATTGAATAATTTCCACAAACGCATTCCAGACTCGCACTTGGCTATAGCCTCAGTGGCCTTCTCCAAACTATGAAACAGCCACGACATGTCGCACTGGCTGTATATTAATTCTGTGTCTAACATTGCAAACTCCTTCGAAAATATAATAAGACCTGTGAATGCAATTAAAATATTTCAATTTTATCCTTAAATATTGTTTAGTTAATTAAAAAATAATTTAGTTTAATAAAAAATTTCGTTGTTCGATGACCTAAATTGGTTCTACAACAGGCCATGCCCATGGACACCTTCAAATATTTTCACTCGACTAAGGTTACCGATGTGCTGTCACCCCTGAGGACTAAGATGAAATGTCACTCACAGCCTGTCATTATTCTGGGTCTCTTAACCCCTTCAAACCGGAATACAACAGGGCAGCAATCTGATTAGCGACAGAAATAGAAAAAAGGGGGTGGTACCTACCCAGACCATTAGGTACCTCTAGAATCCTGCTTCCTTTGCTTAAGTCATCAGTAGATAAATTGCAGACTGCTGGATCTAGGCTTCGGCAGGCAGATTGGCGATCAGATAACCAGACGCCTTGCAATAAGCAGCTGCTGCCCGTCGCCGATCTGATTTATTTATATTTATTATGGCATAATACACGAGATGGCTATTCCGCCGTTGTTCAGTCTACGATATTATTCTGTCGTATTACCTATATAAATATTAGGCATTATACTTTTTTACGTAACTTTTACTGTTAATAGCTCCAATATAACACTTACCCATACAATCAAACGCCCATTTATTTAACTCTTTGTCTAGGTCTTTTGGTACTTCGTCTTGGTAATTTCTTAAATTGTACAACTTCAATGTAAACCTATTACATGAATCGCTAATGCCTTGCATATGTTGCGTAATTGCATTTTGTAAAGGAATGTCTACTACCGCCCTTCGTCGTATCCACTCTGGCCCGTGGCTAATATCAACAAAAATTAAAAGTTTTGTACATATGGATTCTTAACGCGCCAAATCCGTAAATTAAGACGGTTGGGTAAATATTATTTTAAATAAATCAATAAATAATTTTATAAATTTATTACGTAAATAATTTTATTACATTATTCTGTTTTGTGTACGCCTAAAGAGATTTGTGGGAATCCTGAATGCGGAGTGTGAGTTTTTAATAATTATTACAGAGTTTGTATTTATTTACAATCTGTTTAAAAACGTGTGTGGGTGGGAATGCATTTTTGGATGTTTCTGATACATCGGGCAAACGAAACATCGGCTTCTATCGTTAAAGAACGGATAGCGAAACATACTTTTATACAGAAGAACTAAATCAGCGATAATTATGTAATATAGGTAATACAACCTTGTCTGTAAACGTCAAACTCACTTGCACGTGATGCACCATCTGCTGCATAACGGACGAGGCTCTGGCAATCCGATGGCGGAAAATCCATCCGAATATGCCAAACCCAAATCTGATAGGCTATTGATGGGGAGTAACCTGCGCTCATCAACTCATCTACCCGGCGTGGTGCGGAAGATCTTACATGGCATGGCATGCAGGGCACGCTTTTTATGGAAAGGCCTTTTTTCAGTAGTGTAATTAAACCGGCAAATGAAAGCAACTCTTTAACGCGGAACATAGGTAATTACTGGATAGAACTTAACCCGAAAAGTAATAAGAATCCAGGTACTTAGAATTGAGCGTGAGTTCTCGCGCACATATCATATAGGATTGAATCGAAATTGTGACTACCTTTTTATTCATTTACATCTATAAGAATCCGAGGCTGATGAAAAGTATTCGCAATGCTTGCTTTTTTTTTAATATTGTTGGCCGTCACTGGTAGGGGACTTAAGTGCGAGATTTTGACGATCTGCTACTGACCACAAATTTTTCAGGCATTTTCCGCAGTAAATTTTTAAAACACCCCATGATAATCAGTACCTACTTACACGGTGTAAATTCCTCCATAAGCGTGGCTTCTATGCTCGGCTCTATACTTTTCTAAAGAGTCCAAAGCGGATCTCACAGGATGTTCACCCTCCATAGTGTAAACCTTTTGTATGTGATCTGGACGATTGATTAGTACAACGTCCCCTCCCACTGGACTTACAAAACGCACTACCGGTCCATATTCGTCAAATAGTATACCAAAACCTTTCGTACGTTTCTTTCTGTCCAGATATGTACCTTTAAATGTCATAATAATGAGCCAATCATTGGAACAGTATTTCCAAAAATGATTTAATTTCTACAATGCATTAATTAAACTCATTAAACGCGTCACGTTCGTAAAAAAATAGCGTCAGATAGTAATAATAATAATCATCATCATTGTGATTTTTCATACTTTACGTACTACTACTACATTAGGCAATTTTAATTCACTGTTTAACAGCAAAAGTTTAAGTAGAAAACACTAGCAAACGCTAACATATATTTCTTGGAAGGTTTGCCCATAGTCAAACACTTAAGCCCTAACTTCGAAATTACATGATATTTGTTTCTGTCAGATATCAAGTAGTAATTTCAAGATTTATAGTAAGTATAGGTTTTAAATAAATTATATTGTATTCGATTAAAGACAATTACATTATTTACACAATGATTACAAATAAATGCTCACCAATATTCAGGCCAACTCTTAACATGCCAGCAGTAATCTGAGTTCCTATTTCAGAAATATATTGGCGAAAATTTGCCAAATATTTTAATGATTTTGGCCCCGGTACTTCATCAAATGACAAAACAACAGGTTCTTTACTGTTTAGTATCATTGGTACAATTCGTTGTGTTGGAAATAGGTCGCTGATCAATTCTTCATTACTCGGAGTGACAGCAAGAGAAGAATTTTCTTCTTTTGACTGAATATTTGCAACATTAGCTTCCAAAGATTTAAATGTTTGAAATCTTGTACGTTTCCCCGTAAACAACCTTTTTTGAAAGCAAACATTTTTAAGACGAAGTTGACCGTATTTTAACCTTCCCAACATATTTTATTTTCACTATGATACTATGGATATAATAATTTATGACAAATTTGTACGAAATATAATTTCGAAGGTTGCAGATGTCTCTGTTTTGACATATGTTTAACAAAAGAACGACAGTTTATTTTTAATGTAACCTCTGTTCTATTTTCAGAAAAAAAACGAAACCTGTAAAAAGGTACCGAAAAAAGGGAACCTACAACTCGTCGGAAGAATTATATCGGCTTACACCGACTAAAACCCAACCGCGTCCCATCATCTGCAGAAGGGCCACGGGAACGCGTTCGCACACATCCGCGACCCCACCCATTGGAAAGGGATCCTCACGAAACCACCACCGGGAGAACTTGAGAATCCGGAAGCACACAGAAGCTCCATCCATCCCGGCCCAGTCCGTTGTGCAGTGTGTGAACGAGAGTTGTCGAGGAGAAGTAGTGCTCGGTTGTAATTCTTGAATGATCACCTCTCTTAATAACTAGTATTAGAAAACGCTAATTTCATAGTATGTGAGGTTTTTGGCCATGTCGTTATCTGCTTCTACCTTAATTATTTTGTTTCAGATTCCAATTCAGATAAACATTATCCTTTCCATGTCTCGCTAAGCGACTGTGAAACATAAACTACATACGCTAGGCTTTTACTTTCTCAAACGACTCCCAAAAAATAACTTGGGCTTGCGGAAAGATTTAGAAGCAACATCTCTTCGCAAGCAATTGCATTTTTTACAAAAATTACCACGGGGAATGTTCTGAGGAACTGTTCGGATTGATCCCAGTCGCTGAGTATCACCACCGTACATCGCGACAGAATTCCAAGTTCCATCAATACCTATAACTAGATCGTTGGCATTCTACCACAGTGCAGTTTACTTGAAGTTTTCTGCCACGCAATTCGACTTTGTGGAATCAGCTGTCGCCAGAGGTATTTCTGAACAGTTACGACTTAGGGACATTCAAGAAAAGAGCCTATTCCTTTCTTAAAGGCCGGCAGCGCATCTGTAGCTCCTCCGGTATTGTGGATGTTCGTGGGCGTTGGTGATCACTTGCCATAAGGTGAGCAGCATGCTCGTTTGCCCCCTTCTTCTAAAAAAAAATAGTTCCCAAATTATCTTAATTTCCCTTAGGACGTATCACCGATAAGTATTATTCTTAATAATCTGATACTGTATCGCACAGACTAAAACCTTGGTTTCCCCTAAGGGGTCTTCGAAACACCGCAATTAAGGGGAGGGACGATACCTACGAGTGTCATGCACGTGCTTATGAGGCATGATGCATGAGGGCGCTATAAAAGCTCAGGCTGCCGGGCTTCCGCGTTAAGTACACCCTCGATGATCACCGATGATCTCAAATGATCTCAGATGATAGGACGTCATAATGAAATGGACTTTTCGGTCCAGGGCGCCAAGGTTAGCTTAAGTCCATCTGAGTATAACATGAGGGCAGGCATGCCCCAGCTATTATACGCGCGTGCTTTATTCATGAATCAACAAATCACTTGTTTTTTCATGAGTAAAGCATCTATTGTTTCTGTCTATATTTTGTGACATATCTAGGTATCGGTATGTTCCAAAGGGTACTTATAATATCGGGTATAGACAAGTCTATACTTCTTTTCATTTCCACCAATTCCATCGGATGGGAGTGATTATGGACGAACATTTGGAGTTCATCCATGTAGAAAAGGTCAGTTACTTTTCGCTCCACCACGAAGCTAAAATCATATTCCGGTACCGTGCTGAGGTTCAAAGAGACGCAAAACTATATCGAACTCAAACAATCACCTCGCTATACCACAACCGTTATCTGCTCACCTAGATGACAAAGGATCCTGCTTCATTCTCGAGGAAGTATCTTACTGTACAGCATCCTTGAACACCTAGAGGCCCTTTTTTACCCAGGTATAAGGCACCGAGTGGAATGCCTTTCTATAATCGATCCAGGCGGCAGAAAAGTTCCACCAAAAAGTAACCACCGTACCTTAACAGCCTGTAAATAGTCCTCTTTAAGACGTGAAGCTATCTCATAAGGAGGAATGCCAGACACCTCCATACCTGGCACGCTGCTGAAAGGAAACGCGGAGCAACGAAAGCCAATGGACTAATGGATGAATTATGCTTAATGTCAGCTACTAAAGCAATTAATTAGATTAGTAAACAAAACAAGTCGCTAATGAACCAATATAGAACATAGATTCATTAGCGACTTAACATTAGCGGTTATACGAACAAGGGTGCCATAGCAGCGGACGGAAAAGCACTAGAATTATTTTGTCCAAACGTGGATGGACAAATCGACAAACGTTAACGATTAGACGATGTGGTCATTTCATTAAAAGAAAATTCCTAATTCTTTGACCTAATTTCGTTAGTCAAATATTATATCTAATTATTATTTTTTGTACAATCAAAATCATTAAGATATAGTTATAAGGTTATAGTTACTTTTGAGTACAAACACTTCTTTAAGCAATATTTTAAATTTTGTTTCAGAAAGATTAAAAATACATTCTGAAGTTTTATTTTATGTATGTTCCCAGAAAAGCATTCTCAACTTAATTTAGTATACATTTTTGATCTCTTTAGATTGTTATTATTTCTCAACATAAAATTATATCAGTCACTATTTCTCAGGAATAATGATTCACGTTTACGTACATACATAAAATTTTTGTAAATGTATGTGTTCTGAATGTTTGTTAAATAGTTCCTTAAGCGACGATGACGGGAATTCATAGAGTAGAGTATATATCGTAACGATCATTATAATGGATTGAGCTATAGCCTGCTGTGGCTCTTCTACAAAAATCATTCCATGTCTCAAAAGAAGAATCTATTGATGTGTGTGTAACTTGACAGATTAGTCGGTCAAAACATTGTGGTTTTATGCTGCCTAAAAGATAATAAGGTTGTGAAAGTCTTTTATTCCTCCAGAACAATGAAAGGAGGTGGAAAATGTTCAGAATAGTCTTTTCTCACATAAGTCTTTTAGTATTTTATAGTTAACTACTGCGTTTTTTCTTCCGAAATTCGATAAAAATTAAAGATTTACCAGTATGCATATATCAGTATGCTTGTCTAATGTTACAGTTATAAAAATTGCAAAATAAATTAATATTAAAAAAATTACACGCATCTGAAACTCATCACTGTACGTTGTAATAATTGTTCCGAGTATTTACAATTCTACGATTGGGCCACGATAGATAACATAGGTTCATAATCTATGCATAGACATAGGTGGATTTATCTATGGTGAAGTGTAATATACTGTCGCCTCTGTCGGAGAGAGTATTATTATTCTGTGGTAATGTACTGGTTTTCTGTGGACCTAATAGAGTATAAAAAATAATTAATGAAGCAACACTGGGTTGTATATGTCAAAAACTCAAAATCGTAAAGTAGGAAAACCTTGATTTCTTCATGTAATTGTAAGGAGCGAGCGAGTTAGCTAATGTGGTAGATGGCGGGAGTGATCTCGTGTGATATAACTGTGTTAGCTTAGTTTTTAAATTTTTAGTGTAAAATAGTTACTAAAATGACTAGGTAATGTATAGCTTAGAGCTCAAATTATCGTTTTCAAGACAAGTATTGACAAGACAAAGCTTTCGTTTGGGAATGCCGAAATCGACATCACTCAATTTTGTTCCTAATAGAACATTTTTGGTTTTCAGAACTAAAATAGAACTCGGCGACGTGACACCACATAATATAAAACAACTGAAGAAATTGAACACAGTTGTATTTCCAGTATCATACAACGATAAATTTTATAAAGATGTATTGGAAGCAGGAGAGCTGGCAAAGTTAGCATATTATAATGATATCGTGGTTGGTGCAGTGTGCTGTAGGATAGACACGTCTGAGAATTCACGGAGGCTCTACATAATGACCCTGGGCTGTTTATATCCCTATAGAAGACTTGGTATAGGTACTTTGATGGTAGAACATGTGCTCAAATATGTTGAACAGGAGAGAAATTTCGACAGCATTTTCTTGTACGTATACACAATATTTTTTAGCTATTAATGTAATTTACAGACTATATTTATTAATATTTTTTAGTTTACAATTGATACTATTATGTTCAATAAAACTAACCTATTTAATCATCCTCTTAGACCAATCACTATTCCATTAAACGAAGTTGGAGTAACCAAGTTTCCTGCATTTTTGTACTGTATATTTTTTATATGTAAAACTATTTTTTTTGTTTCCATCCTATATAACAAACTGATTTAAAGACTCCTTTACACTATCTGTCCATGTCTCATTAAATTATTGTATGTGTTTTTGGACTAAGCAATTGATAAGGTCCTTCTAAAGTTGTTCTGGTATTATCATTCTTCAAATTGGTTTCTTTAATTAACATGTACATTAGTTTACTTATCAAATTGGCCACTTATTATTATTTCTGAGCTGTTGCTGGACACTGATATTCTTAGTAAGGGTTCTTTAATCCTATACATTTCCTTATAATAGAATTTCTTTTGTTTCAACATGTTATGAATTATGCAAATTTGTGCATTAACTTTCCTTGGGATTATCACCTAAGCTTCTCTATATATTATAAAAAATATAGAAAGAAAACAGGTGAGACAATAGATAGAATGTAGATGAAAAAGGTAAGGAAATAGAGATGTGAGCAAAGTACTGCTTTATTACACATTGTGGTAGTGGCAATCACACATCACTTCATATGCAAGGTGCAAACCATAGCATTAGTTTAAGTTGTTAATGCAACAGGCAATTGGTAGAGATTTAAGACATTATAAAATTAATTGATTTAGTTGATAAAAGTGTAAATTTGTTTAAACAAAATTAGACTAGGAAATGGAAAGATACAAATAAAATAATTTTTTATTACATATTTAAAGTTGTGGTTAAATAGTGATGAATGAATTGTAATTCATTATTATTGATACTTAGCTTTTAATCATATTCAATGATATTGAACAATTATTGTGACAGCAGACAAAAGTAAATGAATGGCTTAAATTTAAGTGACAGTGTGTATCCAAAAGACGTAACTACAATTAATATTTGTTAAAATTAATGCTTGGTTTAACTTTGTATAATTTGGAAATGCTATGTTTTCATAATTTATGATTTAAACTATAGATAAGTCCTGAATTCACAACTTATTTTTAGTTTAACTTAATTAATAATTTCACACAACTTTTCTTTTCTCAACTCTATAGACCACGACTATATATATACCATAAATTGCGTGATGCTCTGCTAATTTGTAATACTTCTGTGTAATTTCACTCAGCCTAGTGATATGATAAGTATTACATTACTTTTTAAGGCACTGATTTGTATATCCCTAATCTACTGCACAAGACCAGGAGATCCTCTCGAATAGTGTGGTAGTGCTGTAATAATCTGCCAACCCCTATCTTCTCATGAAAATGACCAAGATAAAAGCTTTTAAAACTTTTGTTGCAATCTCTGGGAGCAAATACGATGATCCACACGCAAAATACACTGTCATAACATAACACAACAAACGCGATGATAAGGGGACTCCAACCTTCGCATTATCTCCTGGTAAGGTGAAAACTGGGTTCTGAAAGCACATCCCTGCTACCGATCCCTATGGGTGACTGGTGTAAGTGCTCATGTATATTACTTACTAATGATTGATGTGGAGATGGAAGTGACCTTTGCTTGTAGAGGGATCTATTTCAGGCATTTGAAAATTTTTGTTGTAAGTAAATGTGAATCTATATACATGAATACAACAGATATGTCTTTCTGAGATTTATGAATTTTTTACATTAACACATTCCATGTGCAAACCATGCACTTTGTGTAGAAATGTAATTTTGTGAGTATGCAGCCGCTGGTGTGCCACACCTGACAAAATTTTTATTTTTCTACACATGTGCTGTCTTTACCTTAAGGTAGGTAAGACACTACATTATGTTGGATATTTTTTGAGAATGTGATCCTGTCTCTAATCTGCTACCTGCTGTAGGTTGGATCAAAACTGTTATATAATGACATTAATATTTATATCATTACTTTATTACAAAACAAGGTTTAACTTTAGCCTTAGCCTTCATGGGTTAACTAGAGACTAAAGTTAAAACTTGTATTCATATGAATTATTTATTCTGAAAGATTATAATGTAATTTTTGTGTTGTAGACATGTACAAGTAAATAATGAGGGAGCTATAGATTTCTATAAAAAATTTGGCTTTGAAATTGTGGAGACGAAAGAGCATTACTATAAGAGAATAGAGCCAGCAGATGCACATGTGTTACAGAAGACAATCAGAGAACCGCAGCTTCCTTTAGTTAATGGATCTGTGCCACATGCAAAAACAAATGGACATGATTGAATAACCCAAATCTTTTCTATCCAAGTCTCATTACAGATATCTTTGTGAAAAAAGTGATAAATCATAAGATGTAAGGATTGTATTCAAGTTAATGTTTATCTCTACTGAAAGAAAATTAAGTTTATTTGTAAAGAACAGGTAATTCATAGGTTGTGGTTGTGGACATGATATGATGCCATAAAAATAGTTCATAGACTGAAATTTTCAACTTCAGAACTTAGTGTCGTACAGACTCATTGAAAAGTGCTCACATGTTGTTAAAGAATACAATGGCATTTTTAAGGCATGCTTTCGGTAATTTAATCATATTGTTAACTATCTATAAATTCAATATAAAATAGAATTTGTAAGACTTTTTTCGAGGTTTGGACAAATGTAAAATAACAAGAATTTTAGCTCTAGGCATTCTATTAACTATAATTCATCCCATAAAAATCTTTATTTACTTTCTATCCATTATCAAAATTAAACAGTTAATATCATACTAGTTGCTATGATTTTATAATAAAAATAAATTTTAAATAATTTTTACAAGTATCACCTCGCATTTATTTGGTATTCTATATTTAGTAATTATTGCAAACTGTTCTCATATTTTTTACTTGTTTTTATTTGTCATCTGAAACTAAACTATATATAGATTTTTATCGTTATTTATTTATGTGGAGACAAGAAAATTTATTAAACTTATTTTAAATTACATTTTTGTTACATGTAAAAATACACTGCTTTCTGGAACCATGGAATACATTCAAGATTGTTACCAAAAAGTCAATTTATCAAATATTCTGTAACATATATTTTGTTAATCATTGTTTCCTTGCAACTTCTAGAATTAGTACAATAAACATGGATAACATTTCAATGTTTTTTCTTTTTACCTGCCCGTGTAAACCATTCCGCTGGACATATTTCATTTCTATGAAAGTGCCAATAAAAGCTGGCATCCTTACTAGGAACAATTTCCAACGTGTCTTCTCTGGGAAAGTTTGATTTTTCGAACCAGTGCACATTTTGAAAGTTTTTACTAGTGTAAATTTAATAGTTTGTTTTTAACATTTGCTCATACCTACCACTAGCAAAGCAGGTTAGTGAGTGCAAAACCGGTACTAGACATGCGAGAAAAACGATATATTCCACCTTACACCTTTGGTACTAACGTGATAAAAATTATAATGTA
The DNA here is from genome assembly GCA_029286595.1 of Bhutanitis thaidina. Taxonomy (NCBI): domain Eukaryota; kingdom Metazoa; phylum Arthropoda; class Insecta; order Lepidoptera; family Papilionidae; genus Bhutanitis; species Bhutanitis thaidina. Next base: position 5,911,550 of record JAGSMS010000012.1, on the reverse strand, counting down.
GATTAAAATAATTTTTTCATTCATTGAATTGCGTATTTTTTAAAAAAAGTAAAGTAGCATTTTCTAATTTAGTTTATATACTCTTTGGCAGCCTCTTAACGTCCCACTGTTGTGAAAAGGCGTTTCATTTTAGAGCGGAGAAAGGTCCTTCACGATGCTCCATTGTTTAATAAGTTTTCATTTTAGAAGATTAACCTATCTGTGAGGATGTGGTTTGTAAATATTTTATTTTATGTCAAATAGTTTAGGATGATGTAGAGTTCTAAAATGAGAACCTATCTTTCTCTTTTCCGTGGATGGGTAATAATTAGCCTGTAGACAGCTTCGATTGTTTCTTGCAAACTTTAACTGACATTAGTGATCCTGATTTCAGTTCCAACAGTAGTTATACTGCAGCCTTCTTCATCGGTCTGTTAATAATCCACCGTTAGACATAGAACTCTCTTAATGGGAGGATTTACCCTAGTCGTGTTAGCGATCATAGTTCTAGATGGTCATCCAACAACCATAAGATAAGGCCATAATTGATGCTAGTGGTAAATTGATTACAGAACTGTCAGAGGAATTTGTGATTGGTATATTATGTAAACAGATGCATCCAAGTTCTGATCTGATTTGCAGTTTATCATGGTAATGAAGCAGATCTCTTAGCTAAGTAGACAATAGAAACAGCTTTCCATGCACAGTACAATATTTTGGTGCATGGCATGATACCCCCTGTACAAGCAGGTTCAAACTTAAGGTCGGCAGTTTGTTTGGAGACATTCTAAACAGTATGGAAGTTTTTTCATGTCCTAGGTAGACTCATGTTGCGAAGAGGGAGAGCGAGCGAAACTCTAATATCACGATCCGCAGACGAAGAGACGGACCCCGAGGAAAGATCTATCAAGGCATCAACAATAATAACTAAAGTAAACAATAATTGAGATCCCATGCGATGGACACGGGGTGATACGGCCTATGAACTTTAAGATGACGTGTGCGGTGCTCAGTGCTGCGTTTACACATGAAGAAGATAAGCAAAGAGAAATAAAAAAAGAGTTAGCCGCGTTTATAACCTTTTACCCCATCATTTCGAAAAAATGCAGACAAGCATAATGCCAATGCATTGAATCAACCTACGGACTCTAACCTGGGTACGCTTGCGATTAAACCTTCGCGGTCGACTTGAAAATAAAAACTTGGTAGTTTAATATACTTTAATCAGAGAATATAAAACACAAAAAATCGTCGAATGACTAGTGATGTTCTGCCGCGGACTTTGTAACTATATTCGCGGACATTGTTCATTTTACGATTTTGAATTACGTCAAGTTTAAGGCCCGCATAAATTCCATTTTTTCGATTTTTATACATTAGTAAATGGAATACATAGCGAATATAGCTTGCCATACGACGTACATTCATATATTTTCTATTCTATAAAAATATCAATAAATATTTCCATTCAGTTTCATTATCAAATTTTAATTACACAAACAAAATAATAAGAACAAACCGTTACAATGACGTTTCTTCGTTCCATTACATTCGTGCATTCTCAAATACTGCAATGCTTTTAAAAAGCTTGAACCTATCACAGACATACTTCGATATTAAATTTTAAAGTAGAAGAACGATAATTAAAACAACGAAGACAATTATTAATTGAACATTCTGATCAAAGAAATAGTTAGCAGTTAGTATTATGTTAAAACAAACTAATTATAACAATATTTAACATTAAGCAATAAAATTATTATTCTTCGACGAAGAATGTTTTAAAAACCGCCTTTCGAACATTCGTTTCTTTAACACATATTATCATATCTAAGACACCTGTTAACCAATTTCTTAGAGAATATAATCCGAGATTTCTCTAAACAATTTATCAAGAATATACAAAGGGTTAAGCCAGTCAATATTATAATTTATTACTTTTAGGTAATAAGACGGATGTTTTAGAATACATTTAAAATTAAATAATAAGTTATGCGATACGGCATTTAATATCTTAACAATCCATAAAAACAAATAAAGTATAATAAAAGCCCATAAATGCTTTAAAGATGAAAAACTTTTCTTCTTACGATTCTTAGAGGAACAATCTGCTTATATAATCTGTGTAAAATACACCAAAAACAAATAATTGAACTTACGTACAGTGCCACAAACTTACAGGCGACGTGGTTGTTTATGTAAAATTTTTGTCACTACTTTTCTTCATTCACAAAACTTAATATTTGTAATTATTTCCAAGTTTATTACTAACCAAATCTAACATTTACCACATACCAAGTGCGAGCAAAATAGAAAATTTTCAAAATTGCGTCACTTATTCTTTTAGGCGCCGGGCCGGATAAGTTTGCGGCACTACTCTAAATACATATTCCTATTCTTGGATAAAGTATTTTGTACGTATTTATTCGAGAACAACAATTGCCTTTATACCAAAGTTATATTACATTTAGGTACATTAAGTAATAAAACTAAATTAATTAACTTAATGTGGTCTATTCTAGAATCCATCACAGAAATATTTAGCATAAATATAAGTTAATATACTCGACATTGTAATGCTTATAGTCTTTATGTGAAAACTGATAGGGGTTATATTATGCCTTTTATAAAAGATGTTGAATCAAATAGAGCGGCATTAACATTATTTAACGAAATTACGTTTTTTAATTTATAACCAAGCTATAGTTATGGACAACTAAAACTAGTTTCAATATTACCAGTTTATTTAATTATAGTCAATTATCCCTTTACGGGTACATAAGAAAAGAATTTCTGTTGTTTCAACAGGTCAAGAAATATTAATCAATGCACTTAGAAAATATGTCGCCTCAATGTAGCAAAACCAATTATTGAGGTAAATTGCAAGAAAAGTATTGAACATTTATTCATTACAAGTATGTAAAAAATTCGCAAATAAATTTATCAGCTGTATATTTATAGTTATATGACCATTAGAAAACGATTAGCAATAATACTTTTAAACAATTGTAAAAAAAAGTATAATTAAATTTATTAAAAAAAGTTGGCATTACATATGTTTATTAACACATTTTTTACGATACGATGTAAGTAGTAATTTAATTTTAACCAATGGAACGCAAAGTTCATTGACTATGGCTTGGCTCGTGTAACCATAACATATTCCGTCTAGTTTAATGGATCGGTTATTCGTAAGTGCAATGGTTATATTATATTGGACATCTATAAAAGCAATTGAATTTGACACACTACCATTTTTATTAATTTAGTTCTCCCACGTTACCTTTGCCACAACTGTCCTTTACAACAAAAAAAAAAAAATTATTGTAATAAATTTCGTATAATAAATTATCATGGTGTGTGGCGCTAATAAGTTGAATAGATCAACATGTCTTTCAATATAGTTACTGAAATTATCATTGAAAAACCCATAACCATAACAACAAAGGCTCTCACTGCAATCCTAACGATGGTGTTATTAAAAGCGATTTTTTACTATTGGAAATCTTTTATGGTAATATATCTCTAATAAACAGACGTGAAGATTTTTAAAAATGAATATTTACACTACATTTAAAATCAGTTTCTTTGTCTAGCAATGTGATGGTGTCCTGAGAAAACCATCACCATTTTTAGATTGATTGATTTCCGTAATTAGACAAAAGTAATTTACTAAATCTCATTAAATTTAGTCGCTTTTTATGTAGTACTGACTACCAACAACTAAGATTCAGATATCTATATGAGAAACAATTCTTTTCGTTTTTCTAAATTTACCGTGGCAATTCCTAAAAAATAAATGAGTTTAAATGCGTTGTAACAAAGTGCATTATAATTATTTATTACTAAAGTGTAACGCCCCTAGAGGACAAACTGTTAAATCTATAATTACTAACACATTACCTCCATGAAATTCCGGCAAATACTGGTCCGTGCATTTATTTTTTTGTAAATTCGTGGCTACACTACTGGTATAATATCCTGTACGTGGTAGAACCAAGCGGCAGCTTTAGATGCTTTTAGATGATTCTCCGAGGTCGTGATACTACCTCGGAGAATACCGGCGTTAAGTAGAGACATCTTGCGCTTCTGCGTTTCGTTCGGTGAGTTAGGTAACCGGTGGCCCACTCAGCCCTCCCCCATCCACATTCCCTCTTCCACCCCCCAAATATCGTTAAAGACCGGTGCGCACGTGCTGTAACACCAGAGGAGCTCTCTGGTGTTGCAGATGTACGAGGGCAGCGGTAATCACTTACCATCAAGTGAGCCGTATGCTTCTTTTGCCCCCTTTTCCATAAAAAATAAATAAATTATAATAATTAAAAACTACCATTTCTGTATAATCTTTTATGCTAAAAACGAAAGAAAATATTAATTGTTGAACATAAAATATACCGTAATAATGAAGTCTTGTATTTATGCGGATACTATACATTTGAAATGAAACTATTATTCAACTATGTCATTATCATCATTAACTATGTCATCAGGACGAAAAGCGAGTCAGACCCGCGGCGGGAATAAAAAAAAGTAATAATTATATGATAAAATCCGTAAATAATAGTTTCATGTCAAATATAACGTATATATTATACACCAAATACTGTTAAGAAAAGTAATTATACAACAATGATATATAATAAATACCTTTTCTATTTATTTTTTATTTTTCTTATATATATTTTATAACACAAATTTAGTGTTTTCTATGCCAGATATATTTGAAAGAAATTAACGATTTCAAAGGTTCAGTAAAGTAAAAAAGTCTTTTATGTCATGGTTGAAACCTTCTACATACTCTTAAGTTGGTTTTTGGTATTTTAGAAATAAACTCGAAATTTGCTACGCAGCTTTGGGCGATATTATGTTTGCACGTAATATGTTGTAAAATTTAGAAATAATAAAAATAACAAATAATTCTATTTTTGGTCGACATCACCATTCCATATGACGAGAACCTCGTGAAAGCCGAAACAGATAAGAAAACGAAATATCTGGACCTGGCTCACGAGGTAACCAACATGTGGGGCGGAGGTATGCTGACCGAAATTATTCCGATCGTCGTCTCTGCGAATGGGTTAATCCCAGTCAGCCTCTCGGAAGATCTGAGGCGGCTGTGACTCCGTGACGGACCGCTCCGAGATCAAATGCAGAAGGCGGTGCTACTCGATACTGCTCGCATTGTCCGCCGGTTTCTTACCCTTTCTCCCTAACCCTCGGCCGTCTGGTCTCCCCTGCCGGGGGCTTCCACCTGGTTGGGTTTTAGTTATCTATTTAATTTTATTATATATATAATTTATAAAATATTATTTATATTATGGTATTTATTTGTATCTATATTTATTTATATATATAACCCAACCAGATGAGTAAATATAGAAATACCCCAAAAAAAAAACAAATAATTCTAGAAGCTATTGTTTGTTCTTATAGTAAAACGTATACTAATTTTAAGTTAATTTCGCTAATTTCGAAGTTTTGATTATTAAAGCTAAATAATAATGTAAATTAGTAATTGAAAAAGAAAATATGTATGTGTTGTGCGCCACAAATCAATTTTAGCCTACATTTTTACAAATCTCGTTGCAATATTTTTTTTTACCAAATCTTTACAAAATCGGGCGTTTACTAAATACAAAAATGTAGTAAGTGTAAGTCGATGGATGGCCTCAGGACCGAGCTTCGTGACAATCTTTGGGGGAGGCCTATGTTCAGCAGTGGACTTCTGATAGGCTGAAATGATGATGATGATGTAGAAAGTGCAGAGCAGTTGTTCTATCGGCTCCGGGAGTGAGTGGACATTTGCGCTGTTTTGCACGGGTGAGGCAACGTTAACGTTCTCGGAGTTACCGTCCGTTACAAGTTGTTGTGATATCGATTTATTTAAGGTCAACTTTATAGACCGATATCTATGTATAATTTATGAATATATACACATATATACATAACTTATTATATATAATTTAATAAATATAAATATCTATTAAAAATAAGTGTTTTTACTTACTACGACGCTTATACGTGCGTAAATTTCACCTACAAATACATTGCAGGTAAGTTTACAATCATATAAAAAAAAATTAAAGGAACTCATTAAAATGCAAAGCTCCCAAATTGCATTGGATGGCAATATTTCAAATAGTCAGTCATTTTTTTTGCATTGGCATCATATTGCTTTTATACAAGCATGGCGGTTACAGCTAATACGCGTATTGGACCTTTGTTCAACTGTTGAAAGACTGATGAAGAGTGAACAAGAAATTATGTTTCATTTGTTTTACTCGTTCCTCCTCCTCCTTCTAGGCAATATTTTTAGCTTTTAGATGGCCCTGATTTTTTTAAATGTTGAATAAATATGCCAAAACTTACATACCCAAATACACAGACCGGTACGGACAGCTGTTATGATAATAGCATTTAAACTTTAAACATACCAAAATATCTGACACTATAATCTTTAACACCAACAAATATTAACATAATAGACACTATTTAACGTAAGTCTATCCAAACGTTCAAGTTCTTATAATTTCAGCATTTTACCTAAGGATTTAGATAGATAATAAATGTCGGTACCTCACGAATATATTTCAAATCATAATTTTTAAAAGCGGGCATTGTCCGTATTTTATTCAGTTCTTATAAGAACCCATTGACTATTATTTAATTTTACAACAACTTTACTAGAGGCTAAGGATCTGTGTCCATACAGCCAAATTGTTTAGGCACAGGCACGGCACATTAAAGCCTTACGGTAAACGGCAACACAGCCCGCATATTCATAAGTGATCATCTTCGTTTGGGGTGGTCACTTCATTCTCTACATTGAGCAACTGTTTTATGCGCTCAACACAAAGTTTGGAACCTTCGTTCGCTTCTTTGGCCATCTGTAAAAAATAAAGAAGAAAGTTAGAAAGTGTCAAAGTAAAACAATTCAACATAAAAAAGACGGTGGAAGATTAATACAAAGATTCTGAACCCAAATCACAAAGACGAGTGATAACAGTTAATGAAGATAGTCGTCAATTTACTAAACTTGTTATCGTACATAAACTTACCAGAGAGAAATTTAGAAATCCGTGCGGTAGACCTTCTAACACATCGATGCCAACTACATTGCCAAGCTTCTTTAACTTCTTCGCAAACATGACGCAGTCGTCTAGACATGGGTCCAAATGTACAGTCTGTTAAAAAATACACGACATCAATTATGCGAGTAACATAAAACTATGTTACGAGACTATCACAGTTACAAGTAAAGTAATAAATTTTCGGCTTCGCTGTAGCAACATTTCATTTCGAGTATCGAAAATTAAGCCGAATTAAAGACATGAATTATTTAGTTGGCAATGCTTAGTGTACCGCACATGCAGAGGCTGCGTCTCGGAGATATAAGCTTACAATTATTTTCCCTATCTTTTACTCATCGTGCATACAAGAAAGAGATGGCAAGAATTATTGAGCTGTCAATTTAGTTATAACAAAATTTTCGTAACAGGTTTAGACGTGACCTCGGAAAGTGCCTATTAAAGATATGAAGAAACGCATCATGTAAAATTATTAATTTGATAGGATAAACATTTTACCATCTCTAATCTAAATTTGTGTAGTTGCCGAACAAGAGAATAGACACTTAATAACTTTTAAAGAATTTGTCATGTTCGGTCAGACTGGTAGAATTGGAAATACTGAAAATTAAAAAATTATAATAATGTAATACTACAATATACAAATGGCTCAATAATACATGACAACCTTTCAACATAAGTCCCATATTTCTGAAGCTATTTTCTCTGTGGTAGAAATTTCACACCCACTCGTTTTTTTTTTTTATTGAAAAGGCCAACCTCGTGCATCATTCCTTGTCAAGTCACCAAGTAAACACTGCTAAGAGGCAATGTTTTTTCTGATAAATTAATTGCTACCCGTTTTAAACATATTATTTTGTTAAACCTTAACGATGAACACTTACCAATATCCTGACTGGCGGGAATTTTTTTAAAAGTTCTTCATCAGCCCAGTACGGGGAGAGTAACGGATCTCGAGGAACAGAAAATATAAACTCGTCCGAAGGGCTGCGAGCTATGAGTGCATCCAAGTTTGTACGTACTGCCAATCTTGAGATTGAGAAAAAATAAACATATTTGTTGTCACTTACGGTCAATAATGTCCATTTATGAAATGGCGTAAAATATATATAATGTTAAAAGGGATAACATAATTAGCGTTAAAAGGGATAAATGCAAACTCTAATTATTATAATAATTATTCATTCAGGCAAAAACAAAGCGAAACTATAAAAATAAATATAAAAGATACAAAAAAGCTGTCGTTTGCCTCTAAATTATTTTTTCACTTACTCTTCCTGTGTTGGCCTGGTGATGGAATTAGATCCAGTAATGTAGGCGAGTCGTGACGACATAGCGCCCATTATTCCAGTAGCCGCTTCACTTATTCTTGAAAAAAAAAATAGATACTAAATTAATTGATTGCATCAACATTTATTTTCATCGTTAACAGCGTATTTAACTGGTATTTTTGTGCAACACAGCAGGATATAAAGTTCTAGATCGAGACACTGAGTAACAAAGACATAACGGTTGCCACCATGCTCTATCGTTTCCTAAAATTATGATAAGCACTAACAAACATTTCATTATTTGATAGTAAAAGAAAGATATTGGCCGCAGAATAGCTCTTGCTATCGCGCAGCCATACTTGACTATTGACACGAGTCTTGGATCCCAGCCAAAGCAAATATTTGTGCTAAAACACAAACTATTGGTTTTCAGGTCTGGTCGTGTTGTGTCCCTAACACTGCATCTGATCCTTCCCCCGGGCTTATAGCATGCATATGCGTTACATCGGACGCGGGAAGGTAACGAAGAGGGAGTGCTGTGTTTACGCATTAACTTGCGGCTCTTTAATATATTCAGCGCAGTTGACAACTGCTGACTGTAACCGGAAGTTGTCGCCGTGGTCGGAATCGGCATTTAGTACATCATCATAAATGTTTAGACGAGCTACGCTCAATCCATGCTTTATATCCATGGAATGTGGTGGGAAAAGCTCATAGATAAACATTGCCCCCTAGATTAAAAAGCTCGGTACAGTGCTTCTGCCGCACACATAGTCAGGTCGTCACTCCATCCAGTGGGATCATACTACAATGTGTATTACCTTGTTTTTATTATTTTCTTGCTGTCTTTGGAATCCTGTTCGTCTACCACAGGTGGTTCCCCGACCAATGTGCTTGACGCTTCTGATTCCATTTCTCTGTAAGATATTATAGAATTTTATCCATTGTAACACACATAATATAGTTAGTTGTTTATTTCTTGACATGGTGCAACAATAGAAATTCTGTTGGAAATTATTTGTTACCTCCTGTACTAGTTTCACAACCCATTTTATCCATTTATATAACGTACCGACCGGTTTCGCCCTACGGCCTCTTTAGGATATTCAATTATACACGAATACCCTGAAGATGCCACTGTGAAACTTGTACAGGACCTAATAATAATTGTAAAAATAAGAAATTCTATTGTTATAAGATGTTGAGTGCATATATAAATATGCAAATAAACAAAATTGCTAGTTGCCGATATCACTATCGGTGAGGATATCGGGCTGAGTATGCCAATATATTTAAATATAGATGGTGAATAAAGGTGTCCGGGAACACCAATAATATCAGATATATTTAGATATATAAAAAATAATGTTTGTCTGTGTATCTCTTACAGATTAGAATAACACTCGATAGATTGTACTTAAATTCATGTTCGAAATATTACTATAAACGTCAAAGATAAAAAAATATATAAATAGGCACTGTGAAGCGTGGCATGGTTAAGCTCGTGGCTAATTAATAATGTTAACGCATAATACCTTTGTGAATTCTCCTGCGTTCTATTGTTGGGTTTAATAATGGGAAAGCGACGTCCCTCGGAATCCGTGTCGCTGTCCAATACGTAACGTTCTAGAAATTCCGACACGTATTGCTGTGATTTATCCTCTGTCGGTGTCACACCTGTAATATAAATTTTATTAGAAGAGAACTAAATGATTTCATGTTTTTTTTACATAATACTTCTTCCAACTTTACGACACTCACGGGTCAAGATGGGGATGGTAGTTACTCTTACGTGGCTACCTAACGGCACATAATACTCATAAAACGTAATTTTTGACTAACTTGTGAACCACCTGAGCGCTGAATGAAAAATGCCACTTGTTCACTTCTTGGTGGTTCCCAATTGAAAGTGAACAATTGGCATTTTTGTTTAAAAAATACGTAATAAACTATAGACTTGTAAACTCATACATTCAAAGCTCATTTGACGATCGCGTGGCTTATTGGTTAGCTTAACTAACTACTGAGACACTGTTTCGAATCCCAGCTGTATCCAATACTTGTGCAAAAACACAGACGCTTGGTTTTGAAGTCGGGTCGTGTTGTGTCCTGAGGAAGGTAAAGACGAATGAGTACATCTGTGTTTGCACATACACATGGGGCACAAAAATATCCCCTGCGCAGGTGATAACTGCCGATAGTAATCGGAGGATGTCACCGACGAAATCCGTCCAGGAGTACATATATCATTAACAGGCTAATAAAGATAAAATTATGTTATAACAGCATTACCCGTGGCGGTGTGTTCACTTTGCAAGGACGCAGCGCTTATAGTGGTATCGGAGGACTTCCTCCGCTCGCTGCCCGATTTGTGAGCCTGTAACTCAGCCAGGTCGGAAGGGGAGACCTCTTCGAAAGACGACGGACCTTCACTTATGCCTTCTGTGGGATTGAAAAAGAAAATGTATTTCGAGTATTTTTGTAAATAGGCTCCAATAAAAACAATGTTGACTTTGAAATTGGCCATTGTCTTAAAGTATGAACGCAGAATGTATATAATTATTTATTTTAATACAGAGTACTTAGATTCATACACGCAATGGCATAATAAAGTTAAAATGGATTATCGTTACAATAAAAATTTTCGAAATTCCCCGTACGTAAACGCAATACGCATGCGTACGTAGACGCAATACGCATGCGCAAAAAAATTAATTTTCATAGAAAACCATTAACTAAATTTCATTGCCCATGTAAGCAACGCCTAAAAACGTCACATAACTCTTAAATTTAACTTTGAAAATTACAATGTATACGCTATATATTACCTTGAGATGAGCTGACTTTGAGGAAACCGTTACTGTCTACTGGAGTCGTAACATCGGACGTCGTCGATTCTTTGTTGCTACGATTATCGGATTTGCCTTTTCCCGTTGAATTAGGGCTTGCGTATGCTGTAATTACGTACTCATTAACTTACCCATTAAATATGGTGAAATATTAATATAATGACAAATAAAAGTGTCCGCCGCTTAAAATTTTACGTGCAACGTGGGAACATATTGCAAACCTAAAAAAATAATAAAAACTTAATTAACGTGCTTAGGTTCATTAAATGTCGTACACATCGCAACATATTGTTTATATAATCGATGGTGCGTCTGTTAGTGATTTTGTAACTTATGTAGACTTGACCGCTTGAGGTCATATATCACACAATACATTTGTCTTGTCGAGACGATGGTTCATAGCTATCCTAGGATCCGATAGGTGGCGCTATAGTCCAGTTATTAACAAATTCTATTTTCATTGTCCAAAATGACTCATATATATACAATATGTTGGTTTAGTGGCAATAAACAAAATCACATAATCTGGACCCGATTCGTAGCGATGAGGTCGAGTTATTTCTAAGTTATTATTAAGTAATCAACATCATTGCGCCACCTACCGGAAAGAGCAAAACAACTTGCTGCTCCAGGTAGTACTATTATAAATGAATACCTTTAAGACATCTCATCATAAATCCGAAAGGTAAAAGCGGATCCATCAAACAAAGCAACCGGGCAGGGCTGGGTATGAAGCTGATAAGAAGCGGGGCGTAGGCCATGAACAACCCTTCCGGTGGCCGCAGACCAGCCGACAGAATCTTCAGCGTACAGCCCGCTATAAGGTTCGCTCCGGCGGAGTCTCCGGCGAAGACTATGCGTTTTCCTACAAAATGAAGGAGGTTTAATAGATTTTTATGATAGAGCTACACTGCGGCATGTTGTCAAGCTGGAAATACTTTTTCTGATAAAGAGGGATTCCATTATCTTTCCTGACTTTCCCGGCTTTTTGTGACAGTTTGAAAAACTTGACAGTTGGCGCACCATTTTTTTTATGGTTAAGCGAGCAAACAAGCCGCTCACCTGATGGTAAGTGATTACCGTCGCCCACGTAAACCTCCAACATCCAAGGAACTACAAGTGCGTTGCTGAACTTTATGGATATTTGGGTGACAAGAGGAAAAAGAGAGGGTGTTTGAGGGAGAAGTAATCACTATACCCACCCAAAAACTAATTACACCATTGGAATCCTAATAAAATAATGGTTGGGTTTGAAATGAAAATATTCTATGGATCTACATAATTGTTGCCTACGCGGTATTTTTTCATCTTTCTCACATTAATGAATACTTCCATGAGAAAAAGACATTTTTAGTATTGACTAAAAGCGATATACTCGATAGTCCCTTACGCGAGTCGGGACGCGGCGGCCATCTTGAAACGATCAGAACGTGTTGGACAAGGAGTCGTCCATAAACACAACACAGATACTTCGTGGAGGGAAGATGTCGTCAGTAAACACAGCAACAACTTACACTGATGGAATGTGTTCTCAAATATGCAAAGAAAGCATCAAAGTAAAGAAAGACTGGTTTGGATTTTTTTTTATCTTCTGCCACGTTATTGACTTTAGACCGAAATTTTTCAAAGAAATTGTGTTCCTAACATGAGAAGTTTGAAAGTAAACAACGTGAAATGATTTCAGTTAATAAAAAGTGTTGTTTGTGGAGTCGGGAAAAAAATGAATGTCTTCACAACCAGTTTTTAAGGGGTCTTATATTAAAAAAAAAAGTACCTTGTTAGAAATTCGGGGACCTATTTATTCTCAGCATTGGACTATAATAATGATAATGTGTAAATATAATATGGGTAATAACGCTTTAATTTTAAGCTTAAAAACCTTCAAGACTTTATTTTTACATACCTGTAGTGCCAATTTCCTTAAAATTAGTAACCATCCAGCAATATGCATAAAACACTTCCTCCAGGGCCCTTGGGAAGGGTGCTTGAGGGGCTAAACTGTAATCCACTGAGAGTATAGGCACATTCAATTTAGTGGCCCACTCTCGGAGATATGTTTCGTGGGATTTCGAACTTTGGGCCACAAATCCCCCGCCGTGGCAATGAAATAGTATGCCGTCTGCTGGTGGGAGTGATGATGAGCCTTCGCCAGTCTACAACAGGTAATATTGTTATTATCTACACTCTTCCACGTGGTGGCAGCGTAAAATTTTTTTGATTTGATTCTGCCACCCCTTTTCGTGGCTGACTTCAAAATTACTAAGAGAAATGCTAGATAGCGGAAAAATCATATTTCAAGTGTGCCAAGAATGTTCAAAACAATAACGGAGTGCATCGTCCACGCTACGTATGGTACTGTGAATACTAGCCCTTTTACAAAACGTGGCGGTTACGGCAAAACGAGGGACTCCTCCGAGAGAGGGGATCCAAATTTTATAAAACTTTTATAAAATTTTGTTTTCTAACAAACGGCGACACATATCCCACAGATTAACTTCCAACTCTTTTAACACTAACACACGCACCGAACAAAACGCAAAAGCACATGATGCCCTGCTTCACGCCGGGGCAATTCTGCTAGACTGTGGTTCTACACCGGTCGAGCCGGCCCTTTCGAGCAGCAGTAAAATTCGTCGCTTGGCTCTACATCTTCACGTATCAAAAGTTAAACGTAATAAGTAGGCATAGGCATAGGCATTTCTACCTATACCGTTATAGATATCACAGGCGTGAGTCTGTGTTGTGTAGTGGTATTATCTACATTGAATAGAATATTTAAAATTTTATATGTTAGTACTAATTACCGTGCCGGTCCTTTTATTGACGCTTATCAGTCGGACATTGAGACCTTGTAACCCAATGTGTACCGTAGGGGGCAGCACTGTCGTTTCCTTTCCCTCCATTGTAGTCACTGTGATAGGCTCTGGAGGTATTGTTATCAACTTATTCACGGCAACAGTTGACGACATAAGGCTGGGTACTCTCTTCATTATTTCTAAAAACATTAACATTCAATAAACTATATTATGCAAATAGTAGACAGCCGCAATAGACCCAATCCTCTCTGATTATTGTGTACTCTGTGGTAATTGGATCTTAAATTAATTAAAATAACAAGTCATCATTTTCTCTAGCCTCTAAGTTTTGTCTTTATATTTGTTGAATTTGGGCAGAAGATTTGCCAGTTGCTGTAACGGACACCCAACATATTAGATTGCTTCAGGTCTGCAATATTTGCGTTGGTTATTGACATACTGCATGCGATTTTTTAATAATGCCGTGGTAGCTCAGGGATTTACACTCTATTCAATATCATAAAATTTTGAATACCAAATAATATTGTGTACATCGTGCGGAAATCGTCATGTCTGATCATGCAGCGTGACACACCGTTTCCGATACCCTACCTTTGCCCAGTAGTGGGCCTGTACAGGATGCTACATTACTTTTGACTTTCCTTTTACACAACACACTTATTGTAACCAGACTATTAAATTCTTCCTACACACTTACCACTCTCGGCTAGAAACCAGAACGCCTTGCAGAATTCCACGCTCGCCGACTGCGATATGTTAACAATCCGCCTGGCTCTCATTTCCGGATCAATGAGATACTGGCCGCCTGTCCACACTGAGCTGATCAGGTTGCCGTGGCTGTAGTAGGCCTCGGAGAAGCCGGCCATACAGATCGAGATTCCTTTTAAAATGCCACGCATCGACGGTGCAAACTGTTGGGGGTGCATTAAAAACAATTGAAGTAATATAATAATACAAATAGATACAGATTTTTAATAAAAAAAATCGATAACCGCGTCTAACAAAGAGTGGCCCTTATGTCGCATATTTTTAGAATACATTTATATTTATAGTCTATAATGTTGGTATGTGGAATTTATCTAATTTGTCCCCTCCTTTATTCTCAAATTATTATTTTAAAGCGGTAATATGCGGAATAAATGGACGGCTCGATAGCCTGTTTGGTGGTAACTCTGCCTTCGAAGAGGAGGGTTCGCAGGTTCGAATCCCGCTAGGTGCAAACAAATCATACAACAGAATGATGAATATAAATGTGATGGATGTTTATATAATAGCTATCGAAAGATGGCGGAATAACCATTTCGAATGAATAACTTTTTTTACTGACACGGAGATTTTAATAACTTATCGACTGACCATTCGAAATATAGCAAACGCTGTTACTTCATACATGGTATGCGGTGCCAGAATGCCTCTCTACCTGTGTCACATTTACCATTTAACAAACGAGGATCCGACTAAAGGCGGAGAGTTAATCTGATTATCTGTAATCAGGTTTAGCAGTGTGCGGGTTCGTGGACTCGTGAACCTTTTTGTTTTTCCTTATTACTTGTTAGAATATCCACCATGTTAACACATATTCCATTTCAAGCGGTTACCTACCTATTAAGGTTCAAAAATTATAGACCTTCAAAATGTAGGACTGACGGCTTAGTAATAGAGCTCCGTACGGTATTCGAATAAGAGCAAATGCATGCACAGACTTGACACACTTGAATATTGTATGTACCTGAAATCCAAGACACCTGCCATAGAAACAATACTGATTGATAGTATCTGCTTGTGAGAATAATTCTTCGGGCGAATGTTGTTCTATTGGAAACAAGTCCCCCGGCGGCGCCCATGACAGTAACGTTTGTAAATGATGTAGACATGTTCCCAAAGATGCAAGAAGCTGCCCGCACGATTCTATCTCCCTGAAAATTACATTATTTGTTTTTTTTTATTTGAACCGAGCACGCGACTATGTTTGCGTAAACTTTAGAATTCATATAAATACAATAGTATTCGAGATATCTCGAGAGAGTGGCGGAGTCGGCAAGGGCCGCCCTAGACGGACGCATGTCGATCAAGTGTACGAAACACTGGAGAAGGGCCAAAATAAGAATACCATTACCGAACAGCGTATAGCGAGCGTAGAGTCTGAAAGAGACGCCAATGATTGCCATATGGAAATACGTATTCCTATCCCATATCTCCCTTTTGGATGACTCTATGATAATTTTATACTGTTGATGTTTTATGATGTTTTTCTTTTTTCCCAAGGAGCAAAATTAATATTTGTTTAAAGATTCGCTGTATTTACGCGCTAGCACGATACATTTGTAATGAAACTATTATTAAAGAATTTTATTGCGTTCAAATGTAGTTTTACGTTGCCGATGTTTCCAGTGCTTTACAGCATAAAAACTACAATTAAACGCGACAAAATCAGTAAATAATAATAATAATTACAAATGAATATTTGTTGTTATTAGAAATTTTAAAAACTAATTTACTAAGCGGCGATAAAAAATAATATATGGACGATGAAACCGCTACGCATGATATTTAAAAGAAAAATAGCAGGTGTACATATTTTTCTTAGATGATTTAACTATACTCACCATGTTGAGTAAGCGGGTAGGTGAGTAAATAGGTGATATACTAGGGGTATACGAGTACGTACGAGCGATATTGCTTCCTATCTCTAGTATTTAAATATCACACAATCTCATATTCGGGACAATTTTCCGCTATCAATCGGTAGTTAGTCTCAATCTGCCATTTAGCATCTTGTACCATGTTTAGGTGTAGCAGACTGCCTAATTATTTATCTTTGTAATAATTTATATCCTAGTAATAATAAATCTATTATTACGTCACTTAAGTAAAGTAATTACTAAAGATATGGATAACTTTAGTAATTAAAATTTGGTTGCGTTTTTAAAAACCCTTTTTGTACTATACGTAAGTGCGAAAGTAGTTTAATTCTTTTTTTGAACACGGTAATTGGAATTGTTGGGAATCAACTATCAAATGTTCGTTACAATTCGCTTTGGTTCTTAATAGCCTTGGCATTAACCGCAATACAACGCAACGTTCACATTGCACGAGAATCCAATAATAATTGTATTTGTGGATTCTGATCACTTCCTTACTCGTGTTAGTTAAATCGACCTTCATTAAAGTTAAAATATATTTTCACCAGATGCCAATGTCACTCTGCTGGCCGAGGTGAAAGTGGTGAAATAATAACACCACTTTGCCAGAGAATCTCAAATGGAGCGATGCTATTCTTGCCAGGTCGCCATTGCTCGTACTTTTGAATGTCATGGGTCTATGTTCGCCCTAGACTGCTAAACGGCCAAAGAAATCCTAGGAAGGTGAGAATCCTTGCACAATTGTAGCAGGATTTGTCATGATATTAGATGATTGCAGAACTTCCCAGCTTACAACTGGCATAGCATAACACGAATGTCGCCCTTACACCAGTCGTAACATTGTGTTACATATTACATATTTATACATGTGTTACATATATTGCATAATGAAAGATTAACGAGGATAATAGAAGAATTAAGAGCCAATATGTGTCAGGCAACTCGCGTACTATGAAATCTGAGGTGAGCTGTCCTTGATATAACGACCCGAGCTACCCTGATACGCGGACTATGGTGTAACCACGATACGGTAGTGCTTCGGAGACGTATGCACAGGTACATACTGGTGGTTTCCATGTCATCAGACGTACAAGAGTTGCCTTAATTTAGCGCCGTTGCAGTGGTAATAATATGAGTTATCGTTACTAGGTTTGACGGCCATTTTTTGATGACATGTGTAAAGATAGTTATTTGAATACGGAAAGTAGCAGTACAAAGTAAAGTAGCAGCCTGTAAGTGACAACGCCTGAGCAAAGTTCTCCTTCCCCAATGTCTCAAGAGGGGCTTTTGGAGCCTTCACGCTGCTTCAGTGCGGGTTGAAGGGACTTCGCATGTGGTCGAGTTATTTTTTTTTAATATTTTTTAGAAAATTCCTATTAACAAGTTTTAATGGTGCCGGCACCGCGGGTCGAACCCAGGTCAATCGCGCTCTATGAAACTAAAGCGAACGTCTTGATTAGTGGGTAACAATAAAAAAAAATTGTAAAAAAAAAAACAAAGGTTTTTAGTTGAATTGTCTATTAACAGAAATAGTAGTAGAAATAAATCATTGTAAAAATTATTATTATAAAATAACTAAATCTAGTCGTCATTGTCGAAATCGATGGGCTGCATGCATCAACGGCATCTTATTTGAAATTTTGGAATGAAATTATTTTGTAAGTTCTTTTACGAATGGCACAACGTTTGTTTTATGTATTTGGGTCAATTCATTTCGTTATCGATGATTCTATTCCGGATCCAACAACGAGGTAATTAATTTTTATAGATAAGATATTTACAAAACATTTTAATTTGAGTATTTTGATTAGATAACCCATAACCTTTCCCTTTATCGTACTTCTCGCAACTGATGATTTCTTTGTTAAAACTTATGAAACCGAAGTCTTAAATAAATTAAAACGGGATAAATTTTTGATAAATTTTTGACTAACAATTTTTTATGATTCTATCCAAATTTTTTATTATTGATTTATAAATGAGACTTAATTATTGATTAATATTTAAGGGGCATAGATTCACCTTTATGTTATCCAATGGTCGTAACATCACATTAAAGAATATGATTTGATTGTTTTAAAAACTTACGAGTATAAGTAAAGTTTACTATAACTTAGTGGTTAAGGATGTGGCGAAATCTCAATTTTTTTATCAATTTCATATATCTTTTATTTTAATTTTTAACCCGGGCGACGGTATCCCGGGTACACATGTTAATTATACATAAGCATTTACGTTTCTCACCTAAAGATGTAATCAGATATTTCGGATTTCCATTTGGCACAACAATCAATTGGGCCTCCGCAATCCGGATTTCGTCGGGAGATATGACGTCTTGGGTGGTGAGTATCGTACCCGGATTAGCTCTCGTAAATTGCATTGAGATTTTCAAGGCTTTTCCTTTAGTCGCTCCACACTACTGAAGAAATACCGGACACCTTGCACCATAAACAATATAGTATTCTTTTTAATGGCTTTAGGGCGATAAACAAGCTAAGAGTCCCTCCTGATGGGAAGTGGCTTCCAACTTCTCAGTGGACATTTAGTCTAGTATAATAATAAACAAATACAAAAAAAGTTTACGGTATATCGAAATAAGAGAATGCAATCTCGCGAAATTTTTGACCAAGCCTAGATCCCGCGAGATTAACGTATAGATCAAAAATAGCGGTATGTAAATGCTCAAGGCTGGGCAAAGGCCTCCTTCTCAAATATCTAAAGGGGTTTTTGGAAACCCGTCCGCCTGGCTGCTTCTGCGCGGGTTTGCGGACTTCACATGTCTTCGAAATAATATTTTTTTAATTTCTGACATTTTAGATTTTACTTCACCGACAAGCATGTGGTAAAATCAGTATTTAAAAATGCTATTAACAATTTCAATGGTGCCGGATCGTAGCATGTTCACTCGCGCTCAATGAAATGTAAGCAAACGCCCTCCCCATTATACTACCTTGCCCATAGCTTTTTAGGATAAACTACATATCTAATGTGACTTAAGACAAACGACTTCTAATTTTACAAGTTAAGTAGTGTGCTGCTGAAAACGTCCTTTCGGGCTCGGCCTCCCTAAGCACTACAGAGAGCAAACAAAATCGTTGGTGAATTGAACGAGTTCACCCTTAAGACCCTCTGGCCTCGTAAACGATTCCAGAGCGATCGCTAGATTACTGTTTTAATTTCACATCAGAGATGACTCATAAAACGCTTCGTCACGCGAAAACTGTTCTAAATCTCCGTGATATTTATTTGAGGTCTCGTACGATTTACGTCCGAGATCAATCACGTAATATATTGAATGTACTCCCTCATCGCAATCTTATAGTGTGGAGTGCACGCGAGTAATAAGGTTCCGCCACAGCTATTAAGCAAATAGACGAGGGGTAACTTTGATTTATAATGACCTACACAACAAATACTGTATAATAAGCTGTTAAACGTTAAACTGTAGCTTAACGAATCTTAACAACTAAGTTTTTAACAATATTATAAATGCGACAGTGAATATATCTGTGTATTATATGTCCGTCTTTTGTAGTATGTAGATTTGATCGAGAGATATCTTGAACCATAGGATACGAAATGTTTATCTTTGAAAAACTGCGACACATTTTCTACACGGACGAAGTCTTGGGCGGAAGCTAGTACAGCCAAATCGTCAATGCACAAATACCCTAATTGGGAGTTGTTCCCACGATACCCTCTACGACTCTACAAATATTTGTTTCATGAAGGATTCTAACACGAAATTCGTACTGTTCAAGAAAAATAACAATGTCATCTGAGTTTACACATTGAATCAATGGACTCCAATATTTTGGTTGTAAAATAATTAGTTTTGGTGATACAATTCGCAGTTTGTCACCAATCAGTAAAACATAGAGCAACGATTCGCAAGTAATTAAAGACCAAATCACCACTTCCACAAATTAATAAAATACCTAACATAATTTGTATGGATTTCTAAATGTTTGCAAAAGCAAAACCATTGTAACATTGTACAGTAATTTTATGTTATGGTGTTTGAAAGAGAGGAGAAGCTGACGGAAGTATGTCAGACGATATGTCCCAAAGCAAACGAGCTTTGCATAGAGGGGTATTGGTACCAACACTAACATATGGAAGCGAAAGCTGGGCAGGAGGGCCATGAAAGCAGGATAAATGCAGTAGAAATGGGAGCGTTAAGAAGTATGATTTATGTGACGATAACTGACAGGGTTCGAAATAATGTGATCAGAGAGCGATGTGGCGTGAAAGACGATGTAGTGACACGAATTGAAAAAGGAATGCTGAGCTGGTTTGGACATGTGGAGAGGATGAATGAAAGTAGGTTGACGAAAAAAATATATGAGGCGAGTGTAGATGGTAGAGTTGGGAGAGGAAGACCTATTTTCGCGAACATTTCATGATCAAATCGGAGACGTTCTGCAAAAAGGCCAGGTCAAGAGTACTCTAAACCAATGAGCATGCATGCGAAGATTGATGAAAGTGGGAGAACCGAAAGACGTATGTCCGGACTGTAGCAAGTGGAAGAAGATTGTCTCTGCCTACCCCCTTGGGAACACGGCTTGAATATATACATACAAATATATACAAAATAGTATGATAAATTTGTGCTTGAATCTTTTTATTTAGGACAAGAATAAACCCTAGAAAGATTGTCTTAACTTATGGGTAACCAATCACTACATGGTCTGCCTTATAATGAACAAAGAGACAACCTGGTGGTGAAGGAGAATCTATTACTATAACTTGACACTTGGGTTTTGTAAATGTTGAATAAGGTAAAGACCAGGAAAATCCTGATAGATGGGGAGTTAACAATCACCATTACATCAGATCGAAAACTGACATATATGATCAGCTGCAACATCTGCATTAGGTACTGCAATCATGATTCTGACCAAAAACCTTGATTACGGTGAATTCTACTGGTTTTGGGAGACATTTACATTCAGTCATGGAATGTTTAAAGTCAAATAATAAGGGATAGATAAAAAAGAAACACAAATCAAAAGATTATTCTTACCTCACAAAATAACCTTTACGAAAAAGGAGAGCATCCCTTCCAGAGCAAACTTGTCGGCTAAGTTTAAGTCCATGTAATACACAAGAGTCTACAACTGATACAAAACTTCGATATCCATTGCCTGGTGACTTAGCATCAAAGTCATATAGTGGTGCTACCTGAAAAAAAGTGAAATATGATAAGGATTACAGGTAATAAATACGAAAAGATTAAACATTAACTTTAATCATACAATTGGAGGGTATTTGTAAGTAAGTGGTTGCCCTCTCAAGCTGTGAGAATTTTATTGCCACGGTTGGCAACACTGAGTAGTAGTTGTAGTCTTTGGAACACAATGAGCATAGGCTCTTTAGAATGAAAATACACCTTATAGTGTCTGTTTGTGTGAAATATGTCCATAAGTTCACTCACAAGTGTAAAGTTCGCTCTGTTGTCAGGTTCCTTCTTAATCATTAGGGCATCTGACCTTGCCCGAATGATTGACACATGATGATGAAGTATAAAATTTAAATTAAAATAATCAAAGACATTTTAATTAAATTCAGGCTTGTTCAAAGCTCTTGCAAACAACAAAATAAACATTGGTTTGCGAACCAAGGCTTCTTGGACAAGAACTGACAAAAACTCAAGTCTTCTTTTTTTATCTATCAAAATCAACACAATGTCAATAAAATAATATAATATAAATACAATATTAAAAAAAAACTAAATATGTAATTTCATACAAAAAATATAATTTATTTAATTAAAAATAGACAGTCTCTTGTAGAGTGTGTCAAGGTGATACACTCCTGGAGGTTCCTGAATGAAATTGACTAAAACGAGGAAGTCTTTTCTAAGTAAAGGCATAAAATTTTTGAATAAATTCTCTAAAATAATAGTGCAACAATCCGACATAAAATTTAAAAAGAAAAATAGATCAATATATTTAGCCCAACAATGTGTGCAAACAGCTATTAAAAATATTAACAATATATCAGCAGTCAAGGAACTTGCATATGTACACTAAGAGCTATTTCCACTCATCTTTGTCCTTGATATAATGATCTGTTTTTTATTATTAATTTCAATAAATACTTCATAAGTTTCACATTAATCAAAATTTTAGCACAGTAACCCAAGATTATGTCTTGGATCATGATGGCCACTTAGAGCTGATAACTGACCAGCTGATTGAAGTTACTAGACATTGAGCAAATCAGTAAGTCAAAATTATCACAATATATATGTAAATATATATATCAAATAAAAAATTTAAACTTACTTTTCTTACATGATCTACAAGTGGCCATACAGTGTCAATGTGATCAATGAGAGTCATGAAACCTTGGTACAGTCTTTGACCATTTTCACTATCATCTGGCTGAAAATGGGTGGCATTGTTCTGACAAGAATCTTTGAGAGCTTCATACATCGCATAAGTCGGTGGAGCATCCTCTTGAGTCTCCTCACAACATAGCGAAGCTTTAGCAGGTGAATCAGGGAACGACATCATTTTCTTCAAATTCCCTGCAGCAAATCTTAACCCCCGTCCAAAGATTTTAATACGCATCTTTAATATAAAAATTATCATGATTAGACAAAAATTTGTCAAGTAAAAATCTAAAATCAAATATAAAATAAATGTATTTACAAAATATTCTTGTAGTAAATATCATTGTATCGCTCTTACAATATGAGTTGGCTTAAGTAGATAATGGTGTTAAAAGTTGAACCAATATTTGCATCTTTGTGATAACACAAATTATTAATTCAGTGCGTTTTGTATTTATAAAACGTATTGACTTGTGAATAATATAATTCTTTCTCCATCTAATTCTCTTTGACGTTTTGATCGAAACAAATTGACATTTCAAATTCAGACATAGGGATGTTAAAAAAAATAAGTATCGCTAACATGTATCTAAACCGATATTCTTCCTAGGAACAGTAATCTTATAATTTTATGTTAAATTCTTTTCTTATGACTTGAGAAGCGATAATAGTTAAAAACAACAAACGCATTCATGATACAAAGGGTAATAAGTTTCATAAAAGTAATTTCAAATCATCAAATACAGTACTGCAGTTTAAGTTTAAGAAGAAAAATTTGACAAATTGACGATATTTTGCCCATATCAGTTACTGTACTTTTTTACCAGTCGTTAGATTTTTTTGTAGTTATATCACACAAATAAAATTGCTGAATCCGAAAAAGTACGTATAATATGACAAGATAATTTTAATGTACGAAATAGTACGTTAGATTATTTTCAATCGATATATTAATATTTCTTTTCCGATATACCGGACAACGGTCTCTATATATTTTAAGTGTTTATATTTATACCTGTTCATTACTATCAGAAAGATGCAGTCAGTTTGACAGCAACAGCATATCTTGTTCTTTTGTGCGTTACGGTAACATGGAAAAATTTAACAAAAAATGTAAAAATTTATGAGTGGTTTTAGAAAAACTTATATTTGTAATTACATATATAATTATAGTTACCCTCTACAGATCAAAGACATAAACCATATAATAAGTTCTTCCATAATGACAGCCTCACGAAGGTTTAGACGTTTGGTTTCAAACTCAATATTGTTATCCCGTACCGCAAGTGCTCCTTGCTCTGCCTTGTTGTTCAATTCACTGTTGATAATTCAAACAAAAAATAAGGTTTTAAGCTATAGAAGACTAAGAAACTTTAGAATAATAGTAATTATGTTACGGATACTGTAATCAAATTTAAAGTTTTATTATTTCACTGAAGACCTTGTAGCCAGTGCTACATAAATATAAAATAAAATAACACTAATTTTGTTTGACAGATGATAGCTGTTACGTCAAATAGTAAAATGTAAGCGTCAAATTGTTTACTTTGAATTAATTTCATAAATATGATTAAATTTTATTTGAATAATTTGAAATCGGTTTTATAATAAATTAAATGCAATGGACTTAGAACCAATGGTTACTGAGTGCCTTGAAAATGATATTACATCCTCTAATAACGCTTTAGGAGCTATTGACGATACATCAAACGATAATATTCAATACAAATTTCCAACATTGTTCAGCGGAAAAACATTGCTAGAACTCTGCTGTTCTTCCTGGTCTCAATCAGCTAGTACCAAAACTGAAGTGCAGCCGTACTTGCGGGGTTGTAAATGGTCTCCAGATGGGACATGTTGTCTTTCTGTTGTAAATAATCATGGAATTCACTTAACGGAGCTACCGCAGGATCTGTACACAGGTACAGTTAATTCAGACCGTACGATAGATGTTCTAGATCCTGTTATTCATGTAAAGGAATGTGGACTAATTTACGACTTTTGTTGGTACCCTGGGATGAACAGTACCCTTCCAGAAACATGTTGGTAAGTTTTTTTTTAATTTATTATTAACAAAAACAGTTCTTCAAGGTTGTATGCGGCAATCTTTCCACAGATTCAAAGTCCTCAGCCTGATGGCAGCCAATGCCGCTTCCTCCTGCATTAACGGCGGCTGATCCAGCATGGCCTCTGGAGCTGCAGTAGGGGTGGTTCTCATGCAACCTGTGGCTGCCATACAGGCTAGTCTCTGACATTGCTGAACCTTATTTGTAGTTGTGGTAGGTTTGGTTTTTGTTTACCATACTAAAGAGCCGTATGTGATCATTGGACGTATTTACCCTGTGGTGACTTAAGTCAGTAAGAGCTTAAGTTCAGTACCAGATAGTCTGGGTAGATGATGTTTGTCCAGCGCACATTTGTGAGTGAACATCACAATTTCTGTGTTACTTGGATTTGCTGATAATCCATACTCTCTACACCAATGTTCTACAATGTGTAGTGTTGCTGCCATACTAGCTGATTTACTTTTGATTAGTATTGCTAGATCATCTGCATAACCAATTGTATAGAAGTGGTTTGCATTGAGCTAGGTACCTATACCCACCCTGTGGTACGCTGGAACTGTATGATTTTTTTGTACTCCGACTTTAACTTATTGTATGTCCTAGCCCTCGTCAGTAGATGTATTGTGCTGTTTAGGGATTTCCTGCGCTTCCTTTGTTTGCATTCTAGTTTGTTGCTCCACCAGGGTTGCTTACTAGGTTTGGTTCAAGAACGGTCACCGGACGGTTCTTTAAGGTACTATCTAACATACAACTTGTAATAGTTCTGTCCTCCAGGGCTGAGTAAGTCTTTTCGGTTCGATCCATCTGATAAATGGGGCTGATTCAGGCCCATCCACACTGATAATAATGTTAGTAGCCTTCTGACGTGACACCTGGCCTTTTCCTCATCTTTAGCTAGCAGAAGGGGCTTCCATTTAGCTTGAAATCGGAATGTTTTAATAATCCGCCCACTAAATCCAATAGAGCTGTGTGGTTCTCTAAGCCATCACCTAGAGAGAGGCTTGTACGCTAGCCGCTAACCGGGTAACGGAGCCACTGGTATTCTTCCATTTGGGGTTTAAGGTCATGTAATTATACCACCAACCTACAATTGGAGGAAAGTCGCAATTCAGATCCTAAATATAGCAACAATAACATATGTTGTCAAACTGTTATAATTTTCAGTTGGCTTACAACCAGACAAAATGCTCCTATTCAAATGTGGGATGCATTCAATGGTTCATTAAGATGTTCGTACAGAGGATTTAATGCAGTAGATGAAATGGAACCCGCCTTAGCAGTAACATTTAATAT
Source organism: Bhutanitis thaidina (assembly GCA_029286595.1). Lineage (NCBI taxonomy): Eukaryota > Metazoa > Arthropoda > Insecta > Lepidoptera > Papilionidae > Bhutanitis > Bhutanitis thaidina. The sequence continues at coordinate 5,885,206 of JAGSMS010000012.1, read as the reverse complement.
TGAAGGAACTAGAATCATAGCTGGATACAAAAAAGTGTTAAGAACATTTGATGTAGATAGGTAATTATAATAATTTAACACAAATTTGGTTTTCCTTTTAATACCAAAGTTTGATCGTAACTGGGATTTGTACAAAGCAAACCGCCACTGCGAAAAAAAAATCAGTTCAGAAACAGTGGTATAACTCTGAACTGAATTAAGTCATGTAACATTTATTAAAAATTCAGCTCGAAGAAGAGAAAAATCTTGAAAATCGTAATGGCTACCAACAGTTGGTGGGATAACCATCTCGAAAAGTATCTAATCAAAATAAAGCAAACCGCTGTCTAGTACAGCCATCGCCATGATCCACTTGCCAAGCATGGCGATTATGGCAAATACTTCTTTAGGGGAGCGGCTTATGGCATGTGTTGGACTATTGACTGGGAGTTAAGGTAAGGAAAGAAAATCTTGAAAGATTTGCTGAAGCTCACCTCACTAAGCTGGACAAGTATAGTGGTGCCCACTGCAGTGACACCCTCGCTTGATTACTTAACAAGGCTACTTAGCTTTGTTTAGCCCAAAAGTGATAGGACGGGGTTTTAAGTTTCCTGAAATTGTTGGATAAAATAAATAAATTTGCATTTTGTAGGTGGGTTTTGTGCATAATCCTGAAAGGTTGATTATCTTGTATTAAAAGGTGTTTTTGTTCTAAATCTTTCTAGTAATGAGTCGAACATAACCTATAAATTTGAGCTTATTCGACGGACTACTTTTCGAGTTTTGCGAGCACAAACATACGCCGGATTAATTTTTATATACTTGTATGAAGATAATTGTTGTTTTTTGTATATTGTAGTTTAAGTTTATTATAGACCCGGAAGAGATTTTGCAGAGCATAAAATTAACTCGCCGGCATCATGTTTTGCTACAAATAGTAATTTGCTGGCTGTTGGCTCTTGGAACACAACAATAAATCTTTTTAACATCAATGAGACGGGCAACTATAAAAGCATTGGGAAAATGCATGGACACTCAGGTATAGTTTTAGTTTTGAATTAAAAAATATAAGTCCTCCTCTCCCTCTCTAAAATTAGTTTATATTTTTGGACTCATACTGATTCTTTTTAATGAATTTAATTACTTAAACTGTGTGGTTACTGCTTGTGGCTAGCCAACTTACACCAGTTCGCATTACATCTGTACAATTTGGTACACCATTTTAATGTCAATTTTTTAATTATTCATGCAAGGATTTTATGTCAGTAATAGACTTGGTTAACTTTTTTTTTTTTACTTTATGTGTGGTAGAGCCAATCGGCGGGTTTTGGTGCTGCTCGAATGGGCCGCCTAGACCGGGTTGGACCACGACCTCGCAGAATACCGGCGTGAAGTAAAGACATCGTAATCATGTTTTTAAAAACCGCTTTCGGGATGTTTACCCTCATATTGAAATCGGGGTAATATCAAGCTTCTAGTTAGTTTGAAATCTTCCGGTGATCTTTCAGTGAGCGCGTGTTTGTTCGAGCGTCGAGGTTATTCTAAAAAAATCGACACGATTTAAAACAAGTTCTGGTATTCCTCGGTGCATTTTCGATGTCACATACACATACGCCCGTATATAGTCCATTGGCTCTCATAAGGAGGATTTGCCAAAATCCGCTTGCCGAGGTTGACGGCAAGCGGCAGATGCGCAGTACCAGATACCTCATACCCCAGACGCTGCTGCTGCCCGCCATCTGTCTGCCTTATTTTAGTCTGGTCTTGTGTGTGACCTGTCGGTAGTTATTTTCGATTTACTAGGGTTTTTCCCTTAGTCACCTCTCACGGCACCCACGGGAAGAAAGAGGGTGGTAGCTTCTTACGCTGATTTAAGGAGGAGGAAAGAGGGGAGTGAACCTCCGGTTACCTGACTCACCGAACGAAGCGACACAGGTGATACTTCTATTTCACTTTGGTATTCTGCGAGGCCGTGTTATTACCCCTCGGTCGAGTGAGCCATAGCAAAAGCCGCCGCTTGGCTTTACTACGTTAAAATGTGAATATAATCCACGTCTCCGTGGATATAATCTCCGTCTTTTACACCCGTGCTTCAATGTGAATCTAATGGATGTGAATTAATATAGAATTGTAGCTCTTAAAATGGTAAAAAAAGTCCATGACAGCATTTGTGTATTTTTCAGAATAACCCACAAAATTTTGGCATAAATTTCCACATAAGTACAGGTTTACTTTTTAAACACATAACATTAACTTGTAGACTATGAAACTATAGACGTTGTTCATAAAAGAAACCTAAGAAAAAAATTCTACCCTGTGCAAAATCAGGGCGAGTCGCTAGTTATGTTATAACGTAAAACATTTTCAGGTGGAGTTACTCACATGAAATTCACTCCTGATGGCGTAAGATTAGTAACAGGTGCCCGTAAAGACCATAGACTCCTTATTTGGGATATAAGATACTACCGGAGGCCCCTTAATATTTTAAGTAGAGCTGTCGATACCAACCAACGAGTTTACTTTGATATATCTCCCTGTGGTAAATATCTCGTCTCCGGAGGCACTGACGGCATGCTGAAGGTGTGGGATGTTGATAAAGTAAATTGGCATTCAAGTTTAGACGTCACCGATGTGGATAAAGATAATGTAACATATACGGTAAGTATCGATTATTACGTTTGATAAGTTTTTGCCTTTATGATGAATTGATAATACTTGATAGGAATGTCTATTTGTTACCAATATTTGTCATCATCGCCATTATTAATTAACCTGAGTGTCCAACAGTAGTCTATAACATGGCCAATTTGGAATGATTTGCCGCGATGCTATGCTTTGCAATCGCTCTAATCGACGTGTCGCACCTTAAACACGTCCCACCCATAACCGATTTGGGTATTTACATCTGGCTGTCTGAAATATATCCTTGAAAATCTTCACCGACAGAGGAACATCTTTTCCGTTTACCGTCTGGTAAACAGAATAGATCTTCTTGTAGAACTTAATATTTAACGTCAATGGATATTACATAAATCATCTTGTATAAATGACGACGACATAGTAATTTTTTTAATCAGCACATGTCACCTTTATTCGGAAGCTTCAAGTCGCTTAGCAGGTAATGGAGAGGGCTATGCTCGTAGTTTTTCTGCTTGATAGAATCTGAAACGGGGATAATCAGCGTAGAAAATAACAGTCATTTCATTCCATAACATGATATTAGTAAGCTAAAGTGACAATAGGCCCATACAGCTCATAGAACTTATAGCCGTTGGGGAAGAAAGGTTCTCGACTGACAATCTCGTATTATCAAACAGTGAATCCTTCCACTTGGTACGAGCGACGACCTGCACAGTTTTAAGGGAAGCCGATGGATGCAGATGTCTCAGGATGTAGACGATTGGTGGCAACCTACCAGACGATATTTTGGTATTCAATTGAGCAAAATCTTATCTAAGGATATAGTATAGCAACCAGTGTGCCCAGCCAGAGTGACAAGTATAGACAAATGCAGAAAGAACATGATGGTGTTTTCTTTGGTAACACCTGTGTCTAGCTGTAGATTGTTTAGAGGCTGTTGAAGAAGACGAAGATGGTATTTGAGATAATAATTCCAGAGATTTTTCTAGCAACCTCACGGAAAATATTAATTTATTAACTGATTTTATTCATTGTTTATTGCAGTTTCCACTACACAAAGATTGCTGCAACAGTGTATCAATACATCCATGTAGACCAATATTAGCTACTGGTTCCGGCCAGTACCACTTTAAGGACCCGGTTTCAACAATCAGCGATGAAAGTGAAACACCAATTGATGTTGCCGAAGAAAATTGTATTCAACGAGATCAAGTTACAAAAGATACTCTCATGAACAGCACTGATATGAAATATTCGGACGAAGCCGAAAATAGTTTAGTGTTTTGGTGGATAGGAGAAATGCCAGATTTGACATAAAATGTATTGTACAGTTGTAAAGGTTATACATTTATTAAAAACCAAAATAAATCTGTCATTTAAATTTTATTTCTTAGCAAAATTACTTAATTTAATGTTTTGACACATAAATAAATACCTAACGTTACAGTACGTTACGGTGGTTAAAGTAAATCTTACTCGTTTTGGGAGGATTTGAGAAGGCGAAGAGTTGCTTATGGAAGCCCGTTTGGTTAACGTAAGCCGTGCCAGATAAAAATTCTTTCGTACGCGGTTGAGCCAAGCGATGACTTTTGCTGCTGCTTGAATGAAATTGTACATTAAGTATTTCGCTTTTATTGTAATTTCTCAATCTATAACCGATAAACAGCATGAATTCTTTAAAATAGTATCCAATTTAGAAATAATTTTAATTTTTAGTTCTTATTTGGGGTTCTCTTTAAAGCCAGTGATTGCTGTAAATAGGCTTGGCTGACGATTGCAGTTGATACACACCTCGTACGTTAAACGTTGTGGTGCCTGGACGTCTGACTATATTTGAGAGGGCTAATTAACAATCATTCTAAACCTTATTATCGTTCCCTCAATTTTTTAGACCCATGACCATACCAAAATGTGCACATCTACTAATCCTAATCTTACTGAGTCGCAAAAGTTCGTAGATTAACAAGAGTAGTTGTGCCGAATTTTGTCCATTAATATAAAGAGCTAAAGCGGTACTGTCTTGAAATTTGTTGAAGACAAACATAACAACCGACATAGCCGTAAAGATCAGCAAGCTGAAGTGGCAATGGGCCGGCCACATAGCTCGCAGAACTGACAACCGCTGGGGAAAAAAGGTTCTCGAGTGGCAGCAACGTACAGGCAAATGCAGTGTAGGACGACCCCCACAAGATGGAGTGTGCGCAGTGTTGCGGGAAGTCGATGGATGCAGGTGGCTCAGGACCGAGCTTCGTGGCAATCTTTGGGGGAGGCCTATGTTCAGCAGTGGACTTCTGATAGGTTGAAATGATGATGATGATGATGAAACATAACAATGACGTACGTGACGGGATCGTAGAAGAAAAAAATAGCATATTCGTTCACTATTCCTAAAATAATAGATGGCAAAGTAAGGCTTGATTCTATTAACTATCTTACATGTCATAAAATTCTAAAATAGAATTTAAAGGTTAGTTCTTTTGCACTTATAATAAACTAATATTCAAACCGCCCGCGGCTGTCCTGTCAGTTTATCGGTTCAGTCGTTTATGCGTGATTGAATGACAAACATCTAAACACATTTCACATTTATAATATTAGTAGGATATGCATAACGCGTGGCTTTAATCATAAACTTAAGAGATAACTTAATTCGTTTGAATCCACTTTTCGCTTGAGCCTATAATAAATTTCTAAGAGTTTAATAGCAAAGTAAGTAAAGTAGCAGTCTGTAAATGTTTCACAACTGGACAAAGGTCTCTCAAATCTCACTATTTAAGAGGGTTTTGAAGCCAGGTCTGTCACGTAGCTCCGGTGCCAGTTGGCGGACTTCACATGTCCTCGAAATCACTTTTTTGTTATTATTTCTCAAGCTGGTTTCTTCAGAATGAATTCTCACTGCTGAACACATTACTAACAATTTTAGTGGCTTCGGCGTCTTGGATCGAACCCAGGTCTAATAATAGTATGTAAATAACATACTTACGATTAAGGTAATTTATTAATTTTAACATCACAAGTGATGGCAGTGTAAATATGCTACATCCTTTCCAGTCAGGTTAACCAAAAACAAAATCCAGATTCGGCTATATATTAGGCTAGACATTCTGAACTAAACGCCAAATTACCTCTTTATTAAAATAGTCGGTTATATGCTTACACTTGAAAACTCACTAAACAGTGGCATTTTCTACTTCTTGATTAAAAACCCGGACATATCCGGATAATGCCAGGTACCTGGCAACCCTAGGCACAAAGGCTTAAAGTCGCTTGGTAGTGGTGGTAGTATATATTATTTTGTCCACTAGTGATAATTAGAGTTTAGTTGCGAGTGAATGTTCGGTAGGAGACATTAAAAAAAAAAGTTTCACATTTTTCATAACAATACGGTAATTTAATTATTTAACCCCTTATATATTACATAAGTTTATACGAGTATTCAACTCAAACAAAACGTTCACTGCCACAGATAGCCATGAAACTAAAATTAACACGGTTCTAATTTCTTATGGCATGAAGGGAATAGCGCCTTATAACCACCAACGTTGTCGTTTACAGTCGTTGTGAGCGTTTATTTTAATTGTAAAATAGTCGTATTTTCTTGAATATTCGTAAGACTATAGACATTTGCAAACTGCGGTTTAGTAACAAAAGTTTATTATTGTACACTTTAATGACAGTTTTGTAGAAGTTTGTCGAAGTTTGATTTATTGTATTACTATGTGAAAATAAAACCGAATGTTAAGTACCTATTAGGTAGATCTTTTAAGAGAACCAAGACCATACCTTTGTAGAATAAAATATTACTAGTTTTAGTGATACTGGCAGCCGCCATCGAATTAACGAGAGGAGCTTATAAAAAAGATATTTTGCTGGAACTACCCAATTTTATGATGTCACAAAATGCAAGCTAAAAGGAGAATTAAGATAACACAGTCCAAGATTCCCTTCCAGCGGCTTACCTGATGGTAAGTGATTACCGTCGTCCACGTACATCTACAACACCAGATATGCTGTAGGTGCATTGCCTGCGTTATGCGAGATGGGAGGGAGGATTAGGAGAGGGATGGGGAGGCGGAGTGGGCCTCCGGTTAGCTAACTCACCGAACGAAATGCAGAAGCGCAAGATGTCTCTACTTCACGTCGGTATTCTCCGAGGTACTACGCTGGTATTTTCCGGGGTACTACCCCGGTTGAGCCGGCCCATACGAGCAAGAGCAAAAGCCGCCGTTTGACTATACCATGTAACCAACTGATGCTGAATGTCTCACCCATAACTATTTTGTGTCACTCACGTAACTTATTCATTTTCATATGCCCAGAAGTAATTTCACATTCCATTTTAGTTGTAATGTCCTTGATTCGGAGTCAAGGTATTTTTATTATTATTAAACAATACTGGCAATGTTAATAACATTACAGGTATCTGTTGGAGTGGTTCCAACTAAGCCTCTTGACCAAAACTACTACTAAGGGCTTGTATCTGAAGTGGTTCACGACAATTGTCGAATGGGGGACTCGTACCTCCGTCATCATATGTCGCAGTCCGTACCCCATTGCCGTTTTATATATATACGTGATCGTTTATAACTTCGTCTAATAAATTAAAGTGGAAGGAGAACCCTATGTAGGAGGCATGCAATTTCAATAAACTTTCCGAGGTAATAGTAATGCTTGGTGGCAGAATAACCGTATGCCGTGATGAATATTATAATTCCTACGAGCCCCTCATGGCTAGTAAGTAAGTAGTTAATGTAAATAAGAAACATGAAAGTGATAATGTGAATTCTAATGTTGTTGCTCTCCTGGTCGACTTCGATTTTGGCGACAACTTTCTATATATCTACTGCTATCTACTATCTACAGTTATCAATTGACCAAGATATTATAATGACGCAAGTTTACAATCAAAACTTAAAACCGATGGATGAGGAGCATCAACCCGCCAACGTCACGCAGCGTCACATCTAAATAGTAGGTGAGATAATGGTGATTGATTGCTTTCAGAAGATGTTAATTCTTCTGGGATCGGCCCTCTTAAAAAAATATACTAATTAACACGTTTTATTTTAATTCTGTAATCCAAATTAAAGCCTTTTTAACCCTTGTTTGCTAACAACATAAGGGAAATATATATTACGTTCGAAGTTATTTAAGAATTATCTTAAAAGAATTATTTAAAAAATATCAATATATCAAGCTGATATTTAAAAAAAAATTAGGTACAACTTATTTTACCGAATTTATCATGTTTAATTATATTTTTTACTTTCCTTCCTTAAAAAGTATCGCGATAAATTTCGTAATTGTTTTTAAATTTTAATGTCTGTTTTAAAATAAAAATTAAACTTATATAAGTTAAATATCCGTGATATCAATAAATATATAAATATTTTGAGCAATCGTAAAATTTAAATATTCACTTGTTATGGAGATTTGGATTTTCAGAATAACTCATCATTCAGTGACAACCGCAGTTCGCGAGCAATCATCGATCATTGTGAGCTTGTGAGTGCATTACAGAGTGACGAAGGCAACTAAAACGATCTATTGATCCGCCATCGCTTGGCTTAGGTGTTTTAAGAATTATTTACATTGCAATTTTTTTGAAACGTTTTCTTTTTCTATGAATTCCCTCTCTAAAGGAATTTCTACTGTGTCGTGGAGGTAGTTTACATACATGTATTGAACATGGACAGGCACTTAAACTCTGAACAATTATTTGTAATCCATATAAATACCATTCCGTGCGTGAAACGACCCGCAGCGCCGCGGCCATACGATTAGCCACTGTGCCACAGAGCCGGAAATAAAATAAAATAGCAATAGTCTCTGCTGGCGTACGAGAATCTGCCACCCCATCTCTTATTGTCGACTGTTTTAAATATCGATGCAAGCTTTTGTGAGATTACCTTTTAACATATACAAAAAATTACATTCCATCACAATCAATATTACTAAATTATACAATATACAGTAAATAGTACTTATTTTGCTTTGGCTAGGTTAGGTTACCGTGCAGCACGACTATTGCAGATACTTCTGTATCTTTAGGGCCTTTCCCGCAATGGGGAAATAGGTAATTTAGCATTAGTTAACAGAAGTTATAACTTAAATATAATTCTACGCTGTGACATAACGACCTTTCTGACCAAATAAAAACATTACAGAGGTAAAAATTTCTTTTCCTAAAAATCAAATTATCTTCAAAGTACAGGGAAAAAATCGAGTAAAATCGTGAGTCGATCGAAGTCCCGAATTATGGACAATCTTGTTCAATTTAGGTGGGGTTATTAGTTTACTACCTCGATAAGATTAAAGAGAGTTCCTACATTAAGGCTATTTTAAAATTCGTTTGCTTACGTTTTCCTAATTCCAGGAAAAAAAAGAGAAATTTTTGTATTTATGTCGATTCCGATTTACTTCTAACGTTTTGATTAAATAAATTTTGTAAATGTTTTTTTGTAAACTCCATACATATTTTTTTTAATTGTAAACTAAGCAACGGATAGTATAAATGTAAAGTATTATCGAAGTAAGATCTAAATTGAGTATATTAGATAAGTAGAAACCGGACGGAGTAGCTCCGAGACATTTCATCTAAATGCTAAGGGTATTTACTCCCCTTACTTCTTGATTTTTTCATTTCGCACGGATGTGTCAATGGCTGGCTATGATTTAAAGTGATTCCTTACCATGTTGTACAAAATAAATTTAGTTGATTGATTTTAAAGATTACATCTCTTCTTCTTTAAAACCCTGTAAATGATGATGATCTTCTCGTGGCCGATTTTGACCACGGTGACAACTTCCTAATAGTACCAGCAGTTGTTAACTGCGCAGGACATATTACAGTGCTGTAGTTGAACGTATAAACACAGAGGCACTCACTTGTATTCGATGTGAGGTTTAATCGGAAGAAGGGACAAATGCATGTCATGTCATACGACACCAAAAAGTGGCCCGAAAACTAATAATTTGTATGTTGCACAAATATTGACTTCAACTGGGATTCGAATTCCGGACATCTAAAGCCTGTACGGGAAATCGAAGGCTCACTCCCCGTCCCCTATCCTCCTCTCCAAATATCCTAGAAGGCCGGTAACGCATCTGCAACTCTTGTGTTGCGGATATTTGTGGGCGTCGGCAATCACTTACCATACGGTGCGCCGCTTGCTCCTTGTTTCCTTTTCCCATTCCCTGTTTTATTTTTCTCCAGTTATCTATTGTTGTTATATAACAAGTACAATAATCAAAACATCCATGGTTGCTACCTAAATAATACAATATTTCTCAGTTCAGCATGGTGAGAATAGGTGTTCTCAGTTCAGCATGGTGATTCTTATGCTGCAATTTCAGTTCCTATACCTATAATTTAAATGAAACAAAATATTACAAGATTTCAATGCTACAAATTTCAATAGTTACGAATTTACCTTTATAATGGCTCAAAGTAATATTTATTTAGGTATTGGTAATTGGATTTCGGTGAGCTTCACCTCAATTTATTTTCTAATTAACCTCTATGTATTTTATTTAAAAAGTTTTGCAAAAGAACTAAATACGTTTTGAGACTTGAAGACACAGGTGGTGTTTCGTATCGAAAAAGTATTGTTTAGTTTATTCGAGGAAACATTCTGTCTAGCGCTAATCCCATAACCAAATTGTAGTAATTACAAATTTTTATCATAACTACGTTGTTCTTATTTGATACAAATTGAGCTTTTTCAAGCTCTCAGATAATATGTTTTAACTGTTTTCGATCATGATATGCAAATATTTATTAAAATGTAGTTGGTTTCCGTAGATATGTAACTAACTAAAATTTTGTTTTAAAAGTAAAGGTTCACGTCACACACTTATAAATATAAAGATTGCGGACGCTTAGAATTGCTGATTTTTCGTATAGCTGTGTAGTTTGGTGTCTGAACTTCATAACCTTTAATACCGCACGTTGTGCACGTTCCAATTCAATTAATGATATTATGCATACACGTTCATATTCCACAGCTACCATAGTACATTGACACAGATTTATAGGTTACGTACGAGTATGTACAACAATAGTCTATACAGCAGTAGTCTTTGATTTAGATTTAGGCTATTGGCGCTTTTGAGTTTGTTAGAAGACACTTCTGCATATTTCACCCCCGTTACACCTTTGCGGATGTATGCTTTAATTAATTGCTTAATTCCTGTATCCTATATTTACTTGCTACATAATTAAGAGTAAGTTGAATGCCTTTATGAAATGTCTGTTGATGAACATCGCAAATCAATAAGTTAGTAAAATATGATTTTTTAAGAATTAAAATGGGATATCTGTGTTTGTAGTTTAACAGAAACTATTGCAGAAAGGATATAATACATTGAAAAGTATCTTAATTTAAACTATTTCCTTTTACACTAAATTCTCAATTTCATCTACGTAGGGATCCTTTTGTCATTTTCTAATAGACACTTTCTTTTAATTCTTCTAACTTTTAAGAATACTCTTCCTTATAATCCAGTATTTTTCATCTCCAAAAACCAATGTCTGCTATTATAAGTTTTATCGTAGTTCGTCCGATGAAAAGTAAGGGCATACAGCTCGGAGTAAAATGTCGAACTCTCTTGTATCAGCAGTCAGGTCACGCTAACCACTAACTTCTCTAACAACCCCAGAATTGAGTATACAGTTGCGTTCTTGCCACACGAACTCGATTTTAAAATTCGAATGCATTTGTTGAGTTCAATAGTCTTGATTCCAGAGGTTACCTGAAAAAAATAAAATAAAACAATGTACCTAATAAATGACATACCGACAATATTTGCCGAATCCCTGAAAGAGGCGGTCGCGCGCGGCGCACGCCAAGCAGGCTTGCTTACAGTGGGCCTGTCTTCAAGCAATATTAGCAAAATAAATTAGATTTCTAAAATCACAAAATAGCAGAATTTCTAGTAAATTTTCAACATCAGAATAAACTAATCAAAATATTAAGCTGCAAAAATCTGGAAATAACATAAGATCATCATAAATCTTGTACTATGACAAAAATTTACACGGCTCTCCAGTATCATAATCATATATCAAGCCGATTAGGTATTTGTTTGTTCTCTTTGTTTTCTTTACTTCTCTCTAGAAAACAGGTTTCGTGAATGTCAATACCGCAGCCTTACACAGCGTTCTTTTAAAATACTTATGAAATGTATACAGTCTTAAAACACATCGTGGCTGATTGTTATGTGGTGCGAATTTTGATTTCTTAATCGATTAAATCAACTGTGGAAAATCAGAATCGACTTTTGAATTTCGATTTTAAAGTCCAGTAGATGTTTAGATTGAGATCAATTGTTAATCCTTCACCGGATGTAACTTTGCATCAATTGAAATTTTATTGTTGAGTCATATCGAGACTTATGATACTTGAAGGGTACTACATTCTCCAATTTTTAAGCGTGCTAGAGCCAAGCGGCTGCTTTAGCTTCTGCTCGAATGGGCCGGCTCGACCAAATTGGTACCACGGCCTCGCAGAATACCGGGGTGAAGTAGAGGCATCTTGTGCTTCTGCCTTTCGTGCGGTGAGTGAGGTAACCGGAGGCCCACACCCCCTCCCTATTTCCCTCCCATCTCCCAAATATCCTTAAAGACCGGCAACGCACCTGCATCACCTCTGGTGTTGCAGATGAACATGGGCGACGGTAATCACTTACCATCAGGTGAACCGCTTGCTCGTTTGCCGTCTCTTGCATAAAAAAAAAGAAATTTTTCCAGAATAGTACTGGCGACAGGTAAATAGCGGAAAGTCCATCGGACTGGTAAATTAGCCGAACCCGCTTAAAAAATCAACAACCTATAATATATTTTTTTCATATGACAATGGATAATGTAACTTATTTTTTGTTTTCGTGTACATGTATTTACAAAAATAAACTGGTAATTTATTAAGAAATAAACCAGGAACATACAAAAGTTATCTTGAAAAAAGTCTATCTCGAAGAGTGGAAGATGTTTCTTGTTTCATTGAAATAACAATGTTAGAAATTAGAATATCTATTGTACCTTGGCAGCGTACCGCCAAACTTATTTGCAGTTAGGAAACTTAATGAAAATTGGTTTCTTCGATGTCGCATATGTGTAATGGCGTTTATTCTGTAAGTATGGAGTCTTTCTCTGAGGTAATCGTCATCGCTAAGTATTTGTGTGTGTGTGTGCGTATGACTATTTTTCATTAGATACCGGCTTTTTCGGTTGCAGTGGTTATTCTATGATTTCGATAGGTTCAGGGTCAATTTATTTTTTCATTGGGTTGGAGTCACAAACGAGCTAGTTAATTTGTATTTATAACAGTACACCTAATAGTAAGTGACTACTGCAGCCCATAGACAGCTGTACAACCTTAATCGAAATAGGTTACAGATGCGTTGTCACCCCTGAGGACTATTAGTGATATATCAGAGACATACCTGACAATACTTTTTATACAAAAATAATAAATGATTCGATTTTAATTTTACTCCGAGAAGTTGTAAAAAAAGTTTTCGTGTACTGTAGATTTTTGGAAAAATATCAAAAGCATTGGAAAAAAGAAGTTGGCAAAAATTGTTGCTTTGTTGTTGTTGTTTTTAATTGATACCTAAAAGGATTCAAGTAATCTTTTAGTAACCCTTTATAGAGATAGAGAGTATCTAATTTTAAAACATTTTTCTCCTTTATGTTTGATGAGCGGGTGATTACCGCTCATCAATTTATTTTAACCTTCTATTTAATTTCCAAAATTTATTTAAATGTTTATCTTGCCATGAAATCGAAAATTCCGTTACATTAGTTTTAGGAAAACATCTGCTCAAATCTTGCGCCTTTGTTATAATTCAATGGTAGCAATCCCTTCTTATGAAAACTATTCTCTTTCACTGGCGACATTGTTAGGACAGACGAAATATTATCTATGATATGGTTTGTACGTTTATAAATATACTTTGCTCGATATTTTGCTTCATTTCACAAAATGTTTAGTTTTATGAGGGTGAAAATTATTATGTTACTAGGGAGGACTGGCTTGGCAGAAACTAAACCAGATCCACAATATTAGTTATTTAGTGATAGGCCAAGGTATTATCATTGTAGCGTGGTATCGGAATTTGCCACCCCCTTTCTTGCCGTGGGTGTCGGAAGTAGTAGTTAGTAGTCTCTAAGGGAAAAACCTTGAAAATATTGATTTGAAATAGTTAGAATAGTTTCAATGCGAGTTGGTGAATTGTGGTTTTTGACTGTGGGGCTCTTCATGTCTTCCGCAGTCTAGGTGTGGCCGCGGAGGACGAGGAGTGTCGGTACAACGACGCAATGTTCTCTCTACCCTCCGCGACCGAAATGTGGTCCGCGGTGGTGCCATAGAATTGATCCGCCACTAAGGGAAGGTGTTTCCTAGTGGTTGTCTTCCGGACATTAATGGCCCACGTAGGATTGGAGACCGTGAGGGAACGCGCGTTCCAGCGCGCCTTGTCTGGATGTAGTGGGAGAGGAGGGGCTGGAAGGTGATGGGACCGTGCGAGCATTCACACAAAGGCAACCCTTATGACGCCAATATGCGCCGAAGGTGGAACACCGTGTCCAGGCCATACAAAACCTTTCTTTGCCTCCATTATGCCTTGGAGATACGTTAGGTATTTTCCTAGGTATTTAAAAAAGGCACCTACTACATATATAACCTCTCTTTCCAACGCTTACGATGTAGTGACAATCTGCACATAGCTGCGGAAAATAGATGGACACAGGTGGCTCAGGACCGAGCTTTTCAGGAGGCTAACTGTATGTGATGTTGAGGCTGAAACCCTCACGACTATTACCTATAGTAGACAGAGGGCGCCCTCTCTGGGTCATAGAATTTGACGGGAGGGACTTAGTATATCCTCTTTCATAATTGCGGCAACCAAAGGGGACAATATTAGCGCGATGGAAACATATTTGAAAGCTGAACTCGCTGGTACGACATTATACGCGGATCTTTTACATGGCTCGTTAACGTCGCTTCGGTTAGTATCTTCACCATTTAGCCCAAATTATCTTTGGTCTTAGGAAAATCTTTTGTTGCCAGTTATATTTGCTCACTGAAATGGAATAACAGACTTGTGTGGATTTAGCCGACAAATGTGACCATGTTCTGAAAATTGGATACTGAGACGTGATCGATTCCGGAAATCGCATAACAAGTTATATAAACCTACATACTGCACAATAGGCGACAAATTTTTAAAACTTAGAAAAATTGCCTAAACAAGGCGAATTGTAATAAATAAATATTAGATTAATAAAATCAAGATGATGATTTGATCAATCTATTAAATTAAAGCAGCACGTTACGAAACTTTTTTTTAAATAAATAATACATGTTAACATTTTTTCTAGTTAAGAAAACTAAATTAATATTTATTTTAAATTAAATACAAAATTAAAGTTTTTAATTGATTTAATAAATCCGAGGATGTAAATTTCTTTACAATTTTTTTGTGTTATTTCACTTGTGTCTTTGATACAAGTTACGGAGCCAGTATGCTATTCACGTACTCGTATATTTCTCGAGGAGCACATACACATGGTTTCGTTGTTTTCTGCGGAACTTTTATTTTCCTTCGTGTAAAATATTTCTTTAAGTTTCTAATTGACACAATTTGCAACATTAATTTAAAAGGTAATATATAAAGACTGAAAATATTAAGTTTATTTGTGAATACGTTAACATTATTCTTTGGGGCTGGGTTCAGTATCGTTCCATAATATTCGCGCAGACAGTGTAGGGGTACAATCTTTTTATTGGTACAGTCAAAACTAAATAACTTTTTTCATTCTTCTTGAGAACCTTCATAGCTATCCTGGTGGATGTAGATATTTACATGTGGTAGAGCCAATCGGCTGCTGCTCGAATGAGCCGGCACGACCGGGTTAATACCATTCTCAGAAAATCGGTGTGAAGTATGGGCATCTTGTGCTTCTGCGTTTCGTTCGTTGAGTGAGGTAATCGGAGGCCTACTTCCCCTCCCCATCCCTCTCCTCATCCTATCTTCCATCTCCCGAATACCCTTCAACGCCGACATTGCACCTGCAGCACCTCAGGTGTTACAGGTGTACGCGGGCGTAATCACTTACCACCAGGTGAGCCGCTTGCTCGTTTGTCGCATTTCCTATGAAAAAAAAAATATATCGCAATGAGATCATTTACCATAATCGCCATCGCCCCGCAGCCTTATCACTGCTGCCTATACCGTTCAGAGGCAATTTTAAATATTATTTTGGAGTACAGTACGGACTATCGCCTTCTGTGTGTTCAGTAAAGAGAAATTACTAATACAATAATTACGTAAGTTAGCGAGACGATTCTTGGAAGCATATTTATTAACTTAGTTCTGATGTCCAACATTTCTGAAACCTCTTGGCCAAGTTGAGCACTTTCATTTCCATTACGTTAATTTCATTTCCTTCCATTTGTAATGATTTCAGTCGCTGCGGTAGGAATTTATAGTTGGTAGTTCAACTGTAAGGTTTTTTATTTTATTTTCGTTTATCTGTTTGTATCTTTGTTACTACTAATAATAATTTTTTTACGCGGGATAGGAGAATATGCTACTCCGTCATCCCGTGAGTGTGGTTATTATGTTAATATTCTCCTAAAACTAATCAGTGTGGCAGACGTAACCAGTCAATAAATGTCGATTAATGCTAAATATGCTTAACGTGATGAACACACTAAATGTGATATAATACTGACCACTCCGATAACTTCCGAGTACCAACTGCGCAGGATATATGACGGTCACGCAAGTGTATGCGTTCCTTGTTTGTCATATTGGTGTGAATTTAATTACTCACCAATAATATACAAATGAATACATTCAAAATGTAATTAAATTTCGCAATAGCTAAATGACAATATTTATACATATATGTATGTATAATTTTCACCAGATTGTGACAATGTAACAGGAAAAGAAAACTAAATATATATGTAATTTTCCAACATGTAATTCTGAAGATCATGATCATAAAACTATACTACCCATGTTTGTAATTTCTCTTTTTGGATTATGGTTTGTTGAATATATGAAGGGGAGTATGTCAGCTTTTCTCCGACTCAAACTCAACAGCACCCTGTTGACTAATGGACGAGGCTCTGGATGCCGACTGATGAATCCGACAGACTAGTAATAGGGAGCAGCATCACCGGTGCGAGGGTGCCGGTATTGCACCCAGCGTGGTGACTACGAGTATGAGCAAATTTCCCGTGCATGTTAGCTCATGTTTGCGCTTTCGCGTAAAGGTGTTTATCCAGCAGTGGACTTTTACAGGCTGATAAAGTTACAGTAAGTATATTTGATGTTACCGTTTTAAAGTAAAATGTACTATTAACAAATTAACATGTAAATATATTGATCCTTTGAAAGTACGAACGTAAAGGACGTTACCCGCGGGAAAAATAAATACAGTTTTAAGATAAGTTAACTCTCCAAGAGAAGCCTTTTGGGAATAACTTTTTTAACCCCTTATTTACAAAAATTACGATTTTAAAAATTTAATAACATTTTTAACTACATTATAAACAACGAGTAGAGCTTAAATAAAAAAGTGTATCTTTTTTGTAATGTTTTATTGTGTGATTTGCTACAGACTTAAAAAAAAGCATTATTTTTTTGAACCTTACAGGATATTAATGGTGTATGTAGTAAAGGTGTGACGCGATAAATAAGGGAATATTATACCATCTTTATCTCTAGTTGTGACTTTCCCGCAGACTTGTGATGAGCAGCAGCAACACTATTATAGTGTGAGTGTACTGGCTGGCTACGCGTTTACCCGGCGCGGTAAGTAAGGGCAAACCGGCTTTTGTAAAGATAATAAAAGGAGTGAATAGTGATTTTTAGTTCTGTCAGAACATTCACTGAAGCTTTTACATCTTATTACAAGAAATGAATGGAAACAATTTGTAAACTGTAAGCGTATGGAATATGAATTTCGTAACTATTCTATATTCTAACAGTCCGAATAAAATATTTGGCACTAAGAACCATTCTTTGTATTCTCATAGAATTTGTACCGCATTCTAATCTCAAATTATGCATGCGTTAATCGTTTGTATAAGTCGTGCATATGCAACAACCATTAAATCCGTGTGCCGTTTCTATCGCATATACGAGTATGATATAGTAGAGATTATAGGCGTAGTTAGCAATTTTTTAGTTTATTCTGGTTTATTCTTTTTTTTATACTGCTTTCCTCTTGAGAAGTTCTGATATAAACGGGAGAGCGCTTAACTTTGCCCCGTGCTTGAGCTCCAAATAATCTCGAAATTACTAAAGCATGTCAACTAAAATTATCATTATTACTTATCGACGAAGGATCAGTGACTCAGTAGTTGATTGTGAATAAAATTATTAATGTTAACAAATATTTAATGAAGAATTTAAACTAATAATTAAATATTTTTTTTAATACTTAGCACTCATTTTATAGAAAACGCAATGCGGTTCCCGCTTATAACACTGATTTTCAGTACACTCCAAAAAAAAGAATAACTAAACTAAAAATAGTACATAAAATACCCAACAGAATTTTTTATTTTTTTATTGAAGAAGTGGGCAAACTAGCATGCGCCTCACTCACATGATGGTAAGCGATCACCGACGCTCACGAACATCCGCAACACTAGAGGAGCTACAGACGCGCTGCCGGCCTTTAAGTAGGGAATAGGCTCTTTTCATGAAGGTACCTAAGTCGTAACTGTTCGGAAATACCTAAAGATATGCATACATAAGGGACACAAAAGTATTACAAAAAGATAAACAAAAGTGAAACAATTGAGAAACTAATATCTATAAAGAAAGTAACGTGTAAATAATCATCATATTAAAACTTCCTACGGAAATGCTTCGTTGTAAAATTTATTACTTTAAAATGAGACTGAAACTTGATGGTCCATTAAGATGCCTTTGCTCTAATTTAATTTATTTGTACGCTCTTAATTAGGTTAAAGACGAGTAAGGATGGCTTAGAAACAGAAGAGTAGACATAATTACGTATAATCATTAAACCATTAAAGTAGAGACATAATGTTACTTAAAAAAATGTATATTATGATTATTGATTATTATCAATAACTATAATTAACGGTTCTGCTTTTTGCTCTATTGAGAAACGTTATAAAAATAAACAAGTATTTTATAAGTTGCAATAGTTGTACTTATTCTTTCCGGCAATTAAATGCACGCTATAGTCAAAATACTACAGTAGAACTTATTGTATCCATTCAACTCTTATCTGAGAACCTCGTTCTGTAGCTTAGTACGGGAATTTTCAGTTCTTCTTTCACAGTTCAGGCTATTTTCCTCTGGAACCCCGTCCTCAATGATGTAAAGCCAGCTCCAAATAGCCATTATAATTTTGGTTCGAGAACTATTACTTTATAATAATTAACACCATCTGTCAACTTCGAGAAAATTTAGTCTAAGATATTGTTATATTATTACATGGTATGACCGCCCTATTAAATAGTTAACAAAAATAACTTTTGCTTTGCCTTACAATACTCTTAAGGACGGTAGGTAATTAAGGTAGGTAAACAATTTATTTGTAGTGAAAAGGTTCTGCTATTAAATGAAATATAGTTGTAAATTACGCAACCTCTTAAATATTTTTCTATTTTAAAATTCAAATTTAAAGAGAAATTTGCGCTGCCAAGCTGCCTTTTCAGATTCGTCGTCATCACTGCCAAGAACCACCACTTTTCCCGATCTTCGGCTACTATCAGGTTGGCAACTAAGTTCATGCCGTTTTTTTTTAAATTTTGTCATTTCACGTGTCATTTAAAGTTTTTGACATAATATATAAATTTTAAATTTTCGAAAGAGGATGTTTTGTCCTGCCACAATCTATGTTTTGTTTTTATTTTCAAGCTAATTTTTTTTAAATTTCAGATCATTAAAATGGAATGACAAAGGGAAAAAAAAATTGCATTTTAGACACTTCCTTTTTGATCAAGGCCGCAAAAGATGCACGTGACATTTGTACTGTATATGGAGAGGGTGCCATAGTTAAAAAAACCGCTCGAGATTTATATGCCAGGTTCCAAAATGGAATTATTGTTCTCAAAAACCTAATCGGCAGCATGGAGTACTTTTGTTGCACGACTACGCCCGCCCTTATATCGCCAATATGACCAAAGAAGCCATTTAAACGCATGACTGGAAAGTGCTGTCACCCGCTGTACTCTTCCGATTTCATCAACATCAACGTTTCTACCTCTTTTGATCTCTTTAAAATGATACTTGCGGAGTTTCGTTTAATACTGATAAAGAATTGAGATCTTGGTTGAATGAATTTTGCGTATCGAAACCAGCTGATTCATGACCAATCAAGTATTGAAAATCTTGTTGAACGTAGGGAAGAAGTAGTTAACAACAAGCAAGAATAAGTTATTGAATAATTAGTTATTATTTTTTTTATAAAGTATTTAAACAAAACGGTGAGAACTTAGTTGCCAACCTTAATACAATAGGCGTTCAATACGGCCAAAAGACTTTGCGTTTGCTTATATTTACTTTATAGTATAGACATAATAATTGTAGCTTTTGTAAAATAAAAACAAAACAAATTAGTTGTTACGAATGTAAATGTAATGTATTGCGTCATAATAAAAAATTAGTAATAGCAATACAAGAGTTTAAAAGGTTATATATATATATTATTTTTATATATATTTACGATTTAAGTTATTATATTATATATATCACAAAACACAAAACGTCTACACGACGTTACGACATTAAATGTAACCACACATTTTACAGAAAATTCAGATTATAAACCAAATATCAAGCAATAATAAACCAAATATCAATTAAATAAGTGTAGTTTTAGTCACAGCATATTTTTATGGATTTTGTTAGTTTGATTTAATTTGGGTTTAAAGTATTATTTAAAAGTGAAATATTTTTTTTAGTCCAGGCGTTTCAGATACTTTACAGTACCCGTGGTTATACGGAGACTAAGGTGTCTGATGTCCTGATGTTATTAACACGGCTACCGTCAGCTTTTTGCTTTTTAATTTTCAGTCCGATTTACCCAGAATGAGCTTAGAGTATCTTGAGGTGGTTCAGCACACTTGGACATGGATTTAATTTAATTTAATTTTTGCTGGATCCATTGCCTGTCTATGAAGTCGCTGACGTGCCAACAAAGACTTCTTGCGAAGTCAATAGTAAACTATTATTCATGGCGATGAGACGTTTCATTTGGATTATTTGACTATTTAAATTGTTTGTAAAAGGGTTTTTCTTCAATTTTTTCGTATTTTTTTTACTATTTCGATATAATTAGAAACTCTAGTACTAACGAAGTTTTCATTTAATATTATTGATATTAAATGAATACTTCGTTAGTACTTCGTTAGACCACATCCATCATGCACATCGAAGTAAAGACCGTTTCTGCTATCTCGGACAATGCTTCCGGACCTTCTACTAATCGCTTTGCCAGATAAGGATACGAAAGATGTGTAAGTGTAATAATGCTTGGGGTTAGTTGATAATAGAACATCTTTTGATGTTAAGTATCAACACACATTTGCTTTGTAAAAAAAATCCTAAATTTCTTAAGGAAATTGGAAGGAACTGTAATTAAATTTATCTTTGGTAATTAGTGTTTTATGCACGTATAATTAAAAACTTGAATAAAACTTCCTTTAAGAAATTTATTTTATTAGTGTAGATATTTCTTGGTGTCAGAGAGTTGACATATTTAATTTTTTTAATCGAACTTATCGAACAGAGCTTAATTGAATGAAAAAAAGAAAAGCTGTTTTTTTGATAACACAAAAAATAACAAAAACAATGGCAGGACTGTACAACATAAATAAAAGTTGCGGAACACTCCGATAATTGTACACATTTTGCAAAGATGCTAGCGTCACTTCTTAGCCTGCTTCGTTAAACTTAAAAGATTATATGCTTTGTTGTCACAAAAGAGCGCTCTTTATAGTAGTTTAAAAAAATAAATCCTGAATTTTTTTTAAAGCAATGCTAAATTTTAAAAATTCTGGGTCCATCTCTTCAGGACTAACTGCTAATGTGTAAGGATTCTTTTTTATGTTGTGGTGTAGTACAAATATTGTCGAGAGACCGGCTAAGCAATTGAAAAAACAGGACTTACAATATTATGTACTGAACGAGGTCAAAGCGAAATTAATGAGTGCCATTAATGATCACGTGGGAGAAGTCAAACGGATGTAAATGAAGATTGGGATAGAACAGAAATGATTATTTTGAAGTATTTAATAACTGCCTGCGTAACCAGATACAACAAAGATAAAGAAAAATCTGTGAAGTGGGAGTACATTCAGAGATCTCTCAGAATTCTGAAAACACATACGAGGAACATATAAACCCAGGAAAATAAAAAAAGTGCGTGCAAAAATAGTTGCACAGATTTTCAGCCATAATGTAGCTATTGCGACTGAGCTTTCGAAGACAGGATGTCTCTACTTCACGCCGGTATTCTGCGAGGCCGTGGTACGAACCCAGTCGAGCCGGCCCATTCGAGCAGTAGCAAAAGTCACCACTTGGCTCTACCAAGTAAATAAGTATATTTAGATTTATTTTGTATATATTTTGTAGATATTTTTATTATTCAATATATTTATTCTACATACCATATTCCTAATGGATGAATGCACAAATATCCAATAAGAACAAATAGCTATTTTGTATTCAGCATGGTAGTCATCGCAAATTTTAATAATTTTTAGGACTGTGTTCATCAAGTTGTGAGATCCAAGGGTGCGGTGGTATTTTGAAACGTGTGGTTTTATTTGGAGTTAACATTAGTTGAATTTGAGTAATTTGACATGTTTATGTTCTCTAAAACGTTAACAAAACAAAGTGTTTGACTATGATGGTTCGTACCTGAGCATCTGTATACATACTATTAGATAATATTTATTAGTGTTTCGCTATGGCCTGGGATCGAACCCAGGTCACTCGCGCTCTGTGAAACTAAAGCCTAGTGGTCAGGGTAAGCGCCCTGACCACTATCACGGTTATTTTAAGTGCTGTATTTACCACGTGCTCAGCGGCGAAGGAAAACATCGTGAGGAAACCTGCATATGTGAGAAATAATAAAAAATATTGTTTCAAGGATATGTGAAGCTCGCCAACCCGCACTGGAGCAGCGTGGCGGGCCCTTTCTCAGCTCCTAAAACCATCTCTGATACTCGATTTTGCGAAGGAGGCCTTTGTCCAGCCGTGGGCACTTACAGGCTGCTACTTTTTTTTTCGCTATTTTTGGTAAAATGTGTCGGTGTAGTAACAACTTGTTTTAAGCTATGACATTCTGAAAATTGATTTAATAATAAGGTCTTGTTGTTGTTATTCTCCGAAAGATTTATGTAAATGTCACCAACTAAAATAACCTTATCTGCATTAGCTAAGGTCGAAATTGACTCCTTACAGGAAAATGTTTATATCTTACCATGGTATGCAGTTCCGACAACTAGGTTCAAACACTCCAGAAAGTTTAAATCTTAGTCACATCTTTTTAAGAGAGGCAGCATAGGGGTGTCGGCAAATTTCAAATTTTACATTTCCACCGCCCCTCCCCTCTTTTATTTGCTAAAATCTAAGTCTAAGTTGCAAACGATATTAGCCAGTGAGAGAGCTTATGCCTCTTCTCCTGCTATTAGCCATATCTCATTAAGAGCCATAACGTCTAGCTTTATTTTTCTCAGAACTATAGTAAATTCCTTGTTTTATACCTAAGGAACCCGCATTTAATAAGCCTGAATATTTTAATTTAACCATTTTAAATAGTTCATGATAATTTAAGGCGTAATAATTATAAATAGTAAACTTTTAATCAGTATTTTATACATAAATAAGGGTAGGAAATTTAGTAATAAAAGAATAGACGATTATTTCAATTCGTTGTAATAAATTACTAAATAATGTTCATACCGTAATAGGTATTTCATGAGGTTAATTATTATTAAAATAATACTATGTAATGAATACGGATATAAATTCCTCAAATTATATCGGTATTCAATAACGATATAAATACCAGGCCACGCTGAAAGTTTTGCGTACTTTCTAAATAGCCCATGTATACGCGGACCTGCCATAAACATTGCACATTTAGACTGTGTGTCTAACACTTAAAAAGAATTGCTTGAATTGTTAAAATTATTATTACATTATTCGAATCGATCATAAAATATTTCGTTCGCTATTTTCTTTCAGTCATAAAAGCGCTGAATCGTCGCTTAATTTCAAAAGTAAACTGAAGAATAATAAAGCAGATACAAATGCCTGACTTGTCTAAGAAGTTTGTAAATTATTAAACAAAACATTGGAGCCAATATGCCCTCTAGGTTCTTGAGTTTGTCTAACTAACTTTAGTAATTATCGTAATTTCCTCTTGCCTTCTGGAAAGGTAGTTAAGTATTTGAAGTTTTGGTAGTTGACTTAACAGATAATAGTTAGTAAACTACTGAGTAATCTATCTATGTGGATAAACACGAGGTTTTTGTGTAAACTAAACATTGTTGGTTACGTTCATATGTATTTCGATCAAACTTCCAAAAGGTTGTTACGGCCTATTTGGTAGAAATGTCCTAAAAGAGATTGTTTCAGTTCATAATTATGTACATGTGTGTGTGTGTGCGCGTGTGTATGTGTGCTGGTGGATATGTGTATGTGTGTGTGAGTGCGTGTTAATATGTGTGTGTGTGTTAGAAAAACTTTTCTGCTAAGTGTTCGATCTACCGAAATCATAAAAGAACTATGTTGATCCACCTTACATTTATGTTTTACTTCCACCCAAGCTTTATCTTCAATAACTCTTCTCCCAGAGCCCACAGCAATGTGCTGAGAGGATTCAGAGAAAGGCAGAACCAAAGGGGGCAAAAACAATCACCTTGGAAAATACCCCTTCGTACCCTTATCCGGTTTTTCGCAGCCGTTATTCCCTCGTCTAGATGGCAAAGGATCATACAATATTGCCTCATACAATGCCGGAGGAAGTCTTTTACTGCACACTCAAACTCGAGCCAGCCCCCTGTCTCGAGCCAGGACCCTCTTCAGCCATTTTTTACGATTGTTATTATTTCTTCTTCGTGCAGGTTTTCTCACGATGCTCTTTTTCACAGCCGAGCATGTAGTAAATTCAGTAAAAATCAGATAAACTGTAATAATAACTATATAATAACCCATATTAAGTGTGACGATTATATCAAATGATGATTAAATGATTCTGATCATAAAATACCTCGTCAAGAAATACTCTCTGTCAAAATAAGATGAATACCGAACAGGCCCAGTAGTGGTGTATATTGATCTGTAACTTCTTTTACATGTTTATCTTCTATTCTTTGTTTTAAGATAACAGTTTACACTGATCCATCTCGTCAAGCACCGATTGAAAATTGAACGAGCCACATCTTTGATTACTTATTTTTTTAAATCAATTAGAAATTTTACAGCAGATGCAGCTTAACTAAACGAAGAGTTTTAAACTAGATAACTTGGCTCTGTAATTTTTTTTATTCATAAATTTGAACACAAATAGTATATCCTCTTAGCTTTCGAAACCAATATTTAGGCGATCACAACAGTAGTAAGAAATATTTTAAAGAAAATCGAAGATAGAGTCAGTTGTCAGTATGATTATGTGCCAAATAAGAAATTATACATTTTTAACTTACATTTCATTACAAACTGAGGTAAAATAAAAAAATATACAAATTTATTTAAGCTTAAGTGATGAGGGTCCTTCGCATTTGCACACACTTGGTATCTCTACTATATTTATTTCATTACTCGGTACTTGTCTCTGCCGCTGAGCGCTTGTAGTTCTTAACCTCGAAAACGACAGCTCCCTTCATCTTTTAAGTGTCCTTAAAAACATAAAATGAGATTGTTCTGTGCTTTTACATATTATTGATGTAATTTTAAATTTCGTTCATTTATACATTCGCTCACAAGAGGCTTGCAAAAACTCACAAAATAAATTGGCATTAAACCTCTAGTTCTACAGATGGAAATAGGCCTTTCCATAGTAGCGCTAACAAAAGCCAGCATATCGTAACATCGATCCCATAAATAGTCTGTGGGATTAGAGTTCGGCAAATTAGGCTGAATTTAGCGGCAAGAGTCGGTCGTCAGAGCTTGACGACAGTTAGAATTACGTAGTAAGGTAATGGTGCTGCAGTCATATTAAGTATTGACAAACCAGAAAGCTAACATCAGATAATCAACTTTTGAAAGCTGCTTATGATGTTAATGAACAATTAAAAATAATTTCATATGTCGCGAATACAAAGCTTCATCATGTCTAGTTGATTATACCTCTTTGTGTGGAGTTCACACTTTGAATTCTAGTCGGTAAAGTTTGCATCTGTAGACATATACAGGCTGTGACGATACTGATACTAATTAAAAAAAGTAATTAAAAAAATCTTTTTCAAACAAATTAAACTACACATTAATCCAAATATTGTTGTAGCGACATTATAAATAGTTTACTTACCTGGGCAAGAATGCACTTGCCCTGGCTCGCTATTTAACACGTCAATAAACTCTCTTAAGCTTCTTTTTCAACGCGTTGGCGACTTAAAGCAAGTTGTCAACCGTCCAGGTCAGGTTTCGCTGCCCTGGGCAACTGCCCGCGCTCAAACCAGGCTTTTGTACGTGAAATAAACTATTAATGCAAATATATCTTGAGTCAAATTAACAATAACTAAAAGTATGCTGTGACTAAACATTTTATGGTATGTAAAATATGGGTTTAATTTAATCTTGTAATGTAGCATGCTCTATATACTCACATATACAACCGTATTAATAAACACGATAGGCTAATTCAAATACTGAATGAGAACATTTGAAGAATGAGTAAATTATTTCGAAGCAAAATTAATATATTAATTAAATTCATAACATGAGCACAATTGAGACTTATTTCATATTATATTTGCCGAAAATAGTAAAATCTTATATTAGTTTAATAAGGTGCAATACTCTTGTGAGCTATTTGTAGTGCGGGTGCACGTCTTAGGACGGCTCTGCTTGTTTAACTCTCGTCGAACAGTAATCCCCGACTTTAGCGTAGGGATGTACCCAAACGCATCCGCTTCATTGCGGCACAAGGGCGTCAAGCTCAACTTCTGTTTCGTCCTCATTTCAACTTTTCAGGAACAGAAGTTACTGCACGTCATCTGTCTCTCGAAAGGTGATTTGCTTTTGTGAGACGTCGTAAAAAATCTATCATCCCCTTCTTCCAGTGGGTACCATTAAAGGTGGGAGAAGTCTTGAAAACTCATAGCTAATCTCTGCTTACTCATTTCAGTGACAGGCTGCCCAATATTCTGGGAACGATTAGACCAAATAAGTTTCCACAAGGTGCGATTTGAACTTTCATCCGAATGTCTGACACGCCTAATAGAGTGAGTTACGAAACAATTATACTGAATGTTGTTGTCACTTGATGAAACATCGCCGTGGTAAGTCTTAATTAAGCCACTTGTTCGTTCAACTTGTTGTGTAAACATGAAATGCCTTGATTAAAATTTATCTCAGGACGTATCCTCATATTGTGAAGAGTAGTTTATACATTAGGTTGATTTATTTGCTCATTAAATATGCAACATTATCAAAAGAAATGATGTTTAGAATATATCCTGTAAATGTTAGACGAAATACTAAAGTTTTTTAAAGGCTAAATATCTAGGAATTCTTAATAGTGCTTTTAAACATTTTGAGAATTATTTTTAAGAGGACAGAAATTTCTCTATCAGTATCATACACGTTAGGTACATAAATAATAAACTTGTATATCATATGAGGTGGGCGTATAATATCAGCACAAACACACTCACGTCATATGAAACAGATAAACAACATACTGATAAGTAAGTATTAAAACTTATCTTTCTTCATGTGATCTTTGATTTCGATCTAATATTAAATTGAAACATATTATATCGCATTCAATCATCTGACCATTCTTGATCTTGCAGCAATAAAAATTAATTGGAGCCGTTAGTAGTGTAAATGCGATTTTCATTTAAGAGCACGTTCACATATTTCGTTTAGAAAGAAAACCGGATTATTGACGTTTTCGACGACTCCGAAAACGTAAGGTTTCTATCAAATACTGAGTAACGAGTTTATATAGATCAGTTCTTTATCTCGTACAAAGAGGTTATTCATTTTAGCTCTACTTGTTTACTTTCTCATATTTATAATTTACTTATTTTAGGCAATTTTCGAAAGGCCGTACAATAGCCGAGTCTAGTCCGATTCTCCGAATCAGGAGACCGATGAGTTTTTCGATACCTATACTGTTTTAGTTTTTTAAACTATGTAACCATTGTTTAATTTAAATACATGAAATATTATCTAAGGGTAGAGTACAGTGTTAAGGTTCATGACATTAAACAATTTAAGAACCCCTGTTTTTTTAATGTTAGCTTCACACTGGAGAGAAAAAGTCGCCTAAACCAACATTTGCCATTTTATGTACCCTTATCTGCAAACAAAAATTCACATAAGTGCGATATTCTCGCTTGCTTTTGAGACTTTTTAAGGGATAAAATATGGTGATTTACTTGGCGTGTTTATGAAGTATTCACAATTCAGAAAATGTATGGATAATTCAACGAAAGGAAGACGAAACTTTTATACATATGTATGAGTTATGTTATTAGTTACTTATAACAAAAGTGGTGTATCTGCGAGGTGAGGGTAATTATTATTGTATATCATTGCGGAATGCGAAAGATAGCTCAGGCCCCCCGGTAGAGGCTGGTTCTCTTATATCGACAATTAAAGGTTTTATGATGAAGGCCCAACGGGAATGTGTTGTACTTACTTGTGACTGTAAGAACGAAAGGCGGTTAAACTCCAACAGCTGCGTTGCGGTTTCAATTGCATGTCCGCACAGTCATCAGCAGTTGTTGGTTTCAACGGTATCTTTTGAAAAAAGAGCATTGCACCCACCGGAAGACGTTCCCACAAAAAGTCGTTTTTTCAAATTGTGTGTGGTCGGGAAGTGTCGCCTGCTCCTCCCCACCTAACGCTTTCCGATCGGCTCGGCTAAACGCAAGTACGTTACATACAATTCCTGCGTGCGATGATCAAGCTACTTGACATAATATGCAGACATCCACTTTGGCGTGTCCAATGTTCAAACACGTTGTAATTGTTGGATTGTGAGTGACGAGAGCCACAAAGAAATTAAGTGGAATACTCATATGTATGCCAGTACAATTATTTCATAAATTGAGAGAAGTTTTTGCAATATCTAGATTTGCGCCATATTAAGCACAGCAGTAGCACTAGCGAAATATTTTTTTTTATTATTTATCAAACACACAGGTTTTCTCTCGATGTTATTCTTCACCACCGAGGACATGGTAAGCATAGCACTTAAAATTGCAATAAACGATTTTAGCGGTGCCGAAAACAGGAATCTTCTCCAGGTCACTCGCGTTCTATAAAATCTCAATCGTGGAGAGTACTCATGAGCTACTGTGGCTCATGAATGTCATAAAATCAAATCAAAATTTACAAAAATAAAATTACTTAATTTTTTAAACGATGTAAAGTATTTAGACAATAACATTCTAGAAACAACCTCTTAAACATTAACAATAATCGGAATGAATTTATAATTAACATAAGCAAAACGAAAATGTATCCAAATTAATAAAAAGCCTTTACTTATTATTAATATTTATTAATTTAAGAGGTAAGCTGAATTCCAAAGGCATACATCTATGTATTTAGAATCCCAGCTTTTGATTATAGCGAAATTTTTTGCGTTTTTTTGCAATGCTCTGTCCATCAAGCTACTTATAACTTTGTGTACCGAGTATTATTATCATTATTTGAATGAGATTATAAATCTCTAATATTGCAACACAATCTTTGTTGAAGAATTAATTATCTAATTTTATGTAGATACTGATGTATTACTGATATATCTTTTTCTTAAATTCCACATTAAAAATAATAAACCTGATAAATTCATCATCATCATCATCATCATCATCATCATCATCATCATCATCATCATCATCATCATCATCATCATCATCATCATCATCATCATCATCATCATCATCATCATCATCATCATCATCATCATCATCATCATCATCATCATCATCATCATCATCATCATCATCATCATCATCATCATCATCATCATCATCATCATCATCATCATCATCATCATCATCATCATCATCATCATCATCATCATCATCATCATCATCATCATCATCATCATCATCATCATCATCATCATCATCATCATCATCATCATCATCATCATCATCATCATCATCATCATCATCATCATCATCATCATCATCATCATCATCATCATCATCATCATCATCATCATCATCATCATCATCATCATCATCATCATCATCATCATCATCATCATCATCATCATCATCATCATCATCATCATCATCATCATCATCATCATCATCATCATCATCATCATCATCATCATCATCATCATCATCATCATCATCATCATCATCATCATCATCATCATCATCATCATCATCATCATCATCATCATCATCATCATCATCATCATCATCATCATCATCATCATCATCATCATCATCATCATCATCATCATCATCATCATCATCATCATCATCATCATCATCATCATCATCATCATCATCATCATCATCATCATCATCATCATCATCATCATCATCATCATCATCATCATCATCATCATCATCATCATCATCATCATCATCATCATCATCATCATCATCATCATCATCATCATCATCATCATCATCATCATCATCATCATCATCATCATCATCATCATCATCATCATCATCATCATCATCATCATCATCATCATCATCATCATCATCATCATCATCATCATCATCATCATCATCATCATCATCATCATCATCATCATCATCATCATCATCATCATCATCATCATCATCATCATCATCATCATCATCATCATCATCATCATCATCATCATCATCATCATCATCATCATCATCATCATCATCATCATCATCATCATCATCATCATCATCATCATCATCATCATCATCATCATCATCATCATCATCATCATCATCATCATCATCATCATCATCATCATCATCATCATCATCATCATCATCATCATCATCATCATCATCATCATCATCATCATCATCATCATCATCATCATCATCATCATCATCATCATCATCATCATCATCATCATCATCATCATCATCAT
The DNA here is from genome assembly GCA_029286595.1 of Bhutanitis thaidina. Classification (NCBI taxonomy): domain Eukaryota; kingdom Metazoa; phylum Arthropoda; class Insecta; order Lepidoptera; family Papilionidae; genus Bhutanitis; species Bhutanitis thaidina. Next base: position 5,854,284 of record JAGSMS010000012.1, on the reverse strand, counting down.
CATCATCATCATCATCATCATCATCATCATCATCATCATCATCATCATCATCATCATCATCATCATCATCATCATCATCATCATCATCATCATCATCATCATCATCATCATCATCATCATCATCATCATCATCATCATCATCATCATCATCATCATCATCATCATCATCATCATCATCATCATCATCATCATCATCATCATCATCATCATCATCATCATCATCATCATCATCATCATCATCATCATCATCATCATCATCATCATCATCATCATCATCATCATCATCATCATCATCATCATCATCATCATCATCATCATCATCATCATCATCATCATCATCATCATCATCATCATCATCATCATCATCATCATCATCATCATCATCATCATCATCATCATCATCATCATCATCATCATCATCATCATCATCATCATCATCATCATCATCATCATCATCATCATCATCATCATCATCATCATCATCATCATCATCATCATCATCATCATCATCATCATCATCATCATCATCATCATCATCATCATCATCATCATCATCATCATCATCATCATCATCATCATCATCATCATCATCATCATCATCATCATCATCATCATCATCATCATCATCATCATCATCATCATCATCATCATCATCATCATCATCATCATCATCATCATCATCATCATCATCATCATCATCATCATCATCATCATCATCATCATCATCATCATCATCATCATCATTTCAGCCTATCAGAAGTCCACTGCTGAACATAGGCCTCTTCAAGAAAGCACCAATAATGAAAAAAAATTCTAAGGTGTTACATTCTTTCCTTCCGACCGATATTTTTACGAAATTTTGAAATGAATGAATAACGATTTAAGAGAATATTTTTTTTTATAGAAGAAGGGGGCAAACGAGCATGTGGCTCACCTGATAGAAAGTGATCTGCGACGCCCACGAACATCCACAACACCAGAGAAGCTACAGATGCGCTGCCGGCCTTTCAGGAAAGAATAGGCTCTTTTGTTGAAGGTTCCTAAGTCGTGACTGTTCGGAAATACCGCTGGCGACTGCTGATTCCACAAAGTCGAAATGCGTGGTAGAAAACTTCGAGTAAAACGCAGTGGTGGAATGCCAACCATCTAGGTGGTATTAATGGAACTTGGAATTCTGTCGCGATGTACGATGGTGAAACTCGGCGTCTGGGATCTATCCGAACAGTTCCTCAGAACATTCCCCGTGGTAGATTTAGTAAAAAATGCAAAGAGAAGCAACATCTCTTCGCAAGGCCAAAGGATCAAGCCGATCAGAGAGAACTTGGTTGCCGACAATTCGAGGCACTCGACGTTGGATGCGGTCAAATGGAAGGAGTTGGTACTGGGGTGCCTCTATCCAGAGATGAGAACAGTATTCCATGTGGGGCCGAACTTGCACCTTATAAAGTTGCAATCGGTGGACCGGCATGAAATTCTGTCCCGCTAAAGGCCCGCTAAATAACAAAGGTTAAAATGATGGACAGAATTTAATAATTATATATAAAGGGCGAAAAGAATGATAACAATATAAAGGGATAGATAGAAATAATATATAGGATAGATAGTGTGTCTTGTGCCTAAACTAACATTAAGCAATTTGTCAAACACTTATCTTCAAAGAAAAACTGACTAACCTAAGTGTTTGCGTTTGTACAATATGGTAATTTTATATTACCTTTCATACTCGAAAATGCTGGATCTTTTAACCAATTGTAACAAGGGTAAGGTAAGGAAGTGACTGGTTTTTTATGTAAATTGTATATTAATCCACATTTGTATAAAACAAAGTATTAGGATCCATAGGTATCTGTGGTATCCAAAATATGTCTTTAAAGTTTTAGCAATGAATTTAATAAGGTTTTTAAAACAAAGTACTTACATTGCAATCGAATAGCTGACTTAATTTTTTAAGCCCTACTATTCAATCTGCTGACAATAAAATTATAGCAGTAAATAAGAAAACCGAGAAAACTATAATCTGTAATAATACAAAAAATGTATTTAATACAGACAACAGACCGATTGAATCCAATTTAAAAGTTGTTGATGAGTTTGACAGACATTTCTCAAATATATCTGTCAGAATTACAGATGCTCTTCATCTACACTTGCGTATCAACTCTTAACTAACGATGTTAATAAATGCACTTGAAAAAATATTTCAAATACTATATGTCCATGGAATGGGAGTATTATAATATACAAATCAATAAATATGTAGAATACTTAGGACCTTTATTCAATCAGTAAAATTAATAAGTTCTGTGTATCACTCGTCACGTTCTTTCTAACAGTTCGAGGAAAAGTAGTTAGCGGAACCCCATTTGGGTATGCTTAGTCGTGGCAAATGGATATCCGTTATCTCTACTTACCCCTATTGGTGACAAGTGTGATTTAGTATGTGTATGTACGTACTTCTTTGCATATTGTGCAGGCTATCAAAAGAGCAACGATGATTTGACAACTTGTCACTTTATGATGCTTATTACAATTTTTTTTCATTGGTTCACCAACCGTCAACGATTGGAAAGGCGTATTTACGTTCTCTCTTTCGGTGGTAAACATAATGGTGGGAATATATATTAGTACAAACATTTTTTCTACTTTTTAAGTTTTTTCTATTTATTTATGTACACACAAAAAGCATTAAAACATTAAAAGATAGTGTTTGTACAAGGGCACTATTTATTCTATAACACAACATTTTAGTATATGTACTGAAACTTCTTCTAGCAGGAAATTTTATTGAAATGTCAAATTTAGTGCGTACTTCCCCAAGTTATTCATTTTATCTTGTATAACAAAAAAAGAACATTAAATGTAAATCTTAATAACAGCAGAGCCTCGCGTGCTTGTCATCATTAGTCTCAATGTTCCATAAATTTGTCTGTCTGAATAAGGAATCGGAGATCTTTTATTTTTAATAATTTTAATAATAAGGAAAAATTGCAGGCTAGGAACGAAATTGTGTAACGTTACGAACGGCACAAGTGTCCTGCGCTTAGATATGTTCCGGTTGCGTAAAAATGTATAAATGTTACCTAAGATCGATACAGATAAAAGCAATTTCTCAAATATAAGACTTGCTGTTGGACGTGATATTCTCTATTAATGTTATAAACCACTGGTAATATACATCGACAATATTTTTATATTTAGTACGTATAATAGACAGCCTCTGTTATTTATATAAAATTGTCAAAAATAAGATACTGTAGAGGCTATCCTGTATCATTTATACTGCTATTGCAACAATCGCTTTATCTCTCTAATTGGTCAATCAATTATAGAGTTAAAGCGGTCCATAGTTACTATCCACATCGGTGTTGATTTCAGTGCTATTAGAACAATACTAAAGTTAGAATATTTTTTTGTAACTCTCTGTAACCATGTAATTTTTCGTAGTTTCATCGATATCCGCGCAAAAATTTGCTTCTTTAAGACCTGAAGATAGCAAAGTTATCCCACAAAAAAAGTTACTAATAGTTGTCCGTCTATATTCATTAAAGTGAGAGTTACTTCATATTTAAGGTAGCAATTTAAAATAAGAAGCAAGTTTCTTCCTGATGTTGTCATGTTTACAACTATGAACGCAGTTCCAACAGTTTGTTTGAAATTTTAGAATAATAATAGTAATAACATACCGTTAAAATGAAATGTTTCACAGGTGAGATGAGCTAGTGATACTCCCGCTTTTATCAAAACTGTGTGCAAAAAGAACACGTCGTTTTGATACTGTAATACAATGTGAAAATTAACATACAAACACACTTTCACCTTGATAATATGAACGATGAAGTTAGAATTAGGGCTTATCCTATCTTATTATTTCAAACATTGAGTTACTTTTCTTTCCCTCACATAAGCCTCAAACCCTACTTCAAGATAAATATTTAACACATCGTCTTTCTATTGCTAAAGTAAAAGAAACATAGAAGTACAACTAGCGTTCGCGTGTCCCTGCCGCAATAGATATATATATATATATATATATATATAACACCTGGTAGCATACGTATTGTACCCTGCCGTCTGATAAAAGAGGCATTTGCGCTCCGCGTGGCTGTCGGAATTAAATAACTGCACTGCCCTCAATCTAACATAATATGAGCCCCTCGTGACTTAGTGGTAGCGTACTCGACTGCTGAGCCATAGATCCATACTAGAGCCAATATTAATACAATTTACAGATAATTCTTTTTCGGGATCCATCCGATTGTATTATATTCTAAAGACTAGAAGATATATTAATGCAAAATATGGATTACATTTTTATTTTTTTTATTATAAGAACCTGGCCGTTGGCACTTCTTCATTCAGCTAATTTGTCCTCTCTGTGTTTATAGCGTAATTACTTATTTAAATCCCGGACAGTTAACCTAATATTCTCAAAAATTCTCTTTTGTTACCGATGCTCTGATTTTTTCGAATAATAAAGTTTATGTTCTTTAAGTAAATGTAAAAATGTTCGTTCTTGTTCGTACATATGGTTGAATGTTTAACAAGAAACTATTTTAAGTGAATGGTAAGCATACGTTTTACATTGTACACTACTTTTAAGGAGAAACGTTATACATAAAGGTATTTTAACTTTGAACATATATTTATCATCCGAGTCTCGGTCACGACTTTCTGTACAATTTTTGAGGTTCATCTCTTTATCTCGTTGTTGTTTGCGCAGATGGAGGGCTATGGTAGTAAATATCGTTTGCAAACACGAGGCCACCAATCGAGAATTTTCACTTACTATTATCGATCCAACGAAGGTTCGTGGTGCCTCGGAGCTGGCATCTAACCCTGTTTATCAACTGAGAGGCTTCAGGGTGGGAGCGAACCAACGTTACATTTTGATAAGTTAACTCGTTATAGATTACTGGGATAGGTGGTTGGCAGTTGTTCACGATCACTATTCCATTCCATAGAAGGATCTCCATGTCCTTGTCCTTGTGTGTGTGCTTCTGTTTAGTAAGCTCTCTTTATCACAAGTCTTTATATGTGATGCACATATTTGGTCTCAAAAACCTGGTGTATTATTAGTATATTTCGATGGACAAGTCAAGTCTTGTACATGCGTGATTTTGAATGAAATTATTATCAAACTATATGTAAACGTAAAATCAAAAAGAAAAATAAGTACAAAAAAACGGCCAAGTAATTAAAGGTGATATCTTATCTTCTTTTCCTTATTAAAGGATAATATTGACTGTTAATACGAGTAGTTCACTGCTGGACACACTTCTCTTGATGGAAAGCTTTGCCAAAATCACCTCGCAGACAGTTTGGCGATCGCAGTACCAGAAGCCTCACAAGTTAGACTTAATTTTGGTCACGTATTTTTTGAGATGGTTATTCCGCCAACAGACGGTAGTCATTGCGAATTTTAAGGCTATTCCTTATTCGCCGCTTACGACGCGAGAAGAAAGAGGGTGGCAGATTCTTACGTCGATAAAACACGGCACCTACTTGAGACAAACTTTAATATTGCAAATCCGTTTAAAGCAAGTCAAGAAGAAAACAATATTTAGTTTCTGCGATTTATTAGTTATAAACGTATTATCCGACTCGTTTTTATTGGCCCCGTTCGATGTCAGCCGTTTTCGAGACCTTAATGTCACACTGACTTCAAATTATTGGAGCAGAAGGTTAATTGGATTTAGGCAAACCTCCCACGAAATTGAATTTAGAGCTTGGAAAATAAGCAAATTTCATACCCAAGCTACGCAGTTATTTTCAATTTATCAACATTGTTTATTTAAAATATCCCTGTTGTTTGTTTAATTTAGTAGCAAAAGATAAATATTTTTTTCTATTGTAATATGATTGAGTGATAAGTTTCCTTATTATTCCTGTAAAAGTCAGATTGTTTAGCAGTAGTATTTAAAACTATGTACCGATTTAAACAACGACAGTTTGATCGAAATAGGTAAGTCCAGCTTTGACTAAGAAAATATTAACAATAATTTTTAAGAGCAAGGCCGAGGTATGCAGACGAGGCAATAATTCTAGTTGTCAACGGATGGAATGACAGTTAGTCGAATCACTTTTGAGAAAAATTGTATACAGCATCAAAACATGACAGACCCTGCACCGTCGATCGATATTACTTGGCATTAATCGTCTTCTACGTCGCTTTGGACAGTCAGTGGTGGAATGTGTTTTTATAATTCCGATTGCCAAATCGAACGCCAAAATCATAAAGAATTATTTGTAATCATTTGGTCGCCAGAGTCTTGTCGCTCAATTGGCTGGGATGCACCTTGTCTAGGTAATGTTGGCATTTGGAGAAAAGGCTGATAGGTATTTCACATTTCTAACCATAGTAATAAATATTTCTTGTATTTACGCGAACGCTACACATTTTAAATGAAACTATTATTTACGGACTTTATCGCGTTTTGTTTTCGTTTATACTCCCGACGTTTCGAGTTCTTTACAACACCCGTGATTAATAAAATATTAAATTAAAAGCGATAAAGTCCGTAACTAATAGTTACATATCAAATGTATAAAAAAGCTAGAATCAAAAATCTTTAAATCTTACTAACTCAAGAACAATTTAGACGTAAACAAACCGATAAAAAGGACCGTAAAGGAAGTAACGATATAAGACCCATTAAGATAGGAAAACAGATAATGGTAAAGGTGCGAAACGGGTCAAGGATAAGATTTATTCAGCACTTACTACTTATTAAGTGCCGATTTTTCGGCCCCTAGATAAACAACTGATATTTACACTTCGGATAGCGTAAAACTGGATTTTTCAGAGGTAAAATAGAACTTGGTCATAGAATGAAACACATATGGGAGGAGCTAAATTATCCCTGTGTCAGAAACACGAGACAACACAACACAACCAGTTGTTTTGTTTTGCACATATTTTGGCTTAGGCTGGGAATCGAACCTAGAACCCATCTAAGTCACACGGTCGTCAAATATCTTCCTAATATATTACAATATTAATACCGTAAATTACAATTAATACTCTAACAGTCTTGTCTCAACTATAAGGTACACAACGAAGGTAATAGTATTTAAATTGTGCAACCATTCATGAGATGCGCGCGCAAACAGAAAAAAATTCTAAAATTTGTTGAATTGGCTTCTACTCCATCCCAAACAAAACCCCCGCACAAAATTTTCAAAAAATATTCAGTTGTTAATTTTATTATACTTTACTACTCTGGAAGCAGCAACATAAAACTTTAGTTTATAAAAAAAAGATAGCGCCGGGCTTCGAGAAATTCTTGGTACTTTCTATGTGAATTGAGAATATTACAGGAAACATAAATGTTATATGCATATTGATAGTATATGACTATGTAGTGGTGGTGTAAGAATATCGGTCACCTGAAAATTTGACTTCCTATAGATGACGGATTAGCAATCTCTAAAAATACCAGTCCAAAAGTATCACTTAACAAAACGTGATGGCCAGGAACGTCTAAGTTGTGGGGTGTCTGGTGCTGTATTCAACATTTCGCTAGCCCCGCGTGGTAATTATGGCAAATCCTACCTATGTTCAGTTCAAAGTATTTTACTTGAATCGAAACTGGCTTATTCGTTATTAAAAATGTAAATCGTAGTTGAGCATTATGTAGACTTGGAATTTAAATCACGTCTACGAGAATTTGTACTGTTATGGATGTCATAGCTATTATAATATACAATCTGTGCTAGATTTTGAATTATTATACATGTGGATGTATGCGTGGGCATAAAATGTGGTATTACATGGTCATTAAATTGTCCACGTTATAGGATCTGGGTTCATTATCCCGCTGATGAAATTGCATTTTAGACGAGTATGTACCCCCTATTAAGTCTTATTTAATTAACCAATTAAGCTCTAATGCTTAGTACCTTAGTAGACATCTAAAGTTGATACGATCATGATGAATTTTATCTTCTAACGTAATACTAAAATTGACATAAAACTGAGTAAATTTTAGAGTTTATTTACCTTGAACAATTAATTATCAATAAACTGTTAACTATTATAAACGTTGAGTAAGTCGTTATTCATAGCTTACGTGTACGTAAACATCAAATGATAATAATTTTATCTCTACTCTTAAACACAGTCGTGTTGCAGCGGTGTAAAAATTTGTCATTAGGTGGTGGATTTCTTCTAGATAGTGGTCTAGGATTCGTCTAGATAGATACTAACTACACTCATACCCATTTCTGCCGCCAATAAGCTGTCCAATTACTGTTATGTTCCGGTTTAAATGAGGAACAGTATGAAAATATTACGGGCTGAGGGGCATTCCATTTTAGTCTAAGATATCTATCTACCTGCAAACAATTTCTTTAAATTGCAGATCCGGTGACGTGCTCGTCACGTTCTACTTTTAATACAATGTAATAAAAGGTCGCTACAATCATTATTTTAGATATTAAGAACAGTTTTAGTTATTCACTGTGTCAAGATAAACAATAATTAGGAAAACAAAATATGTGCAAATCCATCATTTTAAAGACATCTTTCAAAAAATATATTTTTCGTCGCTTTTTGGGAAATCGATATAATTTACTTAGTGGCGGTGAGTTGAGAGTTCCCTTAGACAATCACTTGATGTCGTTATTGCCAAGTGTATCACTGTTATCGCGGTATTTTGTGTTAAAATAAAAACAGTCGTTTGTTTGTAGCTTTGTGTTCAATGTGTCTTAAAGTAATATTTAGTACTTATTCCTAAAATTATAAATTATTTATGTAATGTACGTAAATCTTTTATTATATGTCGTTGTATTTTCAAAAGTATCAAAAGTAATTAATTCCTGCAATTTTTGCCTCCTCTATTTATACTCATTTGCATTTAATCGAAACAACTTGTTCCAGTAATTAATTATTTTGCTGTACAACCGGTTTCGTTTTAGGTAATTACAAATAATGTGTGGAACTTATACCGTGTGTGTATTTAAATGAAATATATAATATTCAACCACAGATAAATTACGGTACAGATTATTATTTAATGATTGCAATATTTAATTATCTTGCATTGCGGCCTTCTGTGCATGTGTGATTTATGTCTATAAACGTACATGCAACTGCATTCTTTTTTTTTTGATTCACTCACCGAGCCAAGCGATATTTATTTTTTAAGGGATTCGTAAAATTTCAGTTCAATTTATTAATGATCTAACAACGAGGACGACTTAAGAAATTTTAATTTATTATAAGTGTTGGCTACATAACTCAATCTCAAAATGATAAATTACTGTGTAATAAACATCTGAGAAGTGGAAATAACTTAGTACATAACTTTATTGATTTATTTTATGAATTAAGCTGCTGTTATGTTTAATCTAATCGACTTTGAAACCGTGCGGAAATATTTAAGCCATGCACCATGATTTAAAACTTTTTTACCATTATTAATTCTTCTTATTTAATGGCCTGTAAATAGTCCTGTAGAAGATAAGAAGTACGATTTGCCATAATCGCTATGCAGACAGAGAGCGATCGCGGTACAAGAAACTTCGTACTTTCAGACGTTGCTGTAAGGCAGGGGTTTGTAAATTTTCTGTAAGTTATTTTTAGAGATGAATATTCTGCGATCTGTGGAAAACCACGAGGGTTTCTACGAATTTCCCTTATACGACTCATACGAAAAGCACTGGATGAGACAGGGTGGTTTATTTTCTTACGCCGGCAATACGCGGAAAATTTATTCCCACTTAATATTATACATTTGAGAGTATGTTTGTTTGGGTGTTCGATTTTCAATCACGCATAAGCGGCCGAACTGATTTTGATGAATACCTTAAAGACCAGAGAAAGAAACCTTAGGGAAATTTTTCACGCAGGCGAAGCTGGAGGCGGAAGCTAGTATTATATATATAATGTACATATCCATAAACAATTACGCCTATCACGTACAGATTATTAAACATTATAATTTAATTGTAAAAAATTACTTTCAAACTTATTTCTCTATTAATTAAATTCCTCTTCCATCCATAATTAATTTAAATATAAATATGTCTAATGAAACGTGATATCTAGTAATAATAAAGGTTTAGGCTTCTTTAGTAACAATAAAAGCTTCTTGATTTGTACAATTAAAATTTTTACGTTGGTCGTTTGAAAGTCATTGAAATTTATTTAAGTATTCATTATAACTTCATTATTTAATCATTTATTACTCATAAATAGCACAAAAGCTTTATGAATTTCATTTATAGAGCCTAAGCTGTGATAAAATATTTTTCGGAAACCTGACCCGTATACCGACAAAGGTCAGAACTGACAATGAGTTGTCGTCTTTCTAGGTTATGAAAGTCCAACAGTGCTTCTATTGTGTAAAACTCCAGTGTTTCATAATTCATTCGAAATCCGTAGGATTTGTAGCCTAGCGAGGTATTGTCGCTGAGATTGAACATAAGCATTGAGTTGTTTTTTTCTACTTATTATATTTAGTGTAAGGAACTTTGACAAATACTTGATCTGGTTTAAAATGTGTTTTATCTTTTTGCTCGTCTTTTGATAACTTAAGTCAGTTCTTATTTTAGAGAAAGATTAAAATTGAAATATAGCATTAATAATTTTTAGTATAGGATATTTTTACTTATTGTATTTTATATAATACAAACAGCCAGGATTTATGCGCAAAGTCAGACATTTTGAACCAGAGAAATGTATTAATTGAAATAAAAAGTTTTTGATAGGTATCCTGTTACATGGTTTCTACATATCTGTCCTATTTCGTTCATATCCGTTCTGTGCTAGCGTGTTGGAACGTAGAACTTAAAACAGATAAAACTTAGTCCTATATTTAAGTTTTATGTTGTCACTTCTGAAACTTGATTTCATTAACATTTAAAAAATCAAAATCTGTAAAATTGCTTTTAAATTATATCTGTCCAAACACACATACTTTCCAAGAATTTGAAATATTGGTATTGGTTTTTAAGTTTTATTCGATCGGACTTTCCCTTATAATAAAAAACTGAGTCAGAATTTGCAATTAAGCGAATATATTACCGGAAAGAGTATATTAAATATATTCGAAAATCATGGACAGAATTTATGTGTAAGGTTCCTTTTAATCAATTTGTCTAAAATTCCGTCATAATCATCATTTCAGCGTTTCACAAGTCCACTGTTGGACCTCCTAATAGGCCTCTCTAAAAACTGCGTTTGCATGTACGTGACTGTCACCAGAGAACCTTTTATTCCCAACGGTTATCTATTCTGCGAGCTATGTGGCCGGCCCAGTGCTAGTTCTGCTTGCTGATCCGAACGACAATGTCGGTTAACCCTAGTTTTGGTGCAGATATCGTTGTTGCAGACTCTATCGCGCAAAGAAACGCCGAACATAGCCCGCCGAGCAACTTTGCGCTTGCTTCAGTGAAAATTCAAGTCTCGGTTGTAAGTCTTCACTGGAAACACGCACTGGTTGTATACTTTGCTCTTGATTTTGAGGTATACTCGACGAAAAGATATGACGTAGTTTCCCGAACGCAGACCAGCCGAGTTGGATTCGTCGATTGACCTCTGGTCCGAACTTGGACTAACCTAATAGTATTGGTATGACGTGGTCGTTAGACATGATCTTGTCCATGTTCATCTTAAGACCAACCTGTAGGGAGACACTTTTGAGGTTATGGAGCATAGTGTTAAGCTCCTCCAGCGATCCTGCCACAAAAAGTCGTCGACAAATCGAAAGTAAGTGATGTATTCGCCTTTGATATTGATACCGTATTCTTTCCAGTTCAGCAGCTTGAAAACATCTTCCAATGCAGGGGTGAAGCATTTCGGTGATATAACTTCACCATGTCTTACACCTCTACGTGTTAGAGCCAAGCGGCGGCCTTTGTTGCTGCTTGAATGGGCCGGCTCGGTAGTACCACGACCTCGCAGAATAGTGGCGTGAAGTAGAGACATCTTGTGCTTTTGCGTTTCGTTCTGTGAGTGAGGTAACCGGCCCACTTCCAATCTCCCATCCCCATTGTCCTTCACAATTCTCAAAACCTTTAAGGTCGGTAACGCACCTGCAGTCCCTTTGGTATTGCAGATATTTGTGGCCGGTGGTAATCACTTACCATCAGGCTTGCTCGTTTACCCCCTTTCCATAAAAAAAACACCTTTTTAAAACTCCATCGTTGTCTAATAAATAAAGATTTAAAAAAAATTCCCTCGTAGGTTTTATAAAACGTTAGAGGAATACGAAAGTTAAATGGAAATCCAACATCAAAGTAATGTTCTCATCAGCATGATAAATTTAATGTACTACTTGACTTATATTTATTGACTATGAACTCACATTTGACGAGTAGGTTATTTACGCAGTTAAGTTAAATCAAAGCAAAATTATCCTCATTAACTACTTAAAAGAAAATAGTAATTCGCTTAACACTGAAATTTCTCAAGATTTGGACGTCACTTTACCACACTTGAAATAAGTACATCGCCCCGTCACAAGTTTGCGTATCAGCTCCCATGTTTCAAGATAGTTATACCGTCATCTGTCAGAAGTCGTTACTTTTTCTAGAAATTTCTATTATAAACTCTTTAGAGTTACGATCCAACAGGATAAGGTAAGGACAATAATTTTTTAAGGCCTTAACCACATGGTGCCATAATTTTGACTTAATTTTTTTAAATTATTTTATTATATTTATTACTTCTATAATTGTGCAACAAAAAATCATAAGTGTAATTATAATACTGCATTCTGTAAATTGTGATTACGACACAATCTGATGTGATTTTAATCTAAAGAAAACTGGGATCTGGTTTGGTCATGCTCGATGGACAGTTAATACTTCTGAACTTTGAAGATTAAACTTTCAAAAGTATGCTAATTTTGTTTATCCCGAGCATGGCTTTTAAAGTACATGCGGTGGTTAGAAGTTCTGAAGTCTAGAAGACGAAGTTAAAGCGTAATTTTCAACATCGGTGACGTCTACTTAAGGTTATGTTGCTGAATGTGATGGTTATTTTGTGAATTTTAATAAATGAAAAATAACAATAAGTAATATTTAAATAAAATAAACTGATTGGATTTTGATTATTTTCATGAGATATGAATTATATATTTTATATGTTACTAGCGATTACCGACGTGGTGACAAATTTTGTCCTAAGAGAATCTCTCCTTATTTCAATAAAAAGTCCATAATCTCTATCTCTGGCAAATTTGTTCATATCGATTCAGTTTCTGAGCGATATTGCATGATAAACATACAAACTTTCCGATTTGCGTGTAAGACAACAGAGCCTACAGGACTTCAGGAATCATAAAAAAGCATTTAAAAAAAGTTCTACCAGATTTCAAGTTAAATCAATTCAAATACTCGTAGATACATAAACACATACAAAACATTGAATATATTAGAATAGATTTGGACGTTGAATAGTAATAATAATAATAAATTTGTACTCAAGTAGTTGCAATAAAAAAATCTTCGTAACTGGGTGTTACCTGTATGGTAGGAGCTAGTGTAGTGAATAAAATAATTGCTTTGCGAGGGAGCTGCAAAAATACAAATTCCTAAATTACTAGATTTCATCTAAGTTGTTTTTCAAGTAACTGATCTATCTGAAGGTCAAAACTGAAACCTCAAAAATATAACTTAATAATTAAATAATAAAAAATTAACGTTTTCCGTGCAATGGTAAAAATTATTTCATATATTATAGCGATTTTGAACTTCAAAATGTAATAAGAAGCGATATTAAGTCTGCTTTGTGTACCTAGGCGAAAACTTAATAACTTAATATATTGCTTAACTTAGTATTGAGTTGTTAATTTTGACTGACAGATTTTAGACGATAATGCGAATCGTTGCTTTAAAAAAAGAGAGATATAATAGATATAAAATAAAATAATTAAGATATAGAACAGAAACAAGCAAAACGAACTCTCGGTTTTCTTGTTGTGAGTTGTAGGGTATTCACGACTCCGGAGGGTAAAATAAACAAAAATATTCATATTTTCCAGCCAACATTACGTGTTTTCTTTGCTATTTTACGAAGCAACTAAGTTAACATTTTTCACTTTATCTCATGTTTATCTCGAATTAAATGCGCGGGAGTTTTATGTTAGCTTAAGGGACTTGTCTGAATAGGAAAACGTATTAGCACTGTTTTTACACGCCAAAATCGTTTTACATTTAGATTAATTATAGAATGTAATAATATATGTAATAATATTCTAATATAAGTTAGTAACCACGTCTTGTTCGCTTTTATCTATTCTGGGGTTTTATTCATCAAAACGGTGTGCGGTTTATTTAAAAATCTATTATTCTTTTTCATTGATCTTTTGAATTCCTCCTAGGTCATTTAGAACGCCTAGGTACGAACACCCTTCGACGTGGAATCAAGAAAGGTACATACTCGCAATCATCCCTGTGGATTAAGATGGTATACAATGATGTCAGTCGGTATCTAGTTCTTGTCACTCATTACTATACAAAACTATAGCGTTATAGTTCTACTTAACACTGGGATTTTGTGAAAAAACTTTGGAAAGTAACCCCGATATGACTACATATTTGTGATTGGTTTCGAATACAGTGATAACTGTCGATATTATCTACTTAGCTATTCTTTATATTTATTTAGGTCCAAGTTTGGCACGAAACTTACACCCTTTCTAATAAATTTAAAACGTATTAAAGCCATTTTACCGCAAAGATTCTAAATATTGACAAAAATACAATTTTTGTAGTAAACTACATCTGCTTGATCTATTTAAACTATTTTGATATAGTATAATATTGCATGTTGATTAAACACTAATATTATTTAAGTGTAATTAAATGTTCAAGAATGCTAACATGCATTCTCTAAAATACACTTATTTTACGTTTCTTTGTTCTAAATGTAATAAAACCATAAATTACTTTGGCATCGATTCTCTCATTATCAATTTACTACTGAGATTCTCGACCCTCAAAACGGTTTTATTTTTATTCTGACCATGAAATACTTTATCCTAAAAACCCAAATTTGATCACGAGAAAGAGGCGAAATTTAATTTTAAAATTAAGCGCTGTGAAAAAAATCTGTTGACAGTACCATTAAGGGCGATAATTAAAGTTCCCTTATAAGATGAGAAAGACATGTTATCTGATAAACCTACGTCCACGGAGTGACGTGAGTCAAAGAACGTTAATTATAGGACTTCATATTTTTTACGTAACGATCATTAAAAAACAGCACATTAAATCACATATATTTCTGTGGGTGACGTAAGACGGATGTTGACTAAGAGAAAGCCTGGAAAATCTCATGAAGTCCTAAGGTTGGCGGATTAACTATCTTAATAAATTCCGGATTGAAAAACAAAAACTGCTGACACGGTCGCTAACCTGTATTAGGTTGGCCAAATTTCATATGTGTAAGTAGAATAGTTTCCAGATTCGAAGGCCTCAATGTTCGAGAGAGGCAATCATAATTTTTGGGATTCACTGACTCATAGATCAAAAATCTACTTATGAACGAACGTACTTTCAATCATTTATATAAACACATAAATTGTGTTTAATATTATGGTTACATTACGTTACTTACGTTACACGTATAGTGTGTGATGTGTTTTACAAAATTAACAACTATAATTACAAGTATGTCAAAGTACCGGCATAGATAAGTATTCTATCGTAGTATATTATTTGAGTATATATATAATCATAATATTTAGTTATTCATATATGCTGTTGAGAGACACTGAATTTTTAATAAACTGATAAAGAAGTCAACTGCGGCGTTCCATTCGCCAGTTTCTTCTCCATAAGAGAAAATTCAATACGAAACTGTGATATACTAAAATTACATTCGATAAGTGAAATTTGAATTTCTGATGTCGAAATAAATGAATTGATTGAACAAAATGTTACGATATCGACAAGACACAATTCGCCAAGTTTTTTAGGGTTTCAATTTTATCATATTGTACAGTTCTTTATTGAAAACTAGCCAAGGATGAATTTTAAATTTATTAATTCTCACATTATTTTATTGTGCTTTCAGAAAATTGATTTTACGTGTAGGCAAGGAACTTAGCATATATTGCAAATTTCGGTTACTTGTTCACGGCCCTGATGTTTTTATTCGTTGTATAGTTTGGTGGGATTATAAAACCACAATTTTTTTTTATATGGAAGGCGGCAAACGAGCATGCGGTTCTCCAGGTGGTAAGTCATAACCGCCGCCCACCTACATCAGCAACGCCAAAGGTGCTGCAGGTGCGTTGCCGGCCTTTAAGAGTATTTGGGAGATGGGAGGGAGGATGAGGAGGGGATGGGAAGGGGGAGTGGGCCTCCGGTTACTCACCGAACAAAACCCATAAGCCTCTACTTCACAGCGGTATTCTGCGAGGCTGTGGTACCAACCCAGTCTAGACGGCCAATTCCAGCATAAGCAAAAACCGTCGCTTGCCTCTACCACGTAATAAGTATATATGTGGTAGAGCCAAGCGACGTAAACCTTCCTTTATAACCTCCGTGAACCTTCGAATATACGAGATACAAGACGATATGTATTAGGAAACAATGAGGAAGTTACTTGAAAAATACATGTCCCATTAGAAAATTAAATTTATTTCATTAAAATCATAAAATATTATTTTTGTTCGATTAATTCTAATCTGGATAGATTAGAAAATTAAATTTATTTCATTAAAATCATAAAATATTATTTTTGTTCGATTAATTCTAATCTGGATAGATTAGAAAATTATTAAGTCTTTATAAATAAAAAATTGGTGGGTGTCAATTTCTTTAAAGTTGCTAGTTTGGCAAAGGTTTGTCTATTTTCTAATATTATTTTTAGGGTTTGAACCTTTAAAAATAGAAACCCATAGATAAGTATTCTATCGTAGTATATTATTTGAGTATATATATAATCATAATATTTAGTTATTCATATATGCTGTTGAGAGACATTGAATTTTTAATAAACTGATAAAGAAGTCAACTGCGGCGTTCCATTCGCCAGTTTCTTCTCCATAAGAGAAAATTCAATACGAAACTGTGATATACTAAAATTACATTCGATAAGTGAAATTTGAATTTCTGATGTCGAAATAAATGAATTGATTGAACAAAATGTTACGATATCGACAAGACACAATTCGCCAAGTTTTTTAGGGTTTCAATTTTCTCATATTGTACAGTTCTTTATTGAAAACTAGCCAAGGTTGAGTTTTAAATTTATTAATTCTCACATTATTTTATTGTGCTTTCAGAAAATTTATTTTACGTGTAGGCAAGGAACTTAGCATATATTGCAAATTTCGGTTACTTGTTCACGGCCCTGATGTTTTTATTCGTTGTATAGTTTGGTGGGATTATAAAACCACAATTTTTATTATATGGAAGGCGGCAAACGAGCAAGCGGTTCTCCTGGTGGTAAGTCATAACCGCCGCCCACCTACATCAGCAACGCCAAAGGTGCTGCAGGTGCGTTGCCGGCCTTTAAGAGTATTTGGGAGATGGGAGGGAGGATGAGGAGGGGAATGGGAAGGGGGAGTGGGCCTCCGGTTACTCACCGAACAAAACCCATAAACCTCTACTTCACAGCGGTATTCTGCGAGGCTGTGGTACCAACCCAGTCTAGACGGCCAATTCCAGCATAAGCAAAAACCGTCGCTTGCCTCTACCACGTAATAAGTATATATGTGGTAGAGCCAAGCGACGTAAACCTTCCTTTATAACCTCCGTGAACCTTCGAATATACGAGATACAAGACGATATGTATTAGGAAACAATGAGGAAGTTACTTGAAAAATACATGTCCCATTAGAAAATTAAATTTATTTCATTAAAATCATAAAATATTATTTTTGTTCGATTAATTCTAATCTGGATAGATTAGAAAATTATTAAGTCTTTATAAATAAAAAATTGGTGGGTGTCAATTTCTTTAAAGTTGCTAGTTTGGCAAAGGTTTGTCTATTTTCTAATATTATTTTTGTTCGATTAATTCTAATCTGGATAGATTAGAAAATTATTAAGTCTTTATAAATAAAAAATTGGTGGGTGTCAATTTCTTTAAAGTTGCTAGTTTGGCAAAGGTTTGTCTATTTTCTAATATTATTTTTTAGGGGTTTGAACCTTTAAAAATAGAAACCCTTAAATGAGTCTGTTCGTTTTAGCAGTATATTTTTTCAGAAATCTTGCAAACACTTGACTTAAAATTTAGCATTAGCACCATCGGCATACGTTAAAATGAAAGCCTTTGCCAAGATCAAAACATATCCCACAAAGGCAGCATGCCGTGATCACCCAGGCTTGGTCACCGGATATGAGCCCGTTTTTTATTTAAGCGGATACTTAAAATCCAACGTTTACAAAAATAATCCATGCACTGTAACGCATATAAAAGAAACGCCGTGAAATCAGTATAATGCTCAGGCGCTCTGCAAACGCGTTGTTTAAAACATGCTGCACTCGAAGAGTATGTGAGGCTTGATGGTCGCCATAAGTAGACAAAAGTTTTTAATTTTTATTTATCCCTATTTATTTATTGTTTCAAAGTTTCAATAAACATAATATTTGGTATGTGATTTGACGTGTAAATTTTTTTTTACATATTCTCTAAGTTGAAAATCTGCCCTTGGAAGTACATGTACTTACTTCCAAGGTAAATACACAGGTTGTACATGTACTTCAAACTTTATTTACTTTAATTATTATAAAGACATTAAATATAACAAACGGATTGTTAATAATTAAATTCAGACCGCCACTGTTGTTGTGATTAAGATCGTAATCTCTCACAGATATGAACGTAATGCTGGATTCTGTGGACGTCTCATCTATGTAGTACCGTAATTTATCAAATGGTTGTTAGAACCCACAATATACCCACACTTTAACGAGGCGGATATTTTGAAAAGACTTAAATAAACATAATATATCACCAATGTGTTTCTATTATTAATGTTTTATTTACAACAATAGACTTTAGTGACGTTATTTTCGTTTTTAGCTACTAGTGCCTATTTCTAAATATCGTATATTCCGAAAAAATTAAGTATTTCTGTGTTTCTCTTTTGAAATTGAGTTAAATAATAAAAATAATGTAATCATAGCTTAGACATTTTTGCAAAAATTATAATTTAACTTTAATATTATTAATGGGACCATAGACATACACTTGACTTAGTGGTAAGTATACCTGACTGCTGAGCCAAGTGTTCTGGGTTTGAATCTAAGCGGAAGCCTAAAATTCTGAACGTGTTGAAACAATCGGAATTCTATTGTTAGGACATGTGAAGACATAATGTGTAAAACACAGACTATTGTTTTTTGCGTCTGGTTGTGCTTGATATAACGCTTCCTGTGATGTTATCGCATAAGCGTTACATCGGATATATCATTACATAGGTAAAGACGGTAAAGTGCGTCTGTTGTTGCCCGTTCTTCACTGGCGGCACTATAATGAAATAATATAAAATCGGCCAGGAGGATATCATTAGCATACGTAAGAATTTTCTTTTTCACGCATCGTGATAACCAGAATATCAAATTTAAAGACTAGTTTTATAGCCGTAAAGAATTAAAACAAAACTTAAAATCTTCTTCTCCATCAACCTATTTAAGTCTACCGCTGAAATTAGACCCCACCGAGAAAGCGCGGCGAAAGCGAAAGACCTAACTAAAGCTGTGCGATTTGGGTTCGGCAAATTTGGACAGATTTTTCGCCATCATTCGGTCTCTAGGTCCATGCTTGTTAGCTAGCAGGACAGAGAGCTTAGCATTTGGGGAAAAGATGATATATTCCCACTTACACCGTAAATTACTGAGTACTGATTACTGATGATATCAGTAATTACCAGAGCCGGCAAGTGGCCCTTTAGATAAATTTTTGTCCTATTTCTGTGTTCCTTCTATCCTGAAAACAGATTTTGTTTATGTAAATAACACAAATGTTATATTGCTTAGTTGATCTACTTTCTAGGGAAGACAGATTATTAATGTGTGAAATTTTTCTTTGTTTTCCGTGAGCTAAATATAAGTATAAACATTTTTCTTTGGAATACAAAGTATACTGTAACTTATTCATTACATATTTAATTAATTAACGAGCAGTACACGAAAAAACAAAATAAGGATAGGTAACAAAAATTGAACTACTAACAAAAAGTAAACTAAACAACTCTTTAACACAGTTAAATAATGAACATAATATCGGAGACTACCTTACTATAAGTACTCGCCGGAAGCCGTGCTCGAATATGACCGCGCCAGGCTGAGACCGGCCCATTATCACGGACAGGACGATTCTTGCGAACAAGCCTGATATCGTGTTGATGGATCGGGCACAGTCGAGGATATTTTTGGTCGACAAAACCATTCCATATAACGAGAACTTCGTGAAAGCTGAAACAGATAAGAAAACAAAATATCTGGACCTGGCTCACGAGGTGACCGATATGCCGACCGAAATTATTCCTATAATCGTCTCTGCAAATGGGTTAATCCCAGTCAGCCTCTCGGCACATCAGAGGCTGCTAGGACGGACCGCTCTCAGCTCAAATGCAGAAGGCGGTGCTTCTTGATACCGCTCGCATCCTCCGCCGGTTTCTTTCCCTTTCCCCCTAACCCTCGGCCGTCTGGTCTCCCCTGCCGAGGGCTTCCGTCTGGTTAGGTTATAAATTATTTATTTATTTTATTGTGTTTTATGAATGCATACATATTTATGTATATATCTAAATAACCCCCCATAATAAAAAAAAATATAATATTATTATCATTACTTTTCATTGTTCATTTCTGAACATAAGTCCCTTCAAGAAATCGCCAGCAAGACACGGGTGCTGCTGTTTTCGAAGGTTTGGGTTCGGATATTTCGGACGGCCATGAACATTATCTGCCATCTATCGGTAGCCAGAGCCACGCTTATTAGCTAACAAGGTTCACCATGTGCAGTCGAGGTATGTAATCATACATCTCTTATACAATTATTACACTGTTCGGAACCAAAAACGATTTTATTGACTTACGGAAATTTTGTGACATTACGGCTAAGGCCCACTGTACGAAATAGCTCCCTCATTCTTTATATTAAATCATTATGTAGCACTGTGCCTACTGTACCGCAATGACGAGCTGCTCTGTAAGTTTCTTAAGAAACTGACGCTCGAAGATTCTACGAACTTTTACCGCGGCGGTGATACATCAAGCAATCTCTCACGGAGTAGGTGGATTCGCCAGTACTTCCTGTCAAAGGACATAATTTACGTTACAGCACGGCGATATTTATCGGCTTCGTGTAAAGAAAAGATGCCTAATAGTTTTACATCTTTGCTTTCACACGTCAAATGAAACTAGGCTTAAATAAATCAACGTTGTTTTTGTTTCAGTGTGACGCAGAGCCAGTTGCGTGTAAATAACACCAATTTTGTTTAGTTTCTTCACAGATTTTTTCCTTGTAATTAATTTATATTCGTTGTAGCGTTTATCTTCCTTGACACTTTCCGTTACTGAATTTATTATATTTTGAAAATATTTATATTGTTTAGGTTATAATCAGAGTACATTGATAATTTAAATTGTAACAATGCATGTATATGCTTTATGTCCATGATATTTAATAAACAATACTTTGTATTTTACGGAGAAATACGCTTTAATGATAATATGGATACCGCATTGTCATTTACATGCTATTGTTTCGAACATGTGCCTGTGCCTAATTTGCTAACCAGTTCATGTTTCACAGTAAATTAAAAACTATATTTGTATTATTATTAGATATTATTTGTTAATGAAGTATCATTGAATAACCAAAATTATGAAGCTTAGGGACAGTTAGCATTTCAGTACAGATGAAAGTCGGCTAGGAAATCAAATATTTAAAAATTACAAGACTTAGTTTACTTCATAGGTTAAGGATTATAAGTTTTAGATATTTTAGGTTCTTGTTTTAGACAAGAAAAATAAGTAAATATTTTTTAATATTTTTATGGTATTACTACCATATCAGCCCGGCGCTATCCCGTGCCTGTAGTATATGTAGATCATATACAGAAATAATTATTGAAAAAAAAAAAAAATTTGCAGTTTTGTCTTCCCTTTGCTTATGTTCAGAAAAATCCATAACGAGTATAAAGTCTTTTCCTCATTTGATTGTTGAGAGAGTCTGAAAAGTTTTTATGACATTATAGATAGACTCTCTGGAATTAATACTCTCCTTTCGTCAAGTCGACTGGCGAAACCAGTTACGTGAAAATAAAAATTGACAACAGTACATTATTGACACAATTGTAAAACATATCTTTTAATCCGCTTGAGTTTAGAAGTATAAATATTAAATTTAGATAAATTGCTCTCATTTCACTGACAAAAAATCCATCAGGGTATATTTGATTATGAATATTTATATACACACCAATATATAATTATGTACACACACGCATATATATATATATGTCACAATATACAATATGTATGCCAAATAAACAATTGAGTTTTTAAAAGAAACTATTGGCATTTTCATATTATTCATTTTTCATTAACGGCAAGGGTAAGGGGGTAAGCACCACAGATATTAAAAAAAAATTATAATATTCACGTCCACTATTGAGGGAAGTGTGGGTACTGCAAAAAGGGATCAGTGGATACTTTGAATAATAAAGGACGAGAACAAAATGAAACGCAATTAAATCCGTATTAGTTTATATATTTGTTTCATGTCAAATAAATCTCTTTTTATATATTTATCTACATATATATAGAGAGTGATTTGTGAAAAACAATGTCAGTCTGTGTGTCACTCATAAACTCAAATATCACTGGATAGATTGAGTAAAAATTTAGGGGTTATGTGTTAGGTAAATTACTTGCTTATGCTTTAGAACAAAAATATATAATTTTATGTAATGATATACAGTAAGATCTCTTGACAGTTTGCCCAATAATGATGGGTCTACATTTTTAGTCCTTTCAACCCAATTTTAAATTCAAAAAGCCCAAATAAGGTATTACAAGCACTGCGAAGCGTGGTATCATTTAGTTAGTAAAACATAAAAACAAATTATTGTTAGCCCGTGTGTCACTTCAAGACTCCAATGGATCGAGTGGTTTAAGTACTTAAACCATAAATTTGAATAACTAAAATGAATAACTAACATAAATAGAAACTTTACTACTTTATGTATAATTTACTAAAGGATATTTTTTTACAAAATATCCTAAGTGAAACATGACAGGGTTCTAGTAATTATTTATATAGTAATTATTAATCTTAAAATAAGTCACAATTTCGGATAGAACTCAAAATCCCATAAAATGGAAATGTCAAATCTGTGCAAGCAAAATTTCCTTCATAATTTTTAAGTCGGGATTGTCAATTTTATAAACCATTTTCACACAGAAAGTGTTTTTCTCTACCGTTTGGTGTTTTAGTGTAGCGTTTTGATGAAAAATGTGGTGTTATGTAGTGAAAAGTTAACATAAACAATTAGGACTAATAAATGATCACTATGACTTGCAGACCCCTTCTGATTTTGTGGAGAAGATTATAATCCCTCATAAATTTGAGCATCATGCTCAATCTTGTTGACGTCTCATCTATGCAAGGTAATTTATCAAATAATTGTTAGAACTAACAATAACGCACGCTCCTACAAAGCAAGCATTTTAGTGAGACCGAAATAAACACAATGTACGATGATTTTAACTAAATTGTTGTAAGTAAATTACTCCAGTTTGTTGTTGTTTTTGGATTTATGTATTTGTTACCAAGTACGTAGAATATTAGGGTTACAAGCTTCAGTAAATAGTTTTCATCGAGGAATATTAAACCGTTTATAACTCTTATAGGTAACTTAAACCAAGGTATGTAACATTATTTTAATAGTCTTTGCTTATTGTGTAACAAAATGATTTTCTAATTTGGACGCATTACAATTACTTTACATCTAAGGTCATAGAGTCCGTAATGCTCGCAAAACCGACTGCTATCCGAATAACCGAATTATTACGTGCCGTCTTCGATCCCGTCTATCTCAGAGGCGAATAATGTTACAAAACTATTTTCAAGGGGATTAAGGTTAGTTCAGATATAAGAATGAGTATTCCAAATTTTATCTTGGTCAAATAGTTTCTTCAATAGAGCACAGGCTTATCCAAGAAATACATGTAAAACAGACAGCCAGATTCTCGACAAGACTATACGTTACCTGAAAAAAGAAATGAAATGTATAATTATTCCGTGTCTACACGTTATTGGTAGCTTTTTGACAAGCAAAACATTGATTGAAAGCCAGAATTTACAAACCTACTTTGCAAAATTTTCAATCAAGAACTGAGCAAGACCTTCAGAAACCTGGGAAGTTTTAGATAACACAGTCCTGGAGCCTTACCCGCTTAGCAACAAATAATTTTATAAACCATTTTCACACAGAAAGTGTTTTCTCTACCGTTTGGTGTTTTAGTGTAGCGTTTTGATGAAAAATGTGGTGTTATGTAGTGAAAAGTTAACATAAACAATTAGGACTAATAAATGATCACTATGACTTGCAGACCCCTTCTGATTTTGTGGAGAAGATTATAATCCCTCATAAATTTGAGCATCATGCTCAATCTTGTTGACGTCTCATCTATGCAAGGTAATTTATCAAATAATTGTTAGAACTAACAATAACGCACGCTCCTACAAAGCAAGCATTTTAGTGAGACCGAAATAAACACAATGTACGATGATTTTAACTAAATTGTTGTAAGTAAATTACTCCAGTTTGTTGTTGTTTTTGGCTTTATGTATTTGTTACCAAGTACGTAGAATATTAGGGTTACAAGCTTCAGTAAATAGTTTTCATCGAGGAATATTAAACCGTTTATAACTCTTATAGGTAACTTAAACCAAGGTATGTAACATTATTTTAATAGTCTTTGCTTATTGTGTAACAAAATGATTTTCTAATTTGGACGCATTACAATTACTTTACATCTAAGGTCATAGAGTCCGTAATGCTCGCAAAACCGACTGCTATCCGAATAACCGAATTATTACGTGCCGTCTTCGATCCCGTCTATCTCAGAGGCGAATAATGTTACAAAACTATTTTCAAGGGGATTAAGGTTAGTTCAGATATAAGAATGAGTATTCCAAATTTTATCTTGGTCAAATAGTTTCTTCAATAGAGCATAGGCTTATCCAAGAAATACATGTAAAACAGACAGCCAGATTCTCGACAAGACTATACGTTACCTGAAAAAAGAAATGAAATGTATAATTATTCCGTGTCTACACGTTATTGGTAGCTTTTTGACAAGCAAAACATTGATTGAAAGCCAGAATTTACAAACCTACTTTGCAAAATTTTCAATCAAGAACTGAGCAAGACCTTCAGAAACCTGGGAAGTTTTAGATAACACAGTCCTGGAGCCTTACCCGCTTAGCAACAAATAATTTTACAAACTGTGACGTCGTATCCCTGTAAAATCATACCATGTTATTTTTTTTTTATAATGGTTTCGTTTATCCAATACATGGTTGTCAATAAACGAAACCATGTCTTGGATACGAATGGACACGGTATGATTTTATCGAGAAATAACTAGTATATGTAACGAGGATATTATCGAGAATAAGGCCCCTGACAAGAAGTTGTCATGTTTTTTCACTTATTTGTTTTGGTGTGATTATATCTTCCTCGTTCTCCGACCTTATAGCATATTAATATAATCCTAAGTGTGACAAGGAAGATGAATGAGTGTTTTTGTGTTTGCGCTAATACTTACGGTACTATTATAATATATTCTAGCGCAGATCGCCTTTCTGTCTATTTCAATAACCTATCTATCGTTGAATTTGCTTCCTATTACTAAATATATATATATATATATATATACTAAATATTGCATCGGACGGCTCAGTGGTGCAGTGGCTTAGAGTTCAGACGCGGCGCTGAAGGTTGCGCGTTCTATTCACGCACGGGATAAATGTTTGTATAGTTTACAAATAATGTTCTGGATCGGGGTGGTTGTCCATGTGCAATTTATGTACGTAAATAGCCTGCGCAGTAGAGGATGAAAGTTTTTAGCGTGAACGAACTTTTTTTATGAAGATGTTTTTTTATTGTCTGTTTTTTTTATTTGCGAAGAGTTTTTTTCTTTTAATTAAAGTAATTTTTAGTCTACTATTACACTAAAACGATATACCACTGACTAATCACGAAATTTCAGGAACTATTGTTTCTTCTAACGTGAAATTTGACAGATACGTTTCGTTCCTAAAGGGAGAAATGGAGATTATATGGCTGTCTAGAAATCAAATTATTTTGAAGTCAGACACAATAAAAACGATATTTAGGTTAAAAGTTTTAAACAATAAATTGAAAAACAACACATGGGAGAGTAGAACGGGGTACGAAATAATATTTACTATTATATTTTTCTTGAAAGGAAATAAAAATACGTTTCTAAATATATATGATTTGATTTTCGAAACAGAAAGTATTTATTTTCGAAAGTAATAAAAGTACATGTAAATTACAAACTCCACGCATACGTGCGCGCAGTCGAGAGCAACAGTTCGTTTATTATATTCTAATCATAACAAAACTATAATATGAAGTCGAATAAGTGAAACATCTTTACTATATACTCAATCTGTGTCTTCACAGAATCTGAATGTCATCACTTCATTATTTGAAAATGATTAAATTGGCAATTATTCTAACAAATTAATCAATTATTAATTCAACTCTGAAGATGTAAGGCGAAACCGGACGGTGCGTTAAATAAATAAATAAAATGTGTTGTGAAACTAGTACAAGGGGTTATAATAATCCCCCGTAATTCAGTTCAATTAGATAGGTACTGAGATGGGATTTTTATTTTATTACCGAGCAAAAGTAATAAAGATGTTTCAGTATTTGTTTCTTGAAGTGATGCTGAGTGAAAGGTCAAGTATTACATTGTCCTTTGTTAGCATCGCTTGGGTGACTGCTACATCAGAATAATGTCACTTACGAGTATTATATTATGTCGAACATTATTCGTATCACATGGGGTACGAGTAATTTGTTATTCTGTGCTTGCTATATACATATAAAGTGAGAATATTTAATGTAAAATTAATAATAGATTATGTAACATTCATTATAAATACATGAGAGAGTATGAGACACTGAAATTTTTATCTGCGCGCATTTCTGTAGAATAGACATATTTTTAATATGTATTCGACACACCAATAGTGTTTTGGTATCAAACTCATTGTAATGAACTTCTACAATTGACTGTTTCGTTACTTTAATTCGTTTTATTGAATTTCATTCATTATTTGAAAATGATTAAATTGGCAATTATTCTAACAAATTAATCAATTATTAATTCAACTCTGAAGATGTAAGGCGAAACCGGACGGTGCGTTAAATAAATAAATAAAATGTGTTGTGAAACTAGTACAAGGGGTTATAATAATCCCCGTAATTCAGTTCAATTAGATAGGTACTGAGATGGGATTTTATTTTATTACTACAAAAAGTAATAAAATGTTTGTATAGTTTACAAATAATGTTCTGGATCGGGGTGGTTGTCCATGTGCAATTTATGTACGTAAATAGCCTGCGCAGTAGAGGATGAAAGTTTTTAGCGTGAACGAACTTTTTTTATGAAGATGTTTTTTTATTGTCTGTTTTTTTTATTTGCGAAGAGTTTTTTTCTTTTAATTAAAGTAATTTTTAGTCTACTATTACACTAAAACGATATACCACTGACTAATCACGAAATTTCAGGAACTATTGTTTCTTCTAACGTGAAATTTGACAGATACTTTTCGTTCCCTAAAGGGGAGAAATGGAGATTATATGGCTGTCTAGAAATCAAATTATTTTGAAGTCAGACACAATAAAAACGATATTTAGGTTAAAAGTTTTAAACAATAAATTGAAAAACAACACATGGGAGAGTAGAACGGGGTACGAAATAATATTTACTATTATATTTTTCTTGAAAGGAAATAAAAATACGTTTCTAAATATATATGATTTGATTTTCGAAACAGAAAGTATTTATTTTCGAAAGTAATAAAAGTACATGTAAATTACAAACTCCACGCATACGTGCGCGCAGTCGAGAGCAACAGTTCGTTTATTATATTCTAATCATAACAAAACTATAATATGAAGTCGAATAAGTGAAACATCTTTACTATATACTCAATCTGTGTCTTCACAGAATCTGAATGTCATCACTTCATTATTTGAAAATGATTAAATTGGCAATTATTCTAACAAATTAATCAATTATTAATTCAACTCTGAAGATGTAAGGCGAAACCGGACGGTGCGTTAAATAAATAAATAAAATGTGTTGTGAAACTAGTACAAGGGGTTATAATAATCCCCCGTAATTCAGTTCAATTAGATAGGTACTGAGATGGGATTTTTATTTTATTACCGAGCAAAAGTAATAAAGATGTTTCAGTATTTGTTTCTTGAAGTGATGCTGAGTGAAAGGTCAAGTATTACATTGTCCTTTGTTAGCATCGCTTGGGTGACTGCTACATCAGAATAATGTCACTTACGAGTATTATATTATGTCGAACATTATTCGTATCACATGGGGTACGAGTAATTTGTTATTCTGTGCTTGCTATATACATATAAAGTGAGAATATTTAATGTAAAATTAATAATAGATTATGTAACATTCATTATAAATACATGAGAGAGTATGAGACACTGAAATTTTTATCTGCGCGCATTTCTGTAGAATAGACATATTTTTAATATGTATTCGACACACCAATAGTGTTTTGGTATCAAACTCATTGTAATGAACTTCTACAATTGACTGTTTCGTTACTTTAATTCGTTTTATTGAATTTCATTCATTATTTGAAAATGATTAAATTGGCAATTATTCTAACAAATTAATCAATTATTAATTCAACTCTGAAGATGTAAGGCGAAACCGGACGGTGCGTTAAATAAATAAATAAAATGTGTTGTGAAACTAGTACAAGGGGTTATAATAATCCCCCGTAATTCAGTTCAATTAGATAGGTACTGAGATGGGATTTTTATTTTATTACCGAGCAAAAGTAATAAAGATGTTTCAGTATTTGTTTCTTGAAGTGATGCTGAGTGAAAGGTCAAGTATTACATTGTCCTTTGTTAGCATCGCTTGGGTGACTGCTACATCAGAATAATGTCACTTACGAGTATTATATTATGTCGAACATTATTCGTATCACATGGGGTACGAGTAATTTGTTATTCTGTGCTTGCTATATACATATAAAGTGAGAATATTTAATGTAAAATTAATAATAGATTATGTAACATTCATTATAAATACATGAGAGAGTATGAGACACTGAAATTTTTATCTGCGCGCATTTCTGTAGAATAGACATATTTTTAATATGTATTCGACACACCAATAGTGTTTTGGTATCAAACTCATTGTAATGAACTTCTACAATTGACTGTTTCGTTACTTTAATTCGTTTTATTGAATTTCATTCATTATTTGAAAATGATTAAATTGGCAATTATTCTAACAAATTAATCAATTATTAATTCAACTCTGAAGATGTAAGGCGAAACCGGACGGTGCGTTAAATAAATAAATAAAATGTGTTGTGAAACTAGTACAAGGGGTTATAATAATCCCCCGTAATTCAGTTCAATTAGATGGGTACTGAGATGGGATTTTTATTTTATTACCGAGCAAAAGTAATAAAGATGTTTCAGTATTTGTTTCTTGAAGTGATGCTGAGTGAAAGGTCAAGTATTACATTGTCCTTTGTTAGCATCGCTTGGGTGACTGCTACATCAGAATAATGTCACTTACGAGTATTATATTATGTCGAACATTATTCGTATCACATGGGGTACGAGTAATTTGTTATTCTGTGCTTGCTATATACATATAAAGTGAGAATATTTAATGTAAAATTAATAATAGATTATGTAACATTCATTATAAATACATGAGAGAGTATGAGACACTGAAATTTTTATCTGCGCGCATTTCTGTAGAATAGACATATTTTTAATATGTATTCGACACACCAATAGTGTTTTGGTATCAAACTCATTGTAATGAACTTCTACAATTGACTGTTTCGTTACTTTAATTCGTTTTATTGAATTTCATTCATTATTTGAAAAAGAACTGTTTAAATTACGATAGTAAAAGGAAAATCCTGCTACAAAATCAGTGCAATTTCTGCCTCGAATCTAAAAAAAATAATGTTATTAAGGAACGACGACGACGATGTAATTTGAGAAGAAAGGAGATAACGTGAGCCGTCAGAATATTGGAAGCTGGCTCTCGGCAACTCTCTATGGCCCAGGGCAGTACATAAAGTGTAATGTTTTCATTACTTTGCGGCTGTGGTTGGGTGCTTTATTTTAATAAATTAATCAATTATTAATTCAACTCTGAAGATGTAAGGCGAAACCGGACGGTGCGTTAAATAAATAAATAAATAAATAAATAAATAAATAAATAAATAAATAAATAAATAAATAAATAAATAAAATGTGTTGTGAAACTAGTACAAGGGGTTATAATAATCCCCGTAATTCAGTTCAATTAGATAGGTACTGAGATGGGATTTTATTTTATTACCGAGCAAAAGTAATAAAGATGTTTCAGTATTTGTTTCTTGAAGTGATGCTGAGTGAAAGGTCAAGTATTACATTGTCCTTTGTTAGCATCGCTTGGGTGACTGCTACATCAGAATAATGTCACTTACGAGTATTATATTATGTCGAACATTATTCGTATCACATGGGGTACGAGTAATTTGTTATTCTGTGCTTGCTATATACATATAAAGTGAGAATATTTAATGTAAAATTAATAATAGATTATGTAACATTCATTATAAATACATGAGAGAGTATGAGACACTGAAATTTTTATCTGCGCGCATTTCTGTAGAATAGACATATTTTTAATATGTATTCGACACACCAATAGTGTTTTGGTATCAAACTCATTGTAATGAACTTCTACAATTGACTGTTTCGTTACTTTAATTCGTTTTATTGAATTTCATTCATTATTTGAAAAAGAACTGTTTAAATTACGATAGTAAAAGGAAAATCCTGCTACAAAATCATTGCAATTTCTGCCTCGAATCTAAAAAAAATAATGTTATTAAGGAACGACGACGACGATGTAATTTGAGAAGAAAGGAGATAACGTGAGCCGTCAGAATATTGGAAGCTGGCTCTCGGCAACTCTCTATGGCCCAGGGCAGTACATAAAGTGTAATGTTTTCATTACTTTGCGGCTGTGGTTGGGTGCTTTATTTTAATAAATTAATCAATTATTAATTCAACTCTGAAGATGTAAGGCGAAACCGGACGGTGCGTTAAATAAATAAATAAATAAATAAATAAATAAAATGTGTTGTGAAACTAGTACAAGGGGTTATAATAATCCCCGTAATTCAGTTCAATTAGATAGGTACTGAGATGGGATTTTATTTTATTACCGAGCAAAAGTAATAAAGATGTTTCAGTATTTGTTTCTTGAAGTGATGCTGAGTGAAAGGTCAAGTATTACATTGTCCTTTGTTAGCATCGCTTGGGTGACTGCTACATCAGAATAATGTCACTTACGAGTATTATATTATGTCGAACATTATTCGTATCACATGGGGTACGAGTAATTTGTTATTCTGTGCTTGCTATATACATATAAAGTGAGAATATTTAATGTAAAATTAATAATAGATTATGTAACATTCATTATAAATACATGAGAGAGTATGAGACACTGAAATTTTTATCTGCGCGCATTTCTGTAGAATAGACATATTTTTAATATGTATTCGACACACCAATAGTGTTTTGGTATCAAACTCATTGTAATGAACTTCTACAATTGACTGTTTCGTTACTTTAATTCGTTTTATTGAATTTCATTCATTATTTGAAAAAGAACTGTTTAAATTACGATAGTAAAAGGAAAATCCTGCTACAAAATCATTGCAATTTCTGCCTCGAATCTAAAAAAAATAATGTTATTAAGGAACGACGACGACGATGTAATTTGAGAAGAAAGGAGATAACGTGAGCCGTCAGAATATTGGAAGCTGGCTCTCGGCAACTCTCTATGGCCCAGGGCAGTACATAAAGTGTAATGTTTTCATTACTTTGCGGCTGTGGTTGGGTGCTTTATTTTAATAAATTAGTAATCAATACACGACCATAGTCGTAATAAGTACACTAACCGATGATTGAATTAAAGGCCTGCTCAATCGACAGACTTACATCCTTCTTGTTTTAGTAAATATTATGATGCATGAGATATGCTTTATTTTCTTTCAACGCACCATAAGATCTTTTTGCCCATTAAGTAACAACGTTAGGATGGCAGGGTGATAATGAGGATACCTTCTTCTAATCGTTGTTCTTAAAAAAAGTCTTCAATGAAATCGCCATCAAAACTAGCTCGTCAAACATAGAAAGTTTTCTTGTTCTACTAGCGCAGTGCTGCTACCTTCGGCCTAGAGATGCTGCTTCTCATCGCTAGTCTGTTGGTAGGGTTCGGCATAGTACAACGGATATTTCGCCATCACTTAGTCAGCAAACTGACGAGGCTCTGTCGATCAACTGATGCCTCCATAAGACCCAGCTGGCTGCACCGCGTCCAAGTGAGGTTGAAATTTAAAGGTGAGGTTGGTATATTCGCGTCCTTTTTTCAATTATGTAATACGAGCTAATAGCGGAAACATTGATAATTTACGTTTTGCTATAAAACCCCTGATTTATTTGATGCCAATAGTATATTAATATAGTTATATCACCATGTATGTGCAAATCAAAATAAATGTCAGCTTTTGCTGGCTCTGTCTTGGAGAATTGGCCTATTATCAGGATTGGGCTTAAATAGGCTGATTTAATAGATGGGTGTGGTAAAGCCAAGCGGCGGATTTGTTGCTACGCGCATGGGCCGGCTCGACCGGGGAAGTACCACGGCCTCGCAGAATACTGGATCTTGTGCTTCTGCGTTTCATTCGGTGTGTGATGTAAACGGAGGTCTACTCTTTAATTCTTACTTTATAAAATCGCACGATATTTTCTAACGTTATGAGGCTAATTCCTTGTAGAGAAATTGAGTAGAAAGCATTATAAGTACGAAATAAGCATTAATAAAAGAGAAAGTATTGTGAATAATTAATTAATTTAACTTTTCCCTTTATTTGAAATTTTAAACGGTTGAGAAATTTAAGTCGTATTTCAGTTTGGAATACAAAATCAAATATTTAATTATGCTGTTACTATTTAAACAACTAAGTATAGTCATACTATTCCTGAACACGTCCGACCATTGGAAAATGAATGTTTTATGAACCACGATTTAATATAATGTGATTTGATTTATTAATATTCATATAACGACATAAAGTTCGACTTTTAACCGCAGTACCAATAGTTATGAAAAATAACAATTTCTAGCAAACAGTGTAAGACGACCTCCAAAAAGAAGAAGTCTCGAGGAGGCTTAAGGCAGTGCTTGGTTGCGACTTTTGGGTGTGGCATATGTTCAGCAGTATACTTCCGACGGACTGTAATAATTAACTACTATCTAAGAAAGTGTCGCTGTTGTTCATAGGCTTGCTTCTCATGTTTTGGAACCGAGAAGAACTCACTGATCCAGCTCAGATGTTTGTCTGTATATCTTCTTCTATCGGCGGTGTTGTGTAGCGGGTCTTCCAATTTCCTTTAATATGACCGAAGAGGCCGATAATTGCCTCATGCTTGTGAACAGGCGTTGCTTATAGGGGTTGATCAGGTTGGGTTTGCAAATCCTACATGAGTTTTTCATATTACTCTTTTTTTTAAGTGTCTAATTTTATCTTACAATGTGCTTTAATTGCTTGTCCTTTGCTTATTCTTTATAAGACTATTCGTTGCTTTTTATTTATTATATGTTGTATTATTTCTAATATATAAATCTGTTTAAAAAAGAGGATACCCACCGAGATGCATTCGCCAGTTTCTTTTCTGTCAGGAGAACCTCATTACAAAACAGTGGTAGATTTAAAAAAGACTATTGCCAAACGAAATCTGAATTTTTTACGTCAAATACAGATTTATCATTTTCATTTTATAGCATTTTTCATTTTCATTTAATTTCTTTGTAAACATCTCGTCGCAACATATTTTTATTTTCTAAATGTGTCGGTATCAACAGTATGATTTCCTTATTAAGCTGTGGTAATTTAATTTATATTGTTGCAACACGTCATTAGTTAAAAATTTTAGTATCGCTGGCATCTCTAATGGACCTGAATTTCGAACAATGCAATTAAATTACATCTTATTTTATTATATTAATAAAACTCTCAGTTTTTTCTGCTAAAAATCTACGTACTTAAAATCTGGCTTACTATCGAAAAGTGTTCTCTAGATTCTAATAGCTATCGCCTGAAAGGTTTCGATAATTTGATTTCTAACAGAAGAACCCAAATTCATTAAATGTAACTAAAGAATCGAAAAAGATCGAATAATATTACTATCTATTCAAATTATCAACTTCTCGGTAAAAGCTTAAAAATAGCTTAAAATCAGTGGATAGCAAGCATTAAAAAACTTTTTCGCCACTGGGGACACTATAATTTGCTAGATTTTTGCTCTTTTGCTCTTTTTATGCCTAAGAAGCCCTCTAGGAGGTATCACCCTCTTTCCTTTTTCTGCA
Organism: Bhutanitis thaidina; assembly: GCA_029286595.1. Taxonomy (NCBI): domain Eukaryota; kingdom Metazoa; phylum Arthropoda; class Insecta; order Lepidoptera; family Papilionidae; genus Bhutanitis; species Bhutanitis thaidina. Next base: position 5,819,604 of record JAGSMS010000012.1, on the reverse strand, counting down.
GTTTTCTTTACTCATTAGCAATACAACCAGTGATTTGTTCCAGCTTAAAAGGTATAGAGAGCCAGTATAATTAACGTCTGTTATTTGCATCTTAGTCCTTATGGGTTACAACGCGTCTGTAAATTTCTTCGATTTAAGTTGTTGTCCATGGGACGCAGTAACTACTTACCATCAGTTGAATTGTTTGACTTTTCTTGACTTTGTCACTCAAGTGTTATAAAACATATTTCACATTCGAAGTCTCTCGGGAAAATTGCATTTTGATGAAAATTTTAATTAAAGGCCCTGGTGCTGGTGGTAAAGGTACTGGTTCATTTTACATGTTGTATGAATCACGAAGTGCTTTTATTTCAGTTATGTTACAAATAGGATTTAGATGGCAAAGTTGTAGTAGTGAGAGGATGTCAATCACCAAAGCTATACCATCGTCATAAAGTCGCCGAATAAATAGTAAGCCCATTTAAAAGAAAACTTTCCAGAGTCGTTCGCATATTACTGTGTGGAATGCTTCGAAAATAAAAACAAACTGAAAACAAATTTTCACTGTCATGTTCAATGAGGATTAGTAATCGTGTGCTCTTCTCTTTTACAAATCCTGCTTAGTCATGTGCTACTTGTTGCCAAATATAAGCTTGCAGACGTATTAAGGGCATGCACCATTATAATACTTATATGAGATATCGATATCAGTATGTATATGTAGTTATTAATGTGCATTATTTAGATTTAAATGATGATTCAGTTCAACGAACAAGCCCGGCGATTACGGCCATCTCACGGTATCATTTAACACTAAGAACCTTTTTCTCGACAGTGTTACTACATGCATTAAAGCTTTGCCGCATTTTACAAGTGAGCTCCTCTTTAGGAACGTTATCCTTTTGAAAATGCACAATAATATAAGGTGGATCCTCTGTAGTTATTGTGCATTTTGTGAAAGCACTTTATGGCATAAAGAACAAACTATAAATATTTAACGGCGACGAAATAAAAGCAATATCTTCAACTTTTATGTGTAATGTACCATCAAAATTGTTTTATCTATTGCAAATGGAAACATAGTTTTATTTATTCCTTTAAATATTCCACGAGAATATCTACAAAGTGATACCTACAAGCTGGTAAGAGCAATATTAATAAAACTCTCAGTTTTTCTGCTAAAATCTACGTACTTAAAATCTGGCTTACTATCGAAAAGTGTTCTCTAGATTCTAATAGCTATCGCCTGAAAGGTTTCGATAATTTGATTTCTAACAGAAGAACCCAAATTCATTAAATGTAACTAAAGAATCGAAAAAGATCGAATAATATTACTATCTATTCAAATTATCAACTTCTCGGTAAAAGCTTAAAAATAGCTTAAAATCAGTGGATAGCAAGCATTAAAAAACTTTTTCGCCACTGGGGACACTATAATTTGCTAGATTTTTGCTCTTTTGCTCTTTTTATGCCTAAGAAGCCCTCTAGGAGGTATCACCCTCTTTCCTTTTTCTGCAGTTTTCTTTACTCATTAGCAATACAACCAGTGATTTGTTCCAGCTTAAAAGGTATAGAGAGCCAGTATAATTAACGTCTGTTATTTGCATCTTAGTCCTTATGGGTTACAACGCGTCTGTAAATTTCTTCGATTTAAGTTGTTGTCCATGGGACGCAGTAACTACTTACCATCAGTTGAATTGTTTGACTTTTCTTGACTTTGTCACTCAAGTGTTATAAAACATATTTCACATTCGAAGTCTCTCGGGAAAATTGCATTTTGATGAAAATTTTAATTAAAGGCCCTGGTGCTGGTGGTAAAGGTACTGGTTCATTTTACATGTTGTATGAAGCACGAAATGCTTTTATTGCAGTTATGTTACAAATAGGATTAAGATGGCAAAGTTGTAGTAGTGAGAGGATGTCAATCACCAAAGCTATACCATCGTCATACAGTCGCCGAATAAATAGTAAGCCCATTTAAAAGAAAACTTTCCAGAGTCGTTCGCATATTACTGTGTGGAATGCTTCGAAAATAAAAACAAACTGAAAACAAATTTTCACTGTCATGTTCAATGAGGATTAGTAATCGTGTGCTCTTCTCTTTTACAAATCCTGCTTATTCATGTGCTACTTGTTGCCAAATATAAGCTTGCAGACGTATTAAGGGCATGCACCATTACATTACTTGTATGAGATATCGATATCAGTATGTATATATAGTTATTAATGTGCATTATTTAGATTTAAATGATGATTCAGTTCAACGAACAAGCCCGGCGATTACGGCCATCTCACGGTATCATTTAACACTAAGAACCTTTTTCTCGACAGTGTTACTACATGCATTAAAGCTTTGCCGCATTTTACAAGTGAGCTCCTCTTTAGGAACGTTATCCTTTTGAAAATGCACAATAATATAAGGTGGATCCTCTGTAGTTATTGTGCATTTTGTGAAAGCACTTTATGGCATAAAGAACAAACTATAAATATTTAACGGCGACGAAATAAAAGCAATATCTTCAACTTTTATGTGTAATGTACCATCAAAATTGTTTTATCTATTGCAAATGGAAACATAGTTTTATTTATTCCTTTAAATATTCCACGAGAATATCTACAAAGTGATACCTACAAGCTGGTAAGAGCAATAAAACATAGAGGTTATAAAAGAAAGCTCGATCCATGTGACACTTGTGTTCTAAGTGGAAATTCAAATAACAATGTATTTTTATATGTTGATGTAAGTAAGGCTGTTATTAATTTGTGAGTATTTGAGTAATATGTAGTGTAGAAAATCATAATCGCACTTTCTTTTTATCTTTTTCCGACTGGAGAACGCGCCAACTTAAGCTAACAAGAAATAATGGAAAAGGCATGGAAGATCATTAAATTTTTTTATAAATATAAATAGCTTACCTAATAAAATATAACTCAAAAATTATGAATCAATCAATGACTTGAAAAAGATAACATTTCAACAAAATGTTATTTAATGTAAGCATATTTATTCTAAGAATTTGGTTAAAAAACCGTCTTCGGTATTTTAGATGGTTATTCCTCTATCTCTGGCAAATTAATTGCTTTTCTGTTGGTTGTTTTTTTACTTTTTCCAGGAGATTAGAGGGCGTACCATACGGTAAGTAATAAAATATTTCAAATATTTAAAAACTATGCTCTCACGACCGACTGATGACATTTTTGTCCTTTGAATCTACTTTTACGCAGTGCTTACTCGGTACCACGTGTCAGTTGGTGAATCTTCTGTAGTTTTAGCGTCAAAGCCAATGATTCGAATCGTACGTAAGTTTCGAAAAACTCATTGATATTAGAAGGAAGATTCTCTAACCACTCTGCTATAAAACATTTATAGTGGAACTAAGAAGAATCTGCCATCTCCTTTCATTCCGTGGGTGTAGTAACGAGTCTACTAAAGGAAAGGCCTTGAAAGTCGCAATGGCTATCGACAGGAAGCGCGATAACCATTACGATAAATACCAAATCAAAATAAGCAGACCGATGACGGGCAGCAGCGTTCAAGGTGCGAGGTGTCAGGTACTGCGATCGCCAATCCGCTTGGCCAGCGTGGCGATTTACAGGCTATTAAGGTCTTTGCAAAAAAAATTTTTTGTTTTAAAAACAACCAAACTGTCGGACAGATCCTAATACGTATTATATAGGCTTCGAAAAACCTTGTTCGCGGAAGCATATCAACATCTCGAATTTAACATTCATGTCTAAATTGACATTACTTTAATGTCTTTGACATACCCCATACTCCGTTAAACAAAATAGATTTCTTGAGATTTTTCAATAAAATACTTAACAAACGGAAACATTCACAAACAATATTGATGATTAAAAGTTTGGAATATATCATAAATATAATATTAAATGTCTCTGAAATTTCTAGGGACTTCAAAACTTAGTCATTGCTGCCCGTCACCGTTCGATAAAAGCACTCACGCTTGTAGACTGACATTACGTATTTTTGTTTGTCACTCTAATGTACCCAAACCAACTTTTCTGGAGATTGAACGTGACGGACGGTAAGCTTCTTCACCTAGTTCTCTTCTGGAGATGGCCGTTACATTTTCAAGGCTGCCTTGAAATGCCCACAGCTGGGGAAATGTATACTCTCAAATATTTTTTGAGAGAGATTGGAGCCGGGAAGAGCCCTCCAAGCTACTTCAGTGCGGGTTGGCAGACTTCAACCATCTTCCAATCTCTCGTTCAATATTATTTCTCAGATATCCAGGTTTCCCCATTCTTAAATGATGCACGATGTTTTCTTTCATCGCTGTGCATGTGGTAAATTCAGCGCTAAACATTCATATCAACAATTTTAGTGTTATCACTGGGAATCGAACACGGGTCACCCACATATTGTGAAAAAGAAGCGAGAGCCTTGACCATTAGGTGACCACGGTTTGACTCCGAGATAAAGGGGACAGATTTTCTTACGCACTACATGACATGTAACTGATGAAACTCGTTTTATCTTTATTTTTCTTTGTAGTCCGAGTCTGTTTACCTTCGGTCTATGTATTTTAGGACTGTATTTGCAGTGATTAGGCCGCCAATTTTCGGAGAGAAAATAATAATTAAAAGCGTTGATTTACTCCTATGTGGTAGGTTACATTAAACTTCAATAAGAACAAGCACGATCCTTTGGAATACTACTATTTTAATAATTGTGTACGTACACAAATACATACAAAATTTTTGGAGAACGTGAAGTCTTAATTCTAACTATGATATTTCATTATAATCCCGATAGCATATTTATAAGGGTCCAAGTCATCTTCTGATTTGCCTACAAATCACGACGACTAAAATAACCGTCTAGACCTAAGACCATTTTACGGCATACGGTCGGGAGAGCTAATTTTTTTTAATTTTATTATGAGGTGGTAGACTCTTTTCTGCTAATGTCTAGAGACGTCTGTGTAGGGACCACCACCCTCTTACCCATTTCTGTCACCAACCATCATTGCAACAACTGGTGTGTTCCGGTTTGAGAGCCAGTTTAATTATAGGCAGTGAGGAACTCAATGTTAGACCTGTGAGCTGACAACGCATTTGTAACATTCTTCGACTGAAGTTGTTTGCAGATATGCATGGACTGCAGTAGCAACTTACCACCAGCTACACTGTGAGCTCTTTAATCACCCGAAATAAAATAGGAATCTCGAGCGACATACTGACGGAAATAAGGGGCCGTACCTTTCGTCCATAAGCAACCGTCTTATATCAAGACATCACTGTTGAAACATAGCGGAATGAAGCTCAAGTAAACAGCGTAACTTGGCATATTAATGTATTAATGCTCTACTTATAGGGCGCTATGCATCACTAGATTGCAGAAAAATATCAAAAGAAAAAAATAATGTATTAACACTCTTATGAAGACTTACATTGCAATGATAGCTACAACCAGACTCAGACATAGGGATTAAACGGAATTAGACACATTTAATATCGACTTAAATGGCTTCAAAGTTTTACTGCAAATAAGTTTTGCTTACATTTACATTAAAATGTACCTGCATTTACATTTACATTTAAATTACATAAGCGTAATTCTGTTATTTCTTTAGTTAAACCCATAAACATTTCATTTCGAAATAAAATGATCTAAATATTCTAAATAAAATTCAGCGTGTTTAACTACTTATTTTAAAAACATTTATTTTCATAGTATTTTGAGTAAAATGACAGCCATTGTCTAGCATAATGAATATAAACAGTTACAGATAAGCAAGTTTCGTCCACGCTACTTTGATGTACGTTTGCGAACTTCACATATCCTAATTTTTTTTTATTATTTCTCTGACATGATCTTTCTCTATTTTCCTTTACCGTTTACATTAGGAATTATTACAATTATTAGCTGTGTTAGCAACGAGGATCATACCCTGGTTAGTATCGTCTTCACTCTTCAGCGTGGTAGTGGCGACCGACAAAATACCATCTCGAAAAGTACCAGACAAAAATAAGAAGATCAATGACGGGCAGCAACGTCTAAGAGGCTATCTGGAACTGCTATTGTTTATCTGCTTGCCAAGCGTGGTGATTATGGGAAATCCTCCTTATCGGAGAGGTCTATGACCTGCAGTGGACTATTCGCAAGCTGTTAAGGTAAAATCATTACACATACACGTTACTTTCAATATCTACAGGTCATGAAATTTTTCCACAACCCTTTTCTCAACGACCTATCGGTTCTAATGACATTTTTTTTAAATGGTTTAAGCAATTATTTAGCTCTAAAGTTTACATTTACCACACAGGGCTACATTATACGCTTGTAAATTTAATAACTGTTATGCAAATCCTTCTGATTCCTTTCAGTGGGATGTACAAGTTAAGTCAAAATTTATAATAACGAAGGGCTCTGACCCATATGTATGTTCCTTTAGTATTGGAGGCGTATGGAATTTTCGGGCTGCCAAGTAGCCCGTGGAAATCACTTTGATCTAGTGGGTGGGAGGTACGACAAAATAAGAAGGCGGAGGCGAGGTGAAGGTCTACATTATTGAAATTTTAATGAGTTATGTAAAAAAGTCAACGTTGTATAAAAATATTTTTTAGCATCATAAAAAGTTGTAATTTACTTCAGTAAATTTAGGGCTTTCTTTCTTAAAATATATAAAATCTACAATCTCGTATGTTCTCGTCTAATTTTTTCATTCATTTGAGACATGTCAATTAGTTGAATTGATTTAAGTATAAATCGTTTATTTAGTTTAGTTGTATAGTGTATGTTGACGGGATAATATAATCTACAACTATATCACCCCGAGGGTGTTGTAAAACTGGACAAAGGGAAATCCCAAGACATTGGAAAAATAGAACATGATAACGTAGTAACTTATGTTCTTTTTTTCTTACAACCAATTACCTTATCTTACATAGAACCAGTCTAGGTAAGCACCCTCTTGTCTTTACTGCCGTACCACTTTTGTGTTCTAGTTTGGTATAGAAAGCCAGAATAATTACAGGTAAGGTAGGTCTCATCTTAGTCCATAGAGGTGACAACACACTTCTAGCCTTCTTAGTTTGAAGTTCATTGTCGGTGTCCATGGGCTGGAGCGATCACTTACCATATATGACTAATTTGCTCGTTGATTACATTATTATTATAATAATGTTGGTCAGTTAAAAAAATAAATCGTAATACTTGCGAATTATAGTTTTAAACGTTTTTCCCCATAAAATGTCTTCGATATGTAAATACTGTATAATGGTTTATACGCGAGGCGCGTTCTCAAGATATTAGCTGTCAATATATATTCCCCTTTAAGTTATATCTCCTTCAGCATAAATGTAATCAAAATCCAATCTTATGTACAAGCTCTTCTGAACGTTAAGTATGTGGAATTGGTTATTTGGTAATTTTTCATTAAAATGGAATATATTTGGTCATGTGGTAGCGGCGTAAGAATCAGCCACGATTTTGTTAATTGTTAATAATAAAAATGACAAAAATAATTTTTCAAAAAAGTAAAGTTTCTTTCGCCTGGTCCTTTTACGTCAGAGATACTGTATTATGAAATGGTGGTAGATTTAATAAATTTCGTTCGGTTAGTGAAATACAGATAACCCCTTCTGTAAGTTAGGTAGAAAGTAGAAAAGTAGTGGAAGTAATTTTTTATTAAAATAAAATATTCTACTTCTTTCATCATCATCCTCATTATTTATGTCTTTCACCAGTATTAACTCAAGCTGAACATAGGCCATCTGAAATTTTGGCCAGTATTAAAGGTTTTTTTTTATTAATTCCATTTAATTTTACTTAACAGATATTTACATTAAAATTTCACTAAAATAAGATGGCGTAACTTCGATAGCCTACCTCGCCGAGGTGACCATCTTGATCGTCATGTTGTCTAATCGTTCGTTGAGAGGCGTAACATGTGTCGTGTTATCAACGTTAGTATATAATAGTATTAGGAAGTGTGATAGTTGTGGTGATTGGTGTGAAGGTGTCAGAGGTGGTCGATGCATTTGTGGGACGGAGGGTAATGTCTTCTATTCCAGCTAAGTATATTATATCACGTTATTGCAAAGCTCGAACGCAAAGCGGAGAGGTAGTGCTCTATTATCACCAGAAAAAAAAATCGTATTCGTATCATTAAATTGCACTTATATGTTAAAAAAAGTTCACTTATGCAATAAATATTTGTTTATTGGATATCAGATGGTCTGTACGTATATGTGCAGAATATATCTTGAAAAACTTAATAAATCTCTCTGATTCTTCTTTTACTGGTTTTGCTTTGCTATTGTAATCCGTCATATTCATTATTAGCTACACTTCGTCGTCCCGAAACAGTTCTAACATGACTGCTGCAGTTGTAGATGCGTAGTATGCAATTAACTTAATTTCATTGATGCTCAGAGAAATATGTTTAATTTTAACAACTAAAACAATATATTTTATTAGAAAATAAAATAAATGTTAGTACAAAATTTTATATAAATACACGGTTGGTTAGGTTGGAATAATTTTTAATTTATTTAGTTCATGTTAATAGATTACATCTGGACATTAATCATTTCCGAATAGGATATGCCATAGGAGGACTTGTCTTAATCGCCATTCTCGGAAAGTAAGTTCGAAGTGTCGGACTCCTCACACCTAAGACGAGCCAGCTCGTCTTCAATCTGATATTTCGGAGATAGATTTAAAGAGATCGATTAAACCACCATCTATCGAATGTCATGATATTTTCAAGACTTATCCGATTCTTGCGATAAACCAGGGAAGGAAGGGTGAGGTAGATTTTCTCACGCCGTCACAACGCTGCCGCAGAATTGGGTAGGACATGATTAGTTTCAGTTATTATTATAATTAAATTTTCTGAAATGCTAGTAGAGACAGTCGTGTTATCGTTCACTAAAATAACTCAAAGAAATAGCTAATTAAATTACCTAAGTGCAAAACATTAACTTCATACCAAATTTCAAATATGTATTGTAAAAATTGCCACTAATATTAAATTTGTATTATTAAACGTCTTTTGTCATCCTACATTTATTCAATTTTAAAAGTGAATTATTCCATCTAGCTTCTTGTGAATATCTGACTGTGAAAGTCGTAATACGAGTAGAGTTCATACATTCGCAGACTTACAAAAGGACGTCAGTGATAAATCACTTTTCAATTTAATTTTTGCACAAGTTCTGTTATTTCGTAGCAGCTGTTGTAATAATTGTTTCGTTATAAAAAATAAATTTGTTAGCTAATGTAAAGGTTGGAATGGCCACGATAGCCGAGTAGTTGGGGATCTGCTTTCGATTCATAAGACCCCATTTTGATTCCCTGTTTTTATACAGGCTCGGCCCAATGAGTTTTTTGAATGAGGGCTGTGAGGTTTGTGACTGACAGACTGGGTGTAAGATTCAAGCTTTTTCATGTAGCTGAATCTAAAGTTTAAAAACATGTTCATTCTCTAATCTAAATCAGTTACAGGCACGGCTCTCAGCAACCCGTCTGTCTAGCGTAGGGAGTATGTGCAAACCTTCCACATTCATGAAAAACTGACTTCATCAGGCTGAAACAGATAATGATAAATGATATATTATTATTATTTATATATTTTCGGATACATAAAACACTCCATAAACATTCTACATCAAATAAACTCCGTGAACATTCGGTAAACATTTTTAATAATTGGGACATATTAAAGCTGATGTTTCAATTAAATATTGTCCGATTTTACAACAAGGTACAAACTGAAAATTATGCGAAAAAAAATTACAGTCGAAATTATATTAGTGGATTAGTTTTCTTTGAAAAAAAATTCGATATCGTAACTTTGAAAATAATAGGTATATGATAATATTGAATAACAGTGTGTGCCTTTGAGTTTCTGTGTCCTCTTACCGTACTTATAACTTGCTTAATTAACAACTTCCCGATCAAGTTAATTGAGTATTATAGTGCTAATATCCTAAAAATAAACTCGAAAATTAAACATTATTCATTAAAAAAGTAGGCGGGTTAAATAAACCATACTATACTACCTAATCGGACGTCACACTTTCCCGACCTAAATCTAAAATTTTCCTTTCATGTAATAAAACGAAATAACAGCTTGGACTCCATGACATATATTCGAGTTGTTAATAAAAATTCATACGAATGACACCAATGTTGCTTTCGGTTTGACGTCATTCCGAGTGTTTTGAGGTCAAATTCTAGCATTAAATACGTTAATAGCAGAATTATTGTTTAATGTGGTAGTAACGAGGACTTATTTTGCAATTGGAAAATAAACATTTAAATATACTTATACTAATATTTTGTACGTGTTAGAGCCAAGCAGCGGCTTTTGCAGCTGGTCGAATGGGCTACCATGACCTTGCAGAATACTGGAGTGAAGTAGTGGAATCTTGTGCTTCTACGTTTCCTTTCGTGAGTAAGGTAACTGGAGGCCCACCCCTCTTCCTATCCCCCCACCTTATCCTTTCTTCCATCTTCCCAATAATCTTAAAGACCGGCTACGTAACTGGAGCTCTTCTGGTGTTGCAGATATACTTGGGTGACGGTTATCACTTCACATCAGATGAGCCGCTAGCTCGTTTGCACCAAAAAAAATGTATTTAAAGATAGTGTATTTAAAGTTTATACCAAATAAACTGTACTGTGCCGAAGTCATAAGGACTAGTAGATTTCAGACTAACCATTTCAAATATACCAGATTTATAATATACAGACTATTGACAGGGAGTAGCGTCTCAGAAACGGGGATATATTAGGATCCGCCTACGTGACCTTGCGGCATATTTTTTTCACTAGGCAGAGGCCAATGTTTCAGTGGACTGTATACAGGCTGTTTAAAGAAAGAAAGAAAAATGTCACGCTAGTCACGTCGCCACCACACGGTGCATGAGAAAAAATATCTCCTACTTTTCCCGTGAATAAGCCCGATGTGACCTTCGGTAGAAAACCCGTCATCATGTAAAACCCGGCTACCAGACCGTTACGATTTACTTTACGTACGGACCATAGAAAAAGTAAAGTAGCAGGCTTTTATTTCTCAGACACGCAGGATTCCTCACGATTTTTCCTTCACTGCCGAACACATGATAAAGAAAGCTCTTAAAATTGCTATTAACAATTTTAGTGGTGCCGACAAAGGATATGGAAACCAGGCCACTCGCGCTCTATCATACTAAAGTGAGCGCCTGACCACTAGGCTACCACGGCTTTACGTTACGGACCATGGCGAATAGAAATTTGTAATCTCTGCCTACCATAGTCCATTGACGATTAATAAATACTTATATATCACTCAAGGCTGTCATTACAGCCTTGAGTGATATATAAGTATTTATATCCGTAAACAACAGTTTGTCCAATGTGGACAATATGCAATCCAGTATTTCCAACAATATTTTCCGCTTTCTCGGAAAGGCTCTCAGACATAGGCATAAACGAAGAAGATGATACGATGATAAAAGTTACTAAGTTCTACTTGACTTGTCTTTAACGTCACTGACAATGCTTAAAACGTCATTATCACTAAGAATAATCCAAATATGTTTCCAGCCCTATAAAACTGTAATGTGTTTTATTTGTTTGTAAATAGAAATATCCATTTACAAATGTAATATGAAGTAGCTACACATCTAAGTATATCAAATATTCGCCGAATACAGAGATATAATTCTATTCACATCCAGAATTTCGTCTTTACCGTGAGTGACATGGTTCTTAAATTTTATTATAAGCGAATGAATTCCGTTTATACGCGAAGAAGAACAAAGCTAGGAATAACATCAAAAAGAATAACAAAATAATAATTATTAACAAAATTTACAAAATTATTCAAATAGACTGAGATCAAAATAATAATCTTCTTTATCAACCTGCGTCAGTTGAAATCTGTATGAAAAACTTCCCACCAGAACCATATTTCTTTTCATTTATTGAGAAATAATGCACGTAATTGGGTAAACCTATTACCTACCTTAAAAAAAGTCAAACAATACGTACAGGGCGATATTTTAATGAAGCAATGGTGATCAACATAATATATATTACTACAGTTTATGTAAAATAAAGTAAAATGAGGATTTTTTTTATAAATGTAATTCTTATCAAATTATAATTCGCTTAAAACTTTTACTCCAAATTCTACTACTTTTTTATTTTAACAAAGCTTAGTAAGATATTAACATAATTATATGCTTAGTTGCTTCAAATATTAAAATCAATAGAAATCAATAAAGATTTCATAGGGACTAAATTTAAAAAAGAAAAAGTGATTCTACGAGTGAACAGCACTACTTGAACAAAAAGATTGGCAAGAAGCCAAATACGTTGTTGACAACTTGTTTACGTTACTCAATATTATAGTTAGCTTTATACTCTCCGGTATCAAGAATAATGATCTAAATTCATGGATAATATTTTGTTCTGACCTCCATCTTTAAATATAATTTTTATTGGAAGTTCCATCTTATCTTGCAGCGTTTCTACTGCAGGATGTTAACCTTTCTCGCAGGTAGGTTGGTTGCCGTAATCGCCATGGTTAGAAGGTGGATTGGTAATACCTATGTAGGTAATACCTGTACCAGATATTCCACAATCCAGATGCAGTTACACTCACCGATCTGGACAATTTAGGTCAGGCATATTTGAGATGTTCATTTCGCAATCTGTCAGAGGTCTATCAATTTAACTTGTTTTATTTTACGCTACATTTACACTCGCTAAAAAACAAGGAAATAAAAAATTATGTTAATTTCGATGTTTTATGTAAGGGTGGTAAACATATAACAGTTCATCTGTTGTTGTCACAAGCGCCTATTCGGTGACAAAGACAGCTACATCTACCCCAATGAAGAATCAAATTAAGAACGTAAATATTGTCACCCCTTATGAGTCCTAGTTATATTACGAATCTATAGATTTGCTCACTGTCTTCATAGGGAATTTAGCCACAGCCTTTTTTTTATGGGAAAGGCGGCAAACGAGCAAACCGTTCACCTGATGGCAAGTGATTACCGTCGCTCACGTACATCTGCAACACCAGAGGTGCTGCAGTTGCGTTGCCGGCCTTTAAGGGTATTTGGGAGATGGGAGGGAGTGGGCAGTTGGAGTGGGCCTCCGGTCCGACCTCACCTAGCTTCAAGTCTTCATTTCACGCAATAATATTAAAGGGTTTCGCCGAAGTCTGGCTGTGACAGCGTTCGTAGACTCATCTGATCCTAACGACACGGGGTCCCATGGAGCTTTTATGGTCTCATACAGAGGAATTGTTTGTGTAACTGTCGATAGTGCGATGGATAAACATACAGTTGATGCCTAGATTTTGAAGCATCTTAAAAATTACTGTCGGCTCATTACCCACTGTGCAAAGTAATCGCTGTAATTCTGTTCATAAAGTAAACAGAATACTTATCACCCCGCCATAATGTTGTTTAATAATCACGGTGTGCAATAACATATCGCATGGCGCAGAGTCAAACGCATTCGAAATTTGATTCCACAAAAAAGAATGTAATTACTTTATAAATTTGTATCATTATTTATAGTTAGACTAGTTACATTTGTTGAACTATTATAGAAACTTTTTGTCTATTCGGTAAAGGTTATATTTGTCTAAATATACAGAAGGACAGAGAATATTCGATTATTATAATTATTCATTGTCATAAAAGAAAACTAAATTAGCAAAAAACATATTACTATAACGTTCAAGGTTGCATTGTAATGTAAATTTTAATTAAGACACCTCTTGTTTTCACAATAAGCGGAACGAACAAGTACAAGTGCTTTAATTAAAATTTACCAAGAGACAGCAACCGCAAGTATACGACTGAACCGTTTCGTAACTTTCTCGACGATAGCTTGCATTAAACTGGAAGTTCTCTGCTCAACTTGCGGAGGCTTGGGATGTTAATAAGGGAGTGTATCCGGTGACGTTAGAGGATCTCGCTTAGGTTATATCATGTGTTATAATAAATGGTATATTTGCTCATAAACCTAAAAAGTATAGACCAGCCACGACACCCTCCATAAAGTTGCGAGAAGTCAATGGATATAGGAGGCTCAGGACTGTAGTTTGTGTCTGAGGACGAGGCGGGCCTGTCCTGTGTTGCTACATTATATTGCACCAGCCACTGAATTACCATTTGAGCCATGTGTGCATTATCTACGTTGGGCTAAGTGTTCCAGCACCTCCAACAAACTAGAGCATTGGTGATCTTTCTAAAGCAAATTTTCGTTTGCCCATTGTAATCTTTGGCCGCGATTGGCTCATCCAAGGCTTAATCCGAAGTGGTCTATGAACATGATGGTAGACTTTATGCAGTTTGATCGCACATCAGGTCCCGGTGTTCCAACCACGACTTCAAAGAGAATTGCCTAGGCGTAACGTTAGGTTGTCTTCTAGCCGTAATTTCTAAAAATCGGGTTTGGCTTACGGTGGTAACCCAACTATTCCCAGTATCTACCACGCTAGAGTCCCGGAAGCGAGACCTCAATCTTAATATGACGCTTTGATTGGTGCTATTGGCATCAGCAATATTGCACAGGATCCGTTTCTAACATGCCTATTAATTTCGACATATCTTCTCTGGTTAATTGTCTGCGTTGCATGGTTAAAAAAAAATAAACAAATCTGTGAAAAAAATATATTTATATATTTTGAAAATCAATTTAGTATACTCAAGATATACAGGGAAGAAAATTTATCGTAATAAAGTTAATTAAATTTTACCGCCTCTGTCAGTCTATTTTTTAATTTGTGCCTGGATCAAATTGAAATATTTTTTTTTAAATGGCCAATACTTTTAAACTTGTGCTAATAATCGTGAAACATCCCTAGACTGTTGTACCAAGGCAAATAATATTCTACAAACTAAATATTCTACAAGTTGTATTCATTGTTGTTGTTTATTGTTTATATCTAAATACAAGTTGTAGAAAACTTCTCACAAATGTTAACTTGTTTTAAACAGCTACAAAACATGTTGTGTTATTGTATTTGTTTTCTATTTGGCTTGTACAATATTTTTCTTACAAGTCACAGTTTAATCTCTGTGTTTGAGATTACGCCCCTTTTTGCCTCAGTTAGTATCGGAGTCCTTGGCATTGACATATCTAGCGATATTTAGTTTTGTGGACGCCTGAAGGGTAAGGCCTAATTTGCCTCTCAAAAGCTGTGTGAGCAGCGAAGGGGGACAGTATTTCATGCCGGTCCACCGAATGCAACTTTATAAGGCGCAAGTTCGGCCTCACATGACATACTGTTATCATCTCTAGGCCGGGCACCCCAGCACCAGGTCCTCCCGTTTCACCGCATCCAATGAAGAGCGGGTAGAATCTTTGGCGACCAAATTGATTGGTTTGATCTATAGGCCTAGAGAAGATGTTACATAGAAGGCCGATAGAAGATGTTAGACTACTATACATTTTTCCGCATTTACCTCGAGATGTTCTTCACTACTGTTCCCGCTAAGTTTCACCATTGCACATCACGACAGACTATGTTCCACCAAAAGTATTTGGATGAATGGTAATCCACCACAGTGTGATTCTCACAAATTTTTTAACATAAGATGATCCGCTTTGCATGTCTGCCCCCTTTCCTATATAAAAAAACATTTATTAAAAGGCTATTTATCATATCGATCGAACACTGATAAAGTAAAAAAATTATATGCGTCTTGTTTGATGCACAAATTGCAATTTAATTATTACAACCTGTCTAAAATTTGTCGGTGTGAACACTGTCCCTGTATTATACTAAACATGTTTGAAACAATTAAAATTACATGTCTAGTACGTCATCATTACATGTTTTTGACAAGTAATTTACAAGTCTAATTAAATTGTTTATTAAGTGTAAACGAGGGGTTGTGGTGTAATATGTATGTGTGCATAATTTTTGAATAAAATAATACGGAACCCTTGTCGCACAAGTCTGACTCACACGTGGCCGGCCTTGTATATTATTTTTCCGACGTGCAATAAATTATTATCTCACTAAATTTTCTTACAATGTCGGGCACACAGTAAATCAGTACATGACATTGTAATATATGATTTAAGTGATATTTTATGACAAACAAACTGTTCTTGTTACTAGGTAAAGAAGATTTTAGTAGCAACATTGCTAAATCACTAATACTTTCTACACAAATAAGAAAGTTAAAGACCAGTTTTTACAAAATTAAATGTTTTTTTTCTCTTGAAAGAAGTAATATTTTGAAGACAAATTAAGAAAAGATTGTTATAAGTTTAACACAAATACTCTAAGCTTGCCATCGTTAGCAATAAACGTCTGAATTTCACTTATTGCTGATGCTGGTTTGAAAAAAGCTTTGTTAAATCCACACTCTGAATATTCCGTTAACGTGTCTATAAATTGAAAAACGTTTTTGCTTTCTTCGCAAATATTTAAAAAATATACAGCCTGTGAAACGACTTAAAACGAATCATCGAATAGTCAGTTAGATATCGAAAAACAATTTCTTTTAGTTTAAGCCATGAATATGTAAAGTAGGTTCTATAATAATGGTTTAGCTAGGATTCTTAATAGTATATTAAACCTGTAAAGTAAAAAACCATATCACGATATTTTTATTATTTAAGAATTAAAATGAATGTAAGTAAGACTATTAATTCGTCGCTTCATGTAAGAAAAATCAAAATAAACAAAATCGAAGTACGCATTGTAATTTTTAATCTTTATCGTAGTATTGTTTTAAATGAGCAGACTGCTGCTACTGCAGTTGCTGCTGTTAGAAATCCACATATCTTTACCTTATCTTTTATGTGATAAGTTGTCGTACGACCGACCAAGGAAGGCTCGGATCTCGTCTCGGACGGTGGAGTTGCGACGCCGATCGACGTTGGACGGTAAGAACCGCCCGGGTACACGGTTTGTCGTTTTGTGTTGTATTTAGCGCACCGCGCTCGTAGGCATCTACGCGATATCATGTTAATGTTGCTAAGTGTTTGTACAGTGTTAGCGTGTGAAGGATTGACCGTGTTTGGGGGTAGTTTGGGTAACGGGACGACTTCCGAGTTCTTACCATTGCGTGCCTTATCGGTTTGTAACTACTAGCGTTTGCCACCAGCGGATTAGGATAATCTGAGGCTCTTTAGAAGTAGCGTGCCTTGTTGATGACAAAAGTGAGAGATTATGCTCTATTTCATTGTTAGTGGTGTGTATGATGCGTTTGTGTAGAAGATTAATGTACAGGGATTAAGGTTACTATAAAAACAACGTATCTTATGGCCTTGTGGATTTTCTGACAGTGTTCCTGTATCTCGACGCGGTTGGTTTGGTTCTTTGACCATAACACGAACACGGGACTCAGGTTTAGCGTAGTTCAAAGGTATATTATCAATAAAATAGTTTTATTTGAGAGCGGCTTGTCATTCGCATCGCGGGATGGCACTTTTCTGCGTACAGATGCGTGGCGCTAACGTTGATTCTTCGTTAGAATAAACGTTGCGTTGCGTCACTATCTTCTTGAGGTGAATAAGGGAAATTAACAATATAAAGGAAATGTATAGGAATATTTAATTCGGGTTAGGACATTGAAATTATGGGATTGCACAACAGGTAGCAAGGTTTGGTGTGCTTGTGCACTATAGGCAATACTTTAGGTATTGCCTATAGTGCACAAGCCTATAGTGCCAATACGCAATTAACCATTTCAGATACCGGCACCGGGACCCAGACTCAGGTTAATCACCAATTATGGAATGAAAGCGACCGCCTTTAACTCTCAGCTACTACGGCTTGTCGGTGAAGAAACATATCGCGAAATACCTGAGATATAATGAATTATACTTTGACGACATGTGAACTCCACACGCTCGCAATGGATTGAGGAGTGTTATGGATCGTCCAATACAAATTCCTCTCAAATATTAAGAGGAGTCCGCTTCTCAACTGTCAGAAATATACAGGCTGCTAATTTATTTTTACTTTTTGAAACTAAAGTACAATTCAGATATGAATGAGTGAGAGTGTAGATGCGTGTTGGAGTGCATTATACAGTGCTATAAATGAAATAGTTTTACCTTCGTAAATAATTAAAGTGCATATTTGCAAGCCGTGGCATTCATGCGCATTCGGTCTAAATCGTCGCTAAAAAGTAATTTGACAGAAATTAATGCAAAACTGTGGTTTAAAATACACATTATTCAACGATTCGACGTGTTAAGGCATGTATGATCAAAATTAGTTGTCTAAATAAGAGAGACGTGATTGAATTAATGATGAACTTCGTATTTATAACTCTAATCCTCATTGGGGTTCTCAATACCGCATAAATTTTCATTTCATGAAATAGTAACTTTGTTAATCATTCCATAGAACGTTTACGTATTTTACATTTGTTTTATTTATGTACTATTTTAGCGTAGTATGTATATGTAGATCGTATAAAAAAATATTATAAAAAATAATTAATTTGAAAGTTCACATATCAAACAGAAGTTCTCAACAATGTAATTTTTAATTTCAATATTAAATAGAATTGAAATACAAAAATTTGATGTTTTGAAAATGATGTGTGCCATTAATTTAAATATTTTAAGTGTACAGAAAATCTAACATTCTCTCTCTCATCTCTTTTCGTAGACGTCATAGAAATCGATAGAGGCGAAATAGGAGTTAATACTTCTTTTGCTTCCCGCGCGGATCAAGTATTTAAAAGATGTCGATCTCTTCACTCGCCGGGTTGGCCGCTTCGAATAGGCTTTGCGAGCTAGTAGAAGTGTCTTTGTATTGCCTTGCACGACTCTCATCTGCGACTCTGGCGAGGCCGCGGCTCTGATGCGTTCCGCGGTGGGATCACGGTGTGATAGGAGTAACGGTTTTACGATTAGCTTCTCTTCATATTTTCAGTGGGCAATGTAATAAATATGCTCGAAAATAACTACCGACATAAATATTTGAAAGGTAGAGCAAAAAAACTTTTAATATATTGACTATCGTATTACCTAAAGATGTTACGGGGATCAGTAGGTATAGGTAGGAAAAGCATTCAAGTAATTTGTGTAATGCGAGTAATTTAAATAAGGAACTTCGAGTATAACGGCGGACGCTATTTAAATAAATAAACTGATTTTATTATAAATTTTTCAGAAAACTTCAAAAAATTTTGACGAATCAGACTTAAGACTTCTGACATCATCGGGGCGTTCCAGAGCAGTATAGCATGTACAGTGAAAGATCCGCAGAAGAAACCAGTGGTATGTTGTGGAATACTAATCTTGACTCTATTAGAAGAGCGAAGTACTCGATCATGAGATGAGTAAAGAAAATGGAAATTATCTTTAAAATATACTGGTAAATTTGGAACATTTGAAATTGAGTAAAGTACAAGCAATGTTCTGGAGCTACGCCTTTGACGGATAGAGAGCCATTTAAGCTTTGAGGGATAAAAGGATATATGGTCATTATTAAGAACGGGCTCAAACTTGTTAAAAAGATTTTGCGATAGATCTGGGTAACACACATCTGCATAATCGATAATGAGTAGAATAAGAGAATGAACCAGCATGAGCTTAGTTTTGAAAGGTAATAAATGTTTAAGACGATAAAGGGAACGCACGGTGGCAACAATTTTACGATTAATTTTTGTGATCTGTAACCCCCAATTTAAGGTGTGGTCAGTATGCAATCCAAGGTTTTTTATAGAATCACAGAAAGGGATCAAAATTCCATTATAGTATACAGGAACAAGACTTCCATAGTCTACTTTTACTAACAGCCATGGACTACCTACCTTCACCAGCCTCTGATGGCTACCAAGTTATGATTTAGTTTTTTTATAGCCTTGTTGACATAAACAAGGCTGTAAAAAAAACTAAACTAAGACAGATTGTACATACAGCTGTAGATCATCCGCATACAAATGGTGCGAACAATTAAGAACAGAAGTAATAATAATAGAGTAAATAAAGAAAACAACACAGGAGAAAGTATACTGCCTTGCTGCACACGGGATTCAATGTCAGCCCAAGCAGAAAGCTGCTGACATACGCAGACTGACTGTTGAAAACCACTCCAAGGTTGGGGTTGTCTGGTAAATCTTAGGTAAGTGAGGAGAGAGATAAGGATATTGTGGTCAACTTTGTTAAAAGCATTGGAAAAGTCTACCAGCGCCACCACTGATAGTTTTTGCTCATCCATTCCTTTCATTATATCATCAGTGACTTTAATCAACGCAGTGGTGGTAATGTAATCAGAAAGAAACCCCGATTGAAACACATTCAGCATGGAATTTATTGCTAATACAGTTTTCGCAATCTCCTCCTGAGTTACAGGGGAGAATTGAAAATATAGAATAGAGAGAGGTTGCCATTAAGCAATGGAAGCTATTGTTTGAGAACGGACTATAGGATTCACAGGAGGAATTGAGACAAAGTGTCGATTTATATCCTTCAAATTAAGATTGAGGACACTGTCTAATGAGGTGGGCATACAAATGCCGAGAGATCTTAAGAATTTCCACACATCAGCTTATTATTCAATTAATCTTATTGCTTAGCTTAATATTATCACAACCCTTTAGTGTAATAATATTGGTTTAGGCGATAATGAAATTTATTATCGCCATATGGAGGCGTTGTAATAGAGCCCACCCCAATCTATGCCGCAAGGGTCGCCTGTCAAAATCTCAATGCCATCATCGGGTCGCGGAATAATAACAATTTCCCACATCATGTTCCCAGCTGTATATAGGCCGCCTCAATAGATTACAAGTTCTAAAATTTCCAGATCGAAGACATAGTACGCCCACGCATAGCGAAACTTGAATTTATGATAACAAAAGAAAACTCATAACTTTAACTTATTAACTGTTTCAGCGCTTTGTGCTGCCGGTGTTATAGAAGCCACCCAATCGGTTCATGATGGATGTCATGTCTGGGTGTCTACAAAGGCAAATTGACAGACAAATTTCGAGCCTTCGTCACCTGGTGACGAAGTAAATCACCATCAGAAAAATGTCAGAACTAAATTCTCCAGACCGGTAACAGCAGAGTCTATGGTGCGAAGTGTCTGGTTCTGTGATCGCTAAACCTGCTTGTAAAGTAGATGACTGTTTCTGTGTATGTTAGCCTTACGAGAAGTTACACACATTATTGATGTAAGTTTGAAAATAATTATGTATGATGTTAAATGAAAATTGAAAATACTAATGACTGATATCTTAACTCTTATAACCTATTAAGATTTTTACGTAGGCCGGAGTAAATTTGTTCATATGTCCGTCCTTAAAGCGGGATGAAAAAGCAAATTTGATATTAAATAAAATTTATATGAAACGTCTCAATTTTTGTAATAAAGTAAGCCTGTCTCAACATCCGATTGCCATCTCTGTCCTCTGAGTCTTGTCACTTACAACATGAAAACAGTTTTTTCTCGTGGGGGACTGTTGGCTCAGTGGCTTTGACAGCATCGGCGGAAGAGACTCATGATCAGGGAACTCGCAAGTAAAAAGCAATAAGAGCAACAACGCTGTAGTGTTGACGCTACGTTAACGCGTCGCGATGCTCGCTGCAGCTCTGCTCTTACCTTTGTTATCGAAAGAGATTTCCGACACCAAAAGGGAGGCTCGTTGCAACCCAAGGGCTCTTGAAGAGGAACGTGATCCCGGCTTGAAATAAGGCTGGAATGGGTCGAATTTTAGAATTTATGCGTATTGTGAGTGAATGTGTACGGGAGACTTGGCCTCGAACCCACTGTTATCACTAGTTATTATGTACACATCTATGAAAAGAGATTCTTAGGGCGCCTTTTAACAGGTCGGATTTCGCACTCGGGTGTATAATTATCCAGCGCCGCCACTAAAGGGATTCTCACACCCTAGACACAGTCACCAGTTTATATAATTGTTTAGGTCTGGCATATAAGAGACAATAAAACCGCCATCTGTCGAAATTCACGACATTTATCTGGCATTTCACTTAGTTGATTTTTACGACACACAAGATGAGATGGAATTGTAGATTCATTTACGCCACCGCCACATGGCTATTTATCCGTATTAATATAACTTTCTTTCTATTTGTTTCATCATTCTTCCAATCTCAATCAATTAGTTTTATATAATATGCAGTAATGTAAATATTAATGTCCAATGACTTCTAGGACGGTTTTTCAGCCGTCTGGGTGGGTGCCACCCTCTTGCCTATTTTTGCCATTAATCAACAGTGCAAAAAGAGTTCCGGTTTGATAGGCATAAAATGCCAGTATAATTGAAGGCGGTTAAACATAACATTTTCATCCTAAAGGTTGACTACACATCTGTAATCATCTTTGAGTGAATTTGTTTGCAGATTTCCTTGGATTCCAGTAGCCTCTTACCATCAAGTGGACTGATGGCTCTTTTGAAATCCAAATCAAAAAAAAAAATTACCTATATATATATATTGTCGCCAAGGCTTAAAATCGTTCAGGCGGACATTAGTGCGTACATAACTTTACTAATATTAACATTTGAACTAGATTTACTGTGTTCACTTACTCGGATTAAATTGAATAAAGTATCAGTGTTACGTGTCAAAACCTGTAAAGTTTATTGTCTTTGGCAGCTTATTTTATGCAGAAAGGGGTTCGTAAAATAAATTGTACGATTAGGTACGACAGTTTGGAAATCTTTTCAAAACAAGTTCCGTTATAACTATTTAAATTACGTTTTGCATATATTATGAAGTAATAACTTCACTATAGGATCAATTTTGATGCGGTTTTTAATTTTTGTAAGGTTAACTAAACTTACTTGAGTAAAACTCAACTTTAAAATTGCGATGCTGTTGATTCTGGGAAAATTCCGGGATTGAATAGTGCGGTATTTTTACGCTGAAAATACTGGACCAATTGGATAAAGGATCACACCGTTCGAAAGCGAATGACTCAAATTAAAAACTTCGATAATTTTAATAATAAAAAATACCGGGTTTCACCAGAACGGAATTGATACCACAAGTAGTGGAGAGAATTGCCCATATACAAAAATCACAGAACGAATTAAATGAAATGAAAAATGTAACATACATTAACTTTTAGCCAATGAATAATAATTATTTACATCTATTTATTAAGACACAACATTAAAAATGAAACTATTTCGCCGTTATATACGAGTATAATACTCGGATGAAGTCACGAAAAAAGCTAGTGATACATAAAAATGTCTATGCCGATATAGTAAATCATAAAATTATGAAAAACTTTGTTGAGTTTTATTTGAACGCTTCGTAATTAGCAGCCTGTAAAAGCCCACTGCTGGGCAAAGGCTTCCTCTAAAATATTTTGTGAGCGAGAAAAGATTGGTGCCGGGAACAGTCCACCACGCTTCTTTAGTTCGGGTTGGCGAACTTTACACGTCCTCGAAACAATATTCTTTTGTATCCCTCAGACTGCAGGTTTATACGTGATGTTTTCTTTTACCGCCGAAAGCGTGTTAAATTTAACACTAAAAATTGCCATTAACTATTTAAGTAGTAACGGCACCGGGGAACGAACCCAGGTCACTCGCGTACTATGAAATTAAAACGATCAGTGCCCTGATCACTACGCTCCCCCGGCTCTACACACATACAATTACATATTATAATGTATATTTTTTTATTTAGAGAAAGAGTGTAATAATAATAAAACTTATGTCGAGGTTTAAGCGATTAATTAAAAACAATGTTATTCAAAATTACCGCCCTTGACTTTCAAACGTGTTCAGTTCTCAACTGGACGACAGCTCTTATGGAGTCCACAACATAGTTCTCGAGCCATGTTTGAGTTGTTCGTACCTTGTGACAAAGAGCAATACGGGCGAGTCTCGTTGTACAGTCCTCGGTACATTTTTGAATAGTGTGTCACTGGGCGGCTTCACTACACGATCCGAGACTGTCTGTTGATAAAATTTGGCATAAATATTTTTTTTCGCAAAAATTAAACATCCCTCACCAATCCATGATAGAGGTTTAAACTACGTCAAACTTTTCCAATAAGTTCCAAGGCTTCTTAAGAGCTCTGTGAAATGCATACTTTGTTATTTTGTTTGATGTAGCGCTCTTCAATCGGTAAACATTATTTCATCTGCAAAGAGTATTCCACCAGTGTATCGAGAGTGCTAGCGGTTATTGTTTATTATTTAATAAATCGAATTTTATTTATTTAAAAGTATTTCTATATAAACCAGCC
The DNA here is from genome assembly GCA_029286595.1 of Bhutanitis thaidina. Taxonomy (NCBI): domain Eukaryota; kingdom Metazoa; phylum Arthropoda; class Insecta; order Lepidoptera; family Papilionidae; genus Bhutanitis; species Bhutanitis thaidina. Next base: position 5,795,434 of record JAGSMS010000012.1, on the reverse strand, counting down.
AATAAAAAACTAGGGTCTCGGTATCGGTAACTTGATGGTGATAAGATAGATAGATATGGCATGGCATCATATAATTACCCCTGGCGGGATTCTAACCCGCTAGCTTCAGACAGGTTCACTACCAACTAGGCTAAACACAGAATATTTGAACATTAATTGATGTTCATTTCTTTAAAAATGTTTGAAAATATTTTCTGGACCAAATGTCACATTTTACCATCCAAAACGTGAACTTGAAGAAAGAAGCAATCTCTTTTTAATTATGTTTTTATGTTATTCAAGTTAGATTTAGTTCAAGAACCAGTATCGTGCAAATTAAATGTCAGACGCAGAATAAATACAAGGATCATCAACCGTGCTATTATTACAAGGATATAGTTGTCTTCCTTTTGTCATTATATATTGCAATAATTTGCATAAATATGGCCAATCCTTATTTTTTTTAATGACACAATTTATTTATTATATAGATGCACAGATATATGATTTACAGAATTATTATCAACGAGTTGTAAGGCGGACTATATCGTTCCCCGTCCCCAAAACACACAAACACAGTCTGAACCGAAACGGAACTGATAACCTAGCTAACCGATTGATGGCGAAAAATGTACTGTGTATTCTGTTCATAAACCTAAATACCACAGACTAGCAATGATCACCGGTACTGCGGTCGCCTACAACAGCTACTGACAACTAATGTTCGCCTAGGTCTTCCTCTCCCGACTCTACCATGTACACTCGCCTCATATATTTGTTTCGTCAACCTACTTTCATTCATCCTCTCCACATGTCCAAAGCAGCTCAGCATCCCTCTCTCAATTCGTGTTACTACATCGTCTTTCACGCCACTTTTTTAATCAATTCAAAGCATGAATATTAAATGAATGATGCGAAAGAAGGAAACAATTGAACATGAAATTTAGTATAATCTAGCGTTTGGGGAGTCCCATTCATTTTCAGGTCGCTAATCAGGACTCACGCGTGTGACACGATTTCTACTTTCTATTGACGTCATTTAAAATTTATTCAGGATCGTCTTACTACGAATAAGGTTATATCTAGTCTAATGTAAATATACAAGTAACATAATTAAAAAAGGAAAATATCGCAATGTTACTTATCGTAAGACAATATTTGAATAGAGATTTCTTGTATTTACGCGAATAAATTGAAATCCATAAGTAATAGTTTCATTACTTATGGATTTAATAGCGTTTAAGCTACTTTTTTAATCCCGACGTTTCGGGTGCTTTACAACACCCGTGGTCACGGGGGACTGAGGTACGACATCATGATATAATAGTTAAACCCGGTTACCGTCAGCCTTCTAATTATTAATTTTTAGTCAGATCTACGCCGAATGAGCTCATAGTAGCTTGAGGTCATGCAATAGTATGCTTTGTCTTGGATTTAATTTTATTTATTACATAATCCTAAGCAGGAGGTAGCACCCAACCCTCTTCTCCATTGAAATTAGGATGTTTTTTTTTAAATTTCAATGGCGTTGCGAATCATCCTTGGAAGGAATCAGTGTCCTTTAGCGAGGATATGTGGTCTATCAAATCTATAATTTATTGATGACCTTTTTCTAAAGCGTTAGCGTCTTACGATAGTCGGATGAAACATTTAAATTAAACCGTCCGAGTGTCGGACACATAGAAAAGGTCTTGAAATTTTTATTGTATTCTTCCCGTATCTCTGACACTGCATCTGAACATACCTTCGATTTTATCACTTCTGTAACTTCACTAAGAATGTCAGAGACATTACATTCATAAAACTCGGCGCACTATGTATGCATGTATAGAGTTTTGTCCACATCCACATTTCGCAGACTTATTAATGACCGATGACGGTACAATAATATACTATTAAGCTAACCTAATAATGGAGGGAACGTTAATTTTAACATTAGATAGACAAACAATCTTACAGTACACCTTCTGGTGATACCTGCAAACATCTTCAATTAAAAAAAAAGGTTACTGATTCCTTGTTACCCCTGAGGACTTCGACGAATACCTCACAGGTTGTAATTATACAGGCTCTCCGATACCCTTCAAACTGCAACATAACAGTGGTTGCTCTGCTGATTAGTGGCAGAATTAGCAGCTCTTATGATGAGATTGTGACAAAACATACTTATTGTAAAAAATAACTTCTGTAATGTAACGTAAATCTCTTTATATATATCTAATAGTATCTAAAGATAATTATGTTAAAATGTTCTGACTACAAACTATCACATTAATTGTAGAGAGTGAGCAAAGTAGAAATCTACTAAGACTGAGTTATATTCAAGATAAGGGCTTCATGATAATAAATTCTTATAAAATAAAGCTATATTCATTTGTCTATTATGCAAAGGTGAAAGATAAAATACGTATATGAAATAAAATAAGTTGTAGATAGTAGGTAACATATTCACTAGCTTAACCTTGTTAATTTAAAATGGAAACTTTACTGCAGCTAATTTCAAGAAGGTTAAGTGGTTCTTATGTTAATTTTAATTTACAGCATATTTTAATTTACAGCATTTGTAGCTGCCTGAAACACTCTCTACTTCTAGAAAAATCTATGTTGCCTAAACTTTTCTCTAAGCACCTCGATTACTATTTCTGTAGTTTTAATTATTTTAGTTTCCTGTTACAACTCAATGCGGTTTACAGATGATAATTGATATGTATCAGAGTATATTAATATAAAAACCGTAAATAAATAATACGAAGCCTTATTTGGTGTCTTAGGCTAGGATCCAAGGATCCATAATTCAGAGGGTAGACATTCTAACCACTAAAAGCCATGATGCCAAATCGGACCATCGTGCTGGGGTGGTATTTTTCACATATTTGTTAAAAAGAAATTCAAATGAATAAGCTTCTTATTTCATTTAAATATAATAATGACCTATGCAAATATAGAGCTTTAAGCTAAAATTTTAGTGACGATCGTAGCGATAGTAATTAAGACAAAAGGTCGTGTCATTTAGACAAATAGACACCATAAGCCTTACCATAAGTCCGAGCATATTGTACGATTATGTATTCTGTGGCATAAGCATTGTTCAAACCCTACATACGTAATCCTAAAGACATTAAAAAGCTCAGGCATGGTGGCATAGTGGCTTAGCGTTTAGCTGCGGCCCTGTGGGTCGCGGATTCGATTCCCGCAAGGGATTAGTATTTGTATGGATTACAAATAGTAAGTTCCGAGTCTGGGTGTTTGTTCATGTACAATTTATGTTTGTAAACTGCCTTCGCGACACAGGAGAAATCCTATAGCGGAAGGTAACGTTTTTTGAAAAATAGAAAATAGTAGAAAAAGAAATGAAAATTTCATGTAACTGCATTACTTTTTCATGAACCAAAGAGGAAGTGTCTGTTATAGTGAATAATAATAATGATTAAATAAAAGGTTTTAATCGTTTAAAATCCTATATAATTTTGAATCGGGTTTTGGGAAAAACATTAAATTTTTGCCCAAATTGTTATCAAAATAATTCTTGACGCGTTGCAACAATAGAAATTCTATTTTTGACACATGAAGAGATAAGGGCTTGTCATCTCTATTACCTACAGTCTAAAATTTTCATGACAGACCTCCAGTCCGGTCATGTTAAAACATAGACGTTTTAACCTTTAACACCTTTGACCATCGAACATCCCTAACTTGACATAGATAGTAGATCGAGACGGGTGTTTTCAAAACGTTTCTGGACACATTAACCTCAGTTACGAATTATTTTATCTGCTATTGGGAACATTGTTTCAACTTATACACATTTTTTGGCAATGTAATGAAAGTTATTGGATTTAGTAGTTATTGAATAATAAAGCAGCACTTTTGAACTATGAAACCCACGACGTATCGGTAACTGATAGCTATCGATGATTGCTAACAAAATATACCTCGGTTTATATTTTGATTGGGAATTATTTATTTTCCTATCCATGCCGATATAGCTCACAGCTATACAAGGTATCTAGGTTCAAATCCCAGCGCCGGCACCATTAAAATTGTTAATTGAAATTCTAAGTGAAGAACTTACCCATGTACGGCGGCGCAGGTCATCATCGAAAGGAACCCAGCTTCTCTGAGATATATTAAAAAAATATTTCGAGGACATGCGATAGGTCCGCCAACCCACATTGGAGTGGCGGACAAATATTGATAGGAGCCATTTGCATTTGCATTGGTTAATTTACAGGTACTTTACTTTTTACATTACTGTATAACCTCCCGTAGTTATATAGTTATATAAAAAGTATTTTCTTAAGTAAAAAAAATAGTTGATTCGCTCTACGTTAATGTTCTACGATCAGTTACTCTAGTAGTTAATTGCAGTAATGATCAAATTCTTCGTCCCCCGAGCCAATGCTGAAACAGTAACTTAGTAGTTATTACTTTCTATTTTAATTTTATTACTACCTTCCATCCCGCTGCCAAGCTCTAGCTAATCTCAGTATTTTCTCTCAAAGACAAAGACTATAGAGGGTGCATGACATCCAATATAACTTTTGTCATTATTCGGCTATTTAATAAAGCAATGAAGGCGTGTTGTATGCGACATTATACATTCATTATTTAGTTTGTGTTACATTTTTTTTATTAATTTAAATAGTCACGTAGTCTCGTATTACAATATTAAATTATTACTACAAAGTGTCGTGTTAAAATTATGCGGTTTCGTGTCTACTTAATATGCGTATTTAAATATGTAAATTTAAATTCTATTAAAGCTAACATTTACTTTGGTCAATAGTTGCCCAAGCGTCAGCTTAACCTCCAATCCTTTTAATATTATTGGATATAATGCGCCGAGTAATTAATTTGGTTTTTTTTTTGATTTGAAGTCCAGTCATCACTTGTTAAAAAATCACGTAACAAAAATAAGAGCAGAAACTATTTTATAACAAATAATTTTCCTTTTTCTACGTGATTTTTACTTTTTACGGACGCAAATAAATGGGTTCGCTAGGCTCTGACCTTTCACCTGCTACTTACTATCGCGTAAGATCGCTGTCTCATTTCTCAAATGGAAACAGTGACAGAAGTGTTGATTATAATCTTTGTGAGATGCAAGTTATAAGATTCCTGAACAATTTCAAGGAACGGAATTCCGGATACGAGATTAATGTGTTTCGTAAATTTCTTTTTTTTAAGTCTCTTTTACTGAACTTAATCTAAAACATTGATAATGATCGTTGTCGCTATCAATGTCAGACAGTATTTAAAAGACAGTCCAAATCAATTTTCTATCATCGGTTCTGTGATTATAAAGAATTTTGCAACCTGTATGTACATTGTATGTATGTTAGCCAGTAGCAGTAGCTCTCAATTTGCAGCTCCGCCCTTTTAGTCCGTAGACCTTGGCAGTGGTGCGAAATGTCTCAGCTGTCGTATGTAGCCCGCTCTGTGTATAGAGAGCTCTGTTCGTAAAGAGTCACTTCTTAAACTGCTTAAATGCTGCAACCGTTCACCGGTCTGGAAATAGCATATTATATAATCGACTATTTTACAATATTCAGGTTTTTATTTTATTATCCATCGAGTGTTAGAGAACTTTATTGGTATTTCATTTTGCCGGTTTATGAATTACTACGAAAAGAAAGGTTGCAGATGAATTCAAACAAAGGCTGCTTGGAGATGCTATTATGTTGTATAAGACTTGTTTAAAAAAATGGAACATGGAAACTTCTTCAGAGCTAACATCGTAGGTATTTAAACAAAAAGTAATTTTAAACTATTTTTTTTCTGAAACATGATTTTGGCAAACCTTTCCTCCGTAAGAGGTTTATTTATGTTAAAAATCACGTAACAAAAATAAGAGCAGAAACTATTTTATAACAAATAATTTTCCTTTTCTACGTGATTTTACTTTTTACGGACGCAAATAAATGGGTTCGCTAGGCTCTGACCTTTCACCTGCTACTTACTATCGCGTAAGATCGCTGTCTCATTTCTCAAATGGAAACAGTGACAGAAGTGTTGATTATAATCTTTGTGAGATGCAAGTTATAAGATTCCTGAACAATTTCAAGGAACGGAATTCCGGATACGAGATTAATGTGTTTCGTAAATTTCTTTTTTTTAAGTCTCTTTTACTGAACTTAATCTAAAACATTGATAATGATCGTTGTCGCTATCAATGTCAGACAGTATTTAAAAGACAGTCCAAATCAATTTTCTATCATCGGTTCTGTGATTATAAAGAATTTTGCAACCTGTATGTACATTGTATGTATGTTAGCCAGTAGCAGTAGCTCTCAATTTGCAGCTCCGCCCTTTTAGTCCGTAGACCTTGGCAGTGGTGCGAAATGTCTCAGCTGTCGTATGTAGCCCGCTCTGTGTATAGAGAGCTCTGTTCGTAAAGAGTCAGTTCTTAGACTGCTTAAATGCTGCAACCGTTCACCGGTCTGGAAATAGCATATTATATAATCGACTATTTTACAATATTCAGGTTTTTATTTTATTATCCATCGAGTGTTAGAGAACTTTATTGGTATTTCATTTTGCCGGTTTATGAATTACTACGAAAAGAAAGGTTGCAGATGAATTCAAACAAAGGCTGCTTGGAGATGCTATTATGTTGTATAAGACTTGTTTAAAAAAATGGAACATGGAAACTTCTTCAGAGCTAACATCGTAGGTATTTAAACAAAAAGTAATTTTAAACTATTTTTTTTCTGAAACATGATTTTGGCAAACCTTTCCTCCGTAAGAGGTTTATTTATGTTAAAAAAACTACGGCAAAAATGTTACACTTTCTTTATTCATTGGACGATAATAATAAGAATGACCGTGGTCATAGAAAGTAGATAAAACAAATAAAAGCTATTCTGGTCCCATTTCAGTTTACGGTATAGCAAACAAAGAATGCATCATTAGCTTTTACGATTTGTTGGGAAGCGAAGAGTTCACTGGATGGTATTCGGAAAATAAGTATCGAGCTGTTTTCATATCTATTTTATTTCTCGTAATCGACAATTTCTTGGTTCTTTGAGCTTTTGATGATTATATTTTTATAGAGTGGGCTTATAATAATACATTTTTAAACGCTTCATAATCATCATCATCATCAGCCTATTCCAAATCTGCTACAGGATATAAGCCAAAGATTGCCACAAATCACGTTCCGGAACCTCCTTCATCCATGGACTTATCGAAATAACATTATGTAATAAGAAATTTTAAAATATAAATGAAAACATAATGTTACATCAGTTTATATTTACCGATATACGACGATGTTGCCCGCATCGTAAGTATTATACATTCATCTTAACGATTATTTATGGATTTAATCGCGTTTAAATTTTTTGTTCGTTTTGCTTCCAGTTCCATGTTATATCACCCGGAGAAACGAAAAGTGGATTCAGGAAGCCTATTCGGTTACGGTAAGTTTTTAGTTTTTTAGTGAAGTGCGAGAGATGTACACAAATTGGCATATGGAAGAGTGTAAATTATACCTAATACATGATGAGTCAAGAGGGTTAGATTGAATTCTGCTATTATTTTTCAATGAAGCCCGGATATGTCTATGTAGTTGTTGTATGCGAGAACTATATTTTTTGTTGATTTAAATATTATATTGGAAATACCATAATAAATAATACTGAGTATTAGCAGTATTTTTTTTTAAATCGTTCCATACATAACGAATTAGTGATTTTTATTCTTATGAAAAACATGTGAGGAAACTATATTATTACGTATAATATTTTAAAAATCATGAAAGTGAAATTTACTTTTGAAATTGAGATTTTTGAATGTTGGAATACAAAACGGAACAAAAAGTTAAACAAATATCAAGTGTCTGTTTGACGAAGGAAAGCTGAGATTTATTAATGTGATGAGGTTACTGAGGTGTAATTCTTTTCAATACCGATTGGAATACAATATGGCTACTGACTAGGTAAATAAAAAATGTTGACGGTTTATTAAATATCTGAAAGACTCATAGAATAGAAGTCTGCGTTTTTATTATTAAAATAAATATTAACACAGGTACATAATAATTTGTGTACGTATTTATTTCAAAAAATTTATAAATTTTACTTAAATTACGAGTATTTTGTATAGGACTGTCGATGCCCTTAAAGCCCTATTAACATAGTAACTACAAGTACACCTTGAGTCGCTGAGGGTCTTCTTATCGGATTTTATTCATAGCTGCAATAAATACTCGCACACAAACTGTCTTTGTTTATAACTAGTGAAAACGTCTCGTAGACTATGTCATATTTCTTACACAGATACTTTGCATTTAAAATGAAGCGCTGCAAACAACAAAAACAGATTTCAACAAGGTTAATAAGGCAATATCATTACAGTCAGCCTATACCAATTCACTACTGGCCTCCCAAAAGGGAACATGTACTGATAGTTTCGCACCAGTGATACTGCTGTCTATCAATAGCCTAAAGAAAATGCGACAAATAACGGAAAATCCGTCCAACAAACATACGGAACTCACATCCCAAAGACTAGTAACGGAGAGCAGCATCTCTCATGAGAGGGTACTGGCGCTGCATTAATTAACTGCACACATTGCTGTTACTCGCTATTTCGTACGTACGCGTGGGCTTTGGACTAATTTGCATATATTTTTAATTAAATTCGGAATTAATCCTTCGCTATTCAAAAATCGAATAAAACATTTTTTGAAGAGTAAGTATTTCTAATTATGTTTACAGATAATAATAACAATTAATAAAAAAATCTCTTACAAACTTTTATTTCCTATTCTTCCTTCCGCCTTCCGCTCTTGCATGGAATACTGTTCCCATCTCTCGGATGGTTCTGCTAAATATCAGCTTGATACTTTGGACTCGTTGGAGCACCGAGCGAAGAGGATCATAGGCAGTGACTCACTCGTAGAGGCAAATCTTCTAACCCTCGAACACCGTAGACGAGTGGACTGGCTCTCGGTTTTTATCGGATACATTTCGGAGAGTGCGGAGGTTTTGCATAACCTGATACGCCCTTCCCTTAGAACAACTAGGCGCGGCGAGCAGTTTCACCCTTATTTTGTAGACATTCCTCCAGACCGCAAGAAGCGGTTTGCCTCTTCTTTCTTTATGCGGACGGCTAAGGATGGAACTCTCTGCAGAGGTCAGTTTTTCCGGAACACTATAATCTGGATATCTTTAAGGCCAAAGTGAACAGACACCTTCTAGGCAAACGTGTACCATCCTAGGCCTCATCTTCGCCTTCCATCGGGCAAGATTGAGGTCAAACGAAAGCCTATTATTTATAAAAAAAAAAATCTCCAAATCCCTAATTATAATAACTGACTTGTTATTCAAATAGGGCTTTTATAGGTATTTAAAATTTTAAAACTATTAACCAAAAAGCCCTTTTGGTTTTTTTCATGGTACTAACTTCAAAAACTTATGAGTTTCTAACAGCCTTCCAAACCCCATTTCGCCCCTTTAGAGATGAATTTTCAGAAAATAATTTTTTTAGTGGATGCACACTGCAAGGAATATACGACTACTTGTCAAATATCAATGTTGTAGAATTTGTAGTTCTTGAGATTACGTGATTAGTCAGTGGGTGTAATTCCGCTTTTATATATATTCCGTAATCTCTGTCACACAGAGAGATTACGGATTTGTATAAGGCAGGACTCAGCATACAAACGGAGGGGCATAGCATCCCAGTTTTGGCCTCTTCGGTTGATAAAACACGATTAGTGATGAAAGGCTCATCCAAAAAAGGGTCCAATGGGTCCTTGGGTTTATATTCAGAGATTTTTGGAAACTCGGAAAGGTCGCGATCACACGGCTAGTCTTTATTTAATATTTTTTAAATTAAAATGTACATTAGCATTGCATAAAAATATTTTTGAGGTCAGCTTTTCTTTACACACGTTACAATTAAAATTAATATCATTGTAAATGTTCATTGCTGGGCAATATGTTCTCTTTATAATTGATAGGGTTATTTCTTTTTATTATTTCTCAGGACGGTCTCAGTTTTTGAAGTTGGTGTGTATTGCCAAATGTCGGTTGTTGTGCTGGTGTTGGGGATTGATGTGGTGGGATGGACGCACTTAATGTTTTCATCTGTTTGATGATCTTCTTTTCATTTGACAGATTTTCAAGGCTCTATTTTGATAAAATAATAAATTTAAATTTATTCAAAAAACTCTCTTTAACGCAGTATCATCAAAGTTCAGATCTTTAACAAATTTAGACAAGCCCTCACTTTAATTACGAGTATATCGTTTCAGGTTAAAAAATATTACTAACCGAATCATTAAGAAATACCCGAGTAATTACATATTAAAAATACGGACGAATTGAGAACCTTATTTTACAGTTCGTTAAAAAAGGAAAGCTTAAACCTCGTTTTTTTAGGTCTTTCATTTTTAAAAGATTACATTGAGTGTATTTCTCTGTATAGCTGTATTGCTGCAGGGCAAAAGTAATTAAAACGAGTGCGCCAAGAGCATCATCAGGATTTTTTTTTTGGGTTGACTATACACGTCTGTAATCTTGTTTTATTTATCTTGCTGTGTATATTCGACCCTCTATTAGTAGGAATTATTATAGACAGGTGAGTTTTAGATACTTTTGTAAACATCGGAGGTATACATATAATTAACTGGGGTATTAAAATAGTTCTTACAACTTCCATAACTACTGTTTAAGTGGAAAATAGTCACTAAGAATAATTTGTTGGCAAACAGGCTTGAAGGGTCGGAATTCTAGGTAACAAAATAGTTTTATACCCTGGGAATTTGCTACTTTCAACTAAAAGCTAAATGAAACTGTACGTATGGGATTGCTACTTTTTGATTCAGGCGCTTTTGATATTTGATTTATACATATCTGCTTTTGACTGTAAAAAGAACTGGGGAATTCTTTCAACTCTAATCCTAAACATTCGCATCTGTAGGTATATGTAATATTTACTCACACTAGACACACTGAGGGTAGCCAGAGATTTCGGAATTCCAATCGACACGACTCGGCGTCGCCAAACGGGTTTACGCAACCCACGTTTTGCCTCTCACGGAGTTATAAAGTGAGGTCTAGATTTTCTCTCGGAGATAGCCATACGACTTTGTGGCGTTTGCCGTAGTTACTCACGGAAAGAGTGATAGTTTCTCACGCAGTATATCTGCGTGATATAACACGCCAATTTTTTTTAGCTACAATAGCCGAGAGGTGGTTTCATTCTTGAGAGAGGCTTTCATTCTGAATATATATGTATATATTCAGAATGAAAGCCGGTTAATAAATCTAGCGTAATAATCCAAAAAAACCAAGCGCTATTCGTCATGACTAGTAGTATATTGTAAGCGGTAACCTCACAGGATCTTACTGTCGGTGCATCGACGACATTAAACTCGGACTTCTCAAGTAAACATTCCTCAAGTCAAAATAAAAAAAAAATACAAATCCGGTAACTACTGTACTTAAACAATTGATATTTGGTGTATGATTAAGAAATAGTCGTAGAATAAGAGGTTTAATTTAATGACGTCACATCGCATCCAACCTGTACATCTATAATCTTGCCAAAACAACATGATTAGGTTGGCAGAAGTTAATTTTTTTTATTAGTTTGGGGTGACAAACGAATTAACACTTTTTGTACAAGGTAGAACCAAGCAGGAGCTTTTGCTGGTGCACGGCCCGGGTTTGTACCACGACTTCGCAGAATAACGGCGTGAAATAGAGGCATCTTGTTCTTCTGTGTTTCTTTCGATGAGTGAGGTAACCGGAAGCCCACTATACTTCCCCCATTTTCCTTTCCCCATACTCCCCTTTCCCCTAAATTCCGACCCAATAATTCGTCCCATCCGCCAAATTATACAGTTCCTCTGATAGTAAGTGGTTACTGAAGTCAATGGAAAAAACAACTTCAATGGTGGTATGCCTCATGCCTTTAATTATGAGTGACATTTATTTAATTAGCGAATATTATATATTTATTATAAGTATTTTGCACATCCAACTAAAAATATAGTCAGCCTTTTAGAAAATGTTATGTATAAAGCGTTTATTAGGCTTTCGTATTGTTTGATTATTTTCTAGCAGTTTTTTTTACAATGTCATCAATCTATATTTAAAAAATTTTCATGTTATATTAATTATGTAACACATAGGTATGGTCCTGTCTTTTTTGAGGAAAAAGTAATTTTAATGATGAAGAATGTGAAAAAGGAGCTAGTTTTCTCGATCCAAGAAGGCCGCGAGTGATTACTGTCATTTCTCTCCGTTGTCTTGTTATCGTTGAATTATTTTATTAGTCGTGTAAAGTTATATTTTATTAAAGAAATAAATATTATACCGATGTCTTTTATTTTTAATTGATTGTCGTGGTTAATATTTGCAGCGATATTTAGTTACTTCTTTGAAGAAAGATCTGTGTATTTCGATTTAATTCGGTGTATTTTCTAAATTTGGAGGATTTTTGATTATATTTTCTTTGTCAATGTGTTGTAACTTAGAAACAATTCTATATATATTCCATTGTTATTATCTATAACAGAACTTATGACAAGTCAAAGGATATAAAAGCTTGCTCGTGATAAAACATTTTTTTTTCTTTAATAGGTCAATTAAAAACCATCTTTTGTGACAATAATGTCTATAACTATATCGAGCATCCAGCCTGTATATATAATATTACATACAGACTGGATGCGACATTACGACATTAAATTTAACCTCATATTCTACATGCAGTTTGCTACATAGTACAGTAGTTCAGTCACAGGATAATATTTAACGAAACCACTGTCCCATCCAGCCTGTATACTTATCTGTTTATAAATTTTTCTTGCATATATATACGATACATTAAAAGTAAGTAGAAGCGGTTTTGTCGAATGTACTTGAAGGGGCTTGTATATATGTGATACTGTTAAATAAATTCCAAAAAAATGTACGTTATATGTAAATGGTGAAGACATGGTGTGACATGATGAGACATGAAGGGTGAAAACCGCGAATGCAATTGTTTCTTTATCATAGCCGCGTGCCCAGTAGGAGTAATCAGTAGGCCGTTGTACTGAATTCAGGGCCAAACATGAATCGGAATATAGTTATATAATACTACTCTTTTTCTGTTGATGCTATATGTTATGTTGCTATTATGTATTGTCTACTACAATATATATAAATGAATACTTCGAATGTTTTCATGACACAGAAAAGTTCGGTAGTTTTGTAAATATTAGATTAGAAAATTTAGTTAATTGTTTGATATTATAAATTTTTAGAACGAATGAAATACACAGTTTGAATTTATACTCAAACAATGGACGTTCCTGTGTTTTTCCAGAAAACTGTGTGATTTCTTTAACAGCTTAAACAGATTAGGTGATCAAAGATCGTGGTGATAAAAGAGAGTGATAAAACCGAGACTCCACTTCCAGTATTTACCCCAATACAGAAAAGATACATGGCGATTTACGTGGAAAAAACCAACTTAAAGTACGTTTGAAATGTGTTCAGTGGCAATTGCTTTCTTTTTATTGGCAATTGCTTTTATTAATTGACTATTGGATTTTTGCCTTAAATAAATTATTTCCGGTAGTCCTAAGCTAAGTCCTAGTAAATTTAGATGAAAAAAAGAAATCTCATTTATGACACCTATGTACATCCTATGTTTAAGTAGATCTAATCCCCACGCTATGAACACATATAAAAAAATCTAAAAACCCTTCTGCGATTTTTTTTTAATTTCCTGTCTTTTTATCTTTTATCTTTCTTTTTCTTCATTTGCAGACTCTATATTTATTTTATACTTTACCCCATTGCATAGCCACAATGAAGAAGAATCTAACGACACGACTTCACATGTTGATATTCATTAAGTTCTTTAGGCTACAGAGCGTGCCAAAGAAACAGACATTCATAGATATAAGCATTAGTATTGTTATTAACATCGTTTTTTAAACTTTTGTTGCAGCTCGAATGGGCCGTCCCGACCGGGGTAGTGCCGCGGCCTCGCAGAATACCGGCGTGAAGTATCATGTGCTTTCGTTTTATATTGTACTATGAGTGAAGTAACCGGGGCCCACTCCCTCCCAACTCACGTTCAATAACGATACATATCTCTGCGTCTTTCTTTTTTTAACATTGCAGTGTCAATTTAACTTTACTAATCGTTACTCCTATTTATTTAGAATAGATATAGAACAATGATAAAATCGAGATGTATATTAAGAAAACAATGTAATACGTTACATGAGGGGCCTTAATACCTCTATACAGTAGAGGAAGTTTTCTATAGTTACTATGAGAAGATAATACATTATTCATGCCCATACAAACGAGCTTTCGCATACGTATCCAAAAACTTCTTTGTAATTGAGTGTCAAACTTTTTACTACTTTATAAGATCGATTCGGGGTTTGTTCAGTAACGGCAAATTCCAAAACATAAATGATAATATAGCTTAGTAGTAAGTAAGCGTATCACACTGCTGATTTTGTTATCGAAATGATTCTTTACTAAGATTGAGGTGGGGAATCACTTCCGTGAACAACGATGTGATCGCCCTAGAAACTAACATTCACAGGATAGGAAGACCTACTAGTTAAGGGCGGTTAACAGTCCCCTAACCATAAGGTAGTATTTTGGTTAAAGGGCTGTTGCCTTACGCCTGACCAAACCCTAAATTCAGATAGTAACCAGCACCATAACAGAACATACTCGTAGATCGCTTAACAAACATCTGTTTGCAGGTTTTCCAGACTGACCACAGTGCAGAGTTTGTACGGAGGACGGAGAAACGGTGGCTTAAGTCCTGATGCGTAAGTCAGGGCCGGCGTTGGGAACAAGGCTTGAATTTATAATAATAATAATAATTTTCTGGCCACCACACTGCCTTATACCAAATCTACTCATGGAACCTAATCTTTTGTTGAATAGATTTTTTATTAAAGTAAGGTGTTGAAAAGAAACAAAGTTGGCTCAACGTATTATTCATTTATTTTGTTCTAGTTACATCTTTGGTAAGTTCAATGACTAGGGTCTCATGGCCCCTAGAAAATTGGTTCTTTGGTACCTAATTGTTTGGTTTCATTAATATTTTTGTAACAACATTATATTACATATTTCAAATTATGTTCTACTTAAATTATTTGTCCTGAAATTAAAGTAACTTTTACATCCCAAAGTGATATTATATCTGAGTAAAATAAATAATTCTGTGATATTTTTATCACTACATTATCCTAGACGATCTTATTCCGAAAATCCTTTTATAGATTCTCGTTATTTCAAACATCTTAATACCTTTAAAAATAATCTATCAGACCCAAGTTGAAATCGGTAACAGTAATGTCAACAAATTTTTAATGTCCTTACTGCATCTGCACGAATAGACATTGCATGGAACTTGCAGACAGATCTGTGTACTATTTATACATTTTATCTATGATATCGATCTTTAAAAAATTGAAAAGTTTTTACAACCTAATAACATTTCATGCTGAGAATTCAAAAGAAGAACTATTCTAATTATTATGGGTAATAGACATATATTATTTTTTATTTATGGATCTAACGTTTAAGACAATCATGCTAACATATTTTAAACATGTAGGTATTTTTTTTATAATGCATAACATTGAAATACTATATTTTAAAATGAATAATACAGAAGTAACGTATTTTATTTTTTGGTGAATCTTAACTAAAGATTCCTAAAAAATTTAATATATTACGTATGTTTCTTTCGTACGCAAAACCTTTGAAAGTATGTTGAATTTGGTAGTATTTTTTTTTATTTGACGCTTTCTTTAAGTCTTTGGTTTTTTCTTTCAAGATCAATTATTTCTCACTTTAAATATCACGTACGATATTATTTGTTGTTTAACTTATACTTTAACAATATTTTAACAATTACTAGTAGTCATTTATTTCAATTTATTTACCTCTTTATTTATGTAGTCGTGTAATTCGAAAAAAATAAGTTTACTGTAAACAATGATTGAATTATCTGTCCTGTTACTGTAACTGTTATTGTGATTACTATAATTACAATTAAATTTTATTACCAGAATTAATAAAGACGATAATAACATATTGTTCGTACATTTCTTACAAATCTAAAATTGCCGCTTCTTAAACCTAATATTTAATAAGTACAATTTTTATGCTACATAATTTCATTCTCATTGGCACTGTCCAATCATATTACTTGTTCGTTGAGATAAGGTTAATTATTGTAAAGGAATGTAATGAATAATATTTCGTGATTGTTTATTTCATCAATAGTTAACTATCTAAAATTCTCTACTTTTATTTTTTTGCCAGTTTCTAAATAGTTCACTGTTAAATATCGACTCCTCCGATTAGGATCAGTAATCGCCACTCTTGGAGGAATTGCGAAAAACTATGTCATTTTCCGGTATTTCCCTGAGTCGCCTTTAACGGCTCCGAAAGGTTAAGCATAATAAAAATATAAAAGATGAAATACTGGCTGCTTAATTTTATAGCCATTGCTACAAAAAAATATAAAAGTAGAGTCCATATAAACGGTTATAGTAACACTAGTTTGGATAATGACTAGTCAAAATTTTGTTAATTACGACTTTCATCTACACTTCCATAAATTTTTGTAAGCTTTTCTATATTCACTAGACATTACAACGTATATAACGGGATTAATGCATGTGGACATATAAAGCAGAATGTAGCCCAGGATGTTCGCTGTAGGGTGCGAAGTGTAGTCGTGTAGCAGTTTGGTTACAGTAATAGGCAAATGGCAAATGCAAAATGACATCATAATCGCCATTATCATTGTGCCTAATTTTCTATCTTTCCTTGTCGGAAGCGAAAGCTTAACAAGGGCTAAAGATTTTCTTAGAACCGTTCTCCGGAAACTTGAAAGAGGTTTGTTGCTCGCGGTTCCTAGATTCCCATTGTAGTTGCTCTTCCTGCTGTTACTTACGTTCGTTTCAAATCGGACGTTCTGCATAGAGTCTGCGGGAGTGTCATTCAAATTTTGCTGTGATATAGTTCCTTCTCTTTTTGATAATGAGACATAGCTACTTGGAAGTTCAACTCTTGACAGTCTTTCAGTTCCTGACGATGAATCCTCTTGTCCCAATTTTATTGTCTTACGAATAACCGCACCTCCAGACGCATGCGTCGCTTTCTTCACTATGTAGAAAATGCGGGCATAGCAAACAATTATTGCTAGGAGAGGTAATGGGAATGCAACCAAGAATAGAAATCTTTTTGGTGATGTCTTATGATCGTCCAGCAATATACTGCATGAACCTACGGATACATCCAAACCAAAGCGACCCCATTTACCAAACCACGTGGGTATTAACAATCCAAATGAGAAAATCCATGTAAATAGCAGCATCGCTGCTAGATTACGATGTCTGTATAATCTGTTGGATCAAAAAAAACATATTTTGCATTATTTTGTTTTAGGTAATCATATTTCATGCGAAAGTGATTTTTACGAAGACTATTATATTGTTGTACATTAGATTGTTAGCCTCGCGAATCATGCTTGGCAAGATGATCGGAGTTCTTTTGCGAGGATTTGTGGTCTATCAAATCTGATGTAATTCATTATTTAAAATTAATAAATAAAAGCTGATGATAGCCCGCGTTGACTATGACGTCTAACACCACGGCTTCTGTAAAGTATTCGAAACGTCAGGAATACAAAAATAAAACTAAACGCGATAAAATCATTTCAAATGTGTTGTGTTCGCGTAAATACAGGAAATTATTATACAACAAATGGCAAATATGATTAACATCTTTGAAAATTGAGTACAGTATCAAAGGAAGGGAGTGGAGTGTGTGTGGATTCTATCTACATAGGTTATATGATAAATGGTGTCGTCTTCCTGGTCGATTACCAATGACTTCTCGTCGTCTTCCGGTTATTAATCAGAAAGGTATATGATATATCAGTCATAGCACTGTTAGAGACTTAGAATACAACAAAATACAATAACAGCTGAAAACTAATACTTATATTGTGATATAGTTTGCACTGAAAACTAATACGATAAAAAACTAATATAATCCTGGACATATGGCTCTGTAGTCAGGCATACAGGTTTCTGAGCTACACTGTCATATCCTTAAACTTAACATTACCTCTCGTATTCACAAACAATACTTGCATAAGTAAAGAAGCATAAGTAATTTCGATTGTCTGTGCATTACGATTGTGTGCGCTTACTGTGAGAACTCATAGTAAAGTTTGTGAATACGAGACTAACATTATGAAATACAAAATCACTTACTTGGGATATAGCTTGGGATGTGATATCATGATGTATCTGTTGATAGTGATTGTACACACGGTGAACAGAGAAACAGCGACCAGTGAATAGCGAGCGTAAGGAAACATTTGACAGAGAATACGGCCATGTATCCACGAACGCCGCCAGAATGTTGACGTAGCCAGGGGCAGGTTAAAGCAGCAAAACAGTAGATCCGAACACGAGAGGTTCATGATTAATATCGCGGTCGCGTTGCGAACCTGCGAAATAAATGATGGTATTAATATCATCGCTAACCATGCGTAACCATGTTAGAGTGAGATAATAGTAATTCCTACGTGAATTGCAAGCTAGTTTTTTTTTAAGTTTTCTAGTAGAGGCTTATGTACACCATTAAATTTTTAAAGGTGATATTCACAAATATTAGTCGAGCGCGTTCTTGTCTGAGCAGTGTAGTGACCCAATTGATCTCTGCACAATATTTTAATTTCAAAATTGCAAATTAATGAGCTTTCCTGGTGTTTCTGTAATTTTTAACTTGACTTTTCAGTTAACAAACGCGTACATATGCAGCAATGGCAATGTCACTCTTATCGATGGTAACACGAGGTCTCTTACCTTCTTAAGAAGGGACCTTGGGTTGCTGCGAACCCCATTCTAGTTGTCGGAATTCTCTTTCGTTAATAGAGTTCAGTGTATCTCTAATTCGAGAGTTTTAGTCGGTATGGCACTTAATACTGATCCTCCACATGATACAAAAATGTTAGAGGACGAGAGGGGAAAGGAGGGACGAGTGAAGGAAACTTCGATTACCTTATTCACTGAACGTAAGGCAGACATAAGATGTCTCTACTTCACGCCGGTATTTTGCGTGGTAATGTCCCGCAAAATACCGTCGAGCAGCAGTAAAAGCCGCCGCTCGACTCTACCACGTGCTCTACACAAAGTGTTCTACTGTGTTCTCTAAGGCCTCTACCACACGGCTATCAATTTTTGTGTAAGCTCTGATTCTTTCTCCGTAAGACGAGTGAGCGTGTATGCGCGTACTTTTACAACACCCAGAATATATTATTATCCTATACTATTGATAACTGCCAATCGGTTTCGCAATTTGGGGTCGTGGTTGATCTCGAACATTACTACCCGAGAAATAATTAACAAGTGTGTGTTATGTCACATGAACTTTATTTTAACTTTTTTCTCCTAATATACCACGACACAACTCAAGTATCTAGATTAGTTTGTACAAGAAATACTCTATCAATTCCTACATTTATATTAACCCAGGTCAAGAGAGTTCATAATATGTTTATCACAAATCGCATACTTTGCATCATCATTAACGACCTCATTATTTCTTGAGTGTTTTCATCCGTCTACAATGTGACATATTTTAAAACTTTCGTTATGATTTATGTAATGGAATTTGTCTGCCGCTAGAGTTCAGCTGTTACACATTGGTATTTCTTAATACCCTCTTAAAAATGTTAGGGAGTCTGTACCGGGTACCGTCAGATATTTTTTTATATTATAAAATAAGATAATGTTCGTGTGTCAAATAGCTAACTAACAGTATAGTCTTTAAAACTTTTATATGATGATCTCGTGTCCGATACCTGCTACACGTACATCTATTTTATGACCAAAAGTTACACCTCTGACAATGTACAAATTGTTATTTGAAAATACCCCTCGTAGATATGTATTTGCGTCAATACAAGTAATATACGATATATCTATGCGTAATAATGTCATTATGACTAATAAAATTTCATACACGTAATTTTAAAAGAAACATAATGTTTTTGATTCAAAACATAAATAAGTTTTTCGAAATTAATTTAATAAATTATAACCATATCATAATCATCATCATCATCATCATCATTTCAGCCTATCACAAGTCCACTACTGAACATAGGGCTCGCCCTAAGAAAAATAAACAATCCAAATCAAAACGTATCAAATAATGGTTACCTGATGCGTAAAGTGTAATGAAAATTAAGAGCTATCATAACTTATTTCAAAAATAATCGCGAAAACAAAAGGTTTAATAAAAAATATCGCTAGTTCGCGAAAACAAAAGCGTTTTAGTGATAAAAGTTCAAATTTAAAAGGGTACTGGTACTATTCAAATACAAAACTGTATCGTATTTTGTTCAAAGGTAATCGTCTTAATATTTGATCCAAAGTAATGTCTTTTTGATAAGATCGGAGCAAGGGTAGGAAGCAATGACAGAGATAAGGTGAATTTACAGTATCTACAGCTAAAATATAGAAGTATTCGATCGTATGAAAGGGACACACAGTTCTGTAGTCGGATACGCTGAAAGCTAACGTCGGTATGTAGTTACATGAATAAATTAATATTCGTAATTACATTGAGGAAAATGTTGTATTAATGTACTCAATTAGAGTTACATGCTTATCGTCATGCATAGACCTAAACTTGTCTCATTCATGTGTAAAGGAACACATTACATTGAATATACGCGTAACAATTATTATTAATATTATCGACATTAAATTAAGTAGGTATGAAGCTAAACTATGTAACTTTCATCAGCCTATTTAAGTCTACTGCTGCTTTCGTCTCCAATAAATATGCTGTTCTAATATAAGCCAGCCTGCATTTTGAATAATGTTTGCCCATATTCACGACGCTGGGTCAAGCGAGTCGGTGTGCTCAGTGCCGGCACTCTCCCACTAGTTTACTCACTGATCACTGATCTGTGGGATTTGGATTGGCGATTTGGATTTTCGACTTCATTCGCTTTGCAGAGCTATGTACGTAATATATATTGTTTAATACTGTGTTTTAATACATAAGTGTAAGTTGTTTTAAAGCTTGTATTATCTTGAATATGAGCAATTTTTTCTATAACTTTGACAAGTAAAGTTATTTTACTATGACATAATTCATTACAAAGGTTGAATATCAGTTAACCGATTTAATAAGAAATGCAAGCGTATGAACTAGATAAGTGTAGAAACAACTAACGTACAGTGATTAATATCTTGAATTATTATCCATACGATTACTGAATCCTGCCTTGCACAATGGACAGACATCCTAAGGCTATTACGTGAAATACTTCATATAAAACATGCATGCAAGGACAGGTTATATTCAGGCGAACACACGGAAGCTTTCGCCTTCCCGGTACCCCACGGCGGATCCGGTCCATGGCTCCGTCGCCACATTTCGGCCGCGCAGGGTAAAGAGAGAGAGAGAGAGAGAGAGAGAGCGGCGCATACTAAGACTGATACTCCTCAGCCGCGTCAGCAGTGCAGCGCGCACCAGAGTTGAGCAGGATAGGGAGAATTGCTTACCGGAATGGGTAGGGAGGGCGGTGCAAAGCAACGACCTAAATACTACGCCCACCAGCCCATCGTCCAAAGTGGGTTTGGCAAGCTCGGGCCAAACCTCCTCACTAAGTCAGTCCGGCCATATATATTCTACTGGGTTCAGCCTGGTAGACCGAGCCACGGCTAAGCCCTCCCCGCTAGAGGAACACCGCGGACGGCCTAATGAATGGCAGAGAGCCATTCTAAAGTCATAAGTCAGTGCGCGAGCCATGATGTTTATTTACCAGCAAGTCCTTAAGCTTTATCGTCGCCTTCACTTGTATAAAAAAGGAAATATCATAAACTGATACTTTTTACAGAGTCTTTCAAAGCCGATTTGCTGGTTGTGTTTAGTCATATATTTTCAAAGACTCCAAATACTTTACATTTTTCTAAAATATAACTTAAACTGTAAGATTTCAATTACACACGAAACGACTTCTTTTTCTTCATAATCACCTTTTATAAGTCCTTTGCTGTACATAGGCTTTGGCGTACACAAAGTTAGGTTGGCGATGCACTACACTACAGATGGTGCTCCCCATCACCAGCCTGCAATGTTTGGGTATGGTATATTCGTTAATCAGCAAGGAACAACTTCTGTAGATTAGGTTGATATTTTGAGAAAAAGATTTTTGAGAAGAAAACCACATAAAACTGTTGAAAGAAGAATTGTAACTCACTTACTTTTTCATATCGTGCAAGAGCGATGATAGTTATGAGGTTTCCTGGAATCCCAATACACATGAACAGCAGACAGCATACAGCCGCGAAATTTAACAGGCCATCAGGATAGTTGTCGAATAACTTCACAGAAGCTAATTCTTGAACTGTTCCATTGTAATTGAACACTGATAAGTTACGATGCGTTATGTTCACCGCTGTACTATAATTCATTATCACAAAATCAAATTTATTACACGATTAATAAATGTATATAAATACGTGATTCCCTAACAAATATTAAACTACAAATGATTTTATTGTAAACATCGTGTAAACGTCATTGTGGTAATTTTTATTGGAATGTATATCCTCATGACTCAAGTTTAACGGAGATTCAACGGGTTTCGCCCGACCATTCAAAATGTTGAATTTGTATTGGATAATTTTGAAACAATTTAATTTTACAAATTCATTCAATAATATGGTAAATTTTTAAGTTTTATCAAAATTAATACAGAATTGGTATAACATATATATGGAATACTGTTCAACTAGTCATTCAACAACTTTATACAATTTATAAACTTCTAAGTGAATTTCAAAGCGTTTTTCACCATTATTTTATAAGTATGTAACTCATTTATATTAAGTTCTTATTTTACAGATCTGATCTGAAAGACACGATTCACTAGTATGTAATATGTATAAATGTGATTTCTTCAAAACAAATTTATGCTAAATCATTGTAGTTAGTCATTGAGACAGTTTTTGGTATAAATGTCTGTAGTTATAATATAAACTTTAACGATTACAATAATGTTGATAATGGCTAGTCATCGATTTTGTATTCGATAATATCTAATACATTTTTTATTTTTTTCACTTTTTTTCTCTTACATACACAAATTAATTTATAGAGTAATACAAAACTACAAATGAAGAGATAATTGTACGGTACTCACAAACTTCTTAATGATTTTTAATTAAATAAAATTAATTTCGTTATATTCAATTACGCATTCCATTTATCTAACACAATCAAGGACGGCTTGCTTACGATTTAACAAAAAAAAAAATCTAACATTACATAAATGCATTATTATTTTAATTTTAGATCTATTAGAGTCTCGTGTGTTTAGAGTTCATTTTTAATTTTAAATTTACACAAAACGTATTTTAGTAATACTTTATCAGTGTTTACTTATTAGGATTGTTCAGTGGTTCAGTGATTCACGACTAGTCACGGCGGGCGTTTCTCAGAGACGCCGTCGCCGGGCGAACGTCACGCCTTTCTTCGACACATGAGTAAATTCTTATACGCCTGTCGGTATTCGCTCGACATTACAACGTAAATGATCGGATTGATGCATGTCGTTAAGTATATCAAAATATAGCCTGCGATGTTCGCAGCGGGGTGTGAGGTGAACTCACGAAATAATTTCGTTAATGTTATGGGTAAATAGCACACCCAAAAAGAGAGCATGATCGCCATGATCATCTTCAAAAGTTTTCTGTCTTTTGGTGTTAAGCGAGGCGATCGTGCTGGTGCCGGTGAACGCCGTAATACGACCGCAGCTTGCCGGAGTCTTTTAGAAGTTTCTCCACCGCTCGGCGTCCGCGGTTTTCCATCAAGTGCACATTCTTCGTCATGTCCATCAAGAGTGTCAACACCTGAAGATGAAGAACGCTCAGGGCACGGAGTAGGGGGGCAATGTAAAGTAGGGGGTGCCAGTAATGCTCTTCGGGGTGGAGCAGCATGATTGACTCCATTTTCTGGACCCGGAGAGCGTTCAAGAGCTGTTGAGGCTGATCCCATGGCCGAATCCTCAAGTCCCGGTGCAGGTCTTGGTCGCCCTCGCGCTGGAGCTCTCGATCTTTTTGCAGCTTCTCTTACAATACAGAAGATTCGCGCGTAACATATTACAATTGCCAAACAGGGAAGCATAAATGCCCCCACGAAGAGAAATTCTTTTGGTGAACGGTGATTCTTATCTGGGAGGATGGAACAGGATCCAATGGACTGGTCTAAGCCAAATCGACCCCATTTCTCTAACCATGTCGCTATTAGAGCTCCAAAGGAAAAGATCCATGTGCTGGCCACCATCACAGCTAAGTATTGTCGTTTGTAGAGCCTGAGATAAAATAAATAAATTAGAAATTACACTCGAATTTTAAAAAAACAATCACAAACATTTTTTTACGCACTTTGGATACAGTCTTGGGTGGGAAATCATCACATATCTGTTGATTGTGATGGCTAATACAGTGAAAAGGGATACTGCAACTAGAGCATATCTAGCTAGTGGAAACATGCGACACAGTGTGCGACCATGTGCCCATGAACGTCGCCAAAATGTAGAAGCAGCCAATGGTAGGTTGAAGCAGCAAAATAGTAGATCCGAACAGGACAAGTTCATTATAAAGACTGCCGTTGCATTACGAACCTGAAATTAAAACGTTATGACATGTTTATTTAGAGACATTATGTTCATTGCAGTCAGGAAATGTAATACATTTCTTTTGTATTTAAGATTTAACAATAAATACAAAAAAGACTATTAATTAGAGCACATTTAAAATCATAGTGAGATATATTTTTTTTAGATAATAAAGCATATCGAATCGGGATTGTGTTGAGTAAAATTTTGAGTCATCATTAATGAATTGAATGATTATAAAATACTGCTGTATTTTGAATACGAGAGAACCATTGTTCTTGTAATATTATTTAAATACTGATGTAACAGCGGTACAGATAAGACATGTTATTAATAAAGTTGTTTTATGAATGGATTCCGACAAACAGGCCTTAAATCAAAATTGATGTTTCACTAAATTATTGCTTTTATTTTTAATACCCCAGCAAATTTTCTAAGAATAAAGAATTTTGTTCTCAAAATCTCGATTACATTATTGAATAAAAATAAATTTAATTAAATCTACAGACTGGTAAAAATATGGAATTTAATGTTCATATTAAAATACGTTGAAGAGGACAAAATACACGTAAAAAGGACAAAGCACATATATATTTCGTAATTTTCTGAATAGTGAGTGAAGTTAAGGTTAAACTGTTAACTAAGCATACACGATAACGTAAATAATGATGCGTTATCGTTAATAAATAGATAACAAAAATAATGACCTACAAATACTAATGAATGGAGAGATGTTTTAATAGAAAATGTTTACATATAATACGCGCATAAGCGGAGGAATAAATATTTTTAGTACATCGATAGTTTATTCAGAATATAATTAAATCTCATAATTTAACATTATGATCTAGTGCACTTCCTGCAGACTAAATCAATTGTTCTTAAGTGTTTGTTATTGAGCATATCAGTTAATAGTCAAAGTTAATAAGGTAGCATGAATTAGTATGATTATTGCATTATATGTATTACAGTGATTCAAATATCTTACCTTCTTACATCGTGCCAATGCAATTATAGTGATGAGATTGCCAGGTATGCCGACCAACATGAACAACACACAACAAACAGACGCGAAGCGTAACAGACCTTCCGGGTAGTCCTTAAAAAGTTCCACTGCAGCCAACTCATCGTCCGAACTGTAATCATCTAAGCCAACTACACTCCAGTTGTGGCCGTCTACTTCACTAGACAATGTACTCTTTGGTATACTCGGTAGCAAATCACCCATTTTATCACCAACAGCGCATCATTTGTTCGCAAAAGTTCTACAGCGATTCATCATGAATCTATCGAGAATGTCTTCCATCGCGTTGCATCAGTTCCAAGAATAACTTTACATGATGAGTTTATTTAGGTATGGACGTGTACGAGCAGTGTCCACGACTGATAAGTCTCCCAGAACTAGTTTGACTCTATCAATAAGAGGTTGGTTATGGTACAATATCGTTTGTTGATAAGGCATTTTGCCGATGAGCGGGGATGTCGGGTCACAGCTGGTCAGGAAGTCTCTCCATATCAATGTGACGTTGGCTTCATTATTGCTGCGTGCGCGATGACCTGTGAATTAATAAGTTATTTTTTAATAAAAAATTTACTGTTAAATTAATCACAATATAAACATTACTAGCATATGTTATACGGTTATAGTAAATAATTATGATGTCTTTTTAAAATTTGATTTTGAAAAGACCTTTACAAATTCAAGTATTCAACTTACAATGGCAAAAATACTAAGTATTTTTACTTCAAATGGAAATTAAATTAAGGATAGAATGGGAAAGTAGGTATCACATTTATGAGGATTAGTACAGACAACTCCTTAAAAGACTTAAGCCTCGCTCAATCTAATATTACACTCTTGCTAGTGCGTTTGAAGGAGTGTATAATTATTGACTTCTTTCACTTTGATAATAACAGTCTTGACATATCAAATTGAATAGCAAATATCTAAATATGATTATGATGATTCTGTGGCGACAATTTTCGAATACCGTCAGCAGTTGTTAACTGCGCAGGTAAGATTGTAATGCCACAAGTGTACGCGCAAACAGAGCAACTCGCACGTTTTCACCTTACTATATTCTTGTAAAGTTTATACGGTATGATCGAAGAAAGAAGTTAAACTAAACCTTACTTTATCACGACACGACACATAACCAAACACAATCAGAATCGAAAACCAACAATTTTATGTTGCACAATTGTTAACTCCGTTAGTAATTCGAACCCGGAGCACATGATTGAACAGTTAGATACGTTAACGGGCCAAAACAAAATTTAATTTATAATACATTTCTTAAAACAAATTCATCATTAACTAGTTTAGTTATAATAGACTTTTCTCTAATATATTTACTTTAGCACATATTTCTTAACGGTCACGTCGTTGTGTTAATTAATGTATAGCAAACACTACTTTACTGTGACAAAGAAATAACTGATATTAATTGAAACTCTAATTACCCGGTTATAAAACTATTATTACTGCCTACTACGTATACATCTGTTAATGTTTTGTGTACAGATATGTTTTTTTTACATTTAATTTTAAACGATTTAATCCAGCGTCGATAATGATCTTGTAATACTAAACTACTTTCTCTCAGTATTGCTCCATCATTGGGTATTCCATCATATCCATACAGCCTATGGGATTAGTAGTCGGTATATAAGTTGGATATTCCGCCATCATTCAACCGCCAAAGCCTGGTCCGTTTGCTAACATGATGCAGTGCGTTCATGTTGGCATTTGGAGAGAGAGAGATTTTTTTTTCAATGAAATGGCACCCGATGGATCGACGTGATTGAAAAAATCATACAAAAATCAACTCCTACAGAAATAAGTTATTTCTAAACGTGTTGGAATAATAGACATTCTAATGTTACAAGTATATGATATCAAACATAGCTCAGAATTTAAATAAAAGATTGAAGATTAAGATCCGACCGATTAGGTCTACGTAATAAGCGAACGAACAACAACAGACAAATGCTCTTAAACTGTTTTAGTTTCGTGTTCAGGTCATACTGGTTTGGTCGTATACCGGAGTTTAAAAAAAATATATAAACTAAAACTCCGGAACAGCTATGTAATTTTACTCATTTCTAACAACACTGACATAGTACGACGTATATAAATATTAATATCGTTTATATTTGACAGGGTATAAAGAATAATGGTCACCCTATTTGACTGCGGGTCCGAGAAAAATATTATACACGTAATACATGTAATACGCCTTTCATATTAGGCTTATGAATATTATTGCTCTCGTAGTTTCGGTTACGTTTTCCTTCACTAAATGGTAGTTTGCGGAAAATCTTTTCGTAATAGAAACATAATTTTGTTGTTCTGTCTTCAATCCAGTCTGAAAAGAAAAATCTTCTATGCCTACAACCCATTCTTTCTTGGTGAAAAAGTTCTACACCTTCACTCTTGTTTCACGCAGAGGTGCACCGAAACAATTGCCAAAACAGGTGCCCTGTTTTGTCAATTGTTTCGCCAATTTTCAGGCCGAAGTATCAGGTAAAAAATCGTCGTAAATACGGTTTCTCTATATTATACAATAATTGCACAAATATCCACAGTGTTGTGATAAAAGACGTATTATTGAAATAAAATCGAAAAAACTTATTAAAAATAACTTATTCATTTCGATTGTATCCTAATACTGCGTTTAATTACATAATAGAATTAAGCGTTCATAAATACACTACCACTTAACACGTCCCAGAGTAATTGGCACTCGATATAATGTTATCCAATAAGAAACCCAAATAGAGTACAATCCTCAAATAAAGGTACAACGAACATTTTCAATTAAGCGAGAGAAGCTAGAGCGGGCAGTTAAATAGACCCCAAATATGTTAAAATGTTGTCGTAGTCCTATTTTATAACAATATTCATAATATAAGGATGGCCACCGACCTAGAATCCTTTTTAGGGTCGGGCGAAGTGTTAATAAAATATTGTTTACCATAAGAATGAATTCTCTATTAAGTGGCAAGAGATAACTCTCGTATGTTGATTGTTATTGACGTCACTTGAACAAAGGCGAAATTTATTGTTTTTTTGCTGGTAACTTTATGCATTATACGAATTATGAATTGACTTATGAGAATAATTTAACTATTTTTGTACTTCTTACTAGTATATTTGTTTAAGTATTCATAGATAAAAGAAACATTGGTCAATTTCGACCAACATAATATCTTTTATTCCATAGGCGGATATTGTCGCAGGATACGTTTTGATCCAAGAGATTGTGTAAATACTCTAGCACACACTTCATCATCAATACGAAAGGATACCCTTTGTATGTATTGCGAGAAAAACAACGACAGTAACAAATCATCTAGGTCAGAAAGCCTCTTGAGTACTCCTCAGCTTTAATGACCGGCCGGGATTCTAACCTTAGACCTACACATACACGATAGATTTTTCGTGATACATCTATAAATGTATATAAGAAAGAAAAGAAAAAAAACATTTGCAACTATAATGTAATATATTATAATATGCCCTTTCATTTATGCCTAACATTGTAGAAAATTTTAAATTACATGACAATTTATGATCATTACACTAGGCTAGCCTGTATCGTGAAGATCAAACTACGATTTTCATACTAAACATTCTACTGAAACTTCATCCATTCTATTAAACTATATTATGGTTTATGCTCAGGTAATAGTGTAGTAACAATAATAAAGAGGCGTTATACGGACAGTAATTTTAACAGAAAATACTTGAAGAAAGAAAGAAAGAATTTCTTCGTTCTGTTGGTGTCGGTAGATCTTCGGTCTCGGATTGCATAAGTTTCGGGGTAAACGATCTAAATAAACATTTCTCCACTCCTCCTGTGACGTTAGATCCCTGTGCTAAGTCAAACAAAAATTTCCTTTTCCTTTTTTACTTTCCTTTGTGACCGAGGAAGAAGCTAATAAATCTATTTTAGCCATTTCCTCGACTGCTGTAGGTAATGATGGACTATGCTCGAGAATGATTACTCTAGTTCTACCTTTGGTTCTTCCAATCCTTACTCACATATTCAACTACTCCATATCATCCTCCTCCTTTCCTCCGGCCTGGAAATAAGGCCAAATTATTCCTGTACCTAAGATCTCTAATCCTTCTTTTCCGTCTCATTTTCGACCCATATCCATTTTACCCTTTCTCTCAAAAGTTCTCGAACATATTATCCACAGACAACTTTCAACTTTCCTGTCTTCCAATTCTTTGCTCTCTTCTTACCAGTCGGGCTTTCGCCCTGGTCATATTACTATCACTTCATTATTTAAAGTCACTGATGATATTCGTTACGCTATGGACAACAAGTCTCTCTCACTTCTAGTCTTGTTAGACTTTAGCAGTGCCTTTACCTCAGTAGATTTAGATATTCTGATTCGGATCCTTGAATCCATAAATCTTTCCCCCTCCTGCATTGCATGGTTTGATTCATATCTTCGGGGCCGCTCGCAATGTGTTCGCCTTAATGACACTTTTTATGATGGGTCTGAAATCAGTGCGGGCGTGCCTCAGGGTGGCGTCCTTTCTCCTCTTTTATTTTCTATTTTCATTAACTCCGTTACGAGTGTTATCACATCCAACTTCCATCTTTACGCGGATGACTTGCAGTTGTATCAACATTTCGCGGTGGGTGATACTAATGAGGCAATCGGTGCTGTGAACTCCGATTTGTCACGCATAAGTAAATGGTCTAGGTCCTTTGGCCTCTTAGTAAATCCTGCCAAATCACAGGCCTTAATAATAGGCAGCAAACACCTACGAAACAAGTTAGATTTTTCAACAGTACCTTGCGTGTGTCTGGATGGCATTCTTATAACCTATGCCAATACTGTTAAAAACTTAGGTGTGACTTTTGATCAACATTTATCCTGGTCCGCGCACATTGCTGTGATTAGTCGAAAAGTTCACTTTACCCTGCATTCGCTGAAGTGCCTTCAAAATCTCTTACCATTTGAAACTAAAATCACACTAGCACTTACTCTTATTCAGCCCATACTAGATTATGCTGATGCCTGCTATTTGGATGCTACATAGGAGCTACTAAATAAACTTGAACGCTTGCAAAATCTGTCAATCCGTTTCATCTTCGGACTCAAGAAATTTGACCGAATATCTCAGTTTCGCAAGACCCTCAAGTGGCTCCCAATTCGACTTCGCAGGAATACTCGAATATTATATCTCCTTTATAACATCTTGCACAACCCATCCTCTCCGTCATACCTCAGGAACCTATTTTCCTTCGTTCACCCTCCAGATGTGCCATGCAGATCGCATGTCAGGACTCTCCTTAATTATCCTATCCATAATTCCAGTTTTTATTCCTATTCCTTTGCAGTCCATGCAGTTAGGTTGTGGAACTCACTACCACCTACCATAAGAGATTCCGGAACTATACTTTCGTTTAAGAAACGTGTAAAGGACCACTACTTAGCTTCGTGTTAATAGAATATATATTGTATATTTACGATTATGTATGCATGTATATATATGTATACTTATATATATTTATTTAAATATATATATGTATATGATTTAATTATATGTAATCTTATTTATTTAATTGTATACATATTATTTATGTATTTATTATATATTAGATATTATGAAATGTACGCACTAAGTTTGCCATTTCAATAAAATTTCCTGTTAGGGTCTGCTGGAAGAAATTTTAATGTATGGAATAAGTAGTACCCGCAAAGAGAAGAAAACAACCATTAAATTTGTATACTGTCTATGGCACTATTTACTCGTATCTGTACCGCAACGTTGCCGTGAAAAGGCTACTCAGCTGTGGACGCGGCTGTTATAACAGCGTTGGTGCTGATTTTCAGTGAGACCAGTTATGGACAGAGTACCTCGGTTCAGCTGCATTTATGCGATAGATAAAAGGAAATTTGCCTGTGTTTTAACTTAATTCAAGAAAATTGCTGCATATATTATGATTTTGCAAGAAAAAGATTACAGGAACAAGATTTCAACGTGACAGAGCCAAGCGGCGGCTTTAGCTTCTGCTCGAATGGGCCGGCTCGACCGGACTAATACCACGATCACGCAGAACACCGACGTGAAGTAGAGGCATCATGTGCTTCTGCGTTTCGTGCGGTGAGTGAGGTAACCGGAGGCCCAATCCCCCTCCCCATTCCACTCCTTATCCACCCTCCAATCACCCAAATACCCTTAAAGGCCGGCAACGCACCTGTAGCTCCTCTGGTGTTGTAGATATACATCACATACGTGGGCGATGGGAATCACTTCATCAGGTGAACCTATTGCTCGTTTGCTGCCATTCCCATAAAAAAAAATAGATACGATTAAATACTTAAATTGTTAAACAAATAGAATTGCATAAATTGCCAAATATGGGGCATTATCAAACATCATATACATTTATCTTCAAGATGCTGAAATTAGTTGAGTCGTGCCATGATATACGTCGACCACGGGATCACTCTTCTAAATATATATGTATATATAAATATAACACATGTAAATAGTCAGTATTTACGTACATTAGTACGTAGCTGTGACAATATCAATCAAAAAGCTAAACAAAATTTAATTCTTAAAATATCCTGCTCATAGAAAACTATCTCTGTCAAATCGTCGACTCTTATGACACCCGCGGGAGAAGACGTGATAATGGAAAATCCATTAACTCGTCTCATCGCGGGATATCATTAGGTAATAAAGTTTGATATAATAAATCACGTATCATTGAAACATAAATCCTAACAGGCAATAAATTGTTTATGTGAATCATAACATAACGTTATTATAACCAAAAATTAGATTTAGTTTTAACCTCTGAATTTATCTCCTGCTAACACAAACCTTGATAAATCATTCGATATTTAAATAATAATACCTGGATAGGTGTGAGTTTGTGTTAGGAACTATTTTATTAATTAAGAAGGCTAAAGGGAAGAGAAGAAATTTGTAAAAGTTCGTGGAGTATTATAACATGCCGTGCC
Organism: Bhutanitis thaidina; assembly: GCA_029286595.1. Taxonomy (NCBI): domain Eukaryota; kingdom Metazoa; phylum Arthropoda; class Insecta; order Lepidoptera; family Papilionidae; genus Bhutanitis; species Bhutanitis thaidina. Next base: position 5,762,749 of record JAGSMS010000012.1, on the reverse strand, counting down.
GTATGTGGGCAATGGGAAAGCTTTAGTTCAATCGAATTATGGGATTCTGTAATAATACATCAGAGTATGGAACCTCTCTTGCATTTATTTATAAAACAGATAGATGTTACGCGTTTGAAATTAAGATGTTCGTAGTTAGTTCGTAAAGCGACAAACTACAACGAATCATAAGACTGAAGTGACCTGCAACATAATTCACGAAATCTTGGACCTTGTTAAGATTTTGTAATGGAAGTTTTTTACCCGCAAGCACAGGACGTCTCTTTACATGGTGGATTTCTTACCAGCCAAGATTTGTAAGTAGGTACAGATGGAGCTCTAAGCGTTGACTGTAATGAGGATCGTGATCATGAACTACTATCATCACTTTATTGTTTATTCGTTTAGACCAGTTTGGACCCTAGTTGGGAGTGAAACTTCCTTCGAAGCAGAAGGTTGCGGGTTCGAATTCAATTAAAAGTTTGTAACAGAGCCATGGATATCTATCTATACATCTATCTTATCACCATCTTGTTACCAAGATACAGGAAATCCTAGTTTGGGCAAAGCCAGCATATATTTCTTGGAAGGTTTACTCTCCACGAGTATAGGTAAACCTGGGAAATGTGATAGGTGAGGAAAGTGCCGGTACCCTTGCACTAGTGACGCTGCTCCACACCGCATGTAGAATTTGGGTTCAGCAAATTAGGATGGATATTCCACCACCATTCGGTCGTTTGTTGGCTTACAGGATGCACCATGTGCAGGAGACTTTGGCTTTTTTAATAGACGATTAGATGGACACATTAGTTTATTATTTTTGTTAGTGTATTTAATAATAAATTAAGTTAGCAATACAGAATATAACAATTAAACAGCCTTGTGATAAAGTATTTTCTCGTTACATAAGGTAGTAAGTGATACATGTTAAACTGCAGATACACCCGCTGTGCCCGTCTCGGTGGCGCCATATGGGAAAACTGGATTTTCTTTAAGCCCGCGACTTATAAGTTCAATGACCGCCACAGTTATAGACGATTTTATTCACTTTAGTAGTAGTTTACCACTTCTCTATGTACGTTTAATTTTAGTACGACAAGAGTAGAAGGTTTTTATCGTATTGATTCAAGCTTATTATAAACAAAATTTTGAATCCTTTTGTTGTTGAATGTGATCTCAGAAATGTGTCTGTGACTTTGAGGAATAATGTCTATGTCGGGAAAATATGTACAGAGCTCAGAATAGTAGTAGAGTACAGAGAGGAATTATCGTAAAAAAACGCAACTCACTTTTCACCAGACCTTATTTGGGACAACGTGCCTATGGCTGATTTGGTATACTATTATAATTGAATTATTGTACTATTATTTTCAACAGCTTTTATTTCACTCTTAGCTCCAAGTTATTCATTAATAACTTCAAAATTAGTCCATAACGTTCCACGTTCAATGCACAAATAGACTCACGGGTAGGTAGGTTCACCTTAATTCAGTAAAATAACTCTTAACATATAGTTTATATGCAAAGTCAAGGTAACTGAGAAGTAATAGCATATTTAGAAATAAATAATTTGTGTATTGGAAAAAAATTTACTACGGCTAAATTTAACACAAGATCTCTGACTTTACACGGCAGGTAGACACACGAGCACTGACATGTGTACGCTTTCAAAAACCCTTATTATAATTAATAATATTATAATTATTTTAATGATTAATTTAAATATTACTATTATTAGCATAGGCAGTCTGTAAGTATTCTGAATTGTGAACAATAATGTACTTATCATAATTCAATTTACCACATACTAATAAGTTTTAATAAATTATGAGATTAATGATATGAATGTGAACGTTCCTAATTTATCATAAAATTTATGTTGAGAGGACAGTCGGCTTATTTTAAAATTAATCGTCTACAGATAAAAAACAAGCAAAATCTATGGTCAGTTTTTAATATTATTTTATATTTTAGACTGTGCTGTATTAAATACTGCTAAATTGTTCAGAATTCTCAAGAGTTTCGTGCAACTTTAGAAACTTCCAATTATCTAGACAACTGACAAATGACATTAATTTATATGAAAACCAATCTCTTTTCCACAATGTGCACAATTTTTTCGCAGAACGTAAAATTTAGTAAGAAGATAATTTTATGGCTTTGTTGACTGCTAAAGATTGATTTTAGTGCTAAATTGTTATAAGCGATCGCGTTTAAATTTTTTATGATTAATAAAAGTTTTATAGCAAAGTGATATTTTTATTCTGACCCTTAGGGTCAGGTAACCACTTACGAACAAAAATTATTAAATTATCTGTGTACAGTTTTGGCGATACAGCCTCGCGATTATTGTGCGATAAAAAACCGTACCACATTAAAATATAATTTAAGTAATTTATTAAATGCTGTGCAAAGGCCTCTTCCCAATATATGAGAGAGATTTGAAGCTGGGAAGGGACCGTTGCGCTGCTCCAGTGCGAGTTGCTGGACTACACATATTATCAAAGTATTTTTTTATTATTTGTGTGTCATGCAGGTTTCCATATACGTTGCTCCTTACAGCCGAGCACTTGGTATATTCTGCATTAATATTATAATTAGGATGCAGGTAGCTCGAGACCGTGCTTTGTGGTAATGTTTGGGGAGACGTATGTTCATCAGTGGACTTATGATAGGGTGTAATGATGATGGTGATGATTGTAATTAAATGAATTTCAGAAGAAATAAAACTGTGAATAAGTTCGTGTACTTCTAACATAACAGAAAGAATCATATGCATCTTAGTTTTTAACAGGAAATACTAGTTTTGGAAACTCGGAACGTTTTGAAATAGAGTATTAAGAAAGTACAATTTGCGGATCTGTTGTGTAAGTTGTCAACTTAATTGTACAGTTATGTTTGTGACACGAGAGTTTTCAAGACAACTTTTTTTTTTAACATATTATAAAGCACTTGATCGGCTTTCTGTTTCTACAAAATGATGAAAATGAATTAAAATATCAATTTGTCTTCAATACAGAATATTAAATTCAGGTGAAATATTTAAATAACCACATAATAATAAAATTGTTGAGATCGGAATAAATGACTGCTAATAAAAAGTAAGACATTACTTCAACACCCAACTTACTACCATCAAAAAGCGGACTGCAAACGATAAAGTACTCGCATAAATCACTTGAATGTTGCTTCCCCACAGATTTTCAAGTAATAACACGTCGACTTGGAGAGCCGCTCTATGGCTAATATTGCGTGAACGTATTAACTGCGTGAAAGTGAAGATTAGAACTTCCTAATATAATATAAGAAATACATTCCTTCTTCGAATAAACTCGTAATTTTATAACGAATTAAATCCAAAAGTAGTTTTGTACAGTAATTTTAAATATTCTGGTAAAAAAAAATTAAATATAGTAAATATGGTCTTGATTATACCCAAGTCCTTAATTTCGACCCATAAGTTTTAACTGATCTGCGTAATTACTAAAATTTAATATCGTCATTATCATCATTATCATAATCATTACAGAATGCTGGGTCTTGAGCTACCTGAATCCATCAACTTCTCGCAGCACTGACAGGCGAGGGATATCCTACACTGCGTTTGTCTGTACGAGGTTGTCATTCGGCAACCTTTCTTCCCAACTAAAGGTTTTTATGGCGTAGTCGAAAAATAAACGTATGCTGTTACTTTAAATGGCATGATGTGCTACAAAATAAAAAAAGTTATTAGTAGGAGTAAATCACATAATGTAGATTATTTGATCTCTCTCAAGTGAGAACATAAAAAAATTTGCAATAAATAGCAAAAAAACTTAAAGTTAATGTTTATGGGTATATAAGGAATCCATTATTTATTAATTAATGAAATATGTTAAGCAAAATCGTAAGAACAGATATAAATGCGAAAAATATAATTACGGTGATAATGTAGCGGCAGGTCAACGCTTTCGCAGACTATTGTTTTTTGGTGTTTTCAAAAGATAATCCTCATCTAGATACTGACGAAGTTATTAAGAGTACCTAAGACATAACTGCAACTTTTCTTTATATTTCTCTACTCATCTATTTAAATAATTTGCATTTGCTCTTAAATTATTGCCTCATACGGCTTTAAAATTTCGAAAATATTTTCTATTAAATTTTTAAACCTGTGTGACCTTTGTAGACGTTGTCAATATAGACGTTCAATTAGGAAATTAAATTAAAATTTAAATCTCCAGCATATTACATGCGATCTCGGGTAAGTCAGGACGCTTTAGGGCCAACGGAGTTTTTAGTTATAATAAAAAATTTGCTAGTAACGGCAAATGCTTGATGTTTGCCTATGTATCGAGCCCTAGGCTTTATCATCCAAACAGCTAACAATTTGCGCAACGGTGAGTTGGCAAAATGCAGCGTAAATTCGTTATGTATGTTTTTAAGAAAATGTCCCGGTTTTATCTTTATATGTAACCTTTGTCTCTTTATGTCATAGGCATAACAGCATTTCAGGCCCTAGAGTTAAGAAGAAAATTAATAGTACTGATCTGATATATTTCTACTTGTTTTTAAATAATAAAATAGATAATCCTGTACTTTAAGACCATCTAAAGTTTTATATACAACATAATTATGTAATTACATACGAGGAATCGAACCTGTCGAAGGTAATGTCGAAGGCCGCCTTCGGTTGTTTGCCGAGCTGTCGGGAATCAGCATGTACGTGTTAAAACGACCACAACTCGTGCTCGTATCATCGATACCAGATATTGATATACACCATATTAAACTTAACATATTCAAACTTATGTTATTTTGTATTTTAGTTTATAACTTTAGTTTTTAATAAATACACTTGTAACGTTTTAGGATTAACCTGTAATGTTAAGTGTTGTTTGAAATTAATAAATAAGTATTATTACATTTTAGCAATGATATGAAGATGTGTTCCTTTGATTTGATAACGGGTAAATATAGTATTCAGTGACTGCCCAAGCATAGGCTAAATGATCAAGATGGTTAATATTGATAATAAATTTTTGTTTGTTTAAGAAGTTATTGTAAGTTTGTTTAAGTTAAGAACCAGGCGACTGTTAAGTGATACGTGGATGCTCGTTTGACTGCGCTGAGTTCCGTTACCGGAACGGTTTCCTTTATATTTCAATGCACACATTATACGTTAATATGAATTAAATTTGTGGTGCCCTGAATAGGTGCAGAATCACCCGCGGTGAGCGTCTTTATGGCGCCGCTCAAGAAAAGTGGATTTTCATCCACTCCCAAACATACACATAGTTCAATGGCCTTGCGGTTTGTCATCAGTCTTTCAGCATTATTTATCATTTGCTTATGCTACGTTGTCTTTTAATACATCCATTAAAGTCCTTTTTATCAAATATTTTTCGATTTCTTTTTTACTACAAAATTTGTTGTATTGCTGTCGTATTATTGAAACATTTAAATTAAAACTCACAGACTCTACCAACTGGAAAGAATAAGAGAAGATCGGTGCGTAAAGACAGCCTATGAGGTTTCACGGATAGAGAGACCCCAGTTATTAAAGGGGCAATGTAGGAGCGATTGAAAAGAAACTGCACAACACTGTGACCAGTGTTAGTTAGACCGCAAGTTACGTTTTTGCTGTAATTTGTTTTACCGCGATTTTTTATAGTGAAGAAATAAGTTTTTTTTTTTTACTAAATATTGTAAATTGAACAAGAGGGTACAATTTACAATAAAAATAAACTATTTTACTGTTTATATTTGTAATTTATTAAGTTACTATCAGCGAGACTTAAAAAAAATACAAGTGTATATAAATTTTATATACTTTGTTCTTTTTAATGGGTACTTTTAATTTGTATGATTCTTTCGTGTTTTATTTGTACAATGAAATTTTACAATTATGTTTATACTTTATAAGTGTAATATCGTTGTTCTTTGTAAATGCTTGTCCGGTTATTCGTGCTGTCAATGAAGGTCCCGACTGAAAAACGTACTGTACACAGACAGATTATCACTCAGGCGGGATCCTTTTAGACATGGCATAACTAATGCATGTTTTTTTATTGTTATGCATTGATGTTCTTTAATTGTTGTGTGAATGCCAAATAAATATCTTTCTTTCTTTCTTAAAAGTGTTTTTCCCACGTCTCCTCTTACGACATTCGTGGGAAAAACGGGGGTGGGTAGACTCTTACGCTGCCAATACAAACTGTCAACGAATCTCTGTCCATTTACAATACGAAATATAACGGCGTAAAAAGAATTAACTGCTAACCATAGTTATAGTCTCCTAAAGTTTGCCACATGAACCTGGTTATGAACCATTTGCATTCATTTAAAGTCCTTACGTATATGTGAGGACTTATGTCCATCTAGTGTGAGGTCCCTCCCTCCTGCGATGCACCTAAACTGCTATTTTATACTGCTGTGTAAATATAATTTAGTCTATGAAATGTTAATAGTGGTAACGTCATTACTGAACAAAAACCCATGACGCTCGCTACACAACCTTAAAAGAAGGCATAAACTTTAACGATCTTAAACAAACATTTTAAGTTTTAACTCTGCAACCACTATAAAAAAAGCCGGATAAATATAACATCCACCAGTGGTACATCTGATCTCACACGAAGTTTAATCGATCACTCAATTAAATTATTTTATACCTTTTGTTTGTGTATCCGTTTCATTCGTCAGATTCTTGCAAATTATAAAAAAGAAATTTATAACCTCAGGAATGTAAATAAATAATAGAGTAACTCAACGGTTGTGCTCTATACACTTCTTAAGCTATTGGAAAATAATTAAAATGGAATTAACTTGTACTCGTAACATAGTAATATCTCAAAAAGTTATAGTTTTATCTTAATTCTAAACAAGGCTTCGTTGTAGAATATATCAGTTGAAGTTCGTAGGTACCGGGTACGAGGGGTGAAGTAGTAGCCCGATAGTGTGCACTACTGAGCAAAGGCTTCCTTCTCAAATATCTGACAGGGTGTAGGTGCCGGGAATGGCCCGCCACGCTGCTCCATTGCGGGCTTCACATACCATCGTCATAATATTTTTTTATTATTATTTCTCAGATATTAAGGTTTCCTCGCGATGTTTTCCTTCACCGCCGAGCACGTGGTAAATAAAGCACTTCAAATTGCTATTAACATTTTTAGCGGTGACGGCCCCGGAAAACGAACCCTGGTCACTTGCGCTCTATTATAATAAAGTGAGCGCTCTGACCACTAGGCTACCACGGCTCTAGGTACAGGTGATGCGAGAAAATATAAAATTGGAATAAAAAACAGCCAAATTAGGAAACTCCTTTTTATGAAATCGGTGGAAATTACTCTAATTTTATTAAATTTCTTAATAATAAAAAGGTTCTACTAAAATCCATAAATGATTATATATTTTAAACAAAGTAAGGCTTTCTTTAATATAATTATTATAATTATTGGCATACGAAACCTATTATTATCACAAAGCTCTTCTGAAGCATACGATATTGTTGATTATCGGATTTTCGTAAGGTTTCTTGTGGTATCCATGGTAATTTCCACTTTCAAATTACCGTTTCTGCTGATATAAATATTAAAAGACCCATTGGAAAGCTTAGTTGTGCTTGTAGCTACATTTTACATTTAGTGATTTCTTTCAAAGATAATTAAAGCTTAATCATATGTTATAATATATATTTAAGCGGGAATATAAAATTAATTTCTGCAAATGTTAACTTCACCTACACGCGATGCAATCTGGTAGCTAACAAATATAGCCCTACGCAGAGTGATGGCGGAACACTGATGAAGATGAATATATTAGTTTGCTTACCTGTGTGGTAGCGGCGTAGGGAGCTGCCATATGGAAATCCATACGTAATCCTTGTCTACCACTATGATTTCAGTCATATGTAATATACGAAGATGTATTTAAATATAAATGATTTAATTTTTTTTTATTATTCATTTGTTTTGATGTTAAATTTTAATATTGTAGAGAATTTGTATCAATGCAACTGTAACTTTATTTTATCAATATAACTATAACATAACTAACCTCACAATTACAGGTTTAACGCACGATTGGAAAAGTAATATAATTGGAATTAATCGGTTAAAACAGTTTCAAACATGTCTATTCGTCTCTTATCAATTTTTTAATCAAATCTTAATATGGTGATTAATTTCGTTAATACTTATTCACAAGTGTTATGTTTATGTTTTTACAAAACATAATCTAGAGCCACTTATTCTATTTTACGTAACAATAAATCTTATATAGCACTGAACAGTGAACATATCTCGTACCAAAGCCCATTACCCCAGAAGCAATTTGTTGCAGGAATGGTTGAAAATGATGAAGAGGCTATAAAGCGGACACTACGCAGCCCATTAAAGACGTTGCCCGAAAGGAAAAGAATGAAGTTTCTTCAATATCATAAGGGTTTCATAACAAACATCGTCGAGCGGTTAACTTAGAGTGGAGGATAAAGGAGCTCAACCGGTCGAAGAAGGTTCCCTTAGTACAGTGACACGATAGTTTTATACGAATAGTAAGGCTTCAGGTTTAAGTTTTTTTTTATTATCTATAAAAAGTAGATTGATTCATTATCCTTATCATTATAAGTCAACTGCTGTCCCTCGCAGTCTTGCTAGTGATTTCAATTACTCGTTTTCACGCAGATTATTTGATTAAATATTATATTAGCTGACTTATAAGATTGTTTCTGTCCATTTATTAGCATGTGCTATACATTTCTCATTGAATAGGGTTGACAGAGAATGACCATTAAGTCTGCCCAATGTAACCCTAAGCTCAAGGTGTCCATAATAAAGGATAAATTAAGAAATAAATTAGAACGGTATTTCTTTCATCAATTGATCGTCAATATCCAGTAATAAAAAACCACGGAGATAATAATGCAGTTTATTAGATTTATTTTAACTTTAACCGATATATTTTTATTATCTTTGAGCAGAGTAATGAAACACTCATAAACATAAAGTCTTTAAAATACAATCACTTTTTAATTCATCACGCGTCGTAAATCCTATAATGAGACTTTCTTAAATTACTAAAGCGACGAACAAATCATTTATCTATCTTACATTTTAAGACTTTAGTATCCTATTATTATAATTAATTTGTATATAATCCAACACTTCGTAAATTTGCAAACAGTATGTTATTTATAACAATTCTGAATATGAAATGGATAGCCTGGGAAAGAATATGGCACAGTATTATTCAATACAGCCTGTATTGAAAAAGCGATAGAGCGGAACCAAGGCTCCAAAGTCTTCGCCAGAGATCTGTCTATCGGAAAGAGCCAACTGACCAAGCTGAAGACCGAAAGCGGCGCAGTCATTTCCGCTGGAGCCGAGATTTTGAGTGAGATCGAGAGATTTTACGGACAGCTGTACACAACGTCGTTGAAACCACACACTGATGTGAGTAACGACCCAAGAGCCAAGCTTATCCGACATTACTCCGATAACATCCCGGACGTCAGTCTGAGCGAGATTGGGATGGCTCTCAAACAGCTTAAAAACGGCACGGCGCCGGGTGAGGACGGAATTACAGCTGAGCTTCTGAAAGCGGGTGGAAAACCGATACTTGTTGTCCTTCAGAAGCTGTTTAATTCCGTCATTCATGGCGGTGTTACGCCGAAAGCGTGGAGTAGAAGCGTGGTTGTCCTATTCTTCAAGAAAGGGATAACTGCCTTTTGAAGAATTATAGACCCATATCGCTTCTAAGCCGCGTCTACGTGCTGTTTTCGAGAGTCATCTCAAATCGTCTAGTGAACAGACTTGACGACTTCCAGCCTCCCGAACAAGCCGGATTCCGAAAAGGTTATAGTACCATAGACCACATACATACTCTTCGCCAGATTGTACAGAAGGCCGAGGAGTACAACTTGCCATTATGTCTGGCGTATGTGGACTATGAGAAAGCCTTCGATTCAGTCGAAATTTGGGCGGTGCTACAGTCTCCAGCGGTGCCAGATAGACTCTCGGTATATCGAAGTGCTGAGGTGTTTGTACAATGAGGCTACGATGTCTATCCGAGTACAGAATCAGAGTACGAAACCAATCCAACTGCAGAAAGGTGTAAGACAGGGTGATGTCATATCCCCGAAACTCTTCACCGCTGCATTGGAAGATGTTTTCAAGCAGCTGAACTGGAAAGGATACGGTATCAACATCAATGGCGAATACATCACTCACCTTCGATTTGCCGACGACATAGTTCTTATGGCAGGATCGCTGGAGGAGCTCAGTACAATGCTCAATGACCTCAATAACGTTTCCCAATAGGTTGGTCATAAGATGAACATGGACAAGACGAAGTTCATGTCAAACGTCCATGTCACACCAATACCGGTTGTTGTTGGGAACAATAGGCTCGAAGTTGTAGACGAGTACGTATACCTGGGACAAATTGTCCGATTAGGTAAGTCCAACTTCGACTCAGAGGTCAATCGACGAATCCAACTCGGCTGGGCTGCGTTCGGGAAACTACGTCATATCTTCTCGTCGAGTATACCGCAAAGCCTCAAGGCGAAAGTATACAATCAGTGCGTGTTGCCAGTGATGACATACGGATCCGAGACTTGGTCCTTCACTGCAGCCCGTATGAGGAAGCTCAAAGTTGCTCAGCGCGCTATGGAAAGGGCTATGCTCGGTGTTTCTCTGCGTGATAGAGTCTGCAACGATAATATCCGCAGCAGAACTAAGGTAACCGACATAGCTGCAAAGATCAGCAAGCTGAAGTGGCAATGGGCCGGCCACATAGCTCGCAGAACTGACAACCGCTGGGGAAAAAAGGTTCTCGAGTGGCAGCCACGTACGGGCAAACGCAGTGTTGGACGACCCCCCACAAGATGGAGTGACGACCTGCGCAGTGTTGCGGGAAGTCGATGGATGCAGGTGGCTCAGGACCGTGCTTCGTGGCAATCTTTGGGGGAGGCCTATGTTCAGCAGTGGACTTCTAATAGGCTGAAATGATGATGATGATGATGTTTATTTAAAATACCGGCACCGGCATTTTAATTAATACCATACCATATTTTCATATAATATTTGTATTTATTTATTACTTAATGAATCTTAAAGATGTTGGCAAACTCATCGCCATTCTAACTAGATTACCCTATTCGATATAAAGTTCCTTGTCAGAATCAGGACTCGATTCTTTCTTCAGTTTTTAACAATATAAAATTTGTTTCACTGAATTCGTTTATTTTACACTGATTCCGAACATCACTGACGAAATTAAACTTCAATCTGTATGAAATGATTTTTTTTAATATACTATTTTATCTTCGCGTGGCATCGGCGTATAATTGTCACCTGTTTTCTTCCCGTGGGGTGTCGTAATAAGGTAAAGGTAGCAGGATAATACCATCCCGATGAATACCAGACCAATATTAAGCAGCCCGGTGACAGGTAGCTGCGTCTATGGTGTGTGGTGTCTGGTGTATTCCCTGCAGTGGATTATTTATAGGCAGTAGGGTAAGGTAAGGTATAATAGATAACAATAATATACTTCCCATTTTTTACCAATCTCATCTCTACATCCTGTTAACTAATATATGGCATGAAGGCATGAAGCGTTGTCGATCAAATAGCAAATCCACCACAATTTTCCGAAACCAAATTCCTCCGACTAGGGGTTACTAGCAGAGTCAGTAGTGTGAGAGTACCGGCACTCCTGTACTTACCAACCGAAGTACATAAACAAAGAATACATACATAGTAAATAATCATAGGCTTAAATAGAAATGTATAAGAGAATCGTAACTTGTATTTCGATAACCCGATTAGCGACATGAAAGCGACCCGTGAATAAGAGTAATTAATTGTAATTGAATATAAGAGAAAGCGTACGACAGACTATACACAAAGGCTTGATGTTATATCGATCCTAGGTTTATAATCATTTCGTACTGAGCAACTTGTCAGTGAAGTGGTGACAATCGGAACTTAAATACGGAATATATACAGATACAGTAGTAACTAATACATAATTGATTATACGAGAAATATATATTTTAAAGCTCCTGTTCTATATAAATCTATTAATACAATACGATATGATTAATATCGGGAAAATGATCAACTTGAAAAAATATATTGGATTTTCTGAAAAGTAATATCTTCACTAACTACCAGGCGGTAGCCTCTTCTTATTTTAAGAAGATTTAGGGAGCTGGTTGTTAGCTCGGCTACGGCACAGGTGCTGGACGAATGTCACATGTATTAGGAATATTTTGTATTCTCTGAAATGCGAATGGTTTCCTCCCTAACTGCCATGTGCTCGATAAACCTGAATTTAAAATTGTATTTGATCATTTTAGTGGTGCAATAACAGTTAATTTACAAAAGCCTAAATTGCCCAGCTCTGATAATAATGCTTATCAAAATAATGATTAGTTTCATCTTAGTCTAGTTTATACAGATCTCTAGATGCTATTTTCCAAACAGTTGGATTTGTAAAAAAGTTAACTAAACCTAATATTACCAGAGTTATGTAATAGACTACAGATCCATATCTAGCCCTCGACCATATTCATTATTGTATGTTATATTACAATTCTATATCAAATTCAATTATAGGAATTTTCCAACATAACGATGTAATTTAATCTGCTGTAAGAAAATCAATTTAGATAAGTAATAAATTACATTAAATCTCTAAACTTGAAGCCAAACTTCCGATCTAATTTGCTGTTTATCACCAATTTGCTAAAGAAACTCTCTAATACATTAAACTTTGAACACAAAGTTGTGCATCACCCTTATAGTAAATGAATTTTGTGTAATTAAGTTAATTTACTATTACGAATAGAATAATAAACGAAAGTGAGTCGACTAAGAGCTTTTAATTATGTATGACTAGAGCTCAGTAATTAGTAATATCCACTACGAAAAACATTCGCCTTCGATTTTTTTTCTAAAATGGTTATATTTATATTAAGTACTTTTATCTGCTTATTAGAACTCTATTACTTGACGCCGGGCCTGCTACAGCAGTAGCGTATTTACAGGCTGCTACACTACTGTAATTTTATTACAATTGAACCTCTGGTATGAAAAAAGGATGCTGTTTCATCGTTTTTTCAAAGACGTTTTAAGCAGAGTTGTCCACCGCTACGCTGCTTTAGTGCTGCTCGACTATATGTATATATATATATATATATATGTAAATATGTTCTGGAATATATTTTTGAGATTTTCTGACTTTCTAGATTTTTGACTAACAATTTTAGTGATTTTGTATTTAGAGAATTAAATCCAAGTCACCATACTACTACCAGCATACTATAGTTTAAAACGAGTGCAATTTCAGCCATCTATGAATGTGCTATTACGCAATCTGTCGAAGGCTACGAAATTTTTATTACTTTCCCGATGACATCTACGGAATGAGATAGGGTGATTAAATAAAACAGTCAATTATATGGCTTCTTACAGTGAAAGGTTTTTTTAATTTTTAATTGGTACTTGTAGTGTACGATCGTTTCCTTCTCAGAAATATCCAATATCACTCTTGAATTAAGAAAGAGATAAAAACTTTTGTTACGTAATTTTTGGAAATTAAAATTATTAAAGTAATTGGTAAACAAAGTTAGTTTAAATTGGTTAGTAGATAAATGGATTACAGTAATTGATTAAAGCAAGGATTCCCAAACTATTTTGGGCAAGATACCCCTTTTCCAAAATGAACTGATACCTCAGACCTCCATAGCCAAATTACTTTAAAACTCCTATCTCTAGTTTTTTCCTATTGATCCAAAATACTTCCCAAAATTATTCCCAGAGTGAAGTGGGAATCCCTGGTTTAAGCGGTTTGTGAACACAAAACTGGACCGGGAAGTTTATTTAAAGTTTCGTGACACTACTACTTAACTTAGCTAAGATTAATAGGTTTAAAAAAGATTTAATTTGTTTTTCTTAATATGTATTAACACAAATAGTACATGAAATAGTACATTAAATTTTTAATGTTTGATATAAAAGTAACGATAACTATTTTTTATTAAACGCTAGCTGTATATTTTTAGTATAAAACCTGAATTTGAATAAATCCGTATTTTATTGCACCTTATTGATACAAGATGAAGCCAAGACCCGAAGTTATAAAATTTGTACTTTCTGGGCACTGTTGTTGTGACATAATGATCGAATATGAAACTTCTTTTCTTTTACGGCCGTGCCGTATCAGTCAGTTAATATGTGAAGTTATCAACTTACATTTATGTGTAAAAATATCTAATCACTTATGTGTGTATATCAAATACAAACGGAAGTATTACCAGTGTTCATATTGAGTATATAACAGGTGGTAGATCTGTATTCTGGGTTGATACCACACTCTTACCCCTTTCTGTCACCAAACAGCAGTGCATTTGTTTCAGTTTGATACGTATAAAGAGCCAGTAAATAATTACGAGCAGTAAGGCATTCCATTTTAGTCCTCAGGGGCGACAACGACAACAATCTGTAACCTCCTTCAATTAAAGTTGTTTGTAGGTGTCCATGGGCTGAAGTAAACACTTACCATCAAGAGAATTTCTAGCTTTTACCCCAAACCTAAAACATTATCTAAATCTTTATTCTTCGGCATAGGAACAGATAGGAACATAAATTTCACTTGTCAAATGTTATTATTTTTTTTAATCAACCACAGTTTTTAGGGTCCTCTGATAGAGAAGAAAAAGGCGAAAGAAACATCATAGAAATATCCTTTTTTATTTTTTATAAAAAAAAAATCCTTTGTCAAAATATATTTTTGACGGTAGAGAAATTCGCCTCCTTCAAATTCCCCAATCATAAGAAAAATATATCTGTGCGGTGTAAACATATCCCAGAGGAATTCAAAATTGCCACTATGAAGTTCTTTGCTGAAATAAATTACGTGAAGCGGTCGTTGCTTCAAGCGTTACGCACATATTGCGTTCCGGCTCCGTTGCAACTGTGATGTAGTTAGGCGAACTAGTTTTCGTAACTAGATTAGTAAATGTTCCTTCTTTCCGAATATCTGGCGTTGAAATAAAAACACAAAAAGATCCAAATATTTGTTTAAAATCACTAAACTTGTACAAAATTATATATAACCTATGACAATCCGGAAGTAGCTCACAAGTTATGAAAGAACTTTTAAAATCAATCCAATAGTTCCGGATATAACTCCCACGTACCTATATGCAAATTCACACTCTCTTTTTACAATACTAGTATAAATTAGAAACCGGTATTGGTATTTATCCCAAAGTTGCACTAGACTTAATATTTTGGAACAAAAATGATATTAAAAATATATTGAACTTGTTAATCGAAACGCATTATTTAATTTCTTAGTGACAGAGATACCATCTAACGAGATTTTTATGATTATATATAAATTTAAATCATTACGCGAAAGTTTAACCTAAAAGATAAGTGCTTTTATACAATTTTGGTATACTCAGAATCCTAGAAATAATCAATATTTCTTTGTAAACTATGTATTGGCCGTGTCAGCATCATCATCATTCCAGCCTATCACATGTCCACTGCCGTTGAATTGGCCCTGTAATGGTGACGTAATAATATCATCTCACATCACAACGTCTCATCTCGTGTGAGTAAGAATCAGCGGATTTGTTTAGGGTTTTATCGAGAGTGAAACTCCAGGCATATGGCTCATTCCCATTGCTTATTATGAATAAATATTACAATTATTTTATAAATTTACACAGGTTAAACGTGAATTTGCCTGATCATTGAACGCTATCATTGACTTCAACGTCATGGGTCACGGATTCGATTCTCGCACGGACCAAGTATTTGTGTGACTTACATGTAATTGTTTCGTATTTGTGTGTTGAATGTTTGTAGATACATGCCTGTTGTAAATTTACCAAGGGCCGGTCACCTAGCTTTAAGAACTGATAACCGTTGGATAAGAAAAGTTCCCGAGTGTATGACGAACTCCCACAAGATAGAGTGACGACCTGCATAGTGTTAGAGAAAATCGATGGGGTGCAGGTGACTATGAACTTTGCTTTGTGGCAATCGGCGTGGAATTGTAGCAGGTCATGACAATGATGATCATGATACGAACCTATGAAAAATTTTAGTGGGTCTTATTCTCAATTACACAAAAATGTTCACAAATGACACCAAAAGTACAGCTCATAAACATCTAAATATATGAAGCAGGCTAACATTGTGGATACACAATGGACAATGTACATTGTGTATCCAGAGCAGTTCATTCGTAAAAGGGTTGTCTGTATTTTTATGGTAAAATCAATACAATATAGGCGAAGATGACCATCCGATTCACTGGTCTTTCTTAAAACAATTGCACTCATGTATTCCAAAAGTGATTGGGTTTTTCGTAAAGCGATGATTTTATTTTAAGCTAGCATTCTATTCAATTCATCCGACTAAGTCAAACCCAAATTTCAAAGACTGTCTGCCTACTCAGCATGGTGAATATATATAAATATATATGTTTGCCATTTCAGTTTTTACAAGTTTATCGGCCTCGGGGCACGCATCCAAGTATAGTGGTTATTGGAGCACTATACTTGTATGAATATATGATAATAACATTTCTTTACTATGCTATTTCTAATAAATAAAAAAGAAATATATTTTACAAAACAATAATGTGCTACTATTACACTTAAACATATTTCGCAATGTAATGTTGTTTGTCGTTTACAATTTCCAAAGAAAAAGCCATAGATTCAGAACTTTGGTGGCATTTTAATAAATAAAATTATTTCTGCTCATAGACTTAAGTCTGATAATGCATTTGTATAAACTAAAGGTAAGCCTCGAAAATAGCACGGTAACCTGAAGGAGTAAACAGTGACTTAACTTACCACCCGGCAAGATATATCTTTCAGAGAGGCGAAAAGTAGGTTGCATTTGACTGTGATGAATCGTCATCGTCATCAGAATTATCTTCATCTTTATTACTGCCTCACGCAAATTCACTTTCGAACATAAGCCTCCCCCAAAGATCTCAAAACATCGTCCCTGCAGATCTACATTTAACTTTCCGCAACACTGTACAGGACGTCAGTGCCTCTTGTGGGTGCGTGAATAGCATTCGTTTAGAAAGAATAATACCATCCTTTTGACCATAATTCAACCTCTCATGCATGTATTGTACGATATAGGCCGACGAGTCTAACGAACGACGGCGTTTGTTCGTCAGCTTACATGGTGCTACAAACTCAATCTGACCATGTAGATGGCGACTAATGGCATGTGTATGGGCTGGCAATCTGTCACGTTTTGATGCTCTATACAGATTTTGTCAAAAGTGATTGCTCCAAATAACAAATATTTTTATTTTCCCGTTAAAAGTTGGAAGTTTGCCTACCCCTTTAGAGATAATGTAATTTGGAACAATGTGACAGATAGGTAGTGAAACTGCCGCTATCTTAGTATTAAGTCCTACTATAATAATCACATATAAGTTAAGAAAAAGTCGTTCATACGATCCCTTCCACATAGGGAATTAAACTCGGGTCTTATAATTCGGAGGCAGATCCCCTTGCCACTTGACTATCATAGCCTATTAACAATATAATAACGAAATAAGATTTGTCATTTTATCAAATAACCGACCGCTACAAAAAAGGAGAATAATAGAGTAATATAATTTCTTTTGTTCTTTTTCCACGTGAAGTATTATAACGGTTAACTAACAGTGATATAATGCCACTGAATATTACATTCATTATTATCGTATACAATACGTAATATTTCATTAACACTGCGTCCGTCCCGAAAGATATTTCGTGTCACTGGAGATCCCGGTAATAGAATAATTGTAATGAAACAGAGCGATGTTAATGTTTTTGCTTATTTCGGCTCTACTTAGCACCCCACGCTGGCTTTTTCTCATATAATTAGAACCGTCACATATTAATTTATCGTGTACTATTTTCCTTCGTTGATGAAGTACAAAATAGGTGTCGATCTATTTATTTGTACTGACGTACGATATAAGAAAAAAAATACTTATGTAATTAAGTTGCACAATAACTTAAATACATACGTATTTTATATTTAAACTTTAAATATTATTATCTGTTGTTTATAGTTTTGCCGGCATGTACTCTTACTTATCGTAAGGTTTGTCCAAACTCACCATGGTGGTCAAGCGGGTTGGTGAGCGCAATGCCCTTGCACTAATGATGCTGATCCATGTCACTAGTCCCTGGTATTAGGGTTTGGAATATTTCGATAGACCTTCCACCATCATTCATTCTTTTTACACGGCGGAAAGTCCATCCAAATTCTACCTCAAATGGGCTGATGAAAATAAAAGAATAATTATTTTAACATTCTCAACTAGACGTGCTGGTGAGGTTGGCGTTAGGAAGGGAGATTACTTACATTCGTAATAATCATCACAAAGTGATCTAAATAGTATGTGATTGTATCTCTCAGTAATTTACATTTTTTTATTATCCAACGAGAGGAATAGACCGATTCCTAATCTAAAATGGTTTAGCAAAAAAAGTAATTCAATTTTTAATTTTTCAGGCTAGTTGCCTTTTATGACAGTTCAAAAGATATTAGCATAAACATGAAGCCAAAGTTTCACAGTCAATTTGTAAAACAGGCATTTTAATTTGCTCGCTAGCTTTAACACACACATACACACAGACAGAGTTCAATTCTGTAGCAAAATATCTTACTTACAATAGAAATAAATGTTAAAATTTTCATGTTTCGCTGTACTGATCACACCAAGATTTTATTATCGTACTATTAACAAGCTTGTTTGGCCTTCAGTGGACTATTAACAGATTGACGAAGAATATGAAAATATTACATTTGTTACTATTGTAACATTCGTAATAATTATAATAATATATTGAATTATCGCAGAGACAGATTGCTCGCTTTAAATTTAATAATTCACTCTTATTACAGATAAACAGATTTCCGCACAGAGCTTTTGTTTAGCGCCAGACACATGGTAAACTTAACAATTAAAATTGCAATTAATAATTTGGGAGCTGGCACGGGGATTCGAACCCAGGTCACTTTTGGACTATGAAATTAAATCAGAGAGTATTTTAAATCACTATTTCAACTAACTATGGTTATGAAATCGATCGAATTTTTTATTATCGTATGTTAATGAATCGAATTACATATTAACATACATTACAGCATCGGTATTGGCAACGTCGGTGTCAGCATATAAATTAGGCATTAAAATTATATTATTTGAATAATATAGAAACAGTCCACGTCTCATACGCGTACGTGTCTTCCTGGAATACGTAAAACAATTATATTTTATATTTTTAAGGTAAATTTACTAAATTAAGGGAATCATATCAAGTTTCGATTTTAGTTCATAATGTTAGTAGCGTAGCCAAACTGGCTTTCGCAAAACAATTCTTACCCATCCCGAGCTATGCGCCACGTTCGTTTCTTTGCCTATCATTTTTGAAAGCCTTTCCCTTAGTTGCTTCTTATAACATCTATACTAAGAAAGGAGGTGGCAGATATTCTAGCGTAGCTACCACGCGCCAAGCTAATTTTATGGCAGGCCTTTGCTGTTTAATGTCTTAGCGTACCTGACTATTAAGGTATGGAGTCCTAGATTCTAATCTGTGACTTTAACTATTGATTTTTCGGGTCTGCATTATCCTGCGCATTAGTAAAATGTCGATAGTATTTGGGAGTTGATGGCGTATTTAAAATTCTGTATTGTACTTAGCGAGTTCAAAAAAAATCCCACACGATATTTTGGCTAAAAATGAAAAAAAAAAAAACTACTGAGAATAATCATTATGTAGTGAGTTGTTATCAACGTAACCAGAGCGACACAAACCTTAATACTCGTAAAAGGGTACCGTGTTATTTTTCATTAAATGAGTATCATCATTTTAGTTACATAGATTAAGTAGTATTCTTGCTGGATGGTATATAAACAATTACGTTTACTCCGGACTAAGAAATATTAAATCATGAATGATGAAATGAAGCTTGATCATTGCCAGATGTCGTTCATTCTACGTCCAAGATTACGTCTAATTTAATTTATTGCCATATTAATCGTGTTCTAGATTGAAAATAATCGCAAATATTATGAGGTTTAGTGAATTCGTAGCAGAATGCAAATAGAATATACTTAGTAGATACTGGCGAAAGCATGTGAGAATCTGCTCGACCCAGAAAGAACCGCGCTATCGCAGAATAACATTAAAGAAGTATAATCCTGATGCGTTTCATGTGGTTAGCGGCGAGAACCGGAGACCCAATGACGAAGCGTTCGATCGTAGTCTTCAGAGGTTACAACGTACCAACGTCTTGATACTTTGACGTGCATTAAGTATTGACATCAATGTATCCCAAGAACCACTAAGGCCAGTGTCTTACTCAGTGAACCACATAATTACAAACTATATTTATATTTTTCTGTAAATAAATAAACATAACATGTTTGATTATACATAAAAAGCGTATGTAAGTTAAGTGTAACAATCACATTCCTAAATAAGGGCGTAAAAAATAACAAAATACATATCAAAAAATCAAAAATCAAAAAAATTTATTTCAGCAAAAACAATATCTAATAGCAAAGTATAGACAGATTAAAACATGTTTAGGCTAATTTAGCTGACATAATAAATGATTTTAAAATACATTAAAATAATACATATGTGTTTTATATAATACATAAACGTGTAATGAATAAATAAATAATATATTTATATCTAAGGGATGTATGTGTTCAGAGCCTAAAATTCACGATTACATTGATTTGCTGGTGGTAGGAGTCATGTCTGCTTTACTATGATACCCACACTAGATAATAATCGTCGGTGATCATTTACCATCAGGTGAGCCGCACGCTCGTTTGCCCCCTTCTTCTATAAAAAAAAAATCTGTATCGTGCGTAAATATATGTAATGAAAAATTACAAAGATATCTGTGGCTTACGCCTAATGCTAATACGAAGTCATTTTATTATAAACGATATATTAATTTTAGTTGTAAAATTTAATTTGGTCTAATAGCACACTGAATACCAAAACAATATTCTGACGCTAGCTACATAATATTATATGTAGTAAATATATCTCACGTAGAGGTGATTACAGAGACCGCATATAAACTACTCGTAACACAAATACGTTCTTTTCGCTCACGAAATCGATAAAACTATATACGCGAATAGGTCGCTTTGATCTGAAACGGGAACAGGATTTCAAAATTATAAACGAACAAAATTTTATACTCAATAACTAAAAGTTATACAAATAAATTTCACTGTTCAAAACAATGAGGCACAAGCTAGACGGAACGGAATGAAAAAAGTTACGTTTTCTATTAGAAATTCAAAAGTGGTACACGTAAACAGTACCTTCAGTGCAAATAGGTCTTTGTATGGCTGAGCTTTTGTTACTGATCTATAGAAGATTTTTCCTATTTTCCATAAAAAAAATTCCACAAGATGGAGTGACAACCTATATAGTATTGCGAAATTTGATAGATGCGGGTCTTAATGCGCATTTTACGCCCAAGCTGAGAAGCTGGGCAGAGCATTAGCTACATTTCTTTCTTTTTTTTTATAGCGCATATATGTCACATACCCAAAGGCACTGACTTGCATTTACTTTCCCGTATCCGATATAATGAAATGATGATCCGATGTAATACATAAGCGATATTATGGTCAGATCATAAGTACTATTCATTAACAAAATTCGAGATAAACTTGAAGAAATAAATATTTTAACCACGGTCTCTCAGTATATATATATGAAAATTTATAATATGTATGTAAATATAATTTTTTTTTATGGAAAAGGCGGGAAACGAGCAATCGATTCACCTGATGGTAAGTGATTACCGTCGCCCACGTACATCCGCAACACCAGTGGAGTTGCAGGTGCGTTGCCGGTCTTTAAGGTTATTTGGGAGATGATAGGGAGGATGAGGAGCGGATGGGGAGGGGGAGCGGGAGTGGGACACCGGTTACGTCACTCACTGAAAAAAATGCAGAAGCACAAGATACCTCTACTTCACGCCGGTATTCTGTGAGGTCGAGCCCCCGTCCGAGTTCGCTTTTAATCAAGAACTCACTGAACAATCAAGTTGTAGATGCGTTTCCACCTGTGTGTATTCTTCCTTATCGTCTACGGTCTAAGGAGTACGGTTTTAACGAATCTTTTTTGGCGCACGAAAAATAATTATATTAACAAATACCCTTAAGTGTAAATATATAAAATATACACATAACCGTAAATATATAAGTACAAAATAGGGATGTACATAATGTAAATACTAGAAACAGACACAAGCTTGTTATGCCCGGTATTAACGCCATAGAGTCTTCAATTCGTTCATGGGGAAATGTACGTTTCTGCAATCGAATCAATATGGATTTTGTTGTAGAAACGTATACAACGCAATAAGAAAGCAGTTTTATTTCTTTAAACACATGGATAATAATAACCCCTGGGAACGAATTGATCGCTGCTAAGCAGGTTCTAAAAGTTGCATTCCAATTCTATTATAAAGAAAAAAACGAAAAAATGGCAATAAAGAGGATACCTATAGAGTTTTAGTTATTGCTAAACGGTGGTAGATTAAAAAAATAAATGACATTTGACGATTTTACAATTTTATGTTCCAATTTCGATCGTACCAATGTCGAAGGATTGATTTGATATTTTGATGCGTGTTTTGATGTCTATAAATCAAACACGGCAATTATAACTGAGAAGCGTATTGAATGATTTTACGCAGGCAAAGACGCGTGCAACAGCTATATAGGATAAGACTCATTTGTTTCCTAAATTTGTTTAATTATCTTGTACCTAACAAACAACATTTGTGATAAATCAACTGAAATTTAATATTCCAAGAAATAAATTCATTTGGCAACATACAGGAAGACGACAATAAATCACATGACGGATTTCTTTCTTCACTAGACAAAGATGAGTTAAGTCACAAAAACGTAAATAAATCTTTATTTGTTACTGTGGAATTAAAAAATGATTAAATATTGTATATTTATCACTAGCCTTTTTTCAGTGGTAGACTTGTTTATGGCTATAATTATGATGACAAATTTTAACTTTTTAGTAAGGATGACCGACAAAACTGAAAGTAAAGTGCTCGCTGTGAATGAACAACTCACTGAGCAATCGATTTGTTTTAGATGAATTTTCACCCCTTTCTTTTCGTCTACGGTCTAAGGTCTACTGATTATAACGCACATATACATCTACGTCGTTAAAATTACCACATAAGTAGCAAATCAAACTTATAACCTTCCACTAACAAACTTCTTTTTGTTATCTATGTCTACATATGTCAAGCTCTTGAGAAAAACTCGTATAATATCTTAGTGGTTGAAGGAGACATTCTCCCCAGAGTAACCGCTTTCCTTAACACCTCATCCTGCTAACAGAAGCAGCAATATGCTATTTAATCGGCGTTTTCCCAAAGTCAAGAATGTTTATTTGAATAAAGGCTTACTGAAGTTCCGATGAACGTCAGAAAATTAAATTCAATAATATAGGACAGGTTAATTAAAATACAAAGTGAATTCTTTTCGTAGTCCTGTATTGGTAAATTAATATAGCTTTGCTTGAAATAAATGAAAATTCTTTATTCTTTTATATCAGAAATTAAATTCCATTCTTCAACCATTTTTTTACACTTAACTTGTTTCGAAATGATGTTTGACATAAATGACGAAAAACTCTATTAATTTTTTTTTTCTAATCATTTTAATCCATTCACAATCATACAGTAAATACAGTTTGTAGATCCTAGCGGCTGCTTTTGCTGCTTCTCGAATGGGCCGGCTCGGCCGGGGTAGTACCATGGCCCACAGAATATCGGCATAAGTGGAGGCATTGTGCTTCTGTTCTATTCGATGAGTGAGGTAACCGGAGGTCCTCTACCCTCGTCTCTTAACGATGCCGATGTCCTTTTACCTCCTTCCGATGCAGATGTCCGTGCAGATGTACCTGGGTGTCAGTAATCACTTACCATCAGATGAGCCGCATGCTCGTACCATAATGTAAAAACGTGCTATAAGAATATAAAAATCTGCACAAGTCCATTAGCCTCTACAAGCAGCAACTGCTCACTAGTATGACGCATTTTGCAGCAATTCCTCTATATCATATTAAAGAAGGGATCGTGGTAAGTAGAGTATGTTCAGAAGCTCCATAGCATCATCTAGAATTCGATTAAATATTTTAATACTCACTACTGGTGACAGTGTAAATTACATTTTGTGCAAGCAAACTGTATTATGTACTATTTTCTGTATTACGGAGTTAGGTAATTTAGGCTAAGAATCCATAGCCTCACACCGACTTGTATCACGGGATGTTAGTAATAATTAAACCCTTTTGTGTGTGTTTTAACAAGATAAATGTTTCGTATTTAATTGGTCTAAAATTAATTTTCATTAAAATTAACAAACTTAAATACGTACTACACGTAAGTTACAATGTTTAGCTTAGTAAGATAAACATACACACGTTTTAATTTGTTTGCAACCACAACAAAACGGCCTCGGGTAAATATAGAATAGGGAGATTGTGTTACAAGAACCCACACGTAGCTTAGCCGATAATAGTATGAAAAGTCAAGGTAAGGTTGAGGTGCACCACATATAGGGGAAGTTGGCATTTGGAGAAATAGGGGTATACTCCCCCTACATTCCAATGTGTGTAGGGGGACAGTGCGTTACTTGTATGATACTCATTTCTGGGTACACTACTGATTTTCAAAGAAACCATCCAAAAACTTTGTCCGGAAACTGATAAAGTTTTTCTTCATCGTAGAGCACGTGGTAAGTTAAATCCATAACTTAAAATTGCAATTAACAATTTTAATTTGCAATTACCAATTAATAGTTAGTGTTGCCCAGTTTACTCGCGTACTAGGTATGCACGTGAATCATTACACAAAGCTCACGCAAATAACATGTGTAAATTTAATGATTTCTTGTATTTACTCGAACACTACACATTTTAAATGAAACATTATTTGCAGTTTTTGATGAGTTTAATTTAGTTTTTATATTCCCGACGTTTCGATTGCTTTACAGTATATGTTGTAAAAGGAAGATTTTTACAAACAAGTAGACGGTGTGGCGATGGGCTCCCCAGTATCGAACATTGTTGCCGATATATTCATGGAAGACTTTGAGGAGAAAATCCTAAATACTTCTCCTGTAAATTCAAGATTCTACAAGCGGTTACTTTTTTTCTAAATCATTTAAATTCCATGAACTCCAAAATTCAACTTTCAATGTAGTTAGAGGCAAATAACTCGTTAGCATTTCTTGATGTGTTAGTAATTCGAAATCATAATTACACCATAAGCCACACTGTGTATAGGAAAAAGACCTATACAAACAAATATTTAAACGGTGAATCTCACCACTATCCATCTCAGTTAACTAATATTGGTAAATCTATGTTTCAGAGAGCACGAGGGATCTGTGACAGTAAACACTTGGCCACCGAGCTTCAGCATGTCAAGCAAGTCCTGCACGACAACAAGCTTCGGGTTCCGCGCCTCCGTCACAGTGACCGAGTGAAGCCGGTCACAGTCGAGCGAGTACCTGTTGAATTACCGTACATCGGAGGCGTTACTGACAATATTGGCTATATCTTGAAGAGAGCTTTTTACTATCAGTCAAATGCAATATCACTCTACAAGATGCAGCAGTATACAAGCTTGATTGTATTGTCAGCTCTCTTACATAGGGCAAACTAAAGGATCTGTAAGGACCCGTGAAAAAAACACATAGCCGACGTGAAACACCGATGCTCTAGGAAGTCTGCAGTCTGTGATCATATCCTTGATCGCCCCAATCATTACATCAGATGTGACAGATCGCAAATCCTCGCAAAAGAACACCGATTCCTGCCAAGGATGATTCGTGTGGCTATTGAAATCAAAAAACATCCTCATTTCAATAGAGAAGATGGCTGCTACAACCGGGTTGGGATCCAATAATAAACAAAATTAAATCTAAAACCAAGCATAGAACTGCACGAGCTCAAATACTGTGAGCATATTCTGCGTAGATCGGACCAAAAATTAATAAATAAAAGCTGAAGGTACCCCACCTCCGTGTTAACTATGACATTTGGACGTCTAACACCTCAGTCGGGAGACGTCGGGAATATAGAAACAAAATTAAACGCGATAAAATCCGTAAATAATAGTTACATTAAAATATATGTAAACTTAGTTCTTTCAAATTACTTTATTTGTAATCCTGATACGCAATATTTAATATCATTACGAAGAAATTTTATCCCCAACGCAAATACTACAGAAATCTCGAAAACGTATCGCCAATTTGATAATTAGTTAGTGCCTTTGGTTAATATGACTAATGGTTAGGATCACTTTAACTGTGGATTAAAAAACCGGCTCTAAGTTTGAATATTTAAAAAAAACTGCCAAATTAATATTAAAAAATTTCAATTAAAATCTCGCATAAAAACCGATCACTTTATGTATAATTATGTTCTCTTTACGCATTTAATGCATTATTCGACAGAGATGATGAATGGCTATTAAAGAGGTCATAGCGAAGTTCGTTGACGACATGACTTCGAATTACCAAAATGGAATTTCGCCAATTTCATAATGGTCCCATAACACGTCGTGAACATGGCTTGCGTTGTATGACAAGGCGTCTTAATTCGTGCAAGAATGATGTGTTATAAATAGATCGTATACTTATGTGCCCTACATGGTACGGGATGTCCCATTTGTAGCTACGCTTCGTCTAGACTTGATATGAATAATGAAATAAGTTAAAACTCCGCACTAATAAATAGACAATACAAACGTTCATTTCGCGAATAATAATACTGTATCCAAATAAAAATATTTCAGGTAATTTCTTTCATAGGTGATGATAATAATGAAATATTTATTACTGTGCTCAATTATGAAATAATTTAATTGCCGTGGAGGCGCTTTAAAAAAAATACTACTAAACAGGTGTCAATATTACTGTACGGAATTGCAGTTTCTCTATTTGATCATGACAATTAAAAGTTGTAGTATCAAAAGAGTTGATTTTAATCACTGGGAACCTGTCATCTGATTTCAATGTTCCATACATTTTTTAATTATTTATTATAATTTTTGAGAGGCAGAACATGGTCCAACTTTGCCTAGCGTTTGAGGTAAGTTTATGTTGTGGTTGTAAGTTTTTTATGGTTTTGAGATTCGAACGTAAGATTATATACCGTAGGATATTTTGGAATTAGCATTCATTGCACACGCATCTAATAAAACAACAACTACGTTCAACGACTTCAACATCCGTATTGCTTGTCACTCATATTGATTTAAGGAGTTTTGTGATTGTGTGTTGAATCGTGTCAAGCGTTGATTCAAAATCAGACTAGAATGGAACATACGGCTCAATAATACACTTACATTTTGACGAGCGGTGTGGTGACAGGGTAAGAAAAAATTGCTGTCGGATGTTGGATAACATACTTAAGCCTTCTGCGGAGAGGTATAGTTCTTAAGTTATGAATTTTTGGTAAAATCATATCCTAATTTTTTGTGCCTAAGAGAAGAATGTGATATCAAGAAATTACATTAGATACTGTTATCTATATCATTATCTTTACCGCATAGAACCGGCAGGGTTATCGAGGGCTTGCACTGACTACTACCTCACAGTGGTCCACCTTTACCGCATATCGGCATGGACACGGGAACGCTTTCCCACACTTGCTTGGCTACTTACACAACCTTCCCCCACTCGGAGGCTATGAGGATCAAGAAGGCGAGTGGTCGTAAGCACCAGCCCCTCCGGCAGCCCATGGTTGATCTGGTTTCGGCCTCCGCCGTTGATCTCATTTTGGTCACGAAGGGTAAGGAAATCGGCGCATCGTAATACCGACAAGCCTCTTCCCCCGCGATCCTAGCACAGATCCGAAGTAGGCTCGCCAAGCTCACTCAGAGCGGCCAGTCCCTGGTCAATTGGTCACTGTTCTAACCTAACCTAATAATCCATTACGTATAACATTTATTTTATTTTAAAATTAAATGTTTCAGTTGCTAACATTAAGCGTCCTTCCCTTTGCCTTCTCCTTAACGACAGGAACCGTGTTCGAACGTTCGCGAGACACTCCACATCGAATCGTATTATTTTACCTTTTTTGATGCGTTTCTAAGATTACTAGGTTACTACTAGGCTACCCCCTAGTGGCCATGGCGATAACAATAAGTGATAAAAATTGATTGACATTTGGCTTAATATAGATTTTGAAGTAGATGATGAATTTAAGTTGAAAATCAAAAAACTTTTTTTTATTGTTTTATACGCAGCTGCCTTGGAACACAAGCCTTCAGACTAATATAAAATTTGCCATGATTGAATTAAGTTTTCGCTGGAAACAGTCCCTATTGGTAATTTATCATTGTGTGCTTAGTTGTAGAAACATTGATAAATAACCCTGCTTTTATAAGTTGTTCAAGTAGAGTAAAGGAATTACTTTCTCGAAGAAAACTCTATTAGAGACATAAGATACTCGTACTTGGAAAAACTTTGGTGAAGACACATTTTTATTATTAACGTATATATTTTTTTGAATACTGCTGCATTTAATCAGACGAAGTGGTGATCGTTGTACCAGACAACTAGAACTTTAAATGTTCTCCATTACAATTATGGCATATTTAAGATTAGTTATATCAGTTGTATTAGCTAAGCGATGCCCATGTGGGTTTGGAGACAGAGTTGGTAGATCCGTGTTCCGGCGCGTCTAGGGGAAAGAGATAAGGGAAAGGGTGAGAGGGCATTTTGTTTTCGAAAAAATCCACAACACATGATACATATTTTTGTAAATGTGCTCATTGAACACTTACATTAAGTTAACTTTCAGTATAAATTCAGAGCACATTTCGCAAAATGTATCCCAATTGCAATAAAGTTATATTTCCTTTATTAATACGTTATGTCGGAATTGTCAATAATCATTTTGTTTGATACATTTGTTTTAATTTTTAATTTATACTAAGTTTTAAGCACATTCAAGTTAAATGGTACATAATAGATGTGCTATGTGGTTGTGGCATCAGAGTCTGCCACCCCCTTTTTTCCGTCGGTGGTGTTAGAGGCGAATAAGGAAAACGCCTTAGAAACGTCATGACAATCTCAGAGATTTTATCCGACGGCGAAACACGCTACCCATAACATTCTAATTCCCGGATAAGCGAAAAGTGGGTTACGGAAGCTTGTTTAACTACACTGAGTCATGCCGAATGGAAATCAATAATAACTTAAGTAAGTTCTTACTCCAATGAGTGACAGGCGTTAGGCGTGATATATATATGTATATAAAGGAAACGATTAGTATGAGCAGTAAATAACACGCTTACGTTAAGTTACCTCAAACTGCAACATACTAATAGGCATGTGATAATTAATGTATACAACGGTCAATCGTCACGTTTGCCTATCTGTCCGTAAGTACGTGTTCTTGAGAAATTGTAAGAGCGATACTAATTTTTCCAAATAGTAAAAAGTATTGCAGGTGTATTACCTTATCGGTGAGCCAGTGCGATGTGTCTGGTGGTGCGATCGTCAATCTGCTTACCGAGCATGACGATAATGGTAAATTCTCATTATGGGAGAGGCCTATGTCCAGCAGTGGACTATTTACAGATTACTAATTACAAAGACAGATACAGATTTATTACAGTGGACTGTTGAGGTAAGGTAAGGTAAATGTCTCCGTTTATGAGATTAACAGTGTGTGTGACCCTAAACCAAAAAGGGTCTGTTTTTGAGTTCTTGAGACCTTTGAGTCTAAGAGAAAGAATCTGTTTAATTAGATGTAGATCTATTAAGAGAAATAGAAAAAGCCGTGGTAGTTTAGTGGTTATGACTCTCGCTTTCATTTTGTAACCTTTAGAGATCTAGGTTCGACCCTATTATATTTATCCCTACTATATTTACCACGGCAAATGGCCGTTTTATGTATAATTTACCACGTGCTTCGGCAGTGAAGGTAAACGTCGTGAGGCAAATAATAAAAAAAAATATTTCGGGAATATCTGAAGTTCACTTATAGCAGCGGCGGACTGCGGTACTTCCCGGCTCCAAAACTCATTTAAATATTGAAAGGAGGCCTTTGTGCAGACGTGGGACATTTACTTTACTTTAATTTTATTGGTACATGGCAGTACTTACTGTAGCTCCGCAACTTTGATGGACAAGTGCAGATGACGTATACGCGTGGGTGTGTTTAAAATTCTTTGTGTGCATGTATGCTTTATATATTTACATATTGTGTGCAATATCAGATAAAATTGGCGTTCTGACATTATTTTGATGATGAATACAAATAATGGACGATAACTCGTTTGATAGTTGGAAGTATTGACACCCCTGCCTACCCCGTGAGTGATTACATGCGCGTGTTGTATGTTATTTATAAGAAAACTACTTTAAATCTGCTCTCGAGAAAAAAAATCAAAACATGGGTACAGCAGTTTCCTAACTTTTGGAATTAAATATCTCACTATCGACGATTTATCATAGTGACTAGTTGTCGACTGGAAACATTGATAAATAACCCTTTCGCAAAAGCTGTTCAGGTCGACGAAAAATAGACGAGTCACATCAAAGGAAACAAAAAAAAATACTTTTGCGTGAAACTATTTTACAATGTATGTAATTATTTATCAGAGCTGTGTAAGGGGGAATATATACCACCTCTTTCTCTAAAACTTCCCTTATACGTGGTGTACCCTTTTAGCTAAGAACGTGACTCTGGTGAATGATGGTGTAATATCTGTATACAATTTGCCGTTTTACTACTCCTTTCCCACAGACTAGTGATGGCGAACAGCATAACCAGTGCGATTCTTCGACCCGCTGTATCGACATGGTGAGTATGGTCAAAACTTCCAAGAAACATATGTTCAGCAGTGGACTAAAATAAGCGAACGTGGCAGCATGTAGTAGTCCACTGGTGGGAAAGGAGCAAACCCAATGGGGCGATTTGTTATCATACCACGAATTGTAGTCGGCTTGGTGATCGCAGTAACAGACGCTTATCTTATATACCACGTGCATGCTCTACATATTTTATGTTCCGTGCCCTGAGATTTTCAGGACTTTTCTCTTAGTCGACTCACACACAATGGAAGAAACGGAGTGGTAGATTTTCTTAGGAGGCTGTGTGTTGGCGCTGGTGGCGGTGGTACAGCAACTTTAAATAAAATATAAACTTAGTATATATAAAAGCATGAAATTTTGCATCTAACTATAAAAAGATAATTTATTAGTCTATGTTTGTTCCAATCCTGGGTACTACCATACAATAGTGCTTTTCCCTCTCTGTTTGATTAAAATGCTTACCTTTACAAGGACGCGCTTGGAAAATAATAATTTGAAATTAAAAGCTAATTATTGCAACTAATATTAAATCTAGCTTCCGACTTCCCAGCACCGGGCCTGAAATAATTATATTATAACAAAAAGTATGCTCCTTGAGACCGTTGAGTACACGGATCGGAGATCTCAATACATTTTAGTCCTTACAACCCATTTTTCACCAGAGCTTATTTGGGAGAACGTGACAGATGGTCAGCCAGTCGCCGTCTTAGTACCCAAGCCAAAGATACAAATCGTAAATGTTGTAATAAAATACGAATAAACGGTCGCAATGCATAGGATCAAACACTGTTAAATTATTTTTTAAATAATCGAATGGAGTTTTGTAGAGATAGCTTACGTTATTAGACTTAGTAATGTCACATGCAAGACATATGAACATCGTTAAAACAAAAACAAAACACTTTGTTATTCAACACGTGTTGTGGACGCGTCGTCAGATGTTAAGCTCTTTGGAAGTGTAAGCGGGTTCACTAATCTGGTAGCGAGTGATTAAATTTTCGTTCAATTATGTGCATATTGTTTAGGATTTTCGAATTAGAAATCTAATATAATTGTCTTGGACATGCGTAACATAACATTTCGGAGCAATGTAAGGAAATCTGCCAACTTGCCTCATATATGCGTGTGTGTGATAGAAATGTCGACTAAGCCTGAAAAATCTTGCAGTTTACAAAAGATGCCGGACACGTATCCAAAAAATTACAATCTGCAATAGTACAAACCCGTAACAAGCAGCTGCGTCTATTGCGCGATGTTTATGGTACTACCATCGCCAAACCGCTAACAGAGATGTGGTTTATCAGGTATATTTTCAGCTTTGAAAAATAATCTATGTAACTATTTGTTATATATAATTATTATCTTAGTCACTTTTCTCCATGTGTACACACTCCCGTAAATTAATATCAAACCTCCTTTAGCAAAAGGGTTGCCTGGAAGTAATCGCTGCACAGCGACACGGCTGCCTATTGTATCACTACTATAAGATCCTTTAAATGTACATTTGGCTTATTTTATTGGATTTACCACGAAGTGTATAAATAAATAAATAAATTATCAATTCTCAAGTTACATTAATAATTGACGACTATGCAGTGTGAAATCTTGATACTTAACTTAAAAGCGTTAAATTTTGCAACTGCTTTATGTAACTGAAAATATGCATTGAAAACATAGTATTTTTGAGAACCGCTCTGAAATTGATGTAAACTAAAGAGGCAAAGGCCCAGGTTAACGTCAATTTGTTGAGTTTTGTTGCTGGGAGCCGCCCAACACGTCGCTGGCCTGTATATTTGCAGACTTCACATGACTTTATGATGTTTCCTTTACTATCGAGAACTTGATAAATCTCCACTTTAAATTGTATTGATTGATGATCGTAGTAAACAAGCCGACGCGTGGCTCAGTTTGCGCTTAACTACTGAGTCGTGGCTTCTGGGTTCGATTCTCAGCCGCAGAAAATGTTAGTACAATGCAAAAATTATTAGTTTTAATGTGGTTTTCGGGTATGGTTATGCTGTATTGCGTCCGGCGCCTGGTGTCTCTGATACTGCATTTGACCATTGCTCCAATTTTAGCCTTACATCGAGTACGTAAAGATAAAGACGAAGAGTTAGCGAATCTGTTTTTGCACGTACTTTGGCGGTACTATAATATATTCTCTATAAATAAATAGAAGTATTTTGCAGATGATAAAATGAGATAATCTTTAATAAGGTAGTAATCTGGTGGCAGAAGACTTCCTACGGGAATTGATAACAACTCTAATTTTTAGAAAAAAAAACGTCTCACAATATTTATAAGGAATAAAATTATAAGTTGTTTAACTTAAGATTAAATAACGATCAGTAGACGTCGAATGTTACTGGAAATCTAAACCGTAATATTGATGTAATTTCCCTGGCATTAACCGTCCCAATAAATTTGCTTCTGGAATCAGCACGTTAACATTCCTACGTACGTAATTAGACCAAAAAGTTTAATGGGCATTACTGGAAATAGAGCATTTCTATTTCATAAACAACAAAACAATTTTCTTTTTCTGTTATCGACCAGCACATGTTACGTTTAGTGTTAGAAAAACAATAGAGTGAATTAGTAGTCATGAAAATATCAGGCAATCTCTGGGAGAAAACCCGGTGACGAGTCTTCCCATCCATTACGTTCTATCTCTATAAAAGGTGAAAAGTGGATTGTGGAAGCGCGATTGAAGAAATTTTGAACTTCTTTTCTTGGGAAAGATGCGTAAACTTTTACATAGTTGTTAAAAGAATTATTATCTCGAGAGTCACGTTCTTATATTTCGAGATATAAAAAAATTAAGTAGTAAGTAAAATTATTTTAATAACATAAACCACAGAGACAGTATTCTATTAAATTCATCGTCTTCTTCTTTCTTAACTTATGGCTTTTATTTGTAGGTATCTGCCAATGTCCAAAGCAGACGAATCTCTAACGGCCTATTGATATATTAATCCGAATATGCCGAACCCAAATTCCACAGATTGCCGATGGAATGCAGTATCTCTAGTGTAAGTACGTAGTGCCGGCGCTGCTCTAACCAACCCACCTGCAAAGCCAAATTTCCATATTAAGGATGCCTTCTCGAACGGCCATTATCCTAGTAGTAGCCTCAGTCAGGCCGATGAAGATGAAGGATTAGAAAATCTTTTTCAGTAGAAAGCATTTATAAAAGTGTAAAGAAAAATGAAATTATAACTGTTAAATGTAATCAATAAATAATAATTCCTTCTGGGCCAGCAATTTCTTATCAGCCGTAAAATAAAATATTCAGCAAATGTGTAAATATCGAATAAAATCGAAATCCATTATTTAATTTTGTTTAATAGGAACACCAACAGAATAAATAATTAACACTGAACTGAAAAGACATTGATTTGATTCTAGGTGATTACCTAAAACTTTTTCACACGTTTACAGCGCCATATAATCATCATTATTGGATGCAGTACAGTTGAGTAATAAAGACGGAAATCTTTAGATAAACTTCCCGATTCAATTTAGAATTTATGGTTAACTCGTAAAACTAATACTCTAACCTATTTGTATGCTATATTTCTAACCTAATAATACCACACATCGTGATTCAGTGAAATCTACCGTAAAATGTTCATGGTTGAATCGTAATTACCGAATGAACGATTTGTACTGAAAATAGTAATACAAAAACTTTTTCGACGAGTTAGACCTCCCAGAGTTTTCTTGCCCAAAAGTGCTGGCAGACTATCTCGTCACCCAAACAGCCGTAGTCTCTATATAAAATATAATCAATGTTTTTAGAGCCTCGTGAAAATTTTTACGGAAGATGACAAGGGTCTCGATAGCGTAACTTTGATCACTTGGGAGAGAGACAAAGTCCTTGTGTGAGAAGAGACGATTATATATTGGTGGCCGTTCATATCGGGAGAACGCGGACTAGAGTCGGGGTGGCATCAGAGGCACCTGAATTGGGTACGTGACACAATGTAAGACCACCCAATACGAGTAAATGGTTCGTAGAGTTCCCGCGCGGTTCAATTTCTAAAGGAGTAATATCCGTAACTGGTCGTAGCTTCTCTAGATTTTCTGTACTACAGCCATTCAACGATGAAATGCAGCCGGCGTTCTTGATACTGTACCGTGTAGTAAATACAATGATTTATGTCAAAGTAGTTATTGGAACGGTTTAAGTTCATTACAGACCTAAATGTGTTAAAAAACGCTGCTTATTTGTTTTAATACATATTGTTTTAAGGAAGGCACTATGATTGGCAATAATTATTCATTCGTGATTTTATTTGTAAACATACACATAAAATTGGATTTTGAAACCCAATAAAGTCTTTCATAAGACGTACAATTTCAAGTTTGTCATAATCAGAAATGTTTATCCCAACATGTTCAATTACCTTCGGTTACTTTAAGATAAAACGTGGTATAAAGAAATTTACTTTAGCATTTAATGAAAATTTATTTATATTATCATCATCTTTTATTTTTCAACCAAATGAAATATGTTTTTTTAACAAAAAAATATAATCTACCTTTAATTTTATATATCTAGTGTCAATTCAAGAAAAATGTTTTAATTGTTTTACAAAAGTGAACATAATAATTTTAGGTCAACTTATTTTAGTAACCGAATGAAAAATAATAATAACCTTGGATTTTGATATGAACGTTACCGATATTTGACAATCAATTAAACCTTTTATCCCGGATTCAATAAATCAATCACAGTGATCGGTTTCTGACATTTTCCCAAACAAACTTGAACTACAAATTTCAGTGGCGGCTCTGATAAGAGTATGCTTTACGGCTTAGTGATAAATTAGATTGAATTAATTGATATTTAAGTCTTTTTTTTATGGGTAAAGAGAAAAGCAAAGTTCGACTCTACGTAAGAGTGGTTCGGGTCAGTACCACACTCTTACCCATTTCTGCCGCCAAACAGCTAAATCATTATATAGTAAACTCTTTTTTTTCCGGCTATTTAATTCGAACTCAGTTTGAAAAATAACATCGTAATTTGTTATCACGCAATTTTTTTTTTAGTTAACTAAATTGTAATTAGAAATCGTGTAAAAAAATTAGAGTAACTTGTCAACTACGTTATTAAAACACATCCGCCAACTAACAAACCTAACCTACTTCTGAGATTAACGCGGGTTCATTAAGATCATGTTATACTGGCCTTGATATGTGGCAAATAGAACGGGCAAAAACATAACATTACGCAGGTGTTACACGTCTACCGCGTAGTGGCAAAGCTATTGCGTCTGACCTTGTACAAATGCTATTTTTCCATTGATTTAGAAAATGCTAATGAAAAATAATGTGCTGTAGTTTAACGAATATCCATTTTAAAAAATCTACAACAAAACTAAGAACTAATATCACTTACTACTATTCTAAACTGGTTTATTGGTACTCCTATTGTAAATGTAAACACTGTAAACTTATAGATGCTTAGAGAGTATAAAAAACTAGGAGTCGCAATGCTAGGAAACACTAGTTTAGCGGCAACATAAACTAGGTCTACTTACTACCCTCGAATGCGTTTCCCCGTCTTAGGGCGGTGGTCCTTGTAGTTGTGAGCCAAGGGAAACCTACATGGCTGGCCTGGTATAACGGGTTGGGCTGGCCCGTGGCAGTCGCTCTGGGTGGGCTAGGCGACTCCAATTCGCATACGTGTTGGTGGACTGTGGGAGAAACACTACTGTGTCGTTGCTTGCACTATACGCCCGGTGGCATAATCCGAGGAACAGAGTTCTCCACGTGTTAGTCCAGCAAGCGGAGAGCAATTGGAGTGCCAGAAGAGGATTCCTGGCTGCGACAGGAAAATTGAAAAATTATGGATCCTTGCCTCAGCTTCTGTGTAGACGGTGGCGCAGCGATGAAGAAGAAATTGTGATCTCCCTCTAAAGGAAGCCTAGAAGGTGGATACGGTGATGATTTTCCACTTGTTAACTAAGACTCGCAGTGATGAACAGAGGTGCACAAGTAAACCGTGCACCACTGCGGAAGAAGCAGTGGCCATCTGCAGTTCCACCAATTTAACGTCCTTCACATTAAATCAGCAAGAGTGAAAATCGAACCTCTCTTCCTACCTAAAGCCCGAGAGGCGTGGAGATAGAGGACTTCCAGCCTAAGTGACGGTCTAGACGATGATCTATCGATCGATGCGTGGTGGCGCCCACGATGGTCTCATACGCCCCTACATTATGAAATCGCTTGTTCCATTCCCTTATTGAGTAGGGTCCTGTCAAGGACTAAAGTCGTCTAGGCTGGGGCGCAAAAGCGTAAAATAGGGTATGAAAAAAGAAATAGTCATGGTTTCTCATCCTCCAAGAGGAACATACAGGCAAAGAATAACTGCACTGAGTGGGCACGGCATGTAAACTTTGGATACTGCGAGAGGGGAGGATTGGTATTGCAAGGTGCAAATAGCCCCACTAAGGGCCAGATCCGCCGCTAGAGGCTCGGAAGGGCTAAGAGATTGTTGTGATAAGAGACAATTGAACCGATTAATATGTATATTAGTGTTCGGTGTGGACAAACAGAATCACACTCGTCTTCGCCTTCCTGTATCCGAATTAAAGCTTAAGCGATAAGACGGGAGAAAGTGTAGATGTCTATATCAGAGACCCGATACAACACGGGTTACATATCACAACACAAAATACACTAAAATCAATTACTTGTGTTTTGCTCAAATCTGAAGATAATCGACTGAGATTGGAATGAACCTTGACATAAAAGTCGACTGACCACTAAGAAACGCAGTCAACGATATATAATAATATATATAATAATACGGAATACCATATCCAACATACATTAAAAACTATTCAGAAAATATTTAGAAATGTTCGCGAATAACAGATACATACCGTATCTCTTATGCTCGTCTTAACATACTCGTAATGTATGCAAAATAGAAAACAAAGTGTGAAAATAGAATATGCCATGTACGACAGCGTCTGGGAACTTTGTTTCACATTTCTTAGGCTATGTGACATTCCATTTTTATTACGAAATTAAATGCAAAACTCAACATTCCTTTATTGAAAACACGCAAATGGAAAAATAATAAAAATAAAAGAAGCTTAATACATTTCTTGCTTTTTATGCATTGTTACTGAATTGTTAATTTTCTTATGTAATTTATTGAATAACATGTGAATATCAAAATACATATGATAATGTAAAAGCATTAATTTTTGCAAACATTTTTTGTCAAAAATAATATTCTTAAGCACTAATTAATAGTGCTTACTAATATAAGAACCATATCGAAAAAAATATAATTATAATTTTCTCGACTTTCGTGTGTATACATTAATTACTATTGAGTATACTATTGATTACATTAATAATGAGTAATAGTTTAATTTGGACAAGAGAACATCATCAGTATACAAAAAAAGGACTGATAAGAAGGTTTAAGATATTTGGACAAAACCCTCTCGAAAATAAGAGGTCCTTGACTTGGCAATAAAAATATTAATAGGCTGTTAGTTTTAAACATTATGTATTGATCGTAATTTAGCTTGCTTCGATAAACTAACCACGCGTGAAGTTTGTGTCTGTATGGTTCTACGAATTGTATTTATTTTCGTTTTATTGCTTATTGGTTAAACTTCGTGTGAGATCTCAACATTGCTATCTTCATTTATAACTTAAACTGTTGTTGATGTTTGTACTTATTACATACATTAAGAGCCGTTTAAAATAACAGTTGGTTTTACAATATTTTTTTACTTGTTTTTACTTTTTAATAAACAGTAACTGTAATTTTTCTCGTTGTTATTATTTAGTACATTCTGTATATAAGTATATGAATAAAAAGAAATATTGACATTTACGTTTGATTGTACGTTTACTTGCAATCACAATATCGCATCCAACCTGTACATAGAAGTGGAATAAGTATAAGTGAAGTATTACCCAATTATTTAATCTACAATTAAATTTTAAAAATTATTTTATTTTTAGCTACATTTAGAATGGCTATGCAAAGGCCGCAATTTAAAACCATTATTTGAGTGCTCCCACCGTAAAGGTAACCTTCTGGAAACAAGTTACTTAACCCAGTCCAACAATACGTTGTCTCACATGTCGTACAAGTAAACGTTTTATTTGTAAGTATGTTCTTGTAATTGTTATTTTTTACTATTACAACATGGAATAAAATATTATCTTCTATGGTTGGGAAGTATCTATTTCACCTTTTAAAAATAATAAACTTTGTGCTAGAATGTGTTAACGGTATTTAATTATTTTCTATTGAAAACATGAATGTATTTCTGATGCCTATTTCATTTATAATAATTGTATTGATGTGACTTTTTCGTCTCTGAACAAGTCATATGAAATCAATTAAGCTTTTTGGAGCACAACTGGCCTTTCCTCCAAGTGACCACGGAACTGAACGTCGCTCGATATGTCAACGCCAAGGATTCTGATACTGGCTGAGGCAATAAGGGGAATGTTCTCAAAAGAGGAGAAACGACAAAGGGATTCTTTAGCGGTGAACGCGCAAACCTGTGTCTTTTGGGGTTGAATAGGACCAAATTACGTCGACCCCAATCCGAGACTTTGAATAACAAGGTCTCGACTTCAGACACAAGTTTGTTCCGGTACTGTCGACGTGTTCCCGAGAAATATTCGCACGGCCTGTATATAGGGCATCACCTGTGTTGTCGTCTGCATAGCAATGAATGCTACTGATTTGTAGCATGTCGTTGATATGCAGAAGGAACAGAGTGGGAGATAGCACACAGCCTTATGGAACACCAGCATTCACGGGTTTGGGGTCCGAGCATGCACCATCGACAACAACCTTGATGCTCCGATCCGTGAGGAAGCTGGTGACCCAGTTGCACAATCTCTCAGGAACCCCGTAAGACGAAAGCTTTGAAAGAAGCGCTTTATGCCAAACCCTATCAAATGCTTTCGCTACGTCCAGACTAACCGCCAAAGCCTCCCCCTTAGACTCAACTGCTTCTGCCCATCGGTGAGTCAGGTAAACTAGAAGATCACCAGCTGATCGTCCGCGACGGAAACCGTACTGTCGGTCACTGATCAGCTGGTGTTCCTCCAGGTACCTCAGGAGCTGGGTGTTGATGAGTGACTCCATTATTTTAGATAACAAGGGGGTGATGGCAATAAACCAAGGCTGGGATTTACCTCCGACAGACACTGCAGAGAACGGAATAAAAAGTTCCATTCCCTGAAGTACCACATCGGTGACAGAATCTGCAACGGCGTTGGGATCATCCAGCGAGAAGCAAACCTGCCCCCATGGGTAGGAAGCAAAGAAAGACCGCATTCCATCCCAATCTGCCGACCTATAGTGCCACACACGGCGGAAGCCCGCAGATCGCGTTCGGGATCGGCGCGCGATAGGCACTACACTCCGGATCAGACAGTGGTCCGACGAGCCAAGAGGGGCATCGACTGAGACCAAATATCCGTCCGGGTGTGAGGTCAGCAAAAGGTCCAACAGGGAAGGTGTATGACCTTCCACGTCTGGGATCCGCGTCGGCGAGGTTACCAGTTGTGTCAGGCCATATGCTAATGCAAAGTCGTGAACAGATCTCCCCGCATGATCGGTTATGCGAGAACCGAGCCAATCGGTGTGGTGGGCATTAAAATCGCCGAGAATCACGATCTCTGCGGATGGGATCTGTTGTAGCACGGAATCTGTAGCCATTTGGATGTGGTCGATGTGTCGGTCAGTTACGGTATTACCGCTATGGGATTCCAGAAGGCACGCATAGACGCGCGGATGGTCGTCGCTGTCGATGCGCAGCCAAAGGCAGATAGGTCCAAACCTTCAAGACTACCGAGGCGTCGAGAACAGATATCATCTCTGACGTATACGCAGGGGTCTCCGGCACGGGGCACAAAGGAGTGTTCTAGTTTGTACCCCGGTAATGGAGATAAGAGGTATCAGCCGGAGACGATATCTGAGTCTCTGTAAGAAAAAGCAAGGCTGGCTTCGCCGTTTCAAGATGGTAATGAACGGCGCTAAGATTCGAGTGGAGTCCCCTGATATTGCAGAAATCCACGGCGAGCGCGGTAGGGGATGCCATAGTTTCCTTGCTGCGTTTGCCTCGAGTAGGAAAGAAAGAGAGCGGAATATTGCCCCCTGAATACGCGGGGCAGACTGAGCATCCACGATTAGGTAGCGTAGGAAAGCCTGAACGTGGATGCTCAGTGAGGGATTCTCCAGAACCGTAGGTACTGGTATTCTCCTGGGGTAGCTCAAAATTATATACCGCTACCATATTTGGGGAGAGGAGGGGAGAGGCCTACATTCTCACTCACCGCACGAAACGCAGAAGCACAAGATGCCTCTACTTCACGCCGGTATTCTGCGAGGCCGTGGTACTTATCCGGACGAGCCGGCCCATTCCTGCGGCAGCAAAAGCCGCCGCTTGGCTCTACCACGTTAAAACTGCGAGATACTGCGAGAGGGGAGGATTGGTATTGCAAGGTGCAAATAGCCCCACTAAGGGCCAGATCCGCCGCTAGAGGCTCGGAAGGGCTAAGAGATTGTTGTGATAAGAGACAATTGAACCGATTAATATGTATATTAGTGTTCGGTGTGGACAAACAGAATCACACTCGTCTTCGCCTTCCTGTATCCGAATTAAAGCTTAAGCGATAAGACGGGAGAAAGTGTAGATGTCTATATCAGAGACCCGGGATACAACACGGGTCTAAAATCAATTACTTGTGTTTTGCTCAAATCTGAAGATAATCGACTGAGATTGGAATGAACCTTGACATAAAAGTCGACTGACCACTAAGAAACGCAGTCAACGATATATAATAATATATATAATAATACGGAATACCATATCCAACATACATTAAAAACTATTCAGAAAATATTTAGAAATGTTCGCGAATAACAGATACATACCGTATCTCTTATGCTCGTCTTAACATACTCGTAATGTATGCAAAATAGAAAACAAAGTGTGAAAATAGAATATGCCATGTACGACAGCGTCTGGGAACTTTGTTTCACATTTCTTAGGCTATGTGACATTCCATTTTTATTACGAAATTAAATGCAAAACTCAACATTCCTTTATTGAAAACACGCAAATGGAAAAATAATAAAAATAAAAGAAGCTTAATACATTTCTTGCTTTTTATGCATTGTTACTGAATTGTTAATTTTCTTATGTAATTTATTGAATAACATGTGAATATCAAAATACATATGATAATGTAAAAGCATTAATTTTTGCAAACATTTTTTGTCAAAAATAATATTCTTAAGCACTAATTAATAGTGCTTACTAATATAAGAACCATATCGAAAAAAATATAATTATAATTTTCTCGACTTTCGTGTGTATACATTAATTACTATTGAGTATACTATTGATTACATTAATAATGAGTAATAGTTTAATTTGGACAAGAGAACATCATCAGTATACAAAAAAAGGACTGATAAGAAGGTTTAAGATATTTGGACAAAACCCTCTCGAAAATAAGAGGTCCTTGACTTGGCATTAAAATATTAATAGGCTGTTAGTTTTTAAACATTATGTATTGATCGTAATTTAGCTTGCTTCGATAAACTAACCACGCGTGAAGTTTGTGTCTGTATGGTTCTACGAATTGTATTTATTTTCGTTTTATTGCTTATTGGTTAAACTTCGTGTGAGATCTCAACATTGCTATCTTCATTTATAACTTAAACAAACTCTTTGTCGTGGTTGCAGATGTTTGTACTTATTACATACATTAAGAGCCGTTTAAAATAACAGTTGGTTTTACAATATTTTTTTTACTTCATTTTTACTTTTTAATAAACAGTAACTGTAATTTTTCTCGTTGTTATTATTTAGTACATTCTGTATATAAGTATATGAATAAAAAGAAATATTGACATTTACGTTTGATTGTACGTTTACTTGCAATCACAA
This sequence comes from Bhutanitis thaidina, assembly GCA_029286595.1. NCBI lineage: Eukaryota > Metazoa > Arthropoda > Insecta > Lepidoptera > Papilionidae > Bhutanitis > Bhutanitis thaidina. The sequence continues at coordinate 5,719,871 of JAGSMS010000012.1, read as the reverse complement.
TATCGCATCCAACCTGTACATAGAAGTGGAATAAGTATAAGTGAAGTATTACCCAATTATTTAATCTACAATTAAATTTTAAAAATTATTTTATTTTTAGCTACATTTAGAATGGCTATGCAAAGGCCGCAATTTAAAACCATTATTTGAGTGCTCCCACCGTAAAGGTAACCTTCTGGAAACAAGTTACTTAACGCAGTCCAACAATACGTTGTCTCACATGTCGTACAAGTAAACGTTTCTATTTGTAAGTATGGTCTTGTAATTGTTATTTTTACTATTACAACATGGAATAAAATATTAATAGGCTGTTAGTTTTTAAACATTATGTATTGATCGTAATTTAGCTTGCTTCGATAAACTAACCACGCGTGAAGTTTGTGTCTGTATGGTTCTACGAATTGTATTTATTTTCGTTTTATTGCTTATTGGTTAAACTTCGTGTGAGATCTCAACATTGCTATCTTCATTTATAACTTAAACAAACTCTTTGTCGTGGTTGCAGATGTTTGTACTTATTACATACATTAAGAGCCGTTTAAAATAACAGTTGGTTTTACAATATTTTTTTTACTTCATTTTTACTTTTTAATAAACAGTAACTGTAATTTTTCTCGTTGTTATTATTTAGTACATTCTGTATATAAGTATATGAATAAAAAGAAATATTGACATTTACGTTTGATTGTACGTTTACTTGCAATCACAATATCGCATCCAACCTGTACATAGAAGTGGAATAAGTATAAGTGAAGTATTACCCAATTATTTAATCTACAATTAAATTTTAAAAATTATTTTATTTTTAGCTACATTTAGAATGGCTATGCAAAGGCCGCAATTTAAAACCATTATTTGAGTGCTCCCACCGTAAAGGTAACCTTCTGGAAACAAGTTACTTAACGCAGTCCAACAATACGTTGTCTCACATGTCGTACAAGTAAACGTTTCTATTTGTAAGTATGGTCTTGTAATTGTTATTTTTTACTATTACAACATGGAATAAAATATTATCTTCTATGGTTGGGAAGTATCTATTTCACCTTTTAAAAATAATAAACTTTGTGCTAGAATGTGTTAACGGTATTTAATTATTTTCTATTGAAAAACATGAATGTATTTCTGATGCCTATTTCATTTATAATAATTGTATTGATGTGACTTTTTCGTCTCTGAACAAGTCATATGAAATCAATCACTGAGCTAAAAACCTGTTTGAAGATAAGGAAAATCGAAAATGTATTCCCGTTGTTAATAGGAAAATTCTGTTTCTCTTCGGTATGGATGGAAAATCACAATGACATTATTACACCAAGAAATATCCAAAATATTATATTATAATTTTCCCATTTTGCTCAAAGATAGTCTAAAAAACCAAAAAATTGCCGACATCCTTGCACTATGTTTAATTTAAAACATAACAAGATTTATTAAATTCCTTGTTTATGAGATAAAAATAAAACATATCAGTACTACCCTTGAAAATAACCTCTCCTATAAGGAATATTTGCTATACTCACCACGCTCGGTAAGCGGATTGGATTGATTGGATCAGATCGCAGGACCAGACACCTCGCAGTTTAGACGCTGGTGCCCATCATTGGTCAACTAATAAGTTTGAACTCGAAAAATACGAGTCCAAAAATATTTGGACTCGTATTTTTCGAAATGGACTTCCGGCCATCTGTCTGAATCGAACCTTTGAGATCTTCAAAGCTTTTGCCTCAGACGCTTCCCATGACACCCTGGGAGAGACAGGGTCTGGTAGATTATTGCCCCGATACCACGCTGCATCCGCTACGGTTATTACCAGATATACATTGCTGTATCTGGCTTAATGAAAATGAGTTAATTACTTCTATTAAATAGTGCTACTACATTGAAGCTTAGTTAAAAAGTTTAATAAGATAAAAAAGGTGTAATGAATAAATTAATTATTATAGAATTGTGTATTGCACCTATATACTCGTATCTCAATAGTATTTTACATTAAGTTCAATTTTGAAATTTTCTGTAACGACGATATTTCTAACCAGAAGATACGACACGAAGGAACTTAGTTGATTATACATAATTTTAAAAAGTCGCAAAGAAAGAGACTAGTGCTAAAGTACACCATTAACTTCATAAAAAGTACATTTTGTATAAGCAGAACGCAGGCAAGATTTGATGGAAAAAGTTTTATTTAAGTAAGAACTATGAAAATAATGCAAAGTATTTTGCAGCTCTACTAAATCTTTATAACATAACACTTAGAACTCAGACTAATCTGAAATTGCTAAACAAAGTAAAACAAAAATTGTATTTAATTTTTTCATCAAGTAAATTTTAGAAAATAATAATCTCAAATTTCTATTTTAATAACAAAAAAGTAAAACTATTTAAATAAAATAATAAAATAAAACAACGATACAAAATGGTAAATATTTTTCTTCAAAGATTATGAAAATAATTTTTCGTAGTAGTATGAAGAAGAAATCGTAAAGGAGTTTTCAAAAGCCACAGATGTGGGTACATAATTTCAACTTACTTTATGCGCTTACGGAAGTTTTGTTCAAATTATATTTTATGTCCAATTTAGTCATATATTTTCACCATCTGTTAATAGTGCACTGCTCTGTATAGGACTTACTACAATCGCCACGCGTGGTTTGAAGATCGCATTACCATACGCCTCGCACATAACAATGTTGTCCGTTATTGTATTGGTCTGTGTATTTACATCCAGGCTTTTGTTGAGATGATTAATCAATCCTCTAAAGATTGAAAAGATTTTTAAGGTTTTATCCTTAGTAGATATTTTAGATACATTTAAAATACCTACAATTAAACTACCAAAATCAAAAACACTGAAGGTAATAAATAAAAAAAAATCAACTATCTTAAACAGGGATATTACTTATCATAAATAAGGCTAAAACCAATATCATTAACAATACACTACGGACTCAAAGTGATGAAGAAACCTCGGCCGATAAAATCGGTGTTTGGGAATCACCTACAGGCGACAGTTATTTTGACCTCCAAAGTATCGGTACTGCCACTCGTATTGTCAATTAGTGACAACTAACATATAGAAAGCGTAGGTGAGTTCTTTAGTTTGTATTCAAGATCATACATAGAAATACTCAATGCAGGTACTTGTCTACTGGTATTCTCTCAATCGAAAGCGTTTTCTTTGTTTTTAAATCTCTGACAAATCTCATATTTAACCTGTGTTTAAATGAAACTGTAATTTAATTAAAATAGACATGCAATTAAATTAAGTAAATTCAAAATTATGTTCTACCAAACCCTTAACGTGTCATAAAATATGATGCAATAGAATTTCAACTGTTGCATCACGCGGTGAGCTAACTTACCTGTGTTGTAAATTACAAGGCTAATGATTATTAAATATTTGGTAACTATTTTTTATGTACAACTAATATATATTATGGAGACATCTATGAATGTTGTCCCGTTGATGTTTATCACGAAAACTACTCAAAGTTATGTAAATTTTTTATGCAAATTTCTTTTGTTTAAAAGCTTACAGAGTATATTTTAAGAAGAGCTTTTCATGATTTTACAAGTAAAGTTTTTTTTAAAAATTGGCTTCTTATTCATAAATCTTGTATCAAATTTAATATTTTAAAAGTTTTTTTAAATATTTTGATTTGAACCCTGTTACTAATACTACTACTAATACTACGGAACCTTGTCGCTCTCTTGGGTCGGGTTCCAATCCGTAACAAAACGTCAACGAGATACACAATTTATTCAGGTTTTGTTTGTAAATGTGTTGTACTGTATATAAAACTGCATTTTATAAGGCTTAAGCGAATTAAAGTATTATTGTACGTCCTTTCTTCCTTGGACTGTCCGAAGAGGAGATCAAGTGGATTTTTTTTTATCTAATCGTCTCTACAACCTGACTGAAAATACACAGAGTATTTTCAGTCTGGTACAACAACGGGCGACAGCGTCAAGAGTAGCCAGGCGTGATTTGTATCGAACATTCTATGTGTATGTGGACGTAAAATATAATATCGACGTGAAGTAGACGCATCTTGTGCTTCTACGTTTTGTTCGATGAGTGAGTAACCGGTATGATATTAAAGTTCATTGCTGAACATAAGCTTCTCCCAAATATTGCCACAAAGCACTGTTCTAAATCACCAGCATCAATTGATCTCCTGCATTACTATGCAGGTCGTCACTCCAACTTCTGTGGAGCACTGTCACACTGCTCTTACTCGAGAACCATCTCCCATGGTGGTTAGTGAGCCAAATGACCGGTCCATTGCTACTTCCGCTTGCTGATTGTCGTTATAGAATCTATAAAACAACGAAACACCCAGAATAGCTGTTTCCATAGCGCTGAGCAACCCCGAGTTTCCACGTACGGCATGCAGTGAAACTTATTGTATACCACTATAACTACTCTTCTCACGTTATGTATGACTATATTTATGTACAAAACAAATGTTTGCGGCGTTATTTCGTAATGGCAATTTCTTGTCTTAATCCGGGTTGTGCGCCAGCCTGCTTGTCTAATCCGTTTTGTGTTGCTTAAGTAACACTGCCTGGCCCTGCGCGGTCACAAAAAGACCTTAACTTTACTGAGAAAATTAATTAGTAGATAGTCTGACAAATATTTAATTATCCGATACTAAATTGAACCAATTACTTTGATGAATTTCAGTGTCACTGCTTTTAATGTAGTTTAAGGTAGTTAAATTATTTCAGCGTTTGATAAAGTTTTTTTGTGTTAAAAAGGGGCATGGATGTTTTTTTTATATTAACGATACACCTTTGGGTGGGCCTATGTTCAACAGTGAAGTTATTATAATACACTATAAAGATAAAGACGACGATGACCTTACTCACTAAATAGATGTTACTACCGCTGTAGGAAATTCTCATAAATCTAGGAGGCAGTTTACATATAACACACACATAAAAATGTATGTCATAAAACGGACATAGAACAATTATTTGAAGAGATGTTAGAAATAATATAATTTCGTACTATTATGCTGAAAAAAATAACTTAGGGATAATACCTTATAGGTAGTTCGAAGAGATGAAGAGTAGTTTTAGGTAATATACCATTTTAGTATATTTTGGGCAAAAAAATACTTATACGTAAGCGCAAAGTAACGCCTGATTGTATTAACAATCAATTATTTGTACTCCATAAAAATACTTTTTCCGTACGGGAAACGAACCTGCGCCCCGCAGTGCCAATGCTTAGTGGCCAATTGCTTAGTCTCTGTGCCATCGAGCCAACATTCCAATTGTAATTTATACAGATTCAAAAATTTTATGAAAGAAATAGCTTTATACGTAAATTATAATCCCTTTTACTTCTTGTAGTTCTGATATGACTTATAACAATATAATTCAAATTATTTAAAAATGTTGATACATGCAGGGATAATATTGTACCATTAAATTGAATTACAATCCTTTTTTTTCTATTTCAGAGTGCAACCGAGTGGATTTCATGTATCTATCTAAAATACTTCTGCGCAAACTTTTATTATATTTTTTCCCACTTTTATTTGGCCTCAGCCTTTTAATCTCGAAGCCGAAAAAATCGCGAAAAGCTAATAATAAATAGTACCTGAAATAATACACAAACACAAACGTTCTAGTTAGCGTTAGTTGCATTTATCAAATGTACTTCGAGGTACTACCGACCAGCTTTCTGTTTGTTAAATGTTTGGTGTATGAATATTACAAATTTACTTCTGGATGTACAATACGATAACGTATTTTATTACTACATTTATATTTAATTTAATTTATATTTAATTTAATTTAATTTACATTTACATTTATATTTAATTTAATTTACATTTACATTTATATTTAATTTATTTCACGCAACATCGTCGTGTTTCGCGTACGTGCTCTCACTTAGCATCAATTACTTAAATCTCAGCATATCCATTTTTATATTATATCAAATTGTAACCCCTCTTCTCGCTTTTCGAGCACATTTGCGAGCACGAGCGGCTACGAGCCACTCGACCAGTTTGTTGACACCTCAGGGAGTGTGCCGGTCACCCAGAGATGGGGATTTATTTTTATATTTATCAAATAAACGGAGAGGGTTGATCAATCAAAAAAAAATACTAAGCACACGCTGATAGTGCACCAGATATCGCCCGAGACTATGAAAATTAATAAATAAAGACCACTCGATACCAAAGGGTAAAAAAATGCGTTAAAAGACACCTATCAGTTTATTTCCTAAAACCAATCTTTTATTAATCATTAACATTATCTTCTCAGATGTACGATACATAAATATCATTAACTGTAGCACTGAGAAACGTTTAGCGTTTACCTAAGAAACTCCTTAGTATTGATTTTATCTATATTAAGTAGTTCTGTTAATGAAAAACTTGAACAAATACAATAAGGTAGAAATAAGTTCCACTAAGCGTGCACACATACAGACATGATTTCTATTTGGCACGTCTCTGTGTATCCAAACAGGCTTCTATAACCCTAGTTTTGCTTGTCTGGGAGATATAACATGACTTGTGGTGAGAGTCGTTATCGCGTTTGCGTCAGGAGATTGCCCTGAAACTTTCAAGGCTTTTACTTTAAAAGCCTCTTACGTAGCTACTACGGGAAGTGGTGTGGCAGATTCTCTTACAATTACAACACGTAAGAGTACATATGTACGTGTTTACTTTTTTATTGTTTTAATTAATACTAATATTGATTATCACCCCCTTCCCAATTTCGATGTCATTACTTCAATTCGCATCCATAATGATGTAGCACACTTGTCTTTTAACTGTAATTTCTTGTTCATTTTATAAATATCCACAATTAGATTTATGGTTTATGTATACTAATTTAATATATGTAAATCATAATATACACCGCAATTAGAATACTATATGTATTATTGGGACGTAAGGGGGAAAAATACCATGTCCTGCTCCAAATGCCTACCTCACCTGCATGTAGTGCACCTTGCTAGCCAACAAACGATACTCCGTCGACCCAATGAAGGCGGAATATGCCGAACGAATGTCCGAATTTACCGAACAAAATTCCCACAGACGAGCAGCATTACTAGTACGAGAGTGCTGGCACTGCGCTCAACCCACTGCGTTCTCAGCGTAGTAAGTATGGTTCCCAGCGTGGTGAGTACGGGCAAACTGTCCAAGAAATATATTTTTTTGGACAAGCCAATGTTCAACAGTGAACTAAAAAAGGCTGATGTAGTAGTAGTATATATTATTACGATTCTGACATAAGGGCGAACTCGTTATTCATTAATTTAAATGTTTGTATCATTCTCAAATAACAAAAGATTTTAAGAGTCGAGATCCAATTAAATTTCAATATGTGTTATTTAGCAAGTGATTCATAATAGAAGCTCGTAAGTTCTCTAATGAATGCGGTCTCTGTAATGCCTCCTATGCAACTCCAGCTTTAATTATTTAACAAATTACCATCTATGTACTAATTGAGAATAGATATCCAGGTTTTCCGGTATATAGTCACTATAAAATTAGTAGATTTACATATAAGTGTAAGTAAATAATACTTACGTAGTCGATGACATCATGATAGAAGCAATAAAAACTTCGAGAGTTCCTAAAAGGTCACGACTACGCGGATAATACTGTGCTGGTTAGAGCAACTATGTACATGCTAAAGAGCGAACTGTAAAGTTTTCCAAAAGGCAAAACGTCAGGTAAAACTACGGAATTAACACATTGTAATCTCAGTTGGTACGTTTCAACAACTCCCTTCTTTTTTTACTTCTCTGGATAGTACCATTACATTATGTTTTAAGTAAGTCATAAAGAAGGCACTTGATAGCATCGCAGCAAACTTTTTCAAAATTATGAAAATCTTGAAAAGCAACGTCTTAATCTAATACTTAGTATTCATAGTTGGTCAACCATTTTGTACACAAAAAGCCCCAAAAAGTAATTTTAAATGTCATAAAAAAGCAGAGTCGTAAAAAAATTGACGATTATTTATGGTACGTGTACAATTAGGTTTTACGACTATATCTGACATTTTTTTTAAAACATAATTGGAATTCTACTTGTGTTCTGTAGACTTTATTATCCTTACCTCGCTGCGTCTATCTGTATGTCTGTGCAGGATTTTCTCCAAAACCACAGATTTTATTCACATTTTCACTAATTAACAGAGTGTTTGTAGAGAAAGGTGGTTATGTTATGGACACATTTTCATAATCTTGCATGAAGTTAACAAAAAAGCAGTCATCTGAAAATGTTTTCGAGTGCGCTGCTTTAATAGTTAGCGATAGGTGAAAATAACGTACGGCAATATTGTTTCACTTTATTATAAAAGGTCTATAGTCATAGCATACGTCTCTCTATGAAGATTAGCCCGAAATTCTCGAAAAACTATAGTAAAAGTAGACGTTTTTTATTTATTTAAAGACATCAATTTCGTTAAAAAAATATAAATCCTCATCAAATTATATACATTCATTGTTTGGAGCACATTAGGAAGATGATAACTGACTTTAATTCGTAACATTTGGACGAATTGTTTAGATTACAAGGTTTCATATCATCGCCGATGCAATGTTGCAGAATCGACACGCAGTAGGTAATATCTATACCCACCATACAACAGCGCGCTCATTTCTTCTCTTTCATGACACTTTTCCAAACTTTAGAGGCAATGATTAATTTTTTACCCTGGAATATTTTTCAGCTCAAAAAAAAAATAAAACCTCGTCTCCCTGCTAGCGAGGTGCACCGGAACAGGGTTATATTCTACCTTATTATAATGCCTACAATTCTATGTCGGCAACAGACCCTTCCATTTCCGCCACTATAAGAACATCCCCTATGTTACAGAAAAGCGAGCACAAGAAAGAACGAGCCCACCTTGTGCATCATGAATTGAATCCGGATTCATCCGGTTATCATGTTCTATATCTTGTGTACGCCTACGCTACAGAGGCCACTATGACTAAAACCGTGACGGACTGACGTAAGCTCGGGCTAAATATCTCGAGACTACGAACTCATCGGATCTAGAATACATCAACAACAAACAGGAGACGGCCATAACAGCCGTTGACCATTTCACCTCTCACTTTAATGCCGCCGTGACATAATCCTCTAAGCAGGTTAAGATAGAGAGTGATTGCAGTTTTGAACTACTGGGGAAATTCAAGTGACTGCTGAGGCAGAAAAATGCTGCCAGTAGAGAATACGTCCGAACCAGGACTGACGCAAGCCAGGATGCGCTACCTCCAAAGGGAGGTAAAATAGCCCCAGGCAGAGCTTAATGGGCAAAGATGGGACAAGCTGATGGAAGACACCCATGCATACTGCCGGCCCGGCAGTTGGCGAATCAATCCTTCCTTGACCAACAAAATCAACAAAAAATATCAAACTGCATTGTATTTGTGGATAGGGAAAAAGCCGAATGCTTAGCCGGCAGGTTAGAGCTACTATGCTCTTCCAGCTCCCAGCAAACCAACGCCGTCCACCTTCAGAAGGTGAACGATGAAGTAAGGCGCAAAACCGCGGCAGGGACGAATTGGGAATCCCTATTCCCTTTTAAAGGCTCTATCGGTTAAATTTAGTGAACAATTAGGAAACGCAGTGTTTCGAATAATGCAAAATATTTAAGCTGGGTATTATTAGTTGGTTTTGCAGTCAAAGCATTGGAAGAAACCAAAATTAAATGGAATACTTTCCATGAAATTCTTCAGCTAATACAAAGATTTACGAGGAAACGGAAAACCTATAGCAGTGATGACGCGCTGTCAATGTGTAACCATTTACTTGTTTCTATTTCTAGTTAACTGCGTTTCGCGATAAGTAGTTCGGTCTACAAACTGTTTTTCGTAGAGTAATCTGTATGGTTGTTTTCAGAAAATAGGAGCCAACGGGATTTCTAACAAATTAACAGTTCAAGAGCTTCCTTTTTTCGACGTTATTGTACACTTATGTGGGATTATGTGTTGACTGTTAAATAATAAGCATATAATTTGAATTGAGGATAGTTCGGTGTAATTAGGTAACTGTCAATAAAGTAAAGATGCATATAAACCATTATAATAACTTTTCTAATAATATAAATTACACTGTATTGTAATGTTGAATGAAATAGCTATCCAAGATACTTTAATAAACTTACCCTAGTCAATAAGTTTCTTGCAGAAGCAAATTAATGATTTTCTTGTTGAGGAATACATTTCTAAATTCTCATTTTTTTTCTAAAAAGCGCGTAGTTATGCTGATCCTGATGGAAAGCATCATCAGGACGAAATGCGTATTATTTTGTTTATTAGAATATTTGAATATTTGTTTACAATAGAAAGAAATATTTAGAAATAAATATTGTATTATTTAGAATATTGTAGACTTGGAAAGGCCTATTTTCGCCAGTGGACTTGTGATAGGCTAAGATAGCATTAAATTCTAGTTTTTTTCTATCTAGTTTTTCTCTATACAGAAGTCATTAATTTATTATCACTATATTTATAACTTTTAGAAAGAAAAGGGAAAATAAGCAAAAAATATCTGTCTTCATAAAATTCTTTTACCGGGTGTGACCACGAGGGACATTATGCGGTGGGGGCTATTAATTATTGCGGAATACGAAAGATAGCTTTGGCTCCTTGGTATAGGCTGGTCCATTTAAATGTAGATTAAGGGATTTTATAACGAAGGTCCAGTGGGAACATGTCCTTCTTACCTGCGCAGATCACCTGTCACTCGTAGAACGAAAAGCAATCTTAACTCCAACAGCTGCGTTACGGTCGTCTGCGGTTCACCGGTGATGTGGCCAGGAGATTACGAAGGTTGCATGCTCGCATTGTACCCAGCAGTTCGTGGGTTCACTAGTATATGTTCCGACGTGTGAAATGTAAATAAAGGCATTGTATACATCGGAAGGAGAGGTCCGCCGCACAACTTTCGCGCACAACTACGCTCGAAATACGTTCTTTTTCGTAGTGTGGCCGAGAGGTGGCGCCTGATGCTTTCCTATCGGGCTATTGAAGCGCAGATACGTTATACACAATTCGCGCTGCGGTCATCAAACTATTTGACATAATGTACAGTCAGCCGTTTTGAAGTGTCCACCGAAAGTCGTACACAGGCATTTGTCGTTGTGTCGTTTTTATTGCTTCCACAGGAAATGGCAGATCTCAATTTAACTATATAACTATATTATATTTCATGAATTTAGTGAACAGATTTGAATGAAACTGCACGACCTCCAAATACTGTAACATCCGGACCTCGGTCCCCCGTTATCAACCACGGGCACCGAAAACGTCAGGAGGTAAAAAATAAAGTTAAGTTAAACGCTATAAATTTCATAAAATTATTATTATGCAGTAATGACAATTCAATCAACAGTAGGTTCTGTTTCTAAAACCTATTGCTAAAATTTCAAACTAGAGAAGTCAATTGCGTTCGCTTTAAAACGTGCTTCCTTCGAAATAATTCATAACTGACATAAATTTTGTAAATAACAATATTTGTACTCAGTTTGGTGCATACATAATTGAAAGTTGCATGTTTGTTTATATACGTCGCCTACTTGACCATGAAACGGAGTGGCGATATAAGTGTTGCCTAGAGACTAAATATCTTAATTTCAGTTCGACTTTCGAACTTATTTGAAATTCTGTAGACGTGGATAAGTTAATCATGAAATACTCCTAAGAGAATCAAAGTTCATCGCCGAGTAAGCAACCGTTGTTGTAAATATTATACATGACGTGAATGTTGACATATCATACTTTTCCCAGCTGTCATCCCAATTATCTTGCCTTGCCTTAATAGGCTGTAAATAGTCCACAGCAGAGCATAGACCTCTACCATAAGGATAATGATTTTCCATTATCGCCACGTCCGGCAAGCGGATTGACGATCGCAGTACTGGACAGCTCGCACTTCAGATGCTGCTGCCCGTCATCGGTCTGCTCCATTTTGATCCGACATTTTTCGAGATGGATATTCAGATTTTTAAGACTTTTCCCTTAGTCGCCTCTTACGACACCCACGAGAAAAAAGAGGGTTGGAAGATTCTAACGCCAATACCATACGGCATCAGAGTAACGATATACCATTAATTACTGCCCAATATTAAATTCTTCAAAGCTTTGTTTGAACCTTGAAAATACTAATGATATTATTAAATATTGCTTATCACATAAACTCGGTTTTGATACTGGTTTAGTATTGGATAAAGCAGAAAAAATACCATATACCGCTTTCTCCGCTTTGACACGAAAAAATTACATAAATTTCATGTTTATTTTTTAAGGGAAAGGGGGCAAACGACCAAGCGGCTCATCTGTTGGTAAGTGATTACCGCCCACATACACCAGAGGAGCTCCAGTTGCTTTGCTGGCATTAAAGGATATTTGAGAGATGGGAGGGAGGACGAGAAAGGGGGATAGAGAGAAGGGCTGTTTTAATAATTACAAAATGGTGGCATTAGATGAAAATAATTAGGCAGGCGTGTAGATTAAATTTCATGAATTGAAATCCATAATATTCTTATTTGCAACGTTTTATATAAATGTAGATGAAACCTTCTACGAGTACATGGAGCGACGACCTGTCCAAGTTTGCGGAAAGTTCGAGCGTGGCTTTGATCCGTGTTATATGGTAATTATAAGGATGGGCAAAATTTTCGTTTTGTATTCCATATTCGTCATTTTCGGCAGATATATTGAATATTCGTATTTAGTCGAATAGTCGGTTAAAAAGCCGAATATACAGCAAGAATATTAATAATAAGATTTTATTTATGTGGAGCTTGATATGTATTTAATCAAGTATAGGTATTCACTTTGAATAAAATTTTACCTGCATGGTCTAAGATTCGTGATAACACTCTAAATTGAAAAATGGTATTGTTTTCAATTGTGACGCGAAGAAAAGTGGGTTCTATACGATAATAGTAAATGAAAAACGCCATGACAGGACCAAGGTTAAATTCCGCAACAATGCCTTAAAGCGAAGCTCATCCATATAAAAGTTATGGTAACTGATTTGTGGTCACTTCATGGTTTAATTAACCATAGTTTTTGAGATTCGGTATATAAATAACAGCACATAGCTATTGTGAAGAACTTCGAACGATGATGGAGAAACACACAGAGAAACAACCCCGCAGTTCGCTATTATTGCTCTTTATGATGATAAATAATAATAATTTTATGTTGATACACGACAAACCGTTTTATCATTATAAGACCTGCAGTGAGAAACCATACGTAAATATCTTCCTTACTCGACAGATCTAGCCCCAACCGATTACAATTTCTTCCCCAATTTGGACAAATTTCCTGCAAGTAAAATTATTTTATTCTCAGGAAACGGTACAAAATGCCTTAATATACTTTGTACAGTTCAGATCCCCGGAGTTCTATCGCAAAGGCATAAATGATATTCGTTAGAGATGGCAGAAATGTAAAGATAATGAGGGTAAGGTATTTCGGTTAAAATTATTTTTTTTAAGTGTTAGAATTTTTAATATAAAACGGCAATTTCATACCTTATTCCTTAATATTTACGCGAATACTGCATATTAAAATAAAATTAATATTTAATGATTTTATTGCGATTAATTTTACTTTTTACTTTTGTGTCGCGACGTCTCGAGCGCTTTACATATTACACTTGAACATATAACGAGGACTATTGAATGTAGGGTTTTTTTTGTTTCAATAGTTTTGCGAATTATCCTAGGCAAAAATTGGTAATCTTTGGAGAGTATTATTATCTATCAAATATGATTACGCAATTGCTACGTGAAGTTGTTTAGGCTGCCACACGTCCACTGCTGAACATCGGCTTCCCCCATGATTGCCTCAAAGCACGGTTCGTCATTCCATCTCGTGTGCTGAACTCCACTGCCGTCGAGTGCAAGCTATGTGATCGGCCCATTGCCACTTTATCAAACCTGTAGGCGTTTCTCGTAGTAAGTTATCTGGAATATATCTTATTTCATTGAGAGTGGGCTATATTCTTCTGTTCTGGGCTGCTTTATTGAAGCTACTCGTGATAGTTTCCGATTAGTGAATTAGCATCGTTGTCGTTGCATCAGCTGCGCAAACTTCACCGTCTTTAAGGTTTAAATGGTTGATTAAATCAGAATTTAACGCCACCTGAATCTAAATTACAAAATTAACACATTTACAAACAGAGTTGCGAGTTTTTGCTAACGGCACGCACCGACTCACGATATATATTATTGCTAGTTAAAGTTCACCTAATTTTCGTCAATATTTGACTGTATTTTCATATTCCTTAAAGGCCATTCCCATGTTATCACAATCGTTTTTAATAATATAGTAATATTTGTTTAAAGGTATGTTGCTTTGCGCAATTTGGAAATGATGATAATATTGTCGTTATTGAAAATACTATACATAAACCACAGAACGAACTTTAACTAAATAACAGAATATGCATGCATTTAGTTTTAGTTGAACTAAAAAACCAATACATTATGTTACCCTTAGTCAAAGTTTTAGCTACGCTCAATGTCAATGACCTGATAGGTCTAAACGTGCAATATTATACTTCTATTGGCACAAAATCAAAAGTTCGAACTAAGTTTGCAGTTTCCAATTTATACATCTGACTCTCCAGTTGCTGCCATTGATAGAATTCAAATTTAACGAAATGGCTGTGAGCATAAATTTAACGATTGAAAGTAATACGTCATGGGAATAAGGTTTCGAGTTTGTGCTTCGTGGAGTATAATTCAAGCTTACAAATGCAAATTTAACTAAAAGTCGCTGATTATGTTAAAAAGTTTTATATATTTTTAATGAAAAGTCATTTCAACCGAAGAATTTAAAAATTTTAATTTTTTATGTTGTATAGCGTTAAAACTCCAAAAATACGTGAATTATCTATACCTACATATAATAAAACAGTAAAATTTTCTTGTCTGTACTCTGAACTTGCAAATTAAGTAATTGATGGGATGAGGGATAAGTAATACAATAAATAATGAACATTTTTGGAATTTTTGTGTTTGTATGTTTGTTTGGCTACGCTTCGCGTAAAAACTACAAACCCAATTTGGATGAAGTTTTTAGGGCATATCCATAGCGGATGGAAAGCGGCATTTTTATACGTGGTACTTTTGCTGCTACTCGAATGGCCCGGTTCGACCAGATTAGTACCACGGCCTCGCAGAATACCAACGTGAAGTAGAGGCATCTTGTGCCTCATCCTCCCTCCCATCTCCCAAATATCCTTAAAGGCCGGCAACGCACCTGCAGCGCCTCTGCTGTTCCAGATGTACGTGGGCGACGATAAACACTTACCATCTAGTGAACCGCATGCTAGTTTGCCGCCTTTTCCATAAAAAAAAGTCTACGTTTTTTCCTGCGAGGGTTTTCCTTTTGATAAATGAATTTGTACTTATTGTTTACAATATACTATTTCGATTAAACAATGTTTGACTATCATGTTACGTCGCAGGAGTCTGTACTTTTTTAATTCTTCACACTATAAAACCTATTAGCGAATTATAAAGTCAACGCGGATGAAGTCGCAGGTACCGCTAGTTTTTAAATAAGTATATATCAAGTACATTTAACGTAATTTGTCGTCCACGTAGCTATATATTACGGCAAGCGTAATTGTTTTATTAATGAATAAGCACGCCCGCGAATTTTAAAAGAGGGTAACATTTTAGAGGATTTTCAATTTTCGCATGGTAAGTTTAAATTTTTCCCGGGTATAATGGTACTCTTACCTATATTACTACCAACAAATCCTCAGTCATCAAAATTGGTTGAGCCGTTTACCAAGATTAATTTGGATAAACACACACACAAAATGTTGAAAAACCAAGTTATTTTGTTTAGGTAAGTTACAAGCTAGAGCCGTGGTAGCCTAGTGGTCAAGACGCTCACTTTAGTTTCATAAAGCGCGAGTGACCGGTGCCCGTACCACTAAAATGGTGTCGATGGCAATTTTAAGTGCTGTATTTACCATGTGCTTGGCAGTGAAGAAAAAAATCGTGAGGAAACTTGCATGGTTGAGAAATAAAACAAAAATATTTCGAGCATATGTGAAGCCCACCAACCGTACTGGAGCAGCGTGGCGGGCCATTCCCAGCTTCAAAACCCTCTCAGATATTTGAAAAGGAGGCCTTTGCCCAGCTGTAATCACTTACAGACTGCTATACTTACTTTACTTATGTTACAAGCAAGGGATTAGAAGAACAAGAAGAGTTGTTTAGAATTCACAGACAGACATCTCAACGTTATTAATATGTATAGATGCAAGAGGTTGAATATCTAAAACAATATTTGTGTGCTATACAATTACTTTCTAAATTCATGTACACATTTTATAAGCGAATCTCATAACTAAAAATGCTCGAATCTATTGTATTTATACTGAATAAATTATAAATATATGAATTCAACAACTTCAAAAAGGTCCAAAAATCCAACAAAACAAATATTAATTAAGGAATGGGCAATATTGTCATTTAGTATTAACATGATGTATTTGTATACATACACAGTGTAAGCGTTCAGTGCTCAAAATCGTCATTGAGGCGTATTGCATAATACAATACCCTACGTATTTTTTTAAAATTCCTTATTAATTATCTAAATGAAAAGGAAAATTTAAATACGCATCTAATACATATAAATAATATGATAAATTGATAAATTCAGTAACAACTGCGTTTCGTCACATACATGACTCAAAAGTTATAAAAAGTGACGAGTTAGACATCTGCGTTAGCTATAATTAAAGCATACCATATGTGTAAGTTGGTAGCCATCCGCGTCTATTAATAATTGATCACAAGAAGCACACCGTGCGGTGATTGTATCCGCGATATAGGCTTATGCCCTAACATTCTTTGAAGTGTCGAGAAATAAATAGCTGTCATTTGGACGGAATTAGAATTTGTATTAAGACAGTCCATGATCTTATTTCTGAGCAAGGGAATAGTTGGTTCAAAATTCTTTTCTTTAGGTGAGCCGTTTGATCCTCTGCCTCTCTACCCATTAAAAAAAATAGCCTTTCATTTACGTTTGACGTGTTTATTTCATTATCCATTGTAAGCAAGACTTTGGCAATATTCTTAATCGACTTTTAAGACAAGAAGATTCTCTTTAAGCCGTTAAAACATTACAGACGTTTTCAGTCTAATCTGTCAAATTACAGTTGTTTTTTCTTTCCATTTATGTATTAGGTATTTTCTTTTTTATTTTATCTTCATATGAAAAGAATATTTGTTGAATATATTGTAAGCGATCGCAAAACCTGTCACAACAAATACAACGGCGAGAGCGTGAGGTTATGGTTTAATTCACTTCATTATTTACGTAATAAATATATCTTACAAGCTGATGTAAAAACATAAACCGAACCTTCGTTACTAATAACAGTCTAATTAATCTTGAGAACTTATGTTCTGACGGTGAGTTATTGTCCCTATTTGGACCACATGTGTATATTACATTTATATAAACATTACGAACATATCAAATTTTAATTTTCGCGCCTGAAATAACCCTGTTGCCGTTAAATAGTATTAGAAGCACGGAAAGTAATTGTTCTACTTATTAATGTCCGTGAATGTACACTCGCATTTAAATTCTAACAATCTCTGATTATTAAAAATGGTTAACATTTTGCAGTTGTCATTGATTCAGTTACACTTTATTTTGTCTCCCCGGGGACATTGTATACCCATCGATCTCTTTGGACGACTTTCCACAGGATAACTAAGTTATTTACTAAATCTTAGTTAATTACGTATCTTTAATATGGTAGTAAATAAGAATAGTACATCAAGTAACGTCTATGTACAATAACATCATCAATAAGATAGATATCTTATTGATGATGTTACGGGTAGACCGAATAAAACCTCAAATAAGCTCCAGACGATAACATTAATAGCGAAACTGACGAAGCGGGCGTTATCAACCAACCACATCAAATTAGGTATACTTTCGGGACGCCTATAAAATCACTGCAAGAACTTAACTCACTAAAGAGTCATTTGTTTCTCCCCAAACGTAGTTTTAAATTTCGATCGTTCTTTGGAGTTGTTTTGTCTTGAAAGCTTCTTTTACGTGACTAATGTACGGAGAAAACACTTCGCCAATGTTCAAAGTACGTTGTCAATTGCTTTTGAAATAAAATCTGTAATTTTTCTTTGCTACTAAGAAAAATTATTGCATATAACTATGCCATGAAAACATTTTTGAACGTTTATTATTTTATCGTTCTTAGAAGACACGTTATATTAGTGTTATACATGACTAATTACAATGAAGTATATAAGATGCATATATAAATTTATCTGTGGTCAGAATACCCTTTTCCGTCTTCTACTGAGTCAAGTGAGTTTGTGCAATTATTGATTATCTGATTTAGTTCTACTTTGTAGTGTTGCGTGACACTGAGGTTATATATAACTCTTTCTCCATTCTTATGATAAATGAAGTACCGGACACGGGAAGGTTATAAAAAAATAATGGCTATGAGTTGTAATGTATGTTCAACTACATTTACGGCACTACTATTAAACCTGCACAGTAATTATTTGATAAATATCTAATCTATAAGTCGATTGACCATGTGAAATATGAACATAATATTTAGACATTAATTATGTAGTCATTAAACATTAACATTTTTAATACATAACGTTTTTTTACATGCTTTTCACTAGTAATCTGAATCTACTGATATTTAAATAAAATAGAAAAAAACAATTTATTAAAAAATTTATATTTTATACCCAACATGCTATTTTCTACAAAATTATGGTAGTATAATATTACTTTATATATAGTATAGTAATATAAAACACAACAATATTTATTTTAATTACGAAAATACAATACCTTGTCGTATTATTGCATATCGGTAATTTACCGTGCTATATGGTAAACTACTACATCAGCCTACTTTAGTCCACTATTGAACACAGGCGTCTCCAAGAAAGGCCAGCAGGAGTTGATGATCTGGCCATAACGCCACGCTGAGCAAGCGAGTTGGTATTTATATGCAAAAAGTAATGAAGCGACTGTATTGTGGATTTCACAATTCAGCAGTTAAAACCTGGTATAAATTTATTCAAACACCGGAATTGACCAGAATGGTATCGATACACAAAACCAAACAACGATCCCTAAGGCTACATTCACTATTAGAAAGCACATGAATTTACGTATTTATTTATTAAGAAGCAACGTAATAAATTAACTAGGAGAAAATCACAAGTCATTGGTAAAAACTGCTACTTTATAAAATAAATGATGTGCGAAGGAAAATTAGAAATAAACAATGAAAAACATAATAAAACAAAAAAAAACAATATTACCTTTTTGCTAAATATATGAATAAAGTTCGGTGTTATTTAGAAGCGTATGTGTTCTTTATTCGTACACCGGCTTCCGCTTGTTGTCGGCAGCGCACAGGAAACCGCCAGTCAAAACATAAAATAAACTCACTACTAACTGCTTCAAACTCTAATTGTTTCTTTTTTTACACGTTTAATTATTTCGAAAAGCAATGCAGCAACTAGTCACTGATAGTGCAAATATTTTTATTAATCACACCATCATAAGGATAA
The DNA here is from genome assembly GCA_029286595.1 of Bhutanitis thaidina. Lineage (NCBI taxonomy): Eukaryota > Metazoa > Arthropoda > Insecta > Lepidoptera > Papilionidae > Bhutanitis > Bhutanitis thaidina. The sequence continues at coordinate 5,700,254 of JAGSMS010000012.1, read as the reverse complement.
AAACAATCTTAGTCTCTAAATTTCAACACTGCTAGAGATAATTTTTAGTTTTTGCACAAAGTTGTGAAAAATTTTATATAGTCCTCCGGATTAAAGAAACAAAGTTTACGAAAACATTTTTAAGACAGAATGAAATAATCACAGGCACATATTAATTAATTAACGAAAAAATGTTCAAAAGTTAACGTAAAGTTCTTGAGATTTCTATTAAAATAGCAGTCGATGTTATTTACGCGACGTTACTCGAGTCAGCGAGCGATCTCTCGCAAACACAACTGAGCTCGATCGCGCCTTGACGCCGACTGCTGGCTGTTGTGCCTTCAGATTCAGAGTGACACTGAAAGTTATGAGCAGTAGTCCCAGCCTCCGAGCGTTTTATGAAATGGTGCCTTCGGCGCGGGGTCACTAACCTTGTAGGCAATTGTGGTCTTAAAGTGATTATTACAGAATCACAATTAAATATTAGCTGTTATCATACTTTATGATGATAAATTGAAATCGATGTGTCTAAAATTAAGCCTTAAGTTTCGTTTTTTAAATAGGTTAATGTGTTTCAATGACTCACGACTGTCACCCATGTAGTGGTTGGCTGGGATTACTGATTTTCATTTGGCAAGGCTCAGCCACAAGAGATTCCGTAACCTGTATTTCGATTCTCCAGGAAATAGAATGTGACAGGTGGCGAGTATCATCGCTAGATTTGCTTCCGGCGATAGCCATGAGACTTTCAAGGCTCTTTTTTGTTTATATATTACCCGATATCTACGTTGATTGAGAACCGATTTTAATTATTCCTTTTTATTGAATAGGCTATGCCAAGAGGGCAGGTAGCCATTTAAATTTGAAGAAAGTATTTCAGCCTTGGGGTGGGAAAATAAGGGTTGAAGGTTTTATTGATCACAATAATAGAGAACTAAGGATATAGGAGGTTTCGTAAAGAGTATCCACCACATGATCTTATCCGTTTGAAATCGTACAAGTCGAGTAAAGCAAATACCGCAAATATCTTCTGGTATCTTAAATATGGCGGAATTACTACTAAATATCTCAATTGTGCCCCTAATTGCGATATGATATGTAATATCTGTGAAGGGCAGTCGCATCTGAGGGCCGAAGTGTTGGATACTGTGATTACTGTTTACTCTACCAAGCATAGTAAGTTAAATGTCATTTAAATGGTAAAGCTTTGCGGCAAAATGGAACAACAACACGGAATTGGCAACTTGGGAGAGAGATATCCTACAGTGGCCTTATAGAGATTGACACCGAAGACCTGACTTTATTCTGGAAAGTCTATAGTCAAGAAGTATATAATAAAATATTTTAAAAGGGTCTTCTTATTTACGTCTAACATAATACGTAGCCATCAACTAATGAGATAAAACAACGGAACTATGATACTTATAATCCCTGAAGTAAATATGTTGCCACACTTTCGTTATTAATTTTAATCCTAACTGTCTTCTTGTCATCATTTACTAACGCTTAAGCAAACGTGGTTTAAAAGATAAGAAAACTGTCAGGTTATATATTATTATTTTCTAAATTAGCATATTTATAGCAAACCCTGAAAATATTTTTCCGGTTCCATATTTTTAATAAAAGCTCATCCTTTTTAAATTAAAATGTTTTCGCTTGAATAAAATAACATTTTCCGATAAAACATTTACAAAATACCTCCACTTAAATGGATAACTTAATATATATTCATTTGTCCTTAACAGTTGCCAATGCGTATCGCTCATAACCTTTCGACACTATGTCTTTAGTAGTTAAAATCGTAGTTTATGGTTCGCCGAATTTAAAATTCTTTACAGATATAAAAAGAACTCACGTAGTATTATGATAATTTTACTTATTTTCTTCATCAGCCTATTTAAGTCCACTACTGAACATAGGCCTCTTCAAGAAAACGCCAGAAAAAGCCAGCATGGACTTCCTGGAGATTGGCTCATACCCACCACGCAGGGCAAGGGTTCGTGAGCGAAGTTCTTATACTCTCGTACTAGTGATACTGCCCTGAATTTCGGCTTTTCTTCCATCATTTGGTCGCCAAGACATCGTTTGTTAGCTAGCAGTGTGCACAACGTGTAGGCGAGGTTGGCATTTGAGGAAAATTGTCATTTACACCCACAGTATTCTTAAAATAAAGACTAATTACAATACATACGTACTTGTACTTTGCTATTTAAACGTGCCTAATATTGTTTTAGCTCATATTTTACTTAAACTGCTTCACTGATAAGACCACATTTGGACATGGGCCTATCTTAATTAACCGCAAACAAAACCTGGCATGTCTTTTTAATATATTGCCACGATAGCCGAGCGGTTAAGGGATCTGTCCCCAAATAAAGATACTCGAGTTCGATCCCCTACGTTCGTGTCGTGCCAGAGTTTCGAAACTTATGTTTTCTACGTTGGTCTGGCCACTTAAACATTCGGTATTTTAGTCTCCGGGCTCTCCAACTGTCACGTTGTTTGGATTGAAACGACTAAAATAAATGTTAAGACCTCTGACCACCCCAACATGGGTACCCAGAAATTTTGAGACGTTATTTGTTTATTACTTCTTAATAGAGATTTAAGATTTGTACATACTCAACAGGCTAGGAAAACGGATTAGCAGTGGATGTGCGGAACGGGACCTTGTACTAATCATGCTCCTCCCCCTCAGTAGTGGATCATTTTGAGCCCGGCATATTTAAATGAATGCTCTGTCATTGCCGGTCGCCAGAGCCTTGTCTGTCAGTCAGCAGAATGCACGTGCAACTAGAGTTACACGCGCAGAATGATTTATTTGCAATTCTAAATTTAATATCTTGCATGTAACTGTTGCCATTTCCTTTGCAAACAGCGACCGTAGAAATTTTAAGTTCCGTCGACGTGTTTCGATTACAAATGTCGAACATGAACGTACACGAATCTGTAAATCCTAGCATATTTTATATTCGCGAGGCGTTCTATTTGATACTGCCCTTTTATGTGGGCAGTCGAGACAAGCAGAGAATTCGCAATAACCAAAACCACTAATCGTTTTTGAATGCTTATTAATTCACGTTTAGACTGTTTGTTCACTGGGCGACCGTTTACTTTTGTTATTTGAATTGACTTTTGTGTTATGTAGAGGTTATTGTACTTACATTTCTTACATACAGGCTTCGCGATCAGTGTATGTGCCTTATGCGATCCCTGCCGATTACGTCAAAGGTGGCTTCCGGTTTACAAACAAACGTTAACATCTGTCGCAATATCTTGCGGTTGTACTTAACAGTAGCGCAACCTTAGTATGCACAGAATTTAAATGTGTAAAGGATACTCATATTGCACCCAAAATAATAAAGCCAATGTAAGGTGTAAAGACTGATAGAAGTGTCAAGTGCAGTGTCAACACATACACAAAAACCAATAATTTCCTTGTCGCATGAATACTGTGGGTATTCGAACCCATGACCCGTAAATCATCAGGCAAGTACAGGCCACCAAATCACGCGGGCATCACTAAACCAGATGAAGCACTAGTTCATTTGTGTTCTACATACAAGCCTATCGAAGCCATGTTTGTGAAAAAGATTCACAAAAACAAATTATGAATAGTATAAGAAAAATTAAATTAATATCATGAAAACCTTATGGTATCTTTTCAGTAGCAAACCTGATAATCTAACCTCATTGCCATTCATCACGTTCGATCTCACGGAGAGGTGAATAATGGAATCTGGAATGGTTACTCTGAGGCGAGCTAAACAGAAGTTTGAGAAACAGAGTTAACAAGCGTGAGTGGTTAAGTAATATATATATATATATTATTTGTAATTTATGCATCGTGTCTCACCCAAAACTATTACGATCGAGTATATATTATAATATTACCTACGCTTTTAATGATATATTTTAATTTAGTTAAATAGGTCGTAGTGTCTTTGTACTACATTATCGAAATTTATTTAGTTTTAGATGTGTTAGCTCTCCATAAGGATAAGTTACCTTCATCGCGTAAGGCTTGTATTACATTAGCATTTTATCTATGATCCTTCATCTATGACTCATGGACAAATATATGATTAATTTTAATTAATTGATTGCCTGTTGTAACATATGATCATATTTAAGATCATATAAATAAGGCAATGTTATACGGGCATGTCATGTAGATATGGCTCGCAACTGCGCAGACGCGCTTGTTTTGGTGTAAAGCTTTACACAAATAAATTTAACGTGTTTACCCGTCATAAGTCTCATACGCATGTGAGATTCAACACTCACACATTTTCGTTGAGATCAAGCCAACGTTTGTCTAAGCCGCAAATATGTCGCAGGGTTATTGTCAAAGCTGTGATATTGTAAAATCACATAATTATAATTGTATACAAAATAATTGCACAGGTTTTTGTCAATCGTCTCAATTTCATATAATGTTACGTGCAAATTTTTGTAACGTTGTTATTTCACTGGACACAATTCAGTGACATCATAAATAGCTCTAGTTTAATTGTGAGTAGTAGCAACCCCTGGATTTGGTAACAGGGCTCGCGCGTTTTGATTGGTCTATTCTACTTTGTTGTGATTTGATTGTAGCCCGAGGCGCCTCAAAAATGCAGTAAAAGAGCCATTAAAAGTGAACAAATTACATTTCACAATCCAGACCATTTTACAATCGAACAATGGTACATTTTAGTGAAATTTATGAATAATGTCATTGATTACGTCCTTCGATGGTTAAAATTGACAATAACTCTATAATATATATAAGGCTTTACTTGAGTGCGTATTTATTTACTTCCTGGCCGCGATTATCTTCTGCCGAAGCTGTCCAGCCCATCGGGCCAACAGCGTATCTCTGGTACTTAGGGTTTTTAGTCGGCCCGGCACTTACCTCCTGAACCCGACATTACACTGCCTTCAGTGAATAGGTTTGCACCTTTTCCCCACGCGAAACTTCAAGGTTGTAACGTGTGTTCCTGAGCTAAACGACAAAACTTATTTTCTATTTCAATGATTATATTTATTAATAACTTACTATACTGTTTCTTTGTATCCAATTTAAGCAGTGAAATCCTTAATGCGTTACTTTTTAAAGTCAAGATCCGACCTATTTACCACGTTATGTTAAACTTATTCAAATTTGTTAGATATACCTACATGTTAATATTGTCGACCTAAATAATGCATACTACACAAACTCACTGAATTTAAAATAAAACAACGGATTATTTCTTCACCTTTGAAACCTCACCTGAAGTTCTTGCATGCTGAAATACGTAAACATCAAAGCTTTTATCGTAGAACGTTAAAGCTCGATAAATAATGGAGGTCAAGTGATTTTGTTTCAAACATTCCTCTAATTTATGAATACGTAGTAAAACTCTGTTGAAATTTAAATTAAAATTATGGTACACTGGTTATTCCACAAGTGAAATTGTTTTTGTTTAAAATTATGACAGCTGCAAGCGAGGGTTATACCAAATCCGTGTAGTTTACAGCATTAAAAGCCACACAAACGTGATTGTATTTATACAAACACTCAGTCCTGTCACTCTCAAGGATAGGGAGAGATTATGCATTTCCATTTGGTACTACTTAATGGCGTTATACGGACTTTCGTCCACAGTTTTCATCCCCGGTAGAGAATGTGACAGATGGCAAGTCTTGTCTTCGAGATTGCCATGAGATTTTCAGAACTTTATCCTTAGGCGCCTCTTACGGCTCTCGCATTCACACACATACATTTATTTAATATAATAATAATTATGGGAATGGTAGTTTCTTATATAACCACGCGGCAACAATATTCTGACTGTCTTATAAACAGGTTGTCTTCTAGAATGTACTAGAATATCAGAGTAAATAAATAAAAATATTTTGTAAAGTGTAATTTAATGTCCTCAATATTGTCATTAAATTTCTTTGATTCTCTGATATTGCGATTTTAATCTAATACTTTGTGACAATAACTTTTGGCTAAGCTTAGCCCGCGTGTCTTTTGGTTTCACAGTGTTAAGTGGTCTACGATAAAGTTATTTAATTACTAAGTGACTGCTTCGATAACGCTGCTGTGACTGTTAGCAATTAGAGGGGTGGAAAACTGAAAAATAAATATTGTACCGATATAAATATTATCAGTGAATTTATTATGAAAAATCTGAAACGGGTTTTTGGGTTCCAATCTTTGCAATTTCAAATATAATGTTTAATGCACAAACATAGCTGCATCTATATCTAATATAAGAGGAAGCCTCTGCCCTTCTACGTGACCGCGCTAACCAATGGAACTACTAGTCCGATTGCAAAAATTATTTTTGTGTTTGGGTTAACGAGCTATCCGTTTATTAAGGAAGGTTATAGGTTACATAACATCACGCTACGTCCCATAGAAGCGGTGCAGTAACAATAAACCTTGGTCTTGCACGCATCATGTGTATGAAACACGGGTGAAACAGCGAGGCTCTGCTTGTAATAGATATTTAAATATAGAATAAATAATATTACAGAAATTTACACGAGAGGTCTAACGATTATGTTAAACATTTGCAAATTCCTCGTTCCTGTGAGATACATTTAAATGAGCACCAATATATATTTTTTTTATGGAAAAGACGACAAACGAGCAAGCGGTTCACCTGATGGTAAGTGATAACCGTTGCCCACATACATCTGCAACACCATAGATGCTGCAGGTGCGTTTCCGGTCTTTAAGGATATTTGGGAGATGGGAGGGAAGAGGAGGGGGTGTGGGCCTCCGGTTACCTCACTCACCGAACGAAACGCAGAAGCACAAGATGCCTCTACTTCACGCCGGTATTCTGCGAGGCCGTGGTACCAATCAGGTCGAGCCGGCCCATTCGAGCAGCAGCCAAAGCCGCCGCTTGGCTCTACCACGTAAAAAAATTTATTCACGCGTCACATTTAAGTATAGCTTTATTCAACGGAATTAAACTAGTCTACTAATAAAGTGCACTCTGATTCTTGTAGCTATTGGGATAATTAAAAATATTAATGTCAAAATATTTTTAATGCCGGCTCAGTTAGTAGCAAAACAATTGTCCGCGATGTCGCTTATCACAATAGTTTCAATTCCAGCATAGATAAAGTATTTGTGTGGCCTTTAAATAATTGTTCCCGGTCTGGGTGTTTGTCAATATGCAATTTACATAAATTTGTAGAAAGTTTCTACGACACTCGAGAGAATCCTGAAATTATACGGTTTTTGTTACAAAGTTGTTGATTAATAATATTAAAATAATAATAACTTGTAATCTTATATCATATTCTGCTTATATTCAGACTGCTCCTAATATAAAAAAAGAGTTTTATCGACAAAAATCTGGTAAACGTTTCAGCACGTAGAGACGATATAGCGAACAGCAAATATGTTCGTATTTAATACTAGGATGAAGAAAAGCATTACAGCAGTAACTATATATATTATTTATTCTCTAGGTAATCGTGAACGAGATCTAATTAGAGCGGATGAAAGACACTTCATACATTCGCTCGATAATGAAATGTGCCAGATCACATCACGGGTTGTCGGGAAAGCTAGTGCTTACGTGTGCCAGTCTTCCTGATCTCCATGGCCTCCGGGTGGAGGATTCGGAGGAAAAGGGATCCGTTGCCCGCATGAGTTTGGAGGCCGAGTAGATAGGTGCATTTGCGTTCCGGCGCGTTATGCCAGGACGGAAGGGAGAAGATTGAAGTGTTCTGTCCAGATGAGGGGTCGCCGGTCGGCGCTAGTGGGGGGTCACGGAGGTGTGCGAAAGCGTTCACCGGGTACCGTTTTTATTAGGGTGTTTGAATACTGTACATTTTATTTCTTTAGGACATATCTACGACCCAGAAGCAAAATATCTGTAAGAAGATTTTTTTAATAAGAAAGATAGTTGACTACGCGCATGATGAAACATATTACATTAACGGTATCGCGGTTAGTATGCGGATCCTTACTTTGTTAGATCGCTTCTATCTTAAATAGATTTGAATTAGTCCAGCGTCTGTTCATTAATACCCCCATCACATTCTTCTTTTTCTTTAGCAGCTTCTGAATAGTCACCTGCTGGAGTTACGCCTCTTCCAAAAGGACGATATACCGTAATCATCACTGTTGGCGGGCAGGTCGGCGATCATAGAACCAAACACCTCGCATTATTGACTGATGCGCGTCATCGGTCTGCATAATTGAGGTCTATCATACTTGAGATGAGTATTCCAACATCTATTGGAGGCCACGAGATTTTCTTGCATTTCACTTAGTCAACTTTTACGACCCCCGCAGTATACAGATAGAGTGACAGATTCTCTACTAAAGTGTGGTTAATATAGACGTTAAAACTACAGTGCAAACGTTTATTAAAACAACAAGAAAACTGAATCTAAAATTAGACAATGTAAAAAGCAACTTTGGCTTTGTAACCAAATAACAGGGCTTAAATTATGAAGTTGCTGTTTCAATCGAGTGACCACTTTTAATTAAAATTAAACCTGCGTGTTTCAAGATTCGAGATTAAAACTTTTTTACGCTACAACTAAATTTTGTAATTTGACTTTCAATTATTTTTAAATCTGGTATTTGAGATAAACATGGATACCTAAATATTATTATAAAAAAATCAGTAATTTTCGAATACGAGTTCCGCCGTGGTTATAACGCAGCAAAGAATGCTTGTTATGTTATTTATCTTGATACCTTTTACTTCTTTGTTTTCTATCTTTCCCTTAGTATCTTTTATATTTCCATAGTTATTCATTAACTTCCAATTTCGGCCTTGGGTTTATTGTATTTTATTTTATATTTCAACCTCTGTTTACATATTTCTATAACGACTGGTATGACAATCTATTATACTTTTGTATATATATTTATTAAAATCTATTAGTAATTTAATAAGGCTGTCTTAAATTAAAAATATTTATTTAAATTTAAATTTTATAAGGATGTTATCGTGTCATTTTAGAAATTGACGATTCTGAGTGGTGTTGGTGTAAATAAGAGATACTATTGCCAAGGGGTCGAACATTAAAAAACGGAGTTGGCTATGGTCCCACAAGCTCTCTCCTACAATCCTTGAGACGGGAGCTGAAATTCCGTCTCCCTGTCTATTCTCATGGGTTTACCCACGCTCTTCTTACGAGAAACCGACTGTCTCTACCCTTCTTCGCCCACGCTCTTCCGACCAGAAACCGATAAGCTCTACACGTCTATCCGCTTTTTATGTTTATTAATGAATATTGGTGACAGTGAACATGTTAAATATAGTGACTAAAAATTATATAGTCCTTAAGGATTTTTTATATAAGCATTTCTTAATATTTTTACTGTACGTAACCTACGTTACGTGGTAATTTCAATGCTGCGTTTGGAAAGGATACGACTAACGAACGCACACTGCGTTTTTGGTTTATTTGCTTTCGTAGCTAAGATAAACGAAGATGAATTAAAAATAATGATCCGACGTTAATATACCCACAATATTGACTCAATTGCATTAAATTGGTAAAATAAAAAAACTCGAACAATGGGCGCCTCATGAAACCTCACATCAGCTATGTCCATAGAATAGTGTAATTCACTACAGATTTTTGAGATCCGGTGTATCGATAACAGCAGATGTCTATTGTGGAGAACTTCGAACAATGAAGGGCGAAGCTCACAGAGAAAAAAACCCGACTCTTCGATATATATTCGCTGTTATTGCTCCATGACAAGGCAATACCTCACACTGATAGACAAACCGTTTAACATTACAAAAACTAGCAGTTAGAAACCATACATCATCATCCATACTCCCCAGATCTAGCCCCAACTGATTACCATTTTTTCCTAAAATTTTGTTCCCAGGAAGCGGCACAAAGTACCTTCATAGACTTTAGAAAGCCTAGATCCCCAGAGTTATATCACAAAATCATGTCATTCTTTCCTCGTGATGGTAGAAATGTATAGATTCGTTATCTATATATTTCAATGAACACATTTTTTCTTAGAAAAATATGTCCGAATTTTGCAATAAGAAACGGCAATTTCATACTTTTTATATTGCAAAATTCCTAAAAACCTCTTATATTTATTTGTTATTATGATCATATGAGTATGCTCATTTTACATGCTTCTCATCTTCAATTACTGCAACTAACTAACTTCTAATATGAAATGCCTTTGTTATAATAGTTACTGAGTTTCTCTTGCACTCAAAATAATTTAAGACAATGATAAAACTGCCTACAGCAAGGTAAAAATGAATATTCATTAAAATACTCGTATATCTTGAAAATAATACAAGCTTATGTACATTAGTTTATAATACTTCTTCGATTTAGTCAACAACCTTTTGTAGTTTCTTTACAAAAGCACGAAAAGGAAAAAGCTTTTTTCACCTCAAAGGAAAACAATCATACATAAAATCAAACAGAATTTAACAATCGTCCTGAATAACAAAACGATATTCATGGGTGTCAAAGCACTCTTTAAAGAAAAGGTTTTGTAACCAAAATTAAATATTATATTGTGCAGTTGCTGGCTGTTTGAAATTCAATTCTAATAAGATACGTACATTAAATATTGAATCAGAATTTGACCCATATGAACATTTAGAGCATAATTACATTATAAATCCAGAAACAACACATTTTACAAATTAGAAATTGGCTGGTAGGTTCCTTTGAAGGGTGAATGAGTCCGTTAAAAAAAAAATTACGAAACTACATCAAGGAGTGAAATGGGTGTTTAAATATTTACTTAAACTTGGCTTGGCTAGAAGTCACCTATATAAGCCTTCAAAATAAATCAACGTGACCAATAGAAGTCTTAAAACTAAGAGTTCGTATCAGCACATATTGTTGTTATAGAAGTATTCGTTTTGTTATAGGAGTACCTTTCCAAATCGAGATTTATTGTAACCGATGCGAGATTTATAGCTTTCCTGTTTTGAAGGAAGATTTCTCCAACGGCTAGTGATGGAAGCAATTTTTAAAAAAATATATTCAGTTATATTAAAAATAATGATGTTACATAGCAGAATAGCAGAAATATTCACTTCGTTATCTCCTAAATAATTTGTAAAATATTTAGTAGTACAAGAATAACAAATTAAATAACTTTTAAGTTGTCGATATGAGTAACAAATTTATTTTTACACGTGCACATGTAAACAGGATAAAGTTTTTTTTGTGTTAAATATAAAGGCTTTTTAAATTAAGTAGTTTTCAATAATTAAGAAGAAATGCTTTAATATATGGAAACCTATTACTACTATACCACATTGTATGGAAAAATATTTTGAATACATTAATTTATGCTGTTTATATAGCAATTACATTTTTTTGTCGTACCAAAGCAGGGGCCGGCGAAGAAAAAACTTGTCATTTCAAAAAGCGTGTTTAATATTGGTATTAAAAAAAATATCGAAACAACACAATTCATCATTGTTGTTTCATAATGTCATTATGAAAGAAATTTTGACGGTTTGGCGGACAATTTGATAAATTTGACAATGAAATGACATGACCAGTACTATTTGGCAATTTCATGAGATAGGCGAATTCGCGAGACCATTGAAATGAAAAAAACATCCTTACTTCAATAGAGAAGAACAATAATTAGAAAGCAGAAGGTATCCTGATTAACGTCCATGACATCAGGACGTCAATCTCCTCGCCTTGGCAAAATAATCTTTGTACATATTATTGATTGATACATTTTAAAATATATGAAATGTTTACCTTGATTTGTTATTAAACAAAAATTCTCTGTGTTATTTTTCACCCTATTTGATTACACCCATTGTAGAACGCTATCAAAAGAAGGCGTTGAAATATGGGAAGGAATAGGGCGTAAATGGCCATCGAGGTCAACAGCTTTTAGTTGCAAAGATTATTCAATTTCTTTGTTTTTTTTTCCACATTTCCTTATAAAATGTCTTATTAAAATTTAATTTTGTCATTTCTACGTTTTTTTATTTACTCATACATACACATGTTATTTAATTAGCTTTGTCCTACTCGTGTTAAATTTTAGTGGCCCATGTAGACAAAATGTGAATGGGAGGCCCTTGCCCAGCAATGGGAGACTTTAGAATCTAATATCATAAATACATTTTCTGGATTAGTGATTATCAAAATATATAAGAAAAATATGAGAATTACAGAAACTACCTTTCTACAGATTCGTTATATGTATTGTACTGTATATTGGATGTTATGTTTGTAATTGTGTGGTAACGACGTAAGAATCTGCCCTATGTTTTATTAGGTTCTCTCAAAACGGTGGTGATGGTAGACTCCTTCTCTGTTGACTCTTCGTCTGGGTAGTTATCATACTCTTACCCATTTGTGCCGCCATACATCAGTGCAACTACTGTAGTGTTCCGGTTTGAGAGGTATAGAGAGCCAGTATAATTATCGACTGTGTCATTCCATCTTAGTCCTAAGGTGTGACAACAAATCTGTGACTTTCTTCGATTGAGGTTGTTTGCAGGTATCCATGGGCTGTAGTAGCCACTTACCATTAGGTGGACAGTAAGTTCGTTTTCCACCCTTTTTCCAATAAAGAAAAAACTTCAATTATTAAGTACTAATGTCGCGAATGCTCGTTAACGTCTTGTTAACTCGTACGTATTCGAATGACAATTCAAGTGAAATAATATTTTATTTATTAGCAGTAGATGTTGACGAAAATATTCTGAAATATCTGAAAAGGCGAACATGAAATTCGGCATATATATGGAACACTGGAGTGCGCTAGCGGATAGTTCAATGTTACGAAGTAATAACTGGAAGAGCAATACCAGAAGGAAACGTAAGAGAAAAAGAAAGAAAAGTTAGAGAAAAGGAAGAAAAGAAGAGGAAAAGAAGGAAAAATACTAGAAGTAAAGGAAAGGTCACCGGTACAGGAAAAGACAAGAGAGAGGATTGTTTACTGCCAGGAAGATCCTGCGCGAGGAAAAGCATATCGGGGAAGAAACTCTGCGCACTTTGTAAGTGATCAAATAAATAGAAGTTTAAGATACCGACCTTTTGCTCCAATCTCGCAACCCGTAACTCGTAACTATATTATAAGGCGGTGTTTCTTGACACAGCCTGATTTATCCGCAAATTTTCTGCCTCTGACGCTCTAAGCCTGGCCGCTTTGTAAAGTGAGGTGCCCCTGAATTCCACCCTCACAACGGGCGAGAAATAGGAAATAAAATAAGGATAATAAGGCAATATTTCTCGATACGGCCTAATTCATCTGTTTTCTGTCTCTGGCACACAACATCCTAGCTATATTAAATTACATTATAACGCGTTAATTATGAGTTTAAATATTTATTTATTTATTTCTGCTCTTCAGAAAAATGAACTAACGTACGTAATAAACTGATATGAAATATTTTGGTAAGCTAAAGTTGATCAATGTATAAGATTTTCTTTAAAGGGAAGTGCTCTTTAGAGTAATGACCACTTTATTCCGGCATAGAATATTATTTCAATATTGCTTTTTTTATTATTAAACACAAACTCTTGTTTTCATTCCACTACTTTTTTATATTTTTGTCTAGCACTGGATCGGTTCTGCCTTTATAGGCACCTATAAAGGTAAATACTACTCGTACATATAAAAACTATATTTAATTATTCACTAAAATACGAGTATACCCAATACTGGGTTGACACTGACATTTTTGTCAGTCAGTCTATTTGGCACAGCGTGATAAATAACAGGCATATGGTGATATGCCTCTTAAAAACTATTACATAAGATTTTGAAATGCGCTAGACAAAAGGCAATGTCATATAAGCATAAGCCTCGGGTACCCAGTATCCGAATTAAAAGTATTTAGTTACATTGTTATTTCTATATTATCCTATTTGTATTTCCTACTATCTCTATCTATCACTATCCAGGTTTTTTTTTATTGTCTTTAGGCCAGCTCATGTTCTAGTATTATATAATTTTCATATGTGCGCAACTACGTAGATGCTTCGGCTATAAATGCTGTAACCACTTATTGCGCTTCTTTTCTGAGATTAATACATTTTACTTCCGTGACTTCCGTTTATACGTGAGTTTCATCCCAATCTATTTCCAATACAATTAGATTTCTTTGCCTTGCTTGGTATCGCTTAATAACAAAGTAATTCCATTCTATTTCCATCTCAAAAATCTCGGGGTGAACGTCCATTGCTTTTTTATATAGAATAAACCGATTTAAGAGGTAAGTCATAAAACTTCTGCAACCTTGCTATCACTGTGTCCTCTCAAAAATTATCTTCCAACAAGGTGCTGCTTGTCCAATCGCTTATTTTGCCAATTATTGACTATGTCTGCTTTCATGCCTCTTGTGCCATATTCAGCTTTCCCTTCCATATGTTTGTGTTGATACCAATACCCATGCACAGTCAAATTGTGAGATATCGTCTGGCTGTTCATAAATGTATGGAATGCCCCAATCACTATATTACCTGCCATCGCTCTCCTTTCAATGTCACATTCGTACCTTCCATCTCTCGTAAACATTGTTCCCAAGTAAAGAAACTCATTCACTTGCTCTAAACTTACTTCCGTCATCCTCTCCTTTCTTTCAAACACCATTTGTCTTATTAACTATGTCCTTGAATAAACTTAGCCACGATAACCGATTGGTTAGAAGATAAGCTACCGAATCAGGAAACTAAGTAAACGTGACTCGCCGACAAAGAAATCCTTTTTTTGCCAAACTCATTAAACTATTATTTATAATGGTAGAAGATGATTAAAGTAAAGTAGCTGGCTGTAAGTGCCCACTTCTGGGCAAAGGCAACATTCTCAAATATCAGACAGGGTTTTGGAGCCGGGAGGAGTCCGCCATGCTGCTCCAGTGCGGATTGGCGATCGTCAGATATCCTCGAAATGATATTTCTCAGACATATTTTATTAATATTCTTGCGGCGATTTCGTAACATACGGTATTTCTACTACATAACTCGGTACAACTCAGTGTAGCAAAATTAGTTTTCGCAACCCCCTTTTCGCCTATGCGGAAATAGAACATGATGGAACGCGTATCGAATTTGCTTTCTAGATTGCGACGTGTTTTTCAGGGCTTTTCCCTTAGTAGCTTTACACGGCGCCAACCGAAAAAAGGATTGTAGATTTTTGCACCGTTGCGACATTGCAACTCAAATGTGTATTATAATTTTTGACAAAGAAGGTCAATTAAAGAAAGCTCTATCCGACAAAACAGTTTGCAGAATTGATACCTTATTTACCGCGCCACTCAAATAATCTACGTCTTATAATATTTTTATGAGATAAAATGAATAATTAAATATTTATGTATTGCAATACAATATAACTTTAAGATATAATTTATTCCTTTACCTGCTGTTCGAATGGGCTGGTACGACCGGGGCCCCGGTAGTACCAGCCTATTACCCCGCAGGACATATACCATGCAGAATACCGGCGTGAAGTAGATGCACTTGTTCTTCTGCGTATCCTTCGGTGAGTAACTGGAGTCCCACTCCCCCTTCCTCATGCTTCTCCCTTCTCTCCTTTTCCACCTTCCCTTTTTTCTTCCCCGTTTCTAAACATTCTTGAAGGTCGGCAGCTGTTCTGATGTTGCAGATATACTTAGGGATCGGTAATCACTTTCCATCAGCCACATGCTCGTTTGGCCCCTTTCCCATAAAAAAAACAACTTTTATATCTTTTATATCGCCCTTCGGTTCATATGTATTTTATGTATATATTCACGCCTTGTTCCCAACGGGGTAGGCAGAGACAATCTTCTTCCCTTTGCTACGTTCCTGACATACGTCTTTCGCTTCTCCCACTTTCATTAATCTTCGCATGCATACTCGTTGGTTTAGAGTACTCTTGACCTGGCGTTTTTTCAGAACGTCTCCGATTTGATCGTGAAATGTCCACCTAGGTCTTCCTCTCCGGACTCTACCATTAACATTCGATTCATATATCTAGTATATTTTAGTAGTCTATTCAAAGCTTAACTCAACATTTCATAACATATGCGAGTACAAGTATTCGTAGAATTTAATATCCGTTCTGAAATAGCACTTGGCAGTCGATTGAAAATATCAGATTAAGCAAACAGGAGGGAAACAATAGACAAATAGAATCAACCTGGCCATGAGCCAAGTAACACGCGATTACACTTTGTTTCTGTATTTTAATAGTAATTTCAATACTACTAAACTAACTGATTTTCGTTACAAAAGTAAATAAACAGCACGTAAATTTTATTTTTTGGAAGTGCCATGCTATAGCTGCAGCACAAATAGGCGGCCGGGGAAGAACCACGCTCTTAAACAACTACCTTCACCTTATCTCGGTTCGTTTACCGATGCCGGCGGCACTTGAAAATGTAATTTACATTTTTACACAACACTACATATTGCAATTTGTAATACTAAAATTGTAAATTGCAATTTTAAGTACTGATTTACCGTGTGCTCGGTACCAAATTAAAACATCATGAGGAAGCCTGCGTGTCTGAAATGTAAAATATTAAAAAAATATCAAATTCGATATTAGTTGTGATGAAATGAAATAGTTACAATTTGTACTCGGTATTCATTATATAAAAATCCGTTAAATTTTGCAAGGTCAGGTAAAAGAGAAATTGTACGTTCTTATCTTCGACTAGTCAGTTAATAATTTATTTTTTACACGTGCATAAAAATTTACAGTACATTACATAAGCATAGATACTTCAAATATATAATACAACACATGTACTTTATTGAAGACCAAAGAAAATACAACAAAACAAACAAATTGCAAAAGGACCACAAAAGGTGGACTTATTGCTACACAGCAATTTCTTTCACCACCACCAGCAGAAGAGAAAGATTAAAGGGTACGGTGCACTATAAAGAAATGAAGAAATTAATTAAATACAACAAAACAAAAATGAGAATTTTCCGATATTTAGCGACATCTCCGTGACCATTAGGATAGGAGATTAATGAAAGAAAACTGAGAGGAGTAACTAGAGACAGATAATGTTCCTTAACCTGCTTTATAAAGTACTCTAAAGTTTGAGCACGTTATAACAGAACTCACAACAACCATTATAACAGAGAAGAATTTTTAGTAAAAAGTAGTCTATGGATTGAAAAGTTATGAAAGGAGCAGAGAAACTGACCGTTCGTTTAAAGTATATGCTATTGTTGTAGACTCAATGTTAGTCATAAACATAGTATAGTTACTGCATATGGTACTATAGTATGGTACTGCATACTGCATATAGCATACTACATATGGCAACGGTAAGACTTAGTATGAGCAAACAATCTCGTAAAATTTTGGTAATAATTAGTCGTTTTTAGGTGATGACAATTTTAGCACTAAGTCATAACAATCTTTTATTACAACACGCCAAGAGTTCATTACTGTTACAAATTGGTCCGTTATCATTCCAAACGAAATTCCATATTACAGGAACTATTGAGTTCCTGTAATATGAATCGAAAAGTCTAAGGTTTAAAAAGGCATCCATTTGCCATTGTTTAAGTCATGCCGAGAACTTAAGCGAACATAAGTTGGCTATTAACTCAACCAGAAAGGTCAAACAAAAGGGAGTCCCGGGTTTCTTACACTAAATTAGAAACTTCTACCTATTATAGCTTATCACAATCTACTGCTAAACATAGGCCCCTCCCAAAGGATATCACAAGCACGACCTTGCATACAGTCAAATGCATACATGGTCAGCCCGTAATATTGTGCAGGTTATAATTTTCTCTTGTGGGATTCGTCCTGAATTACTGTACGGTGTTGCCACTCCTCTCTGAGACCCTTTCTTCTCCAATGGTTATTAGTTCTACCAGCAATGTAGATAGCTCTCGATTACCTATATATGTATTCGATGAAGTTATTGCTGTTAGCCGTTTTGGCTTTTACAGCTTCATAGGTTTGCGCCTGCGTCCTTGAGACCGCGGACGTTAATGCTTTAAGTAGATGTACAAGAGTACATCTACTGCTTACCTCTTTATAGTAAGCAATCTAAGGACCGTCCGAGGGAGGTTCGGGCCTCGTCTCGGACGGTCGTGGTGTTTCGGTAGTATTGGGCGGTAAGGACCGCCTTGAATCCCGGGTGTACGGTCTGTACGCGGGTGTTCGGTTTGCACGATACGCTCTTATGCGTCGGCGGGGGATTGTGTACGTGTCTCTACTCGTAACTGTGTGTACAGTGTGTTCTTGAGTAGTGTTAACCGAAACTGGTTCGGTTTGTCGGTCTGCCGGTGCTGTTCCGTCTTCCGGGTCGTCTAATACGTTACGCGGGCGACGGTGACGCACCGTTGCTTTTAAAATCGGGGAATATTTGTTGGCGTTTACCACCAGCGGGTTAGGGTGTACGGCGGCCGATTCGAAGTAGCATCTCGATTATCTCATATCACTTAGGCTTAAACTACTAATTTTATACAGAAAGACGACTATTAGTGACTGCTTCCTTGATCTCAAATATCAGCTTCTGGCAGTAACCAAATGATGAACATTTGGAACAAGTTAAGCTAAACAGCATCTTTATAATAGGCATTGTCTTAATAAGAGAAAACTTATCTGATTTTAATTCATTTCCATTGAATTATTTTCTTATTTTGTCTACAAAAATTGACATTAGAACTGTTACTTAAATATGAAACTGATACACGATTCATACATAATGCATACGGTGGTACTGTTTCCGAAACATGGCTCGGCATAAGTAAACACTGAAGAGACCAACATGTGGCGTATTGAAGTTTCAGTTAATACAATGTTTTTGCGCATTAACTTGATTTGTATACATCATCTAAATCCCATCTAAATAATAATTTGGATTTTATTTATTGCTTTAAATCATATTCATAAACTATTTTGAAATCTCGCTTCTAATAGTGGTCGCAGTACCACTTAAAACATTATATCGAAACATATCCTTCTTAAAGTAATCCTTCTAATTACTTATTTCTGCGAAATTTTTCCGCAACCATTACTTCAACAACAAAATGAGATGAAAACTTGGAATTTACTATATATATTTCTGGACCTATGTAGATAATAAATTTTTTATACAAATATTTTTAATGAAGGAAATTTAAAAGCACAAGACGCCGCTTGGCTCTACCACGTATGAAATTGATGACAGAAATAAAATATAAAATTATTGTTCAGTTTTTCTACAATTCTTTTCATTTATATCTAAAGAGTTCATCGCCATATAAACATGTCTTTCATCATTATCTGAAGCTTAAGTATAAATAAAAGATACTATAATATATTTTACGCTATAAATATATGACGTTCTGTTGCTGGGAACACCCACAGTCACAACTGATGTCACATTAACGAAACTCTTTAATCGATGTGATGTCATAATTAATCAGACTAAAAGTATTGAATAATTTGTTTCTCCTGAAAGTTTACAAGACATCGCATAAAACGTACAAATAAAAAAATAAATAATTTTTAATAAATGTATTATTGATATAAAAATTTTCTCTTTGCCCTTACAGTAGCAATCCCATCCATATCTTCGTAGCTTTGTTCTAAAAACATCATCATATTGAACACGTGGCACGATTTTCTACTTCATCTGCATATCGAAGTACACAGCTGAACATTCGATATTCTCAGAAAAACCATGCATTTTGTAGGGTTTGTCTTACTGGCCGAGCTGGGTAGACAGGTTAGTAATGGCACCCACGCACTATGTCTGTGCGATTTGGGTTCATCAAATTCAGATGGATTTTTCGTTATAACTGGGCCAGAATTTTGTTTGTTAGCTCAATAGTCAGAGCGCTCGCTTTGCTTTAGTTTCATAGAGGGCGAGTGTCCTGGGTTTGATCTCCAGTGCCGGCACCACTAAAATTGTTAATAGCAATTTTAAATGCTGTATTTACCACGTGCTCGATGGTGAAGGAAAACATAGTGAAGAAACCTGCATATCTGAGAAATTGTATAAAATATTATTTCGACGACATGTAAAGGCACTGGAGCAGTGTGGCGTGCACATCCCGGATCCCCTCCTCCCTCTCCTTCCCCTCTCAGATATTGGAACTTTGCCTTGCCTTTGCCCAGCAGTGAACACTTACAGGCTGCTTCTTTACTTTACTTTAAGGGGGAACCATGTGCAGGTGGAGATTGAGCATTTTGATAATAAGGTAGTATATTGTGCGATGGCTTGGACTATAAATCGTCCAAAGACCCCAATTGTAAAGTGTCTGACAGTTAGCCATGAACAAGATGATCTAAAGAGTAATGACTCCTGATCATCTTACAAATTTTCACCATAGTAACTCTCTAGTTGGAAAACGTAGTAAAAAATATTACTCTTTTGATGAAGGAAATTACATTTCATGCGACAAAAGGAAATTCTATCTATTTTACAATCATATACAGTGGTGGTCATATAATTAGAAACACTTCTTATGAATAAAGAAAGTATAACTTATAAGAAAAAATATACACATTCAATAATTAATAATCATGCAATAATATAGACACTCAAATAACAAACTCATTAAATGCATAAAATATAAAACAGCATGACAATGACCCTAAACACACGGCCAATAGCGTCAAATGTTTCCTTAGCGAACAGCGTATATCCGTTTTAGACTGGCCTGCAAATAGTTCGGAATTAAACCCGATAGAAAATCTCAGGTATATTGTTAAAAAGAATGTCTCAAACAAACGTAACACCAGTCAAAACGAACTATATGAAGCATTTGTTGAAGCATGTAATTCAATCCCCCTAGAAAAAAGCATGAAATTGATTAAATCAATGCCATTTCGTTGCAGTGCTGTTATTGAAAATACACCACTAAATATTCATTATAACTATTGATAGGCTGTGGATAGTAGCCATTTCGTAAATAACAATACTAATTACTAATACTTAAAAAAATATTGTTTTTTATACTTTTTTGTTGTTTGTAATTAGTTGACCATTATTGTTCATACCTTAAAACTGAATTAAATGTTTGTCCGTAATGTAATATTGAAACTGCACTTGTGTAATGGGATTTATATTGTTTTTCTAATAAATGATAAATCGTTGAACATATTGTTGTCCTATTTATTGCTTAATTACAAAATAAAAACGATTGCGGTGAAGTATCTTACATAATGACAAGGACCGTTGGTAGTGTTTCTAATAATACAACCAGCACTATATCTTTATATCTTTATAATGAGATTTTTCGGGGGGAGAAGAAACAAAAAGACGAAAAAACTCAGTAGGTATCCTCTTTTTACATTATTATTATCCATTCAATGTCTAAAAAATACATGAAGCATTGTCTGTGGAGAACTGAAAGCATGCTTCAGAAATTCAGAAAATTATAGCACCAGTACCAGCACGCAAACTCGGATAAATCAGCATTTCGCGAAACGTTAAATTCGGTTCAGCTGTGATTATGTTATGTACATTAAAGATATAATGAAAAAAAGTTTTTGGGATTAGATACAGGGCTATCCTCGAAATCAATTTTGTCGTTTGGTTTGTCTATTTGTTCGGTCAAACAAGCATCAAGTGAAAAGTACTAAAACAATTCTGATATGGTTTACACTGTTCGAAAACTTGTGATTCAAATTAAAACCACCGACATAAAGTATCTCGGAAAAATCAGGCTTGAATAGAACGGGATTCATACGCGAAGAGTAATGAAGATATTGTTATTTAGATTTCACAATTCGGAATTAAAAAACTGGGATACATTTCATCAAGGGAAAATACTTCCAGCGACCGAAATGGAAAACCATAAAACGTTGATTCACATTGAACAGTTCGGAGGCCTCCGTATGAATTAGTGCCTATTTATAGGTATCGGGGCAAAAATCTACTATCCTCTTTCTTCCTGTGGGTATAGGAAGAGGGGACTAAGGGAAAATCCTTGAAAATCGTAATGCGTACTGATAGATGGTGAGATAACCATCTCGATAAATTCCAGATTGAAAGTAAGTAAGGTGCGAGGTGTCTACTACTGCGATTGCCATGATCTACTTGGCGACTGTGCTGATTGTGGCAAATTCGACTCGTGGGAATGGCTTATGTCCGGCATTGAACAATTTACAGGATGGTAAGGGATGATTATAAATAAAACTACGCCGTATACATTTAATGTGAAGCAGTTTCTGTGCATCAAAATTTTATTTCGTTAACTTCTTGGTAACATAAAGATATGGGCCGACCGCCAGAAGACAATAAATATATCCAATTGTTTTACGATAAAAGTCCTTATAAGGCACCGACATACGTAACGTTGGTGAGTGAATGCTACGTATATCGATGTACATAAATTGTAAACAATATATCCTCGATACTCCTCACCACGTCATAAAACACGACTAAATATTGTAAACAGCAATCGAAATTTTATCATTATTTAAATTTATTAGTGAAACATTAATATTTGAGGCTGGGTTGAGTTCAAATGGCTTAGGCATACCCGCTCTCTGATTTGTTCCCTTATGCATATTCATATCGATATTTTGTGGGTTGTCATAAACTTCTAAAATTCCCCTTTCTATTAGCATAATGAAACATCCTAAATGTTTGCTCTTTGCAATTTACAAGTAATAAATGACAAAGAAAATTTAACTAACATTTAAATGTTATTTCCTACACTAATTGTAAAACGCAAAATAAGTTATGAACTGGCAATAAATTTGTTCACGTCCAGATACTTAAAACGGAAAGATGGACTACTTATTTTTGTAAGCGTATCTTCAAAACATCCATTTGCGTAATGGCGACTATGACACAGTAACTGCTTTTTTTATTACTTTTAGGTCCATTCTCTACACTTGAGGTTTTATTCATATGGTTTACAACAAAATAATCGATAATATTATTTAATTAATTAACATGGTATACTGTTATATTTATATGACTTGCGTTTTGCACTTTCTGACATCATGTAAAACATGTCAATTAATCAGAATTAGAAAGACTTTAATGATCTCGGATAACGTTCTAAATTTGTTCTGGAACCTAGCAGAATAACCTTTTTGTATTAGGCCTCCCCAAAGTGTGCTACAAAGCACGGCCCTGAGCCAGCCGCATACATTGACTACCCTCAATACAGTGTAGGTCGTCACTTAATTTTTGTGCACATAAAAATTCATCATTTTTAAAAACATCTGTAATTTTGAAAATAGAATGTATTATGTAGAACCAAACTCACTAAATAAAACTTTTATTGATGTTTGGAAATTAGAGATACTTAAACCATTTATTGAGTACCGTCGAAGACGATAATTGGGCAAATTTACCACTTAAGATTCTAGATAAGTTGTGATAGTTTCATATCAATGACAATTCATCTAACGCTTACTCCACATTTGCCGCAAATAGGTAAATCGGATACAGAATAATAAAAACGAGTGAATACCGCTAGATGTTACTTCATCTAGGTTAGATAACAAAACTGGAACATGCTGCTGTTTTAGAAATTGACCAGGAGGACTATTATTCTGTATAATAAATAATATAATAATATTGAATGCGACGTTACTGACACTTAACGGAAAACTTGGTTAGTACTGCTGCTCATATTTATCCCTCGTGTCATAACAATAGCATTCCTATTTGAAATGAATCAATTATTTACGGATTTTATCACGATTAATTGGTATTTTTTAAATCCAGACGTTGCAGGTGCTGCAAAACCCGTAACCACGGATGCTGTAAAGGAAATGTGTAGTATTCGCGTAAATATAAGAAATCATTATAGCATTCCTATTGATTCAAGACGTCTTTTCCTAAATGCCAACCTCACCCGTAAGTTATGCATCCTGGTAGCCATCAAACGCGACTCTAACGCTAAATGTTGGGGGAATATCCATCCGAATTTACGGAACCCAAATCCCACAGACTAGTTATGGTGATACCACTAGTGCGAGGAACTAGCACGGCGCTCACCAACACGCTTACCCAGCGTGGTGTGTATGGACAAACCTTTCAAGAAAAGTATGACGGCTTTTACTGGCTTTATCGAGGAGAGGCCTATGTTTAGTAGTGGACTAAGCAGTAGTATCAGTAGGAATTAGAAATGACGTATAGAATATGAATTACACATTAATGTACAAATTTAATGTTGTAACGGCGTATCCACCCCTTATTAATACAAGAGCCTATTACTTCCTTAAAGGCCGGCAGCGCATCTGTGAAAGCTCCTCCGGTGTTGCGGATGTTCGTGGGCGTCGGTGAAAACTTACCATCAGTTGAGCCGCATTCTCGTTTACCTCTCTGTTCTTTAAAAACATGCAATACATAGAGCCTTAGAAAAAAAAATCTTTGTAAGTATGTCTCCTTCCTGTTGATTTACTTAACAAATTATTAGAGCCAAGCTATGATTTTTTATACAAATAATGTTGGTCAATTTCCATAAGATCATGACCTTTTTTTTAAAGTAATCGATAAATACAATAAACCCTTTTGTTAAGCTAGACAGATTTTAACGAGCAAATCTTCCACAAGACCGATTTAAACCCTTTCTAATTTGGCCAGAGGCAGTTATTAAATTCACGGTCTAATAGTTTATTACCCAAAATCGCTAATTAAATAGATTATGCAACATTTTATTGATATGTAACTCTCTCAAATAACTCATGTAACACTTGTATAAATCTTAGCTTCTAAAATATTTTATACGTCACCTTGAACTCTAATGACGCAATCAACGGAACGCAAATCTTTAAAACTTTGAGTCTCACGTTCCAGTTCCTGTTTTCAGTAAGCATTTTTACTATCTAAAACTTTAATTTAAATAGAAATTAAGTTCAGCTGGAGTATCAGAAGTCAACATGTATTTTTTAGGAAAGACGAAATAAAATCCTTTTTTAAAACAAATTTATTAGCCTAACGATCTAAATTATAAAAATTAATAAAAAACCTTTATATTTCTTACGACGAGGAATAAAAAAAAGTAGATAAATTTTTTGGACGGAACACCACTTTCACTTAGTCAATGGGTTCACTTTGGTTTTACAATCTTGAAATGTTAAAGCAGATTTCCTTTCGGAGTTTATTTTAATATTTTTTCATGGTTTTAGGTTTTATAGTATACCTTTTTTTCGTAAAACATAATTAGCAATTCAAAGGTTATTTACCTCTTAATAAATTATCCTCGGAAAACTGTTAAAAAAATCATAAGTCATTGTAATTCTTGTTTCTCTTTGCACAAAAGTGATTTAAGTACTATGTTAATAAGAACAGCCTAGAACTACAAAAGAATAAATTATGAAACAAAAAAATAAATTACACAAGAATAAATTATAAAACAAAAAATACGCAAGCCCTCAAAAGTTTTTTTTTTAAATTGTAACATTTTGTACTCGTTTTGTTAATTTTCTCTCTATTGTTTAAAATTTATTCTTCTTATATCTTAGTAGTATTAAATGCGTACTTACAAAAATGTTAAATCTATTCTATGCTATTTATTATTACAGAAATACATAAACGAATACTATTATGTTGCAGTCGTAAAAAAAAATATATGATCGATTTACGAGTAATTTATACGATGCGCTGTTTTAATAACTAAGCACAAAAAAGTCTGGAAGTAATTAGGAACGAGGTAACTTGGATGCACCGGGCCTCCCGTCACACCACGGCTGATGGTGACCATAGACACTGGCTAAGGCGCAGCGATTTCGGCCGCGCACATACCCTTATTCTATCTCAACCTTGTAAAAATTATGGACACAGGCTTCTATCGATTGGAGGATTTTCCTTAATCGGCAGGTTTCGCAGGCGACTTAGCGATTCCAGTAGCAAACTTTAGACGCATCCATTTTTAGTCTGATATATTTAAAGGTGATTCCCCTCTAACTGGTAGTAGATTACTTTTCCGCCAAGGAGATGTTAGGGTAGGTACAAGTCTCTCACCCATTTCTGCCGCCAAACTGCACTGGCACTGCAGCTACTCTTGTGCTACGGTTTGGAAGCTCTGTATAATTAGAGGCTATTTTTGATAACATTATGTACGTACAGAAAACTATGAGTGTATTTAATAATGAAAGATAGTGTTTCCTAGAGAATGTATCGAGACGATGCTTTAAAGGATTCTAAATTTGGATTAGCTGAAACTAGAAAGTCTTTTTCGTGTAAATGCATAAAAGTTTACAATAAAATCTCTAAATATGTAGTGCAATAAACAGACACAATTGTTAAAGATTCTTTATTTAAAAGTAGCAGCCTGTAGGAGCCCACTGCTGGGTAAAGGCCTCCTTCTCAGATATCTGAGAGGGCGTAGGAGGAGCAGCCTCTAGAAGCCGGAAATGGCCCGCCACGCTGCTCCAGTGCGGGTTGGCGGGCTTCACATATCCTCGAAATAATATATTTTTATTATTTCTCAGAGATGGAGGTTTCCTCACGATGTATTGCTTCGCCGCCGAGCGCGTGGTAAATATAGCACTAAAATTTGCTATTAACAAATTTAGCGGCACCGGGAAACGAACCTAGCTTACTCGCGCTCTATGATTTTATATCTTATATTTCTCTATATTTTTATTCTTTAAAAAGGCCTACTATAAAAAGGATCAATCCATCGAGGATAAAGATATATGGAAGGAATACTCTGCACACGCAGGCTACTGGCTACTGATATGTTGTTAAAATTTTATTTTGCGAATATAAAAAATTGTATTGTTTATTATGTAAAAAAATTGTTTTCTTTAATAAACATTTATCTTTCATATCCACCCTCTAATTATGCTTAATAAAAGCAAGCACCTTTTGATTGAAATACATTTTTGGTATTTAGTCTACTGCTCACCCCTTGAGTAGGTGTGATTCTAATCAATGCTTATATAGGTTCTGGTCTTAAGGTATAACTTTACAAATTTTGATATTTGGACCAATTTTTGTATAATATATAAATATTGTAACATGGTATAATTTTTGCGTGATGCTCAAACAAATTGCCAGATAGACAGACTCGTAAACATATAGAAGAGACCTAACAAAATTATCTTTATTATGTACAGATTCCGATCTTTTAGGTTTATCATACGTATAGATTATCGAAAGTTTCTAGCAAGGATTTTGGAAGGGATTCATGTTTTATTCAATTTCTTACTCAAATCATATTCTTGTTTGCTTACTTATAATATAAAAAATAAATAAACGTATAATTGCATAAGAGCAAAAACTATAATCATCGCTGTAGTGTTCACTTATTTTAGGTACACTTAGACATTAGACGGATATCGGCTCATAGCACACGCACTACGTCTTCACTCTGCACCGGCTCGATCACGAATAACCCCTGATCTTACGAACACAGTGTTTATAAGCTCTTTGGCTCCTACCGTGGACCGCGTAGTGCATTGCCTGAGACGACAAAATTATACATACATATTATAAATACATTGATTTACAGTCCTTTATTAGTTTGTATTTAATAGGTTTACTTTCACATACACTACACTCGCCACTATTACAGCCTTTCTAGGTTGTTAGCTTATCTTAACAGTTTGTAAATAGTCCACTGCAGAACATAGGCCTCTCCTATGAGGAGGATTTGCACATAATAGCCACGTTCGGCAAGCAGATTGGGTTTAGCAGTATCAGAAACCTCGCTCCCTGACGCAACTGCTTATCAACGATCTACTATACTTGAGTATGGTATTTTTCGAGATGGTTATACCGCCATCTGTCGGAAGCCGTTGCAGTTTTCGAGGCTTTTTCCGTAGTTGTCCCTTACTAGGAACGCTGATATCACACGACAACGATTATTGCTAAAATTAATCAGTTATAGTATAGGTTACCCATACTGCGTACATCGAAACGAGTACAAGGAGCTACGTGGCCGGCCTATTAAAATGGCGACCTTGTACCCTTCGTAATTAAAGAGTTGTACTGATATTCTTTGAACGGAATGAAGGATCAAGGGTCGCGGTTTTTTTAAGTAAAAGTAAAGAGCAGTAGATGTATAAAAATATAATGTATTCTGATGAATCTCTGACTGAGTATTAACAATTTTACTAAAAAAAACTCCATTTTCTGAGAACTGACAAAGATTTTTGAGTTCATAAGAAATGTTTTTTTCGGTTTATTCTTAGGTTGATTAATAATGATAAATATGATACAAAACACCTTTATTGTAAGTACTTTAAAAAAATAAGCTCACAACTGTATACACAGTACTGGGGTGATCAGATATCTAGACATTTTATTTTTAAGCGACAAAGCTCTGCCGACTATTAATCCACTAAATATGTGAAACTCAAAGCCCACAGAAACGGAGAGCAGCATCTCCAGTGACTACAGGTATTGCTCTCTCCACCTAACGTGGTAAATATGAGTAAATCTTCCACGGATGGCATGACAGCTTTTGTTGCCGCTTTTGGAAACGCATATGCCGTGCAGTGGATTTATAAAGACTATTGAACAAAAAGGTAAAACAATGAGGTAAAAACGAATGCTTTTTTATTTTTAAAACCTTATTACGAATATGTATACAGCAATTCATGTCGCGAACATTATAGCAGTGGGGTCCTAAGCTAACTGCTTATAGGATTGATAATGTTATCATGATAACTGAAACCTTATAATTTGGGGTTTTCAACAAATATTGACGTTGACTGGGATTTGAACCCAAAAACCCATGCCTCTGCAGTCAGATACGCTAACCTCTAAGCATACTACGTGTACTACTATTCAATTACGTTGGAGCATATAATTTCACAAACTATTTTATAAATTGTCTCTAATGTTTTTTCATTTTTCTACGTACCATATTAATTTCATATTTCATGGACTTTATGGTTCATGAAAATAATACAGTCGCAAATTACTTTATAAAGAGGTAGGATTCATAAGTAAGTCTACGGCATTCTTATTATAAATTTCTGTGTCACAAAAGTAAACGAAGAAGCTATATTTATAAAAAAAAATACGTTAGGTTTTATGTTTTATATATTAGAATCATCCTTAGCAGCAGTCCACAGCTGGACATGGGACTTTTGCAAGTTGAAAGTATCTGCTGTAATGGCCATGCTTGGCACATGGAGTGACCATTATAGTGGGAGACGTCCTGCACTTTAGAAACTTATGAGATCGCGTGTTTGCACTTTGACCAGTATTATCCCAGAAAATTTAGGAGAAATAATTGTAATGAACTAGAAACATCAACGAAATGTGACAGAGATGTAAAATTTGATGTGTGTACTTCTGACCTTTAAATTATTTGTTTCTATTATCTCTATAATATACTACAGGTGTCTAGCGGAGTCAGGCTGATGTGCTAATATATTATTTAAAATGTATAAATATTACTTTTATTTTAGCTTTTATTTTGACACCCCTTTACCTCTTGACGCAGATGTCGTAAATGTCAACTGAATGAAACGCCTTAAAAATCTTGGTGTTTCCGACAAATATCTCAAATAGTAGAATAATTTAAGAAGCTACACAGGTGTCGGTAGCAGGGTCTAAGGTTTGTGACGTCTGGTACTCGTTTTACCATTGGGAGTGTTCCTTAGTGAACTATGAACAGGCTCATGATAAGAAGTACTTATCTTTTATCTAAATGCAAATTACATGTGGCGCGCTGGATGTCTGCTGTTGGATTGTCATCATTTCAGCCTATTACAAGTCCACTGCTGAACATAGGCCTCCCCCAAAGATTGCCACGAAGCTCGGTCCTGAGCCACCTGTTGGAATAATTTACGAATATAGGCACAGTGACCAACCAAAAATTTGATGCTGAAGACTGGTGATAGGGAGTAGCAACACAAATGCAATGCTACCAAACTTGGCAGGTACTCCTCCATCTTCCTTCTCCTTCTCTCCTCCTCGGAACTTTAATTTAATTGAATGCGGTGGTCATGTTTGATAAATTTCGTAACAAAAATTGTTCAGGATCATTAATGTTGTAGCTAAGAAACATTGTGACTATTACCAAAGATTACTTTTTTTTGTTAGAAAATGTTCTAAATTTTGAGAAATAATTATAATTCTCAGAAAATATTGCTTACTCTGAAATTCCAAATAAGAAAAGTAGGCAGACAATAAACAAAGAAGGAAGTGTAATTGGTTTCCCAACAGTTTTGATTAAAAGTAGGAATACTTTATAGCTTACTTGACCTGTGAAAGAACTTCTCATTATGTTGTAATCAACGCGTAACCTGTACATTTTTCTAATTACTAGAGTCAAACTTATGTATTGTTATTCTCTTGTATATAAAAATATTAAAAATAAAATACACCCCTACTTTTAACAGTCTTGCGTGGCGGTTATGACAAGTCCCCCTTTATAGAGGCAACCTGCTCCAATTGGAGTAAAAGGCCGGCATCTTATTCTTCTTCTCTTTATTTGATCATTTACAAAGGGTGCAAAATTTCTTCGCTGATCCGCTATCCCTCACACGTGATCTTTCACAGGTTTTTCTGCCAGTAACCAATAACAGGTCTTTATCTGCAGTGGTCATCTTTTCTTTTCCCTCCTTTCCCTCTACCTTTCTGCCTTTTTCTCCTACTTTTCTTCCTGGTCTTAGTAGTCACTGAAGAGTTCAGTAAGTACTTCGGAACTCATCACTGATCTGTCCACAATCGTGCTCACTATAAATTACTGAAATTATGTTTTATTTTTATTTTAAAAAAATGGCTTATATTTCAACCAGTGTAAAGCCACCCTTATGCACCTATCGAAGAGTTTCGTTACCATCGACTGGCAGAGAGTTGACAAGACGTTATCAAGCATTCGTGACAGTATTTATAGGTTGTTTATGTTAATGTAATACAACGACTACAATGTAAATGTCAACTTGCTGTTTGTTCGTATTAGAGGAATACTAACATACAGAAAGTATTACTCTGTGGAATGTTGACAAGTTGAGTATTTCATTGATACTTTAGTGAAATCAAAACTATGTTTTCATAGATATTATTTTAAAATAAGCTAAAAAGTTATTTATTATTTGAATATCTTTATAACATATCGTTTGCTTAATTGTTAGTTTACTAGCAGAGCAAATTGTAAAAGTTGTAAAACAAACTTCATAATTTATCTTCTGAAAATCTCGGTAGTGCTTGAATAGTAATAATTATAATGGAGTATTTCTTAAAAGTGTCATTAAATTTTATGAAAGTGACTTTAAACATTATAGAGGCTTCAATTCGAGGCGTATTTTATGCTGCTTTAAAGGTTGCTTCAACACTTGTTTTAATAACTATTGGAATAATTTTAAGCATTCTCTATTTATGGTATGGTTTGAAAAAATATTTACAATTACAAAACACAAAATTAAGTATAATTTAAAATTATGATTGTTGTCACTTGGCAAAACTCTTTCATTATAAAAAATATTACATGACACAACTTGTGCTTGTTTCACATCACATTTATTGACCAATTCCAATTTCACCTTTCGACATCTTCAGGTTATCAATCTAACACCTTTGGGATATCTAAACTATCAAGGAATCTAATTATACATCTATTGTGGGTAACACTAGTTGGATCAGTTATTATAGTTTGATCCCTGAGGATGCGGTAAGCTGAAACCGGCGACCTAGTTATACTATCTGTAAATTTGATAAGAAACAAGCACAAGTGTCATATATTATATATATTATTTTCATAGCAATATTAAAGAACATGGTTCGTTACTGTTTCTGTGCCTTTTGTACAGAATGTAATGCAGTGTGAAAAATCAGTATATTTGAAAATTGGGAAATGGGTTATCAATAACGTGACGATAAAATTCGAATTCAATATTAACCTGTAACGTTTACAAGTTCGCTCATTTGCGATGCGATTTACTGAGATTAAACCTTACTCACAAAGCAAATTGACGAATTATTTAACAAGTCAAAGGCCAGTGAAGTTCAATTCGTGAGTTTTAAAATGCTTATTAAGCTCGCTGGAAAAGACTCATAAATATTTTGTTATTCATCCAAATTATCTGACGTAAAATACACTTTTATCTAACATTTATTGATAAAAGGCTGTAAATAATCCAGCATGTTTATGTACGTTCAGTACCGTCGGATTTGTTATTCAACTATTCAAATTAGAAGCAAGACAAATATTTTTATATGGTTTAGAAGTAAGTGGTTATTTCAAGTTTAGAAGTTACGACAGTTTAGTTCATATAAGTGATTTTGGTATTTTTTTATTATGGCTTTGTAATAAAGATTCAGTTTAAGAATCAATTGTATCTATTCAGAATTTTGCTAGATATATTTCAAATTTTATTTGTAAAGAAAGTATCACTACTAAATTCAATACAATAAACAAGTGTAAAGAAATTAACCATTCGTTGTGTTAAATTGCAGGTACGCAACTGGTAATTTTGAAGACAGTAATTTTATTCGTTAGAATTTGATGTGTATCGTGTGTATATAATGTTTGCTGCTAGCAACGCTGTAATACATTATTTCAATAAATAAAAAAAATGTTAAAAACATTAAGTAATTGCCGCCATGTGATGCCGTCGTAAGAGATTCTGCCACTCTCATGAATATCATCAAAGTCGACTAAGAGATAACACCAGTAAAATTTCGTTCCAACGACGGAGGACGAATTAACATTTATACTTGGTATAGTAAGGTAGCAGCCTGTAAATGCCCCCAGCTGAACAAAGGCCTCTTCTCAATTTTATGAGAGAGTTATCATCCGGCGCTGCTCCAGTGGTCGGCAGATTTCACATGTCCAGACAATAATATTATTTATTATTTCTGAGACATGTAGGTTTCCTTACAATGTTTTCCTTAACCAATGAACACGTGGTAATTTTAGCACTTAAAATTGCAATAAAGAATTATAGTGGTGCCATCACCAGAAATCAAACCCAGGGCACTCGCGTCTAATGCCAATTAAGTAAGTTGGACACTTGGCTACCACGGCCTCCGCCGTCAGGCTATTAGGCTGATGATGGACAGCAACGTCCAGTGCAGTGTCCTGTACTGCGATCGCCGACCTACCCACCAAGCATAACGGTAACTAAAAAACCCCGATTGAGGGGTGCCTATGTACACTAAGAGCCGGTGGTGATTTTTACTTGCTTATTTTTATTGTATTGGGATGACAAACGAGCTCTCAGTTCACCTGGCGGTAAGTGGCTTCTGCAGCCCATCGACATCTGCATACAACTTCAATCGAAGACGGTTACAGATGCTTTGTCATCTCTGTGAGCTGAGATGGAATGGCTCAAAGCCCGAAATTACAATTGCTACTAGATATAGGTCTTCCAAAAATGTAAACACAATTGAGTCACACTGATGATTGGCGGCAGAAAAGGGTACGTGGGTGGTACCCACCCAGTCGACTACTACGCTGAGAAGAATCCTATCAATGAAAGCATTGTAATAAATAAGAAGTACTTGCAGAAAATTTTAAGATAACAAAAAATATAAATCGATGGTCAAACAATAATTAATGAATTTTCTTCGAGTGTTCTTCGAGTTTAATCTCAACCCGAAAGTTTTTGTTTACGTTTACAAGTTTGCTCATTTGCGATGCAAACAACAGAAAATTTCCTTAATAACACAAATCACACACAAAGCAAATGAGTCGGAGAGAAAGGAGACTGTCAGAGATTAAAAAAGTAAACTGTGCGATTTCTGGAAACTACGTGATGTAGTAATTTTTTTAACGTTTTTTTTACTTAGGTTTTAAAAAAACAATAGTTAAATATAGATTTTGTAAGGTTTACTCGAGTAACTGAATTTAAAATTACGAATTAGGAAAACTTAGTACCTTATCAAAAGGGAATTAAAAAGCTGGGTTAAATTTAACATTTTTAATTAAATTTCTGATAGGTTACTAGTAGTTTTGAGGACAGCAATTAAACTTTGATGGTGTTAGCCGAATATGTAATTATTTCCTTTGCTGCTTACAATACTGAATAAATGGTTTTGGAGCCGTGATGTGTCTGCAACTCTGTTCCAGTGCGAGTTAATGGACTACATAATATTATGCTCTCGAAGTTTACTCATTTAATCATTTTGAAGCGGTCTTTATGGCGTTCATTTGACTTTTTTAATTTTTTTTTCCTCTGGTCACGGGATCTGGTAAATAAGGTATGTAGTCACGGGTGGACTACTGTAATTGACGTCTTCATGTCACAGTTGTCTCAAAAAATCATAGACGCAATGCCCTCTGATAAGATTGTTTGATTCACGGAACTTTTTAATTAAATGTTTATAGATAAAATTAAAGCTATAAAAATGCCGTTACGTCATTTATAAGGAAATTATCACGTATGATTTTGGGAAAGTTATAATAAAACTAATATGAAGCGTTGGGACAATGCGTCAAATACATTACCACACACAAATCATCCTTATGGGCACATCTAGTGATGTATATAAAATATTTCGATATCTTTTGTAAAATTTAATTCAAAATGATTAACATTTACATCAAGCAGTACTTTACTATTTAAATTAGTGACATATACATGAATCCAGTGAAATTACTTGCATAACAGGATAGCGAACGAAGTGCAGAACTTTACAATTTAAAGTTTTGGGTGTTACATTAAATGGTCTGGACAGGCTTTATACTTACAAGTACTACTGTGTGCATGTCTTAAAGAATTGGTTACTTAGTTCCGTAAAAAAGTTATTCGTCTTCATGTGCATGTTTAAAATATTTTAAATCCATTACTACTATTATAGCCTCTCTATGAAAACTCCAGCATGCCGGTGTAAATTTTTAAACGGTTTAGACATACTGGGGAAGTAGGACTCCTTTTCTGCCTAGGAGCCGTCTGCGTAAGTACTCATAACAATTTCAACCTCTAATTAGCAGTGCAACCACAGTTTTGTTCCGGTTTGAAGAGTTTCTGTAGCACCAGGCACCATCATAATTACAGACTGAAAATCTTATCTGCAATCGTGGAAGTTGTTGGGTGCAGTAACTTCTTATAATGAGGTTGTCGCTTTAATGTAATAAAAGAACGATATCATTACCCTCATAATAGTGAACTACGTATCAGTAGCCTGACAGATTTGGTTTCGGTAAATTCGGATGAATAAGGTGGGATCCCTTATTCCTTAACCAGCCAGAGTCTAGTTTCTTAGATAGCAGGGCGCACCATGTGCCGGTGTAGTTGTTGGAGAAAAATATGGTATGCATTATTTATTTTAATCAGATTTATTTTTAAAAAATGGTAGTTTTAAAATCAGTTAAATAGTATTTTATCTTTCAGTGAATAATTTTGAACAAAATTTATCGAATCTTTTAATAGGACGTAGTGCCTAAACCGTATAAATGTTTTATGGTCCTAACTGCCGCATCTCATAACGCTGATCTATTACGGGTGTGTTTTTCTCTTTGTCAGCTTATTATTATAGAAATCTTGAAGTAGCTGTTCTTTCATATTTTTTTTTCAAAATGTCCTCGAACCAAAATTATTGCAACAACTTTAAAAATATATATATACCATTTAATTATTTAACTCAGTATGCCGGCTAATCCACTGTTTGAGAAATGAACGACGAACCTCACTTATTTTCAAAGCCGCTATGACCCTATTCAACCACACATTTTGTTTTGAATGGAGGGACAAGGTTTCCTCATAGTGGCTGATGAAACACAAGATTTACTGGCTTTCGATGGAATTAAGGCAACCCTTGCAGTTTCGATATGGAGAGAATTTAGTCGTTTTCGAAATATTAATTGATTACTATAAACAAACCTCGTCAACTTACTCGTAAGTGCCCCAATTACTACCGTAAATAAATGTGTAATTTTAATTCAATATTAATAGAAATTCATAAAATACCAAATCAAAATTTAATGAATTTTTTTGTTAGAGGAACCCTATACTTCTTTAATCATTACATGGATTCCATAATTCACTTCCGTTATTGACAAAAAAATAAGAAATAGATAGGTTGTTTTGTTTCACAGTTACGTAAAGTACGTCATCCAGTTGCTAAGTAAGATTCCCTGTATCTTAGTAACTAGATGATAATAAGATAGATATACATATAAATAAATAATGATATATACATATATAAATCAAACCCAGCGGTATTCAAACCTGAAACCCCCAGCTTCCAATACAGTATCACTACCACCTGGCTATCGGATTGTCAAATTCGTTGTTATCCCAGAGGACTCCAATATGATGTTTCTATGCCAGTTATTGGGTTTCGCTGTTTGATAGTGGAGTAACAATCTGTCGTTCCCTTTTTTTTCCTAGCAGTGTCCTAAGAGGCTAATAGCCGCTATTGCATTGATTACGTCCTCCAACCGCGGCCCCATCACCCTTGCATATCCGGATCAGCGGTGCCAGCATAGTGTACGAAGTCAAGCCCACTGAAAACGACCACCATGGGCCAGCCTGCCTCGCTAAGTTAGACAGGCCATGTAGGTTCCTCTGGATTCGCCGTTAATCCCCGCCACGGCACTTTCTTTGATACTGTGCCGAACTGTTTTTCTATCTATTCTATTTATATTATTTAACAGTTATCTGACGAGGTAAGAGCTGAACTACCATCATTAGTATCATCGGCCTATTCAGGCTCTCCAAGACAGCAAGCCGGTATACATTTCCAAGAGGGTGTGCCCATAAATAGTCATTATCCTGGACAAACGTGGTTGTGAGCTTAATACCGGTACCCTTACACTAATTATACTACTGTTGTCTTCTTCTTCATAAACTCACTTGCTAACAGTAACGATGTGGGCGATCCCTTACACAGCCACCTCAAATTCCGAAAGTAAAAGCTTTGTTATTAAACATAACTTTTCATTTCTTTCATCAATTTATCGAAAACATTTCTTATAGGCTTCGAAATGTTTTATCGAAGCATCAATGTTTATCTGTGTTTCTTGTTTTCATAGATGTTTTTATTAACTTCCAAACCTAAACCTTCCTTGGCAGTAAAATTATACCAACAAAACATCTCAATGCAACAATACGTATTGGAAACATTCTAGAATGTTTTCTCGTGGAATCACAACGCCGATAGAAAATTGTAAGTCAATCCCATTTGAAGTATTTTATACTTCTTTTTCAATTTGGTTGGCTTCCATGGTTTTAAGTAAATAATGGTACAATATTTCTATTTACTTTTCTTTTTATAATTAGGTCTAGTATGACGTAACAAATTTATACGTATTTTCTAGACAATCCGTAGCTTTTAGGGACTTGTTTTGTATTTTAAACTAAGAAATTCTTTCATGACTTTTTCATATTATTTATTTTCACCAGTCTGTACAAGTCCGCTGCTGAACTTGCTACGAAGAAACAACTAAAATTACACTTTCTACGTATATCGGATAAAAATTAATAATCAAAAACTGACGGTGTTTAAATTAACAAATAAATACATTTTTATTTATTTGTTTTATGTATAGGCGTTGAAACAAATCAACGTATTTGTAGCCAAAAAAGATCGTAAATCTTTAGAGAGCAAACAAAAACTGTTGTGTTAATCAACTTAGGACGGGACTCGATTTGATTTAACTTTATTCATCCATAATTAATGATCAATAGGTATGTCGGAAGTGTAAGAGGGGGAATATACATCTTTTGCTCGTTGGCGTTATGCACAATGTTAGCAAGGCTTACAAGCAAAAATTATGGTGGAAAACCCATCCGTATTTGCTGAACCCAAATCCCACAGGCTAGTTATTGGGAGCACTAGCAGTATCAATACAGAGAAGTTACCGGCCCTGCGCTTACGGACTCCCAAAACGGTTGGTTTGCCCATATGTTTTGCCGAGGTAGCTTTACTTCACACTTGAGATAGATATTTTGATCTCTATCGATGCCCACGAAATTTTACAGGTGTTTTCTTTGTTACTTTTACGATACCCATGAGAATGGCAGAGAGTATGACTTTTGTTGTAATTAAATGTTTAGGCGGTGTGTACCGAAATTGAGGATTTAAGGAGAATATATCTTGATGTTTTATTGTATTTACGCGAACACTACACATTTTAAATGAAACTATTATTTACGAATTTTATCTTATTATTTGTGTAAAAACAAAATTAAACGCGATAAAATCCGTAGAAAATAGTTACATTTAAAATACTTAATGTTTTTCCAAATGTCCACCTCACCTGCACGTGGCGTTCACAAACGAGGTGCCGACCATATATTTAAATATATATCTAAAATCCCAAAGACTAATGATCGCTAGTGCCCAGCGGCATCATCTAATGAAATGTTTCCAGTACATTTCACCACAGAGTTCGTAGTAAATTCAATATTAATAATTGCATAACTTTTATGGGATCGAACCCAGGTAAGCAAAATACCTAAACTGCTACGGTTCTCGGGAGCCCTGACTCTGAATAATTGTATCGATGTTTTATTTCTACACAGTATTTTTCTACATAAATTGTAAAAGTATGATTTTTATCATTGAAATTATAGCATAATTCTCTTTCCAAGTGGGAGAGAAACGTAAAAATTGTGGCGCTTTTATAGTATTAATAAATTAAGTACTTTATCTTTGTTAGAGTAATAAAATAAGTGGGGAATTTGTTATATATACATGTAATGTGTCCTTTTATTATATGATATAATACTATTATTTAATTTTGTGAAACAAAAAATAGTGATGTTTTTCACATTCTGAGCCCTGATCAATACTAATTGCATTGATCAGGGCAGGCAAAAGATCGTTTAACTCATTATTTACTTTTCTTCCTCTAATCGATTGCTTACAGTTTGATCGATGACAAGAATTTCTATCTATAAATAATCTTTTGACGAGCTGTAGCTTAGTATAACGTTCCTAATGAGCAAAGTTATAATAGCGTAATCTCATCCTAATTCTAATTTCCTCTTAATTTCTTTATTATTTAGAATTTGAATGTCGTGAAATTGTACTTTTTCAAGAAACCAGAAACATGTATTGTGTATTGGTACCGTGTCATATGTACTACTAATTTTCAAAAAAGTTTGATAATTATACTTAATTTTGTTTTTTTTAATCGAAATAACAGGAACTATTTATTTTTCTTATTTAAAGGCTAGAATCTTCTAAGAGATATAGGTATTTTTGGACGGAGTTCATTATCTTTCATAATGTGAACTATTTTCTCCTTAAAACTAAAAAATCAATTATTTCATAATTAAAGATGAAATCTTTTTTTCATTGTAAAATTTAATGAAGAATTATTCAATTAATTAATGTTTAACCGCATTCAAATGTGGACTAAAAAGCACGTGAGCACAGAATATGTGTTTCTCTCTTTCTTTAGGCACGGCCCGAAACAAAGCGGTCCAACGCATAGCTAGTACGCCAGTAAACCGAGAAAAATTATGACAACATTCAACAAATTGACTTTCACTTATTGTACTGTCGCTATGTTACGAATGTTGACACAGTACTAGTTGTAGTCTCACGTCTACGCACTATGAGCCACAAGGATGGCCAGTTACTCAAGTCAATAACAAGGAATTGGAAGTGATAGTGGAAACTAAGGACATATGTACCGGTATATTTACCATCTTCATAGCCTGACACACAAGTCCACTGCTCAAAATATGCCTCTTCAAAACTGTACAGGTCGTCACTTTATCTTATTAGGGCTCGTCCATAGTCACACTGCATTGGACTATACGAGGATGCCACTCGAGAACCGTTCTTACCCCAAATGTTGTCAGTTCGGCGAGATATGTGACGGGCTTTCTGATCCTTACGGCTATGTCGGTTACTCTAGTTCTGCTGTTCCCATATATCTTCGTTGCAAATCCTATCACACAGAGAAACATCAAGTATTGCCTTTTTCTCAGCACGCTGAGTAACTGCTGAGGTGAGCTTCCTCATATGCCCTGCAGTAAAAGATCACGTGCAACTGGCAACACGCACCGGTTGTAAACTTTGGTCTTGTGGTTTGAGCCTGCACCAGACGAGAATAAGTGTAGCAGTACAAAATGCTTTGTTGAATCATGTTCCTTAATTTTATATCAAAAATGCATAAATTAAATTTATAAAGATATCAGAAATGTATCGATAATATCGGAAAACAAAATATTCTTTACCTTAAAAAAATTGTTTTCAATTTTATCATATAAAATGGCAATTTCATATTTAAACCCCTAATATGTTTTGTAAATCCTAAATTGATCATATTTCCTACCGATGGGAATATACAATACTCGTAGCAGGGAGATAAAATAAATGAGAACCTTTTTTGACGTTCACGGTTCGGTAATAAAATTTATTAACATACTGGTTGTATTACAAAATGATAAATATCTTACAATCCATATTTAAGACCAAAATCAAGATATGAACCTCATCGTGTAAAGTAATTGCGCGCATTTTATTAGGCATACAAATTACATTGATAACAGATATTGTTTATTTTAACACTAGCAATTTGCGCCGCCTTCGCACGAATGTATCTGTTATATACGAACTAAATGTGATTGTGTTATATGTATAAAACTTCCTCGTGGAATATGTTTTTAAATAAACTAAAACCCGTATTAAAATCCATTAAGATGTTGAGAAGTTATAAGTTAAAAATTTAATAACGCGAATAGTGCTATTGTTTTATACTATTTATAGATTAGGTTTAAAAAGTTATACCAAATTGTAGCTTCTTGCTGTTATCCAGTGATCAGAAAAATCTTTGAGTTTATAGAAGAAATAAATACTACATACTACATAAGATCTTAAAGAGTGAAAATGTCGTGTACATTTTATATATCTGTATATCAGTGTTATAAAATTACACCACTAATGTAGTACATACACGTAAAAATTATTTTAAATGTTTTATAATAACTTTGAGACTTTTAGGATATTACATCGTGTAATATTTAATTTCTACAATATTTAAATATTAGAACCGTATCGTTATAGATATGGTACACAAAGTATTTTATGTTATTAATTAAATGTTAGTTAAAAATCAAACAATTTTAACGTGTTTGTTTAGCTTTTTAATACCTTATCAAACGGGATTCCATTAAAAACATTCTTCAAGCAGGCGAACAAGATAAGTCAGGTTTTACCATCTGTCAAGTACAATATCCTTCTGCAAAATGAACGTGTATACGTTTGATTGTGAATTAGGTCTCTCTTACAAAAACTAAAAGCCTAACCAAAATATCTGTAAGGATCCGAGGAAAAGAACATACAGCTAATGTAAAACATCGACGCTCTAGGAAATCTGCAGTCTGTGATGCTATACTAGATCGCCTTAACAATTACATCAGATTTGATAGACCACAAATCCTCGTAAAAGAAAACGGTCCTGCCAAGGATGATTCACGAGGCTATTGAAATAAAAACCACCCTAATTTCAATTATGAAGATGGCTGGATACTATTACTGGCTCGGGATACCGTAATAATTAAAATTATATCTAAACCCATGCAAACCACTGCACAACATCAGGATACAAGAGGATACTAAATATTAAGAGAATACTAAATAATGTACGATTCTGCATTTACAAAAATACTATATAATTCGTACCATTTCTACATACTACAGCATACAGTACACTACTGAACATAGGTTTCTCCAATAACGCGTAAAAAATCCGGCGGCATACATTTTTTTAAATGTTGCCTATACTCACCACACATGCGTATGCCTTTGTCGGGGATGATGGTGGAAAATCGACACACATTTGACAAAGCTCAAAGACTTGTAATGGAATAAGTAGCTCGAGACATCACTAGTGCGTAGGAACTGTAGATCCAGATCCATCGCGGGGTGAATGTAACAAAACTCTCCAAGAACCAAGCTTACTAAAGCTTTCTAGAAGAGGCTGAGCTAGAGGATTTCTGTTCAGCAGTAGACGATAAATGTTCAAGAAGAAAAATGTTATCATTAAGATTTAATGAAATAAAACTTAAATGCGTAACCCTTCAAGCTACATTTTTAATTAGTCAAGTTTTTATTGAATCAATAAAAGATAATTGGAACTTAGAAAAGTAGGACGATGTACTTTTTAAGAGAGAAGCTCAAACATATACAAATACTAAAACATGATTCATTAATACCTTTAATAAAATTATTGAACTCCGTTCATCTTTTCGATGTAAAACATGATCTGTGTTCCTGTAATGGTAAAATAAGCTATTATTACAAAAATAGAAATAATTAGTTAGTGATATTTATAATTTGCCTTATAGGGATAAATACAAGTGTATCTATCTTTCTTTAACATTCTTTCTTTACAAACATTCAAATATGTACATAAAATAACATAATATTATAGTTTTTAAGTAAGAGTAAAAGTTTTTATAACTAAATATTGCTTTTTCGCACAGTGAAGAGTAAAATATCCATGATATCGTGTTTATGAAATGTTAAGTTTATCGCATCTAAAACACTTTTATGATACAAATGTTGCTTTTACCATAAAAATGATCTTACTTACAGATGCTTCATATCGTGGTTCATCAGTAATAAAAGTACATTTTCATTGTTCACTTGTTTCATTTCAGCCTACCACAAGTCCACTGCTGAATATGGGCCTCCCCCAAAGATTGCCATAAAGCTCGGTCCTGAGCCACCTGCATCCATCGCCTCCAGCAACACAGCGCAGGTCGTCAATCTATCTTGTAGGGGGTCGTCCCACACTGCGTTTGCATGTACGTGGCTGCCACTCGAGAAGCTTTTTTCCCCAACAGTTGTCGGTTCTGCGCGCTATGTCGGTTACCCTAGTTCTGATGCGTTCACTTGTTTATTATTCTATTATGTCAGAAGTGCACAAAATAAAAAAAAAATAAGTTTTTAGATAGTAATGAAACAATTTTAAAATTAAGCTTTTTGCTCGCGTTGTACTTTTAAGACGTTAAGACTGATTGTATAACAAGTAAATTTTAAGCCTAATATAAGGTTTTAGACGACTTATTTTGATAAGCGATAAGGTATAACACTATAAGTTCTGGAGTTTGTGTTGTGTTAGATTTTTAATGTATGTTCACCAAAACATTTGTAAAATGAATCAGATGATTGTTTTACATCTGAATAGTATATACACCAGTATGGCCATAAATAATGTTACAATTTAAAAGTACTTTTTAATTTAATTCATATTTCAATTTTAAGTTAAATTACATTATGGTTTTGCACAAAATGGGAACCGTCAGTCCTCTTTAAAAATATCCCGTGGACTGTTCTGCAAAACTCTACTCCTTTTTTTTTATTACATGGGGAAATGCCTAGCGCATACCCGCCCTCTCGGGGGCAAGGATGGATTATGTCGGGTTCGCACTGACTAAAAGCCCATGGTGTTCCACCTTCGCCGCATGTCGGCAGGGTCACGGGAACGCTTTCACGCAACACGGGAATACATAAATTGTAGCCAGTCTTAGAGGATTTGCCCAGCTCAAAACGCTTTTTTTCTAACATTGAGTCGCTCAAGAAAACGCTAGACCTAACAGTGGCTAAATTCCCAATGGCGACAATATGTAAACCCATAGATTTGTGGCCAGAGAGATTGAAGGCCTATATAAAAGCAAAAGACAACCTCTTTGCATTAAATTGATGAAGGAATGTTTATCATTAGCATTAGAAAGTAGCAGCCTGTAAATGCTCACGGGTGGACAAAGGCTTCCTTATCAAATTTTTGAGTGGGTTCGTAGCATTAGATAAAAATGTATAAATTACATTTTTTATTATTACACTATTTCTTTAAAAATATATGCATTTTAATGTGTAACATAACCTATGTCCATACGAGGTATACGGTAAAGTCCCCTTGCTGAAGATCTGATCATGCACTGAAAAAATACGCGGAACTTTTATTTAAAATTTATAGAAATTTTATTTCTTCTTTGTCCCGTTGATTACGTGTATATACATTTTATTTTATTTTCCACAACTACAGTGAATATCAACTGACTTGTGCTACTTCATGCTGGCTTTATTAAAAGTTTTAATGGAATCGTAAACCTATGCCGAGAAAATAGATCTAAGTAAAATATTAAGTGGTTCAATCTCGTGTCTAGTTACTTAATATGAATTTAAGTAC
The DNA here is from genome assembly GCA_029286595.1 of Bhutanitis thaidina. Taxonomy (NCBI): domain Eukaryota; kingdom Metazoa; phylum Arthropoda; class Insecta; order Lepidoptera; family Papilionidae; genus Bhutanitis; species Bhutanitis thaidina. Next base: position 5,656,367 of record JAGSMS010000012.1, on the reverse strand, counting down.
TATATTAATACAGAAATATGAATGCATCTTCTGCGGACCACTCACTGATTTGACCACGAAATAACGATCGTAAAGTACCAGCCACCTCGCAGGTGTTCCTTTCCGTCACCAGACTGGAAAATTTAGTTATGATATATTCGAAATAAACGAATGTTCACGACTTCCCTGGCGTGATATTCGAAATTGATATTTATATTTCTTTTTTGAGAAATTTGTAATAAACATATAAAATACATAATTATAATAAAATTGTAATAAAGTCACTGGTGAAGGTTTGCAGTGTGGTATCGGCGTAAGATTCTGCCACTCCCCTTCTTCCAGTGGCAGTAGTAACTGGGGACTAAGAGAAAAGTATAACGAGTATCAGCGTCTGGGGTGCGAGTTTAAATGTTATATTCACTGTTCGGAAGCCTATGAATATTTACAGTGTATTTATTAAGAAACAACGTTATAATATACTTTCACTGGATGTTGTTCACATCCGTGCGGAATTTTTTTTATCACTCCATAATACTGTGTTCTAACCAAAAAATCGTAACGGCTTATTAATCTTGACAAATTACGGCAATAAAAACAGAAAATGTTTGAGACAATTGGCGTCGTTCATCTCATAAATTAATTACTTTGCTAACGAAAGGATATCCGACCGTAAATATTTTTTCTATTTCAACCATTTTAAAACTTTACCCATTATATTCATATTTTTTGAGATATTTCTAAGTATTCTCACCTGGTTAGGTTGTATATATAAATACGTATAGATACAAATAATACCTTAAAATAAATAATATTTACTAAATTATATCTATAATCTAAATCTATAATATTTTTTTTTTTTTTTATATCTATAATAAAATAAAATAGATAATTAGAACCCTAATAATCATATTATATTATTACCGTCTTCATTTACCTATTAAGATTGGACGTATGGAAATAATAGAAATTCTATTGTTAGGGCACGAGAAGGATTATACGATTTTTTGTATAAATTGTATTTCAGAATATACACATGATACAAAAAAACGTTTGTCAGAAGTGGGATTCGAACCCACGCCCACAGAAGTGGACTGCGACCTGAACGCAGCGCCTTAGACCGCTCGGCCATCCTGACATGCTGTATTTATTTGAAACTTCTGTATGTATTTTGTATTCAACGTAGAGTACGTTTAGATTACAATGAGTAAGATACAAAAAAACAAAAAAAGTTTACCTATTTGGAATAATTTGGCTATTTCATTGTTACGAGATAGTAGAAGTCTTTTCGAGTCTGCTTGGGTTGCATCGCGTCGCGTGTCTCTGACTATGCATCTAACCATTTCCCCGTTAAGACAGATCCATTAAGTCCGATCTTATCGCACAAGCGTTACATCGTGTACAACCAGATAAATGCGAGAGAGTGTCTTTGTGTTTGCCGCTCACACTTAAGGCATTATAATTTCATTTATCAGGTCGGTAGTGTATTTAGCATTTTTGTGAAAATAGCCAATGTATACATGCCGTAGTAACCTAGTAGTCAGAGCGCTCCCTTTAGTTTCATTATATTAGATTGACCTGGGTTCGATTCCAGATGCCGGCACTTTACCTAACATATACCCGTCCTCGGAGGGCAAGGGCAGGTTTTATCAAAGATGGCTTGGAGGCTTCGACTATTAACCACAAAAACTTATGACTATATTATGACATATGGTATCTTGTGACTATGTTATGATATATGTTAGCTTATGACAGTTTGCGTTTGACTGTAATGGCACCTATGCCTACTCTATCAGAGATTACAGGCGCGCGTATGTTTGTGTTTTTCAAATTTACTACAAACTACTGCTTTATTTTGTCTTATTTTACTGTTACCAAATATATTCCTAGACTCGGAGAGACAGCGCCATGCGGTCGTTAAAATATTGTAACAGTAGCTTTTACTGATTTATGGCTGATTTCAATCTTCAATCTAACAACGGTTTCGCTTTCTAAAGACAAATATTTGACAGAAACTCCATACAATTTGTGTTCCTATTTTAGGAACCCCCCTTATTTTTTGCATTGAGTTAAAGATTGACATCAATATTAGTTATTATTTAAGTTCGTTACTAATACTGGTTAATTGCTTTTATTTTATTACTCTTCATAAGTTAAAAAATTGTTCATTAAATTCATAAAAAAATACGTACGGGTTACCCTGATATTACTTCATAATATTTATTTATTAATTATGTAAAAATAATGGGCTTTTGTTGCAAGACGTGGCTTCAAAATGCTAATAATATATTTAATAATAAAAATATATTGTACTCGCGTGTAGTTAGTGTGCGAGGGTATTTAGGCGAAGGCGTGGTGATTACGACAATTCCTCCCTCCGGGAGAGGTGTACTTCCAGCAGTGTACTAGGGAGGCTACTGAAGAACAAAGAAAGTAAATTAGGTATTCAATTACAACTGAGACAGATGTAGGACATTTTTTGAAAAGTCATTTGATATCTCTCAAGAAAGTTTGATGATAAAATGCCTATGATGAAGATATTCGGCCAGTAAGATGAAATTATGTTTTCGGGGAAATAAATCAAAGTAATGGGTTAATCCTCTAAGTTTCGACAGTCTATATTTTAGGGATTGGTCGGATTTCGATTATCAAGATTTATAGAAAGGCTTAATTCAAAAATATTTATGAGTTCCTTTACTTAAGGATTTAATAATAAAATCCATTTAAGTTATATCGTTTATTTTCAATGTTTATTTATATATATATTATTACTTTATTTGATTACATTTAATTCCATTATAAATAAATACATAGATCAAAAAAGTAAACTTTCGTATTACAGGTAAAGGAACTCGTTCACAACAGATTTTCTCTAATATTTTGAACCCCCTTAATGACTTTGTAATTTTTTTATAATTTACACATAAAAATAATCAGAGTTAAACTAAAAAATATCTTCTTTATAAATCATTTGGAGCATAACGTAAAAGTGTTTTTTATGTGGAGTACAAAAACATATGTAGATTATATTTATGGTATATTCTTTTAACGCGAGAAAAAGTTGAACTTTTATGATATAGCTTACCTAATTTTCAACTTTTACTAAAGACTTATGAGTGTAACGGTAAATTATTATATTCTCTTTTTCAAATATTGCGGTGAATCTTGAACCCGGATAGATAACAGACGAGGCAATGGCGACAAAATAATCCCGGTATATTTATATTTAGCAGAACTACTATTTTTAGAAATAACAGAATAAATAGCAATATAGCAGGTTCATTTTAAATTTTGTTTTATCCATTTGATAAAATAGCGGCAGCGGCATTTTATAAAATTGTACAAAAAACATTCAAAATTCTCAAAATTAAGTCAACCTTTTTCCCTGGAGACTACAATAATAACCTCGCAATTCCATATAAGAATTTTTAAGGCAACACTGATTTATAGAAAATAAACATGTTATATGATAATTAATTTACAACCATACAGCGGATTACTATAGTCAAACTGTCCAATCTATAAGAACAGTATATCCATTAACATGAGTAACTCGCTCAGTATTTAAAGACCCTTCTGTGAATACATTTTTTAACGCACTGAATCGAGTGGCTTAGGAATCTACCTCCGAATAACGAATGAGTACGATTTCCTATGTAGAGGGGTCGCACCAATGAGTTATATTGAACTTAGGTACAGATATTATCGTTGACTTGTACATCAAGACGGTGACGGACCCAAAAAAAAGTCTCAGGAATTATTATTTACCCCTGACCGCCTTAGTATTGGGCATATGGTCTTGAGAGCCTTTATTTCATTTTTTTTATTTCTCTATGTGCCACGATAGCCGAGTGGTTAAGGGTTTGGTTCTGCCTGCGAATCAGGAGACTTAAATTCGACACCCTATGTGGAGGGCTCGTGCCAATGAGTTTTTCGAAACTTACGATTTATTTCGTTGGCTTGGACACTAGGACTTTCGCCTTCTCCCAAATAAGATCTGGTGAATAGTAGATTAAAAGGACTAAAATGTCTAGACGTCTGACGACCCCTGGACTGGGTATATGGTCGTAATAGCTTTTATTATATTTATTATAAGTGGGCGAAAGACGTATATACATATACATTAATTCACATATTAACACGGGTAGGTATAATTTGTTGACGAAATAGCAATAGTCATGATTAACTTTACTAGTATATCTAATCACAATTAAGTACATTTGTACGTCCAAATCAAAATTTAATAACTTCTCAAACTCTTCGACTAAATATTTCCATCTGTCGGGACTTACACACGAATGCTTCTACTAATATAAAGTTAATAAAACTTATTTAAACCATATGCTATAAGAAAATTGCCTCTAAATATTATTAAACTTTTAATCTAATTTGGAAGTTTGTGATCACGGTAACATAACTTATTGTTATGGTTATCGAAAAACATTTACCATCTACGAAAACCTACAGGTAATATTTTGGAGTACGAAATTACTTAAATAAGCAACCGAAGAGGACATATATATATGTAAAAGTTAGGTATAGTTTCGCACTACGATGTGCCTATAAATCTCGCTGTATTCTGTTATGGCCAGCGAATGCCGTGAGGTGGCAGCGTAAAAGAGGGAAAATCTTAACAATCTCGAATTGAGCTTCTCAAAACATACCAAACAGAAAATACACAGATCGATGAGGGCAGTAGCGACTAAGGTGCGAGGGAGTGGTGCAGTCATAAAAACACACCATCCAAACGTGGCGATTACGTCATCCTATGGTCCTTCCGTTGTGAGATGCCCATGTCCGGCAGTAGACTTTTAACAGGCTGATGAAGAAAAACTAGAAGAAAAAGATGGCCAGTAAATATGATCTAAAATTACACAAAGTCGAAGTGCGTGGCAGAAAACTAAAAATAAAAAAACATAAACATCATAAACTCTTTCCCTTAAACGGTTCTTAATTTTCCCTATGAAACTTAAAGCATTTGCTCTCCAAGAGTCTGATGTTTGAAATACAAGCAGTAAAAGCCAATACATGCGTGTTAAATATTGCAACGATGATATCCGCAGCAGAACTAAGGTAACCGACATAGCCGTAAAGATCAGCAAGCTGAAGTGGCAATGGGCCGGCCACATAGCTCGCAGAACTGACAGGCAAACGCAGTGTAGGACGACCCCCCACAAGATGGAGTGACGACCTGCGCAGTGTTGCGGGAAGTCGATGGATGCAGGTGGCTCAGGACCGAGCTTCGTGGCAATCTTTGGGGGAGGCCTATGTTCAGCAGTGGACTTCTGATAGGCTGAAATGATGATGATGATGATGATGAAATATTAAGTTTGAGTTATTTACCCTTGCAGCTGTACCAGCAGTAGCTCCCTTAAAAGATATTATATTTCTGAGGCGTGCAGTAACTAAAGTGTTACAGTTATGTAACTTACGACGTAATAAGCGACTAATTATAAATATAATATAAATAACGTGTATTGCAAAAATCAAATCAAGTTTATAGTATTTTCCAAAATCCTTTAGTTTAACACAACTATAGATTTTGTAACCAAATCTTTGACAAATACTATTTATTTGCTTTAGTTCATTGTATCGTTCAATCGGACAATAATATTTTCTTTAGGGAACGAAAAAAAAATTCTTAAAAGGAAAATGCCGCTCTAGTTTTTAAACCTTTAACATTGGCCATAAAATAAGACTTCATTTCAAACATACTATCAGCCTCACGGTTCAATCAACCACCACACGAAACACAGCAGCATTCCCGTTTGTGCTGCGGGTGTTAAGGATAATTCTCATTACTCACCTTTTACGACATCCATAGTCTAATAACATTAAGCGTATCGTAACAAAAGAATTTACATTGTTGCAACACGTCATGAGACAAAGATTTCAATTCCAACAGCCACATACAGTAACGCTAGCGCATTGGTTTTCACCCAACATGATTCGCTATGTGCAGGTTATGGTTGGCATTTGGAGAAAATGTTGAGCAATTGCCCGGTTGAAGTGTACTGGGCAATTGCATTATATTACCTAATTCTTACCTTATTATACTGTAAATAGGCCACTGAAGGACCTTACGTCCTCTCCACTCAAGCAGGTTGGCGTTCACCATACCAGACAACTCGCACGTTTGACACTGCTGCCTATCGTTAGTCAGCTTAATTTGGGTCTGGAATTTTTCTAGATGTTCATCCCGCCATCTGTAGGTAGCCATTGCGATTTTCAAGACTTTTCCCTTAGTCGTCTCTTGCTATAGCCACGGGAAGAAAGGAGATGGCAGATTCTTACGCGGATACCACACGGCCATGTCGATCCCTAATACAAGAGATATTTATGCATGTAGCATATATGAGGTATTGACGAAAATGTTTCATGGACTGTGCCTTCACGGCCGAGTGTGTACAATGGGTTATATTGTATACTTATTACAATGTGAACGTGAAAAAAATAATTGAGAAGTAAGTAAAGCTAGTAACATTAGTTTTGTGGTGTGCTACCGTGAAGGCCTTTTTACATAAATGTTTCCTAAGATGTTTTATAAAGCCAAAAAGAAAACTTAATTTAGTTACTGTAGTTATTTTGAAGGATTTTATCTGAATTTAATTAAATTAATGATTATCAAACGCAGTTTTTAATCGGCGCACCTATGTCACAACCGATCGTTGCCGCCGTGAGAGCGGTTAAGCGTTCGACGTTTCCCCATCTATGAAATAGAAAAATTCTTACCGTTCCAAGCTTAACGGTTCTGTTTTTATTGTATTCTGTATTAACTGATTCTTTTTCTCCCTTATATCTTAAGAATAACTTCCAATATCTTCATCCTACTCATGATAAAGTACCTCATTACATAAAGCAACTTAAGATTCGCAATTCACAACGTTATACAGGATAATATAACTCTTCTTTTACTGTTCAAGCTACAATCCTCAGGAACGCCCTACCCGATAAGATCAAAACAGCTCCTAACATGGAATACATTTAAGAGATTAGTTGGAATATTACCTAAAGAATCTTTGACAGTATTCGGTTTATATTATTGACGGTTCCAATCATTATATATATTTATTAATGTTTTTATTTATATATTTGTTTATCATTTTTATGTATTTTATACTATAAATTTACATATACATATAAATTAATGCATATCTATGTGTTTTAGTACACACATATATATAACTTTAATTTATTCACGTATAAATTATATATCACATTAAAAGGACAATCAAGGAATCTACTTTTCACCATGACTAGTTTTAACTAGTAGAGAATGCCAGCTGGCAGTAAAAAAAAAATTGCATTTCGAAACAAAGCTCATGCACATTCTTCCATACCTCCCATTATTATCTATATCTCAGTTCTATCCCAAAATCTCCAATAAGTTGGACCTCCTCAATAATTGTATAAAATTTATATTTGGTCTACGTACCATATTTCCTATTATCGCTCTAATCCTAAGTTGCTTTCCATATGTGAAAGTTGTGGCGTGGCTACATATTTTTTCTAGGACTATATTCTATTTTAAACGATCCAACGTCTCCGTCTTACCTGTGAAATAATTCCGTATTCCACAGCATAGTACTGGATTATTTAGGTTTAGGCTATGCTACTCCACTTCGCGATGATGTCAAGAAAGCTCCTAATAAGAACTGTTTTAAGGAACTAGTTCAAGAATATTTTCTGAAGAACAATTTCTTGTGACACATTTGATGTTATAGTACTATATGTATTTCGTATAGTATAATGTGTATTATTGGATTTACTTTTTAATAAATATTTATGTTTGTACATATATATCATGATAAATACAGAAAAATTTGAACTATTTATTTGTTTTAGATTATTTATCTTAAAATTAACACCTATGTTATATTTAATCACCGTGGGTTGATCGGCAAAGAACGCCAAAAGGCATTAAGTCCGCCTAACTTTTAAATTAAGATGTCAATGAAGAGTAAATATATAAATAGTATAAATTAACAATGACAAATTGTGTTAATTATTCATTAAACTCTTTTTTTTTAATATTAATGTTTAGAAATTAGCACGTCCCTAAAGAAAATGAAAACAAACATTGTCAGAAGTGGGATTCGAACCCACGCCCACAGAAGAGAAGACTGCGAACTAACGCAGCGCCTTAGACCGCTCGGCCATCCTGACGTATACCCACTTTCTAAATCTAAATAGAGATTTACAAAGATTTACAAATTGATAATATTCGATGCTTATAATGAAACGACCATTATAAACATTATTCTTATATATTTTTATACTTTTCTTCATTTAATAAACCTTAATTCTTTTTATGTAAGGTGGTTCAGAACCATATTTATGACAATCTTTGGAGGAGCCCAATGTTCAGTAGTGGATGTGTGACAAGCTGTAATGATGACGATATAATTATTGATATAGGTAAATCAACTTAGTTGACTTTGATCAGCATTATGCCGACATAGCATGAACATATTGTTTTTAAGTGCGCCGTGGCTGGCACACGCATCATACATGTGAACAAATGCTGTTTATGGACTGGTTGGTTTGCTGGGGTTCTTAGTGCATGTATCCTTTAAGTCTGTAGTTTATTTTTTTGAGAAAGGGGCAAACGAGCAAGCGGCTCATCTGATAGTAATTGTTTGGCGACGCCGACGAACATCTGTAACACGAATTGCAGGTGCGTTGCAGACCTTTAAGTATATTTGGCGATTTGGGAAAAGGAGAGGGAGAGAGGAGGGGAGGAGTGGGCCTCTGGGTACCTCACTCATCGAACGTAATGCAGAAGTACTAGATACCTTTTCTGCATGCCGGTATACTGCGAGGTCGTGGTACTACCCATCCGAGGCGCAGCAAAAGTCACCACCGATACGAGATAGAAGTATATGCCAGTAAAAGCCATCATACATTTCTTGGAACGATCGCCCATACTCAGAACGGTGGGCAAGCAGGTTAGAAAAATCAGAAGCATCAAGTGTTTATCTTTATTGGCGATTATAAGTCGGGCAAAACACATGTTTTTATATAATTTTAATTTTATATATTATTTATAATATATGAATAATTTTAGATGTTGTTATTTTTTTATTTATTAATGGGATGCAATGGGGAATATATCATTTTTCTCCAAATGCCAACTTCTCCAGCACACGGTGCACCCTGCTGATTAACGAACGTGGCTCTGGCAACCAACTGATGCGGAAACCCATACTAATGTTGATATATTCGGATGGATTTTCCGGTACCAAATAACACAGACTGGTGCTAACCACCCACTCACCTAGCGTGGTGAATATGAGCAAATCTTCAATGCATGGCACGCCGCCTTTTGTTTGCGCCTTCGTGGGAGCTAATGAACTTTTACAGGCTAATAAATTATATTATAGTTAACAATATAACTCTTTGCAAAACCATTACCTACTGTCAGACAACTTCGACAAATGAAAATCAAATTTGAATTGAACAACAACTTGTAATTCTAATTAAATATTCTGATCTGCCGAGACGTGTACCGAACGCTTCGAATTTGAACCAAACTTCAGTAAATCGATCAACTGTCAAAACAAACTTTGGTGTAAATCTAAAGGTTGAACTTTTAATTAGAGTTCCGATACAAGAATTACGCTTGTTGTTTCTGTCGGAAACGTTAATTGTTATAAAAATGTACCTAAGTAATCATCTTTTTCTAAATACAAGCAGTCAGAAGATGAGATATACGACGTAGAATCAAAAGATTGTACACTTCTACCGAAGCCTTGACTCTATAGCCTTAAACCGCGTTGTTTCTACATGAATTACAATTATTTATCACACATGATGATTTCGATATAGCTTAGTAGTTCAATTTAGATTCATTAATATTCTTACACTTAAAATGTGAATAAATGTTACAGATACTAGCTTAGAGTATTTCATTTAAAGGTTGTCACTTAAAATTATAATGTTCCATGGACACAGCAGTGATTACATTTAAAAAAATATAAAGGTACTCAAACTCACAATCATTACTCCTATCATTAGATTGGCCGTTTATAATTATGTAACTAAAAATGTTAAAATGTAAAGGAATATTCCCTTCACAAATTTTCAATAAAAATGGAATCCAGTTAAAATCACTTAATCATTAAGAAATATTCTTAGTATACTTGATTCCCATAAATCTTTTAAAAGTTCTTTCACATAAAATATTAACGGGGCATCTGTGATGAAGTTCTTTATTGCAATTGCTTCACGCAAATATACTTTTTATGCGGATTTTATGTTCAAAAGCTGCTTTTAAAAGGGCATTTTCTGCAAATTTATTATTGTGCTGACGTTTATTGCATGTTGAAATCTACAAGAGATATTACAAAATTGCTTCGAGACCACAAAGATGTATCACAAACAATTATACCAGTCGTTTTGCAGTTGAATAGTGATTTCATGCGTCTCAATGTTATTTGAAAATGCTGCATTAGATTAAAATATATTTTACAAAGTAACAAGTGCATTAAAACAATGTTTTAGAGAAACAATCAAATCAATCTATTTATGAAGATAACTTTGAATTTTGAACTATTAATAGTCAAATTCTAACTGCTAGTTTAACGGAAGTCCAATATGAAATTTCACCACCTTTTTTCTACCCTACTCTGAAATATAATCAATAAAATGAGTTCACCATCGGCAAATATATCTTGAAATATACATACAAAAAATACAGCTGGATCAAGAACCTCCACCATTTTTGAAGTGGATTAAATATAAACATAAAATGCGTATTAACTCTTTAGTTAATACGTTTTCTACAGAAATAAATACAGCATATTATGTACGTATAATTATTTATTTCTCAGTATACCGTACACTATACACAGTTTCCTATACACCGTATTGTTGTTTTGATACGTTGTTGGGGACTCTGCGTCTGATCCTTCCTCTGATAGTTAAAAGAGAGCAACAAGGGCGAGGGAGTCCAGGTCGCCTCACCCAGTATCTTATGACTCGCGATAAATAGCAGGAAACTTTTAATCTCAAAAACACCAGAATTGAGCAGAACAGTTTAATATTCATAATGAAATGAAGCGATTCTTATGTGAATTTCACTATTCGAAAGTTTACGACTTAATTTAAACACTAACTTACTTTAAATTCTGGACAACACCAGAATTAACCATAAAGTTATGTAGCGGTACTAATTTGGATTTCACTATTTAAAAGCTCAACTTTCAAAACGTCTCAAGTTGTAAACTCTGTTACTGACCAGGACAAGATTTAGATACGAAACGTAACTGTGAGATTATATTTTGAATATTCAAAAGTTAAAACCTACGATAAATTTTATGAAAGAAAAATAGCAGAAAATACACGACGATTTTGATCTCTTATACATATGTATCAGTAAACTGTTCTGAAACTGTATGTAAATATTTATATCTTAATAGGTTGTACGCACAGATTCTACGCGGACAAAATTATTAAATATGAAACTCATTAACTACATACTTACAGGAAAAAAACTTTTGTTTTATATGACATAAATAGATCCTACGTAGAAAAAACGCAAGGTAAGATAACTCGAAAGAAAAGGTCAAGTGCTTGTCTCGTCTCGACTTAAGGGGCTTTTGTAAAACAAACTACTAGTCAATTTTAAGCTAATTCTAGAAGTACTCGTTTGACTGTCTGTCGCTTCTGCAAGTGTCTCTTGGGAAATCAAATAGAAGTAGAATGCTTAATAATACAATATTAAGCATTTTACTACAATTTTCCAATCATGTCTTAAATATTTTTAAACCACTTAGTTCTTAAAAAGGAGAACTTTAAAACTACGTGCATAATATTAAAAATTGTTTTTTAACCCTTCAACAATAAAGCAATTCCCATTGCTACATATACAAGATGGATGCGATGTTACGACATTAAATTTATTCTAGTATTCTGAAGACCATTTCTACATCAAATATCAATTATACACGTACAGTAGTTTAGTCACAGGATACTTTAAATCAAGGTACAAAATATGAATGTGGACTGATATTTAATGGAAACTTGGTTAGTATGGCCCTATAAGGAAGCTGAAAGCGACTATGTAAATGTACTATGTGTTTCTCTGCGCGATATAATCTAAAATGAAGATATCTGCAGTAAAACTAAGGTAACTGCATGGTAACATAGACATGAGGAATAGCTAGTGAAATTAGCTATTGCCGGGCACATAGCTCGCAGAACTGACAACCGTTTGGGAAGAAAGGTTCTCGGGTGACAACCTCGTATAGGTATATGCAGTGTAGGACGAGCCCTAATAAGACAAAGTGACGACCATGGTTTTGGAAAGTCGATAGATGCATATGGCTTAGAACCGTACATTTTGGCAATCTTTGGGAGAAACATTTGATTAGAAGTGGACTTTGTAACAGGCTGTAATGATTATGGCTAGCGTTAAAGCTAACGTTATTCTGCGTGAGTATAACTGGGCTAAAAGATAACTTAGCTCGGCAAGAACGGCGATATCACAGAATTTCTTTGATGACTTATCGGCGAGTTAAAACGAAGGGAACGAAAATCGGCGCGAACGGTCGTGAAAGTCCTGGAGGTCGCAAAAAACGTGATGTATGCTCCGACTCAGCATAATTACACGTGGTAGAGCCAAGCGGCGGTCTTTCCTGCTGCTCGAATTGGCCGGCTCGATCGGGTTGGTAACACGGCCTCGCAGAATACCGGCGTTAAGTGTGAGGTAACCGGAGGCCCACTCCCCCTCCCCATTCCCCTCCTCATCCTTCCTTCCATCTCCCAAATACTCCCAAAGGCTGGCACTGCACCTGCTTTCTCCCCTTCTGCACCTCTAGTGTTGCAGACGTATGTAGGCGACGGTAATCACTTACCATTAGGTGAACCGGCTGTTCGTTTGCCGCATTTCCCATAAAAAAAAATAACAATTTGTTAGATTTATGTTTTAATAGTTGTACAATAATGACTTAAACAAGTATTTGAAAGCAGGATAAACTGACGACTATAAGCCAGGTCGTAAAGAATTATTGCGAGATTAAAAAAAAAGTCATAATCTTTATTCTTCGACATAGGGACATAAATTTCACTTATCAAAAGTCACAATTTTTTTTTAAATCTGCTACTGTTTCGTAAGGAGGTTCCTCTGACGGAGAAGCTACCAGCGAAAGAAACTCCGTAGGTATCGCCTATTTTTTTCAAATATTTTAATAGTTTTTTTTTAATAATACAGTATTATATTTTAGAATACAACTTTTAGAAACAGCTTGCGAGCGATCTACTCATTCCCAGAGGTTACGATCATCATTGTATTCCTTTATATCATAATAACCCATTTTATAAAGTCATTGTTTAAATTTTTTTTAAACTTATTGAGTATATATATATATATATATATACCATATATAAGGAAGACTTTGTGCACTTACTGGGATTTTGTTGCACAAACTTATACATTGTCCCATGAATGAGTTACTGACGCTATGGAATATAGTAACTGTCTTTAGAAGTTTGTGTCTGTCCCTGGTATTTTACACTTATTTACTTAACGAATCTTATTAAATATGTTTATATTTTTATGTACATACATTACATTTTCGTATTGATTCAGATATTAATATTCTGACGTATTGAGATATTAATATTCTCACGTCAGAATATTTATCACACATTTCACATCTTTAATTGTATCTCTAAGTATATTGTGGCTACTATAGAAATGATAGGGTGCTTTCTTTATGTCTATATAAAGGTCTATTTTATGATAAATCTGATGGGATATGATTATGCTCTTGATTTTATTTTTAATAACTTGACAAGATTTGTAGTTTTCTTGCACAATGAATTTTCCTTTAAACAGATCAACAGAAGTTTAATTAGTTTTAAACAAACTAAGTGCCCGACCCAACGATGCAATTAACCTTTGCAAGTAGGCAGATAATTATACTTAAATCCGAATGAAATTAAATTTCTGACAGTTGTAAACGTCAATGTTTTGGTGGTGGAAAATGTATAGTGTTTGATTAACTGATTTAACAAGAAGAATTAAACGGTTTACATATTAAACGTATTTATTATTTATTTGGATATTTTACACTTATTTTTTTTAAATTCATAAACACATATCTACTATTTAATATTTACCACAGTATAGCCAGTATTTGACTAACTATTTTTGTTACTTTACTAGAATATTCTACAAAATATTATTCTCATGAATATTCTCTATTACTTAGCGAAAATCTTCAAATCTTATAGCCATCTTATTTATCCATTTTAATTATATTTGACCTGCATAACCTAGATCGATGCGCTTTTAGACTTTGCGATCGCGTACCTGCTGTCCTAGGGAGGCGATTACTGCAAATCCTTCCTCAAGATAAGCCTATGGCCATTGGATTACTAACATTTTTAAGCGTGGTAGAGCCAAGCGGCGGCTTTAGCTGCTGCTTGAATGGGCCGGCTCGACCGGATTGATACCACGGCCTCGCAGATTACCGGCGTGAAGTAGATGCATCTTATGCTTCTGCGTTTCGTTCGGTGAGTGAGGTAACCGGAGGCCCACATCCCCTCCCTATTCCTCTCTTCTTCCCTTCTATCTCCTAAATATGCTTAAAGACCGGCGACGCACCCGCAGCATCTATGGTGTTGCAGATGAATGTGGGCTACGGTAATCACTTACCATCAGGTGAACCGCTTGCTCGTTTGCCGTCTTTTCCATAAAAAAAAAAAACATGCTTTTTAATAAGGCTCATATTACTAATTTTTTTAACAATAAGTATTGCAAATGTCCATTCCTTACCTTCCTTACCAGCCTGTTAATTGTCCACTGCAGGACATAGGTCTCTCCTATAAGGAGGATTTGTCACAATCGGCACGCTGGGCAAGCGAATTGACGATTGCATTACCAGATACCTTGAACCTTATATTTCGAGATGATTATCCCGCCACTGTGATTTTCAAGACTTCTTCCCGTAGTTGACTCGTACGACTACCAATGAGACCATGCGGCCGTGATCATCTATGTATAAGAGTTATTTATGCAAGTAGCGCATGTGTTGACTAAAAAAAAACTTAATAATAAGATAATTTGTTGTAACAATTATTAAAAAATTACATTAAAATGTTTGTTGTAAAAGGGTTTCATAATTGCCAAAGAAAATATTATAATGAGAATATAATGAATTAATAATTTTCTTTTACAAGTTATGTTTTTTAAAAAAAAAATTTGTAACTTTTAAAAGGTACTTACAAAAACTAATTACCCATATAATTTTTAATGCCCAAAATTATGATAGGCTTGCGATAATGCGTATAACATAACGACGTTAATTAGCATATAAAATTAAATGCCTTGCGAATTTCCTGAATTTCCAAGCCATTTTGTTCCAAATAATTTTTAATACAAAATCAAAAAAAAGGACGGAATTACGGAATTTATCGCATATAATTTTAAGTTATTTACTTCTCGTCGTTTCGGGTACTTTATATATGTATGTCTGGGTTTGATATTTATTGTATTTATTACGAGATCCCAAGTCGGTGGTAGTACACTGGCATCTTAGAATTACGATGTTTTTGATTTCAATATTTTAATAATAATTATGTCATCCTTGGATGGAATCGGTGTTCTTTTGCGCGGATTTTTTGTCTATCAAATCTGATGTAATTGTTGTGATGATCTAGAACATAATTAAATTTTTTAAGCGGGTATTTTTAGATCTTTAAGTTTTCCATTCACATTCACAATCAAGCTGTGTGTACATTCCTGTATCTTGTAGAGAGATATTGTACTTGACAGACTTAAGGTATTATTATAATTACGAATAACTAATGTTCTAAAGTACCCGAAATATCGATCAGTAAACAAGTTAAAATTATATGCGAATAATTCCATAAATTTTGTGACATTTCAATATCTATTGCGTAAATAGAAGAAATAATTATAAAATTGGAACTTTTATATTTATAAAAAAATTGTAGTAAAACTTGGTACAAATAGTTAATTTACGTAAGCTTGGCTTAGCTTAGATTAGTGAAGGACTACTACAGTACTAGTACTATAGTAGAGTTCTTCTCTGCCTAGAATTCATCTGGGATGGTGCATCCCTCTTACCCATTCCTGCCGCCTAACAACAGTGCAACTGTTGTGTTTTGGGCTGTGAGGCAATCCATATTAGTCCTCGAAAATGACTCCTGAGGTAAAAAAAACACATCTGTATCCTTCTTATTGAAGTTGTTTGATTTGATGCCATCCGATGAACTGTAGGCTCGTTTTTCACCCCAATTCAATAAAATAAAAAGTTTGTTTTTGAAATGGTATCTATTGTATAGACGATTTTTTAAAATTTTATTTAGCCTCATTGAAATAAAGGAAAATACATTACTTAATACACCAGTATCTTGAATCATCATCATCATCATCATTTCAGCCTATCAGAATTCCACTGCTGAACATAGGCCTCCCCCAAAGATTGCCACGAAGCTCGGTCCTGAGCCACCTGCATCCATCGACTTCCCGCAACACTGCGCAGGTATCTTAAATAGTTCGTAATATTTGTGGTTCATTTTTTGTCAAAAAATAACTGTTAGTATATTGATAATGTTATGTGGATACTGTTTATAGCTCCTGATAAAATATTATGTATTTTACTATGTGTATTTAGTTATTAGTTTCCCCAAAAAATAATAAAATAGAAATAAATATATAACTACCATTAATTTTTGTTGTGAAACTTGGTCCACTTCTGAAGAAAACACCAAGAAAATCTTGCATTCCATACATGGAAGCTTTGGCCATATCTACCACGCTGTGCAGGCGGATTGGTAAGCGCAGGGCCGACATCATCGCACCGGTCCGTTTGTTTGCTACCAGGGTATACCACGTGCAGGTGAAGTTGGCTTTTGGGGATTATGATGGAATATTCCCCCTTACACCCTACTTACTAGCTAATAAATGAGGCTAAGATAGTTAATAAATACCTAAAAGCAATGAATTGATTTTGCAAAATATTTTTCACAACTTCCTTAAGCCTGTTTCGCATAAAAAAGTTAATGAGTCATGAATAGCTGAGGGCGATGACATGGCAGCGGAAATTATAGCTCTCTTTTCTTTTGAAAGGCGAAAATGACATTTTAATGACTTGAATTACGAGGATCGAAGAACATTCCAGATTATGTTCGTCCTATTTACAACATAGCAATGATTATATTTTGTAAATTAAATTAAGGTATATATTCCATTAATGTGCTCGTATTTTAAACACACATACGTCCAATTATATTTTTTTTATAAATAATGAGTTTTCATCTTCTCAAATAGCTTGTAACTAATCCACAGCTGGACATTGCCCTCTCCTATGTGAGTATTTGTCATTATCGCCACGCTGGCTGCTGTCCGTCCCTGATTTGAGTATTTTCGGTCTGGTATTTTTGATATGGGTATACCGCTCTGTTGGAAAGTATGAAACATTCCAACTATTTCTCGTACACGACTTTTACGCGGTGACAGATTGTGTGGAAAGACAAAGAACTTTGACGTAAAAATTTTGAATTTGTTATGATTTACACAGTGAATACTTATTTTTGTTTCAAAGCTAACATAGTCTATTTATACTTAAAATCTCTTTGAAATTCTTAAAAGATGTTGATGATAAGGTGATTTATTTATTCCTGTTCAGAAGCTACCACTGAGCCACCACCGTTTGAATATTTTTTTTATTATTAATAAACACTGGCATACACCTTAATCTAAGGGCTACAATGGGCGGTCTTAGTGCCTTGTGGCATTCTCTACCATTCAATCCAGGGAGGTACCAAAAAATATAGCCAGGTGCAATCGCGCAAAAAAATTAAATCAAACAGAGAAACGTAAATACACATACGAATTAAAATAAATAAATGTGCACTTTACTTTCACATATAAAAATATACGCTAATAATATTACTTATATATTTACATTTAGAAATAATTTAAATGTTATGTGGAAATAATCAGACTATTATTTATTTCAGAAAATGTTGATGAAGCTGACTTTTTAAAAAGTTTTTATTGGGTGCGTTTCTGTAATCCTAATAAATGTCAAGCTATATTAATCGGAAGCATCCGGCAATTGTCGAAACTTGATATCAGTTGTGTTTCACCAGTCACGCTCAATAGTTCAAACATAGCCTCTTCTTCTAAGGTCAAAAACCTAGGTTTACACTTTGAACAATTAGTGGTTCTGTTATCGCCAAGTTGAGTGCTCTGAATCGCCTTAAAAAATTTCTTTCGGTCTAGGTAAAGATAACTTTGGTCTCTAATTTTGCCCATCATTGATTGTGCTGATGTGTGTTATCTAGATCTTAATGAGAATCTACTAATCGCTGGCTGGATCGTCTTGTTAATAACTGTATACGTTTAATTTTTTGTCTTCGTAAGTTTGACCATGTTTCTTCATTCCACTCTCAGCTGAAATGGTTTCCTATTCGTCAATGAAGACCGACCAGGATATATCTGAAACGTAAGTTTCAATTCCTCCGTGATACTGACAACTTCGTTCTACGGAAACTTTGACTCTCTCTATTCCACTTCACCGTTCTGGTTCTCTTCTTCACTCTTCCTGAGCCGCGCATCTGCGGAATGTACTGCCTAAAAAGTTGAGACAACCCTCCAGTAAACACATTAAAAAATAACGTTTGGCCTCATTTCTTCAATTATTTATTGTACTCGTGTATGGTTCAATAAACAATAAATAAATAAAGATTATATGCACCGCTTCGAAATTAACAAATCAAATTAAAAATATACAATATTTGAAATAGGATTATTTAATTAAAGCATAAAAAAAGTTTTTTTAAGTGTATCTTTGATTTAATTTTATTCCTAAAATCATTTTCACTACCATCACAAATTCTATCACTTCTCAGTTTATAGACAGCACAAGCGCTAAATTTTATTAACATTTTACGGCGGCGTATATTCTACGAGAGTTCAATTGGTTCGTGGTTAGAATGTTAGAGATTAGTTTTAAACGTTTGCAATCCTGAGCAAATGAACAAGAATTCTTAGACAGCAATATAAAGAACGCTAATTTTTAAATGAAATAAGATGTATAAGATGCATAAATATTTTAATGGGAGGGATAAACTAAGTTGTAATAAAGTAATTTTTACGCAAATATACGTACGCGTTGTTGATTTAATTAATAACATTTATAAATATATATGGATGTATATATATATATATATATATATATATATATATATATATCTATGTATAGTGTAACAACTGTAGTGATCCGGTTTGAAAGGTACAGGGTATAGAAAGCCTGTATACTCGTAAATACATCTTAGTCCTCAGGGGTGTCAATGCATCTGTAACCTTCTTCGATTAAAGTTGTTTTCAGGTGTCCATGGGCTACAGTAGCCATTAACCATCAGAGTTAGCTCGTATTTAACCTCATTCCAATAAAAAAAAATAACAAGAACAGGACATTGGTTTTAATCACACTTTACACCAGAGTGTATATGGAAAAACGTGATCGGTGGTGAGATCTTTCGTTCCAGCCGTGGTAGCCTAATGGTCAGGGTGCTCACTTTAGTTTCCGTCCTTTAGGTGCCGGCACCACTACAATTGTTAGTAGTACTTTAAGTGCTGTATTTACCTCTTGCTCGGCGGCTCGGATATTTTTATTTTTATCAAATATACATTTATATTGTCTTCATTATCATTATTCATCAACCATCATCATTTTAAATCCTTTTGTCATTTAAAGCACTAATTTTGTTATAAAACATAGAAATAAGAATTCAAGAATAAAAAAACAATCTAGTTAGTGGATATTATGATGTGATATGTACAGCATAACACAAATATTAGTAAATTTTGATCTGTTTAAATATAGTAAGTAGGTATCTGGGCGTGATGAAATCCGCATATGGCAGTCTAATGACATTTACCAACGAAACACCACACTCTGAATAAACTGGTACCCCAATATTCTACGAGATGGCGTTTTTATTACTTTTCATTAGGAATTATTTAATTTATTAGTGTGAAAACGAATTTCCTCAATGATATCTATCACCTATCTAGAAAAACTTGCAATGCAAAACATTGTCTAAATACAAATGTCATCCAAATCGTTAAGAGTCGGTTCCGCATAACCTATTACAATATATATTTTTTTTTTTTATAGAAGAAGGGGGCAAACGAGCGTGCGGCTCACCTGATGGTAAGTGATCACCGACGCCCACGAACATCCACAACACCAGAGGAGCTACAGATGCGCTGCCGGCCTTTAAGGAAGGAATAAGCTCTTTTCTTGAAGGTCCCTAAGTCGTAACTGTTCGGAAATACTGCTGGCGACAGCTGATTCCACAAAATCGAAGTGCGTGGCAGAAAACTTCGATTAAAACGCACTGTGGTAGAATGCCAACCATCTAGGTGGTATCGATGGAACTTCGAATTCTGTCGCGATGTACGATGGTGAAACTCAGCAGCTGGGATCAATCCGAAAAGTTCCTCAGAACATTCCCCGTGGAAAATTTTGTAAAAACTGCAAAGAGAAGCAACATCTCTTCGCAAGGCCAAAGGATCAAGCCGATCAGAGAGAGCTTGGCCGCCGACAATTCGAGCCGCTCGACGTTGGATGCGGTCAAATGGAAGGAGTTGGTACTGGGGTGCCCCTGCCCAGAGATGAGAACAGTATTCCATGTGGGGCCGAACTTGCGCCTTATAAAGTTGCAAACGGTGGACCGGCATGAAATACTGTCCCGCTCTACAGAGCACACCAAGCTTTTTGGAGGCCAATTTGGCCTTTCCCTCCAAGTGACTACGGAACTGAACGTCGCTTGATATGTCAACGCCAAGGATTGTGATACTGGCTGAGCCAATAAGGGGAATGTTCTCAAAAAGAGGAGAAACGGCAAAGGGATTCTTTTTAGCGGTGAACGCGCAAACCTGTGTCTTTTTGGGGTTGAATAGGACCAAATTACGTCGACCCCAATCCGAGACTTTGAATAACAAGGTCTCGACTTCAGACACAAGTTTGTTCCGGCACTCGTCGACGTGTTCCCGAGAAATATTCGCACGGCCTGTATATAGGGCATCACCCGTGCTGTCGTCTGCATAGCAATGAATGCTACTGATTTGTAGCATGTCGTTGATATGCAGAAGGAACAGAGTGGGAGATAGCACACAGCCTTGTGGAACACCAGCATTCACGGGTTTGGGGTCCGAGCATGCACCATCGACAACAACCTTGATGCTCCGATCCGTGAGGAAGCTGGTGACCCAGTTGCACAATCTCTCAGGAACCCCGTAAGACGAAAGCTGTGAAAGAAGCGCTTTATGCCAAACCCTATCAAATGCTTTCGCTACGTCCAGACTAACCGCCAAAGCCTCCCCTTAGACTCAACTGCTTCTGCCCATCGGTGAGTCAGGTAAACTAGAAGATCACCAGCTGATCGTCCGCGACGGAAACCGTACTGTCGGTCACTGATCAGCTGGTGTTCCTCCAGGTACCTCAGGAGCTGGGTGTTGATGAGTGACTCCATTATTTTAGATAACAAGGGGGTGATGGCAATAGGCCTGTAGTTGGACGGATCAGAGCGGTCGCCTTTTTTGGGTATTGGATGCACAAATGCTGTCTTCCAAGATTCCGGGACGACGCCTGAAGAGTAGGTGTGCCGGAAAAGACGCGTGAGAACCGGTGCCAACTCAGGGGCACACATCCTCAGCACAATTGGAGGGATTCCCTCCGGCCCACTCGACTTATGAATGTCACTTACACCACGGGATGGTAGGTGGAGAGTTTCCCCGGTCATCAAGAGTCGAGTTGGATGCAAAAAGAGAGCCCAAGAGATCGGCTTTCTTTGCAGTATGGGCCAGCGAATCATCCTCCTTGTGTAGAGATGGGAGAGATGGCTGACAGAAATTCCCTGGACAGCCTTGGCGAGAGACCAGAATGCGCGGGATCCCGATGGGAGGCGAACTAGTCTCTCGCCAATTCTGCCCAAGTGCTTTAACTTTGCCGCAGCGATAACTCTTTTGAAGGACCTGGAGGCAGAGTTGTACTCGTTTTAAGAGCACTGGTTTTGCATCCCGAGACGCCGATGCATCGGCCCAGGCCTGGTAGCACTTCCGCTTTCGGCGTGACGCTATTTTGCAGGTGCGACCAAACCAAGGCTGGGATTTACCTCCGACAGGCACTGCAGAGAACGGAATAAAAGTTCCATTCCTGAAGTACCACATCGGTGACAGAATCTGCAACGGCGTTGGGATCATCCAGCGAGAAGCAAACCTGCCCCCATGGGTAGGAAGCAAAGAAAGACCGCATTCCATCCCAATCTGCCGACATATAGTGCCACACACGGCGGAAGCCCGCAGATCGCGTTCGGGATCGGCGCGCGATAGGCACTACACTCCGGATCAGACAGTGGTCCGACGAGCCAAGAGGGGCATCGACTGAGACCAAATATCCGTCCGGGTGTGAGGTCAGCAAAAGGTCCAACAGGGAAGGTGTATGACCTTCCACGTCTGGGATCCGCGTCGGCGAGGTTACCAGTTGTGTCAGGCCATATGCTAATGCAAAGTCGTGAACAGATCTCCCCGCATGATCGGTTATGCGAGAATCGAGCCAATCGGTGTGGTGGGCATTAAAATCGCCGAGAATCGATCTCTGCGGATGGGATCTGTTGTAGCACGGAATCTGTAGCCATTTGGATGTGGTCGATGAGTCGGTCAGTTACGGTATTACCGCTATGGGACCTGTAAAGGTACGCATAGACGCGCGGATGCGCAGCCAAACGGTAGATAGGTCCAAACCTTCAAGACTACCGAGGCGTCGAGAACAGATATCATCTCTGACGTATACGCAAACTCCGGCACGGGGCACATAGGAGTGTTCCAGTTTGTACCCCGGGTAATGGAGATAAGAGGTATCAGCCGGAGACGATATCTGAGTCTCTGTAAGAAAAAGCAAGGCTGGCTTCGCCGTTTCAAGATGGTAATGAACGGCGCTAAGGTTCGAGTGGAGTCCCCTGATATTGCAGAAATCCACGGCGAGCGCGGTAGGGGATGCCATAGTTTCCTTGCTGCGTTTGCCTCGAGTAGGAAAGAAAGAGAGCGGAATATTGCCCCCCCCAGAATACGCGGGGCAGACTGAGCATCCACGATTAGGTAGCGTAGGAAAGCCTGAACGTGAATGCTCAGTGCGGGATTCTCCAGAACCGTAGGTACTGGTACCCTCCTGGGGTAGCTCAAAATTATAAACCACTACCATATTTGGGGAGGGGGGAGGGGGGAGAGGGCCTCCGGTTACCTCACTCACCGCACGAAACGCAGAAGACACAGGTTTTTGTCCCTTTAACCATAGTACATAGTAGTTGGACACGTGCTCTTTATATGCAAGACATGGATGCAAGAGCGATGTTTAAAACCTCTCTAAATCCCTAAAATTTGTAAATGTAAATTTTAAGCACAAATGCCTTGTCAAAGCGGTCTGCGGCGTGCTGGAAGACTTTTGTTGAATATATTAATATAACTGTAAACTCCTAATCCCTTTTGAGGAGGGTAAATCCTAAATTACGAAATATATACATCTTACTGTACTGCAGTTTTAAATCATAGAAATCTTGTACATCTTGTTAAAAACAATCATGGTCTCGACTTACAAGTAAAATATTTAATCGATTGCAATTAAAACGGACATTAGAGAGAATATATTATCTTTTTCTTTGTTGAGTTGAAAAAAGATAACATCATGTAAATTATATGGACGTATTAATTTCATTCTATAATAACGTCCGAGAAATCTTTTCTTGCATTACCAAGTAAAACTTATCCAACATCATTCTCCTTATCACTCTGATTTAGCTATGCAATTTTATTCTTTTGAAGCGTTAACTAAAAGAAAATTATTTATGCTTCGAAGAAATAAATTAAACTTCGTCCGTCAAACGTTATGTTTTTATACAATATATACATAATTTCTCATTAAGGTTCCTCTGACGGAAAGGAAACTTTCGAAAGAAATTCCGCAAAATTTCCAAATTTTTTTTCTAACAAACTAAATCTATGTATACGTAAGCACATTCAATGCGTCCGTGTACAGAATCTATACAAAAATAAATCATGATGATCATTGTAGCCCACTGGTGAACATGATGATGGGGATGCCTCCCAAAGATTGGCACAAAGTACGGTACTGAGCCACTAGCATGCATCGATATCTTGCAACGCGGTGCAGATCGGCACTCCACGTGTGAGAGGTCGTCCTACACTACATTTGCCTGTACGAGGTTGCCACTCGAGAATCTTTCTTCCCCAAAGGTTGTGACTTCTGTGAGCTATATGGCCAACCTAATGGTACTTCAGCTTGCTGATCGTAAGGATCAGCTATGTCAGTAAAGTATGAATATAAAGAATAGTCACATATGTAACTATAGTAACTAAAGGGTGCTCAGCGATAAAAGAAAATTGAAAGTGTGATGATGGCCAAGGCAACTTCCGAATACTATCGGCAACTTGTTAACTGCGCAGGAGAGATGCCGCGTATGTACCGCAT
Organism: Bhutanitis thaidina; assembly: GCA_029286595.1. Taxonomy (NCBI): domain Eukaryota; kingdom Metazoa; phylum Arthropoda; class Insecta; order Lepidoptera; family Papilionidae; genus Bhutanitis; species Bhutanitis thaidina. The sequence continues at coordinate 5,631,861 of JAGSMS010000012.1, read as the reverse complement.
GCCAACACAGAGCGATCAATCGTCTTTACCGTCCAGTATCCGATGTTACGCTGATGCGATAACATCTGAGGGTGGTTCAGATGCTGTGACAGAGACACGGGACATAACACGATACGACTAGACCCATAAATCAATAATTTGAGTTTCTACACAAATACTGGCTTCAGCTGGTTGAGAACAAGATGTTAAGAAGTAGCAGACTATATCAAAAAGACCTGGCCTGGGCTTAGACCTCCTCTTACTTTTGAGGGGATCTAATGCGGGTTTGCGGATTTCACAAGTACTCGAAATTTTATTTATTTTTTTGATTGTTATTCAACACTGAGAACGTAGTAGTTCTCAAAATTTCTCAAAATTAGCCAATATTCCGGTACCGGGATTTGGTTACTACATAATTAAAACGATACCCCTCAGTTTGTAAATATCTTGAATTATTTATGTTTTTTGCCGAAAAAAATCTAGCAAATATCTAACAACATAAAGATATCAAACATGTATCGAACTCAAACCAAACTTAATATATCTCGATTGGTGAAAGATTCCAAAAAGTTTTTGAAGAATGAAACTACCTACTTATTTGCTTTGATTCAATCTTCACTAGTATATTTTTTACATACGTGGGATGCAGAAAGAGCATTGGATCCAGTGGACCTCGCGCGGATGCGTACCTTCGTTGGCGCCTGACACACCCTCTCACCCCCGACGCTTTCCGATCGGTTGGTCGAGACGCAGGTACGTCACACAATTCCCGCGTTCCATTTTGGCGTGTTCACTAGTAAGCGTGGTACCAGCACGTGAAGTGAACGGAATACTTTACTTTTTATTTTTTGTAGTTACTTACATATGTTATTCAGTCTCAAAATAGGATAACGTTGCATTATTGTAACAGGATGGGTATAAGATAGATAAACATATAGTATCTACATAGTACTTGCTGTACATGACCCTTTCTTACTTTCGTTGATGCTATCATGGCTAAAGAAAGTTGGCATCTCAACTTTACACATACTCACCATGCCGGGCGGAAGGATAGGTAATCACAGTGCCGGCCACCCTCGAACTAGAGATGCTGCTTCCTACCATAATATGTGGGATTCAAGATGGCAATATACGGATGGATTTTTGGATTTTCCGCCATCAGCTCTTACACCCTATCAAAATAAATAAAATAATTTAATTATACTTTTATAATTTTCTTATATACACAAATGATTGGTGGCTACCGAAATTTGATCCTGCGTCCCTCGGCTTCGAAGGCAAGGTCTATCAATTACCGTCGCTAGCGATAGTTCGCGAGGCGCCGGAATTTTAGTAAATGTTTATTTCGTAAATTTTATGTTTAAAGAAATTTATGCTTCATACATTCAATTTTTGAAACGTCTAGACATTATTAAATATTACCCCAGAGACGTTTTCCTATTACGTCTATAAAAGATTATAGAAATATCAGCTTAGAATTTTTAAATAGGGGTCTTTAATTGTTTTGGGACTTATTGTTTTACCTTCGCTGCATTTTAGCGAAGTTATTAGAAAAAACCCTCTTTTAATAAAAAGTTGTGTACTTTTCTTAAACGTAATTGGTTGTACGTATATGATAATATAATTTCTACATCTATCTAAGTTAAGTTGTAATGCTTAGTTAAGCATTACAATATATTTAAATATATTTATACGTATACTATCATTCTTCCATTATATACGTTGAGTACAATATATATTATACTGCGCGGAGCAGGTTCCTAAGGACCAAACTTTGGCAATCTTTGGAAATGATGATGATAATGATAAAATAAATATAACACTGTTTACACACACTGTTGAACGTAGACCACTCCCAAGTTAAGAGGATTCGCCGTAATCGCGACTGACTTGGCAGACCAATTGGCGATAGTGTCATCAGACGCTGGATCAGTATGTACATCTCAAACGGTATAAAGTATTTTAGTGTTGTAAATATTTTCAGCCAAATCTGCATCCTCTCCTTAACGTATCCGATATATATTTATATGGTAATCTCGGCGAAAGGGCCAGACGCAGTGTTAGACACTCGGGACAAGACGCAAACCATCCCGAAAACCAATAATTTTAAAATGACGATGTTAAGTAGTCGTAAGCGATTACGAATGTAAATATAAAATGGCAGTTTAGTATTACTTACTTTAAAAGTTTGCACATCTGCCACCGCCTCAACGAAAAACAATGAATTTATATCACTACCACAAAATTCCTTCTTCTTCGTCATTAACCTATTTAAGTCCACAGCTGATCAGAGAAACCTCTCCAAGAAAGTGCCAGCAAAGTCAGCATAGATTTCTTGTAAGGCTTGCACATACTTACCATGCCGTGCAAGCCGTTTGGTGTGCGCGTTGCCGGTAACCTCGCCCTTGTGACGCTGCTCGCCATCGCTACTCTGTGGGATTTGGTTTCGTCGAATTCGTTTGTTATTACACATAACTTAACTTATTAACCATATTGTAATGTTGCCTTTTTTTCTTTTAATTTTTACAAAAACTTGAAAACAATACGAACAGCGTTCTTTAAAATTAGATACACGATAAAAATATAAATAAACTATAAACAAATAACGCCTGCAGAAATTACAGATTTCTTTTGGAACGACAAAAAAATAACATAAAAAAAATATATCTTACCACGTGCTCGGTTATAAACAAAATCATTGCTAAGAAATATATTCCAGAATTAATACGTGGTGGAATTCGCCTTCCCCTGTACAATAAACTAACTGCGCCTTGCAGTTTTTTTATAGTAATAGTAAGTCTATTATTCAAATTTAATAATATAACACATTTTAAATAAAGAATAAATACAATAAAATTCCTAGCATCCTAAAGCTTTGTGTCTTACACCCAAAGAGCTTTCTGTATAACATAATAAGAAAAAATAATGATGTAAACAAGCAATAAGTCACTACCAACACACGGTCCATAAAAAACTTGTTTACTACTCTTTAAACAATCCTGGAAGTAATTGAGAAACATTTAATTAAAAACATACAGCCGCTACCTCTCTAGACAGAAACAGAAAAAAGGTAATGAAGAACATGTTATCATAATGATTTCACCGTTGTTCTAAATATTTGACATCACCGTTGATTCCTTTAGGATTAGAGGAAAGATGTAACGTTTACATTTGATCTATATATTACTTTAGATTAGAGAGAGACAAAATACTGACATATTTGGGAAAATATTAATATATTTTCTTAATATATATAAATTTAGAAAATATTACAGATTTTCCCTTTGTTGGTAATAAAGGGCAAATTTGTAATATTCTATCAATTAATAACAAATATGGTTACTTAGTATTTTTTACAAATACAGTATCTCTGTTTTTGTTATTAAAAACAAAACTACCAGCTCAAAAGTTTTGAGAAGCTCATTTCCACTGTGTTTTTCGAAACTTATGTACAATTTGTATCGTTGACCTGGGCACATACACGGCGACAAAATATCTCAGATTTTGACCACCAGATCACGATCACCGATACACTATATTTAAGAGCTATATTTTCTTCTCTTTCTTTGACTTCCAAATGAACTCGAAAATAAACTATACATAACAAATAAACTACGTAAGATTTCTAATATAAGCAGAATAAAAAACAAGACACCAGATCTTTTTAGTATTAATTAATTGTTTCTTTGAAAGGTTAAGTAGGATTCCAGTTATAATATTTCCAGAATTGTTATATAAATAAAAGAGAAATGGTAACATGAGAAGAATAAAATAAACTCGTAGCTCGCAAAATGAAACTAGATTTTAGAAACCACCGACTTGTTACACCAACTAAAGAAGAATGTAAATAAGGCATAAATTGTGTTACGCTAAGCTTAGCAGGTGGCTTGGTAACCTCAATACTGTGTTAATAAATATTAAATTTAAAATGTCATTTATTTATTGTTGTATTATTATCATATTCATGCTAGACGAAATAAGTATGCTTTTTTCACCTCCATTGTCTCATCAACCAGCCTGCCCATTCGTGTTCGATTCTACCTATCCCGCAATGAACTGCACGTCAACATTGATATTCCCAACTTGATGAGTGATGATACTACGGTGAACCACTAGGAACCTACATGGCCGGCCCGACTTGATGAGGAGGGTCGGCCCCAGGAAGCCGCTCCGCATCCGGCCCATTGGCTTGGCGAGCCCACTTCGGATGCGGGTCGGTGAACCGTGGGTGAAATATTTGTCTAACCGTTAGGTTTATTACCCACGTTTATTATGGAAAAGACGGCAAACGAGCAAGCGGTTCACCTGATGGTAAGTGATTACCGTCGCCCACATACATCGGCAACACCATAGATGCTGCAGGTGCGTAGCCGGTCTTTAAGGATATTTGGGAGATGGGAGGGAAGAGGAGGGGAATAGGGAGGGGATGTGGGCCTCCGGTTGCCTCACTCACCGAACAAAACGCAGAAGCACAAGATGCCTCTACTTCACGCCGGTATTCTGCGAGCCGTCCCATTCCAGCGGCAGCTAAAGCCGCCGCTTGGCTCTACCACGCTTAAAACCTACGTATAAAAAAGATAAAAAGAGTAAATAATGTGCTGATGTATAGCTGGATTAATAAAACACATTACTAAAATGACATTTTAAAGGCGAGGTTGCCATCGCCGCTGTAACAGTTTCCCCGCAGCCCTCACTGCCCGCCTCTGTCTTTATGTGAACAGAGGTTCTGACAATTTCGTGTGACTGTTGAAAGTAAATAACATAAAATACCGTAAAATTACATACTGAAGTAGTTTTAAAACTTTATATGGTAGTTCAAACAATAAAGTTTATGGATTCTGTGGATGGCAATCATAAGTTACGTGAAGCATTTAGAGAAACTGTTCTTCGGGGATCCAATAATATTACTAGGGTTGAATATGTTAATGGGCGTTGTTATTACTCTGTACGATGTAAACCGTTTTAGAACTGAGCTTAGGAGTAGTCTATTGTTACGACAGTAATTGTTATTTCAATGAAATAGACACTATTGTCATAATATATTCGAGGATAAGAGGTATTAAATTGTGTTGAAAGAGATGATTAGTAATTAATTAACTAATATTTCTATTAAAATAGTTTGAAAGAAAAATTGTGTTTTATCGTAAATATAATACACCGTCCACGTTGAACATCTCTGTGAGGACCTCTGCGAGGTCACAATTCTCCATGTCTTTAATAGGAAAATTTAACCATCGCTGTTCCGGCCTTCCGTTTTACCGTTGACATACCTGATTGACGTCGAGCGTCACATTGTCGATGTGCTCAGGTGATATCCTTCCCAATTATAACCACCGCTGCCGGTTTTCCTGCAGTATATCAGCGATGTACCGTACCAACGTACTCAACGTGCGAGTCTTTAAGTTATTTGCATGAGAAGCTGTGATCAAACAATTCTTGAGTCCGTTAGTCGTTACAGATAATATTTTATATGCATTTTACTATAATCATCATCAAAAGGCAGCCAATAGTCCACTGCTCTTCTAAGTTCCCTTCCCTTTACTCGCTTGGCAGGCGGGCTGGCGATCACCGGTACCAGAGACCTCACACATTAGACGGTCGTCATTGGTCTGCTTATTTATGACCTGGCAATATAATATTTTCATAAATATAAATATAGACTAATTTAATTATTTACAAAGTTAGATAACTCCTAACCTCCAAATATTTATGTAACAATATTCTAGTCTTATAGAACAAATTTCGAACAAGGAGACTTTTGCGTTGGCCTCCAGATGCTACACTAAGTATTAATTTATTTAGCTGGCTTTATTAAAACCGAGTTATTTAGTGCTCTTCATTCTCAGTTCAAATATCATTTATTATGTAATACATAATGTGCTGTGTGCGCTTAATTTTCGCGTGGGCTTGAGAGTACATCAGATATCAGAACCTTATTTGCGTATTTTTGCAAATCGGATATCGTTATCATCAATACGCTCTATAACAAGTCCACTGCTGAACATAGGCCTCACTCAAAGATTGCCACAAAACACGACCCTAAGCCACCTGCATCCATCGACTTCCTCCGCACCATTGTGTACAGACAATAGTTATAAATAAGGCAATGACCTGGCCACATAGGACGACCCCTGCAAGATGGAGAGCAGGTGGCACAATGTTACGGCCAGTCGATGGACTCAGCTCAGGATCGTGCTTTGTTGCAACATTGAGGATTATATGTAGTGCACTTGTGATAGGCTGTAATGATAATGAATGATAATTAAGGTACACAATTGATTTAATATAAGGTTATTGATCAAATAATCACCGATGTATCGATCAATCGCTAAAACTTGTAACAACACTAAGGGTAAGAAAGTTTAACCAAAAAAAAACTTAATGATTAATTTTTGAAACATAACAATTGATTGTTAGAGAAATGAGAACTCTCTTTTACGTTGTATTTTTATTTCAGACCTAAATTAAAACAATTTTTGCGCCATTTATCCACCTTTGTGTACAGCTTTAATGATATTTATATTTATGCGAATCTGGTTTCCAGGAACGCTAATTGAAAACCAAAAGCCCTCGAAGGTCTCTGTATTTGATTGACGGACTAAGAGCTCTACAGTATAGAAAATATTTAAATGAACTGTTTAGCAATGAGTAAATTTTTTATCGACAAAGGAACAAATATTCGCATTTAGACTGTTGTTTATTTGTATCTTACGCGGACAATATGTTTTCTCAAAAACAAAACCTTTTTCTCTGTAGGATTTTTTCTTACATTTATGTGGCGTTACATTTGTGTGACGGAATGTTACTGGGAATAATTTCACCGGAAAAAAAATATACATTAAGAACAATTTATGTAGAAGATGCAAAAACCTGTGTGGTGCAACGAACCAGAAACTCGCAGCCCGGTGGCGACACGCATAAATAGCTTAGTTTGCGCGATCGCGCCAATAAGGACAGAATTAGATAATTCGGGCAACATTATCAAATGCAAAGAGAAGTTAAAAAATGTATTCGCGGTTTATTCGATGTTTTAGGATTATTTGTACTGCCTTTGTAAACCCATGTTCAACCCTTTTTGCTTTTTCTTGGAACGTGTGTCTAATTTTCCTGTAGCTGGTTTTTATTACGTATAGTACAGAATAGGGAACATTCATTTTAAAAAAAAAATTGGCTGCTGTCATCGAACTAGGTTATATACAGCATAAGCATACCGCTTTAACGCAATTAAAAAATGTATTTGGGACTTTGTTTAATTATGTGACTTCTAATTCACTTGCCAACCAGTCAACTGCGGGAAAAAATAAACTGCTCCATTGGGAGAAGGAAAGAAACAAAATGCAAAACATGCAACTGGAAAGAACTGGGAACTATTGAGTTCCCCCCGAAAGGCTTACCGCTTTGTAGAGAGGGGGGACTTCATAGACGTGGGCTTAGTCACCTATGGTGAACTGAAGATATAACTGTATGGCCAGCCGGATTAATGGAGATGCGTGTTGGTGAACTGTGGAGGGATGGTAGGCGTCTTTTAGTTTTTTTTATTGCAATTGGGGCAAAGGAAAATACGAATCACCTGATGGTATGTGATTACTGACGCTCACGTGTATCTGTAACTCCAGAGAAGCTGCAGTTGGGTTGCAGGCCTTGATGAATATTTGCGGAGGCGGTAGAAAAGGGAGAGGAGGTGGAACGCAGAAGCACAAGATGCCTCTACTTCACGCCGGTATTATGCGACGCCACGGTACATGCCGCCCTAAATAATTGTTACTTCGAGTAACAATTATTTAATAATTTAATCATTGTCGGGTTGCGAAATGTTATAAATGTTAACATTAATTGGGTAAGATTATACTTTATAAAAGAGATCTGCGGCCATAAGCTCATGTTCAGCAGAAGTAATAGGCTATTTGGATCATAATAATTTTAGTGGCTTACATACTTTTTAATAAAATATTCATAAAAGCCATAATTAAAAAATCCAAGCTTTTATTTACAAATAGAGAAAAAATATGAGGTATTACGTAAAAATGGAAAGACAAATCTTACGAGCCATATACAATGGGGCTATATAATTTAGTTGAGTAATTGCTAGGGCCAGCATCCGAGTCCATCATCAGGTCAACTGATGTGAGCAAAGGCTCCAAAAATTTATTACGTATTTTGAACCGGAAAGACATGACGAAATCAAGTTAAATTATAGCTTCTAACAATTTAGAATTATAATATTACCTATTTCTGCAGCTGAGCCGCAGTGCAGCTACTGTTGTTCCGTGAAAGAAGACCCAGTACATCCACAGAGGCGCATGTGCACCGGTAGCCTTTATTGTTTAGTTGCAGGTGTCCATGGGCTGGTGGAAGCACTTAACATCAGGTGTTCGCTTGTTTGTTACTTCAATATTATTTAAACAAAAAAAAGCAACATATTTTTTTCAGTAAAACGTGATATTTGCTGTTCTTTGTTCTCACCGCTGTTTGAAGATCGACAATATCACTTTAATGACTTCACTGAGAACGTTCATGAAACGTTCATTTTGTTTTATCGTTTCTGTTGATCTACTTTACGATTTTCATTTCAAAAGGGAGGTAATTTAATATGAAAAGCGAGGCATTAATTTACAAAAAAAATGTAACGAAACATCCGAACAAATTGGGGCGTAACCATAATTGAATTTATGTCATTTTCAGGAAAAAGTTGTAAATGAAACAAATAATAATCCAACGTATCAAATTTATTTTAAAAAAAGTGTAGCCACGACAAAGACAAAGCGAAGATTATTTCCGCTTGTTTATATGATTACATTTATCAGACTTAATCACACCAACGTGGCAATTTACCTTTGCAAAGTATCATATCAAAGATGCCCATTTGCTGTTTTTAAAAACAATCCGTTTTGCCTTGTAAACTTAAAATATTGTGTATAATGATAAAAGTAAAATTATTAATGTAAGATAACTAACTCTCTATTAATGTTTTTGATCTTATCAGTTATTCAATACATTCAAAATCTTCGTGCTCAACAATATTTCGAATACTATAAAGAAAATCATACCGCAATAAATTTTATTAACGTAAACTATAGTCACAGACTGTAAACGTTTCAATGCTGGGCAAAGAGTCCTCTCGATACGTGAAAGGGTGAATACCTCTCAATACAAAAGAGCCTGGTAGGGTCCCCCTCCACATACCTCCAGTACAGTATGTCGGACTTGTAGGTCCTCGAGGTAACATTTTTATTATTTCTTAGACAGTCATCGCCGTCCAACACATGGTAAATTTAGAATTTAAAACGGCAACTTACGATTTCATGCCAATGAACTATCTAGCACCCTGATTCGAAATAAATTATCATTCAAAACCATATATAATTTAACATCACACACAAACACGCACGTATATTTATGTATGAATATATTGTTTTGTCTCCACTGATATAACACACGTGTTGTAGATTCATATGTATTTGAATACTACTACCTTGAATATAGTTATCAGTTCTCACGAAAACTTGAGAGACAATTACAAACCAACTTCATGGTGTCGCTTTTAAGTGTCGGTGTACGCGCGCATCGTAAACATTCACGAAATATAACTTCTATAGTTTGTTTTTAATTATCATAAAAGTGTCATACTCAGAACAACAAGCATCTTTGGTAATCATAAATTTAATTATGCAAATGCACAAACAATTGAAAGCAATTTTCAAGCAGAATGAGGCGCCAGACCATAAATTATCCGTCTTCTCTTAATAAAATCTAGTTTTGCGAGGTTAAAGCAATGTTAAATTATTCCTACTTAAGAAATTTTAAGTATCAGCATTTAATTAAAATTTAACAGTATATGACGACATATTATTTAATTTATATTTTAGAAGTTCCGTCATAAACATCTTTCCGATAGTTTCTTTATTCTTTATTGTACACATTATGATAAATTTACAATTTTAATAATATACAAGATAAACAACTAAGGCGAGCTTAACCCTAAGCTAGTTTTATATGTGTTTAAAATTTCTTAGTATTTTATTGTGAATACCATTAAGTAATATATGATTGTTATCATCGTTACAGCCTGTCACCAGTCCACAACTGAACAAAGGCCTCCCCGAAAGATTGTCACAAAGATCGGTCCTGGCCACCTGTATCCATTGACTTCCCGTATCGCTGTGCGGGTCGTACAATGTGTTTGTACGATGTTGTCACACAGAGTACTCAGCTCACAGAGTCGTACAGTGTACAGAGTCATCTCAGCCATTTCCACTTCAGCTTGTTATTTCTTAATGCTATATGAACAATATACTCGTACAAGATGTATGTATAATGTAGATGTAATATGTCGTATGAACAAACGATACATTGGAGTTATTTAAACCCTTCTATTGAAAAGTTTATCTTTTATCATTATCGTAGTTTACTATTATGACATGCATATGCTTTATTACAATTATATAATATACTATTGTCCTTAAATAAATGGCGCAGAAAGTATGTATTGATAGTTTTTAAAACCCTTTTACTTTATGTAAATTAAACTGTATGTAGCAAGCGAACGATCTGGGTTCACAGCAACATTAAAACTGTTACTAGCAATTTCAATTGTTGAACTTACCACATGCTCGGTGTAAAAGGAAAACAACATGAGGAAACCTACATGCTTTCTTCTTTGCCTAGGAGCCGCCTGGCTACGTTATCCACTAGGTACCACCCTGTTCGCAACCGGTGTGAAAGGTTTACTGAATCGGTATAATTCCTATGAGGCATTCCATCGTAGTCCACAGGAGTGACAAGGCATCTGAAACGTCCTTAGATAGAAGTGCAAACTGCAAGGGAACATAGGCTGCAGTAGTCTCTTAGTATCAGGCGGACTTACCGAGTAGCTCGTTTATTACCCTAATCCAATAAAAGCTAATATGAATAATGTATATTTCAAGGACTTTTGAAGTTTTTGATTTAGAACCCTTTCCGGCTGCATACCCCACTCAAATATTAAGAAGCCTTTGCCCAGTGGAAAGTTCTAAGGCTGCTACTTGTATACTGTTTGTGTTTATTTATTCATGGCAATAAAGAATTAAAGCTTCCCTTACCATGCTTATTTCCTTTATCTTTGTTACGTGGGTTTGGTTCGATATAGAAATGTGTAAGAGGATGGTACCAGTCCACTTAGGCTGAGAAGGAGACTTGCGTCAAGTATATATACACTACTAATAAAAGTGAAAAACTAGCGTAGTTTCTCTGAGTAGGGGGTATGTGATATTAGTAGCTGATTCGCATCTTTGTCCTTACTTTCTATTGTGAGCCTTAATCATCGTAATCATATTTAATAATTAAATTTTAATGGCATTTTTTCGGATTGATTAGTGACGAATTAAACTTATTTTGTGCCTGGTTTCTTCTTAAAATTATTAACAGAGAAGCCAATAGTGCTATAAGATACGGACAATAAAACAACGTTGCAGTTCATATTGAACATATACATAACGCCGCATAACTAGCCATGCGACTATTATGCATTATAGAACACAATAACGTTACTACGTTTTATATGTTTTATACGTTTTATAATAACAACGATATAAACAGAGTGACAGCCAGCTGGCACACATTTGTCTGTCACCTTGATACAAAGTGTTACCCACTATTTGTTTATCAGGACCCCTCCTCGTATCGTAATGAGGATGTTGAACGCTCCCGATGTTGAGTCTAGTCTCCCATCCTCGTCATATTGCTTAATAGGGTTTATTATGGTCGACCCAATCCTGTTCCAGTTCATATGTTTATAGTTTTTAATACCGTGTCGGCTCTTATCTTTGTTCTTCATTTTTTTTCAGTAGACCCTTACAGGAAAATTTATTTGAAAATGATAACTTAGTGAGTGAGTTGAACATTTCTAATACATACAATGCAAATTAAAGGTAATAACTGCAAATTAATAAATATACAGTTTACAGATAAATATTATACTAATAATTATACATACACAAATGTACATACATATGTGTATACATATAAAAATAAATAATTTATATTCAATTAACGCGACGCTAAGTAATGATCTCTCACACGTTTCTTAAATACTTATATAGTTACGGAATCTCTAATGTTAGGCGGTAGCGAGTTCCACGACCTAACTGCGGGGACAGAGAAAGGTTATGAACAAAAATCGGAATTATGAACAGAAAAGATATTGAAAGTTCTGACCTGCATGGCGTATCTGGTTAAGAAGCAAAGGCAAAGTGGTTTCTAAGAAATGAGGGAGAGGAGGGATATGAAATATGCTATAAAGCAGATATATTGATAGAGTATTCTTTCGAAGTCGAATTGAGTGCCACTCGGGATTCTATAGAAACTAAGACTTGGTAAAATTTTTAGAGTTCAAAAGTTAAATGGAACGATAGGTTGTTTTTACCGAATTATTACTGTACCATATAGTACGTATATAGTACGAAGTGCCAATAGCCTAATGGTTAAGGATGTGAACTGCGAAACATGACGTCGCAAGTTCGAGCCCTCTATTCGACTATTGACGAGAGTGGTTCTCAATAATAGTCCAGATTCAATCTCGTATCCATGGAGAGTGTATGGATGATGATTAGTAGTGTGAATAGCACTAGTAGTATATTTTGTCAAAAAAATATTTATCAAGAGTGCAATATCTAAAGTTCTGCCATAATCACTCAATCAGCGTCATTAAATTACTATTCTAGCCTGATGCTTTACGTTGAAAAGAGGAACGAAACCTCCATTGATATGATACCAAACTGTGTAATATGTTAAACGTATGAAGTTAAAAAAAATAATATTATATGATATTGCTAATTCACAATAAACAGAGACATTATATTTAGCGTGTGAAATTTTATTTCAGAACGTCAGCTTTACGTTTGCCTTATAAAGTCAAATGAGTACGATGTTTTACGACGCAGACGAACCCCGCACTTGTTTTGTTCGACATTTTAGAGCTGCAATCTCAGTCTACAAACGGGGACGTGACTTGTTTTTACACTGTAAAGGCTGGCTATATTTCAGATTTGATTTGAAACGAAATGAGAGGTCACATAAGCGTATTTCTGTTTTTGCGGTGTAATCAACATTTTTTTACATAGCTGAACTTTATGCGGCATAAGAAGGCTTGTTAACGTTTACTTAAAAATAAAGTTTCAAAATCTCTCATTAACGGTATAAGGTGGGTGATTTGAAATGTAATAAATAATATTTAAGAAAAATACTCTATTATAATTAATTTCATAGAAAAAAAAATATATATACAAATTTCTAATTGTGAATGTTTTCAACTATGTTTTATTACTATTTTTCTTTGATTAAAGTTGCAAGTAGCAACTCTTCTATTCAAGAAATTAATTAAAATGTTTTGCAAAACTTGTACCGTACAGATAGACACACAAACCAACAGATGCGAGTTTATAACAAATGTCATCCAATTCTTACCTATGTTTATAGTTTTAAGTATCTAACTAGGAAGGATGTAAGTTTAAAGGCGTTTTCGAAAATTGTACCGAACGTACAGGCGGACAATAAAGCGACTTAATAAAAAATTTCCAATCCTTTCAACTTAATCACCGTATATAGGAGGGAATCACATACAGATCAACGTATGAACATTGTATAAAATACCCATGAAGAGTACGAATAGTAAATTTATTGAATTAAATTAATGAATGTAGACCCCATTAAATAGTTTCGGTCCAAAATTTAAAAATGCGAGACAAAGAACGATATTATTTAAATATTTTTTTGAGATTTTTTCCTCTAAAATTCCTTAAAAACAAAAACAAACGTTGTGAAACTTGGCTTGCAGATTATTTTAGAAAAATAACCGTTTTCTTAGCTCTCCAACAATGCGTAACAACTAGGAACTTATTTCAAAGAAACTGAAAAAGAAATTATCGCTAAGGAAGCAGGCGGAAATTCGTTCTAAACTTAAGGTAGTTCTTTAAAATTTCCATAAAATTAATTAAAAACAAAACCCTAAAAAAAAAAAAAAAGTTTCTGCTTATTTGAAATGGATGGCAGAAATTTCGGGCTGTTCATTAATTTATTATAAACATCTTTTCACCGTTCGTGAATAACATATATTTTTAAATGACTTACTTAATTCAATGAGTAATAGTTTTTAAACTTGTATTTTAATACAAGTCAGATTCAGAAAATTTTAATTATTTTAATACGAGTAGACAGATAGTTATAAAACTCTTTGTTGCAGCATTAAATATTTATTTATTTAACAGGAGTATTCATTATATTTAATGCTTCTGCGTTTCGTTCGGTAAGTGAGGTACCGGAGTTCACTCCCACTCCCCATTCCACTCGTTATCCTCCCTCCCATCTCCCAAATATCCTTAAAGGCCAGCAACGCAGCTCCTCAGGAGGAGCTACAGCTGCGTACATTTGCAACACAGCTATGTGGACGATGTTAATCACTTACAATCAGGTGAACCTATTGCTCGTTTGCCGCCTTTCCCATAAAAAAAAACTTTTTTCCTCTTTTTCGTCCGTTTTCTACTACAGAACTCACCACTGAATTGTCCTAACTCGCTTCAGTGCTCCTTATATAGACTTTTTTTGATTTAGAATGGCGATCGTATTTTTATTTTCATTGAATAAAATATGTTCATATTGCAACCAGTGTGCAGACACCGTTATTTATGTACCAAAGAGTTACGTTAACATCGACTGGTAATGTATAAAACATTATTCCTTTTGTCTTATCGTTCGAAGACGTAAGAGTTGGCAATAACTTATCGGATAATTGTGACACGATATTCGTTAAATACAAGGGAATTAATGTATCGATTAAGATGATTCTAATTTAATCTGAAAGGATTTACTTGCAGTAATGTCTGTGATCTTTCCGTGTACCCTAAAGTGTCTCCGTGATCTTACGGACAGTAAGGACGAGGAAGCTGAAGTGGCATTGGGGCCACCACTTTACTCACAGAACTGACAACCGTTGAGGAATAAAGATGAAGAAGAATAAACATCTTCTTCATCAGTCTTCAAAAGTTAAAAAAGAACATTGGCCTCTCCATGTAGAAGGATTTGCGTGTTCTAAATGGAAGAATGAGATGGTGATGAACCACCTCTAGAAATACCTCTCATTTACGAGTAAGATTGGCATCAGGCATGTTTACGCTCGAATAAACGACAAATTCGTACTCAAAGTGAAATGTCAAAGCAGATGCGAAAGCAAACATTTTGCGCGATTTAGGAACAAGTTTCTCCTTTGATTAAATAAGAATAGTTGACAGTAAAATAAAACATAGCATTTATATCTATTCATTATACATATCAGGAGACATTCACATTGCCAGACTGTGCTACGCGACAATTTTGTAGTAACAAATATAGTATATAAATTATTATAAAATTGTGAAAAGCTATGTCTGTACATTAAACACATTTAAATAAAACCTTTATATTTAAAAAATATTGTTTAGATCGAAGATTTGGTATAAGATTTAATAATAAGTAATGGTTAGAATACAACAACATTATAGTTTTCAAAAAAAACTCATAGGCTAATGCTGGTTGGGCGTACCAAACGCGGATTAAAACGCGAGCTAAAGCCAAATTTGGATTTTTTGTCCGTTTGTCTGTTTATCAGTTTGTTCAAGCATCACGCAAAAGCTACTGGAACGATTGGAAAAAGGTTTATACTGTTCGAAAGCTTATGACTCAAAATTCCTTTAATCCCAGAAAATATAATAAGTAATAGCTAGAATGGGATCCATCCACCACAAAAACCATTTAAATATTATATTCATAGTTCGGAACTATACACGGTACACTACAGACAATAGATACAGGTACACAGATTATACGCGAATAAAATCGCAGCCAAATGCTAGTTATTCGTAAATTTGTCTCCTTTTATTTATTTTTTCTTTAGCAGCATATGTATGTCAATAGGTCCACCTTTGTATTGATTTAAGAGATTGAGAGAGAAAGAGATGCTGCTCTCCATTTTTCGCCGTTAGTTGATCGGTGGGTGCACCGCGTGCAGGTGAGGCTGACATTTGTTATTCTTTCTTATACTCTTTTCCTTTAAAAGACATCTAAAGAGTTGCTGCCCACAACCCTCCTGGATAATTTGGCTTGAATATGGTTATCCTATCATCTGTGGTAATCGAAGAGAAATTTCCTGAATTTCCCTAAGTCGACATATACGATACCCGAATTCATTACTTCGTTGCTAAATTTCCTAACGATAGCTTTACAGAGTAGTATAGGCACGTCACAGCCGCTAATTGGCAGAAGAAATTTCAATACATTCCCCCATACAACGTTAAACCTCCTGAAATCAAATAAAATCGCGTAACTTTTTCAACTTTAATGCATTCTAAGGAGTAGTCAGCTATTCATTGTTCTACAATGTAATTAATATGCTTAAACGTTTAACATTAATCTTTAAAAAGTTTTGTCCATGTACTTATGAGTTTTCTTGGTCGCTTGAATGAACAATAAAGACAGCCCTATTTAATTTACGCAGTACCGTAAGCTCACTTGTGCTACTTCTGGAACTTTCCCCTAACTGATTACCGGTTTGAATGGTTGTCAGACGCAGTGATCTACGAACTACGAACGAAACTGAATATTAATATTCCTGAAATCACCTCTTACTGCCGTTTTTTTTTTGATAACACTAAACTATATATTTTTTACAGAATAATAAATTTGCTAGTATCTTTCAATTTTAAAACTTTCTCATTATTAAAACATATACGCTATAATATAGGTATTGATACTAATCAGTAATCTTTGATACATATGAAATGAAATGAAATGAAATGAAATGAAATGAAATGAAATGAAATGAAATGAAATGAAATGAAATGAAATGAAATGAAATGAAATGAAATGAAATGAAATGAAATGAAATGAAATGAAATGAAATGAAATGAAATGAAATGAAATGAAATGAAATGAAATGAAATGAAATGAAATGAAATGAAATGAAATGAAATGAAATGAAATGAAATGAAATGAAATGAAATGAAATGAAATGAAATGAAATGAAATGAAATGAAATGAAATGAAATGAAATGAAATGAAATGAAATGAAATGAAATGAAATGAAATGAAATGAAATGAAATGAAATGAAATGAAATGAAATGAAATGAAATGAAATGAAATGAAATGAAATGAAATGAAATGAAATGAAATGAAATGAAATGAAATGAAATGAAATGAAATGAAATGAAATGAAATGAAATGAAATGAAATGAAATGAAATGAAATGAAATGAAATGAAATGAAATGAAATGAAATGAAATGAAATGAAATGAAATGAAATGAAATGAAATGAAATGAAATGAAATGAAATGAAATGAAATGAAATGAAATGAAATGAAATGAAATGAAATGAAATGAAATGAAATGAAATGAAATGAAATGAAATGAAATGAAATGAAATGAAATGAAATGAAATGAAATGAAATGAAATGAAATGAAATGAAATGAAATGAAATGAAATGAAATGAAATGAAATGAAATGAAATGAAATGAAATGAAATGAAATGAAATGAAATGAAATGAAATGAAATGAAATGAAATGAAATGAAATGAAATGAAATGAAATGAAATGAAATGAAATGAAATGAAATGAAATGAAATGAAATGAAATGAAATGAAATGAAATGAAATGAAATGAAATGAAATGAAATGAAATGAAATGAAATGAAATGAAATGAAATGAAATGAAATGAAATGAAATGAAATGAAATGAAATGAAATGAAATGAAATGAAATGAAATGAAATGAAATGAAATGAAATGAAATGAAATGAAATGAAATGAAATGAAATGAAATGAAATGAAATGAAATGAAATGAAATGAAATGAAATGAAATGAAATGAAATGAAATGAAATGAAATGAAATGAAATGAAATGAAATGAAATGAAATGAAATGAAATGAAATGAAATGAAATGAAATGAAAATACACTTTATTGTACACCAATAGCAAAAATAGGAAAATAAATAAATAAAAGAACACAAAGCTACAATTGGCGGCCTTATCGCTTAGAAGCGATCTCTACCAGGCAACCATTTTGCAGAGGAAATAATGACCAGTGAGCAAGGGTCAAGGGTGTACGCAAGTTACACAGAAGTGAAAATATAATGTAATAAATATATATTGATATATACACAAACATATATATATATATATATATATATATATATATATATATACAGACTAACATATACTGATATATCTAAATAAATACACAACATATACCCATACATATACAGGAACATAAAGAGTAAAAATAAATAATATAATATAAGAGCCATACGACGCAAGGAAAAGTAAGTGTTAAAGGATAAACAGATAACGAGAGCTGAAGGAATAATTATTTAGGAGGAAGGAAGTGCGCTTTGATCAGCCTTTAAAAGTATCTAGGATTGCGCACGCTTTATATGAAGTGGTAGGGAGTTCCAAAGCCTAACAGCTTCAATGGAAAAGGATTTAGAATAGAAGGAAGTGTTATGGGATGGAATTTTAAAGTAAGGTTATTGTCAGAGCGAAGAGATCGACAGTGAGTATCCCCAAGAAACTCAAACCGCTCTTAAGGTAAGGAGGGCGCGTCCGTTACCATTTTCTATGTTTGAATTCCAAGCAGAGTGCTTGCTATTTAAATCTCCTGGAGCCTTACGGAGTCTAAGGTCGCGGATAATTTCCTTGACCTCTTTTATTGAGCTTGGCGGCAGTGGATCACCCGTCGGTGGCAGCGTGGTTTTTCTCCTGACTTCATCATCCACCTTTGAAGGTGGACTGGGTCGGTCGGCTGAGAGCCCGGTGAGCACTGAAGCTCTAGGCTGTCGGCTAAGCATTCAGCCTTTTCCTTGTCATCGAATGCTGTCTGACCATTGAGCTGATCAGAGGAGGCATTGACGCGACCGTTTCGGATTTTAGGCACTCGCCAGCCGCCAGTAGGCGGTGTGAGATGGCGAGATGTCTTCCATCAGGTGGTCCCATCTTTGGCCCCTGAGATCAGCCATGCGCTCTTGACCTCTCTTGAGGTGGCGCAATCTGACTCTGTTATCGTCAGACCTGTGTCGGTCGAACGCTCTAGTGGCGGCATTCTTCTCTCAGTAGTCGTCTGAGTTCCTCCGGCAGTTCGAAACGGCGATCGTTCGCTATTCTGATCTGCCTTGAGGATGCTCTGACGGCCGCTTTGATGTGAGAGGTAAGATGATCTACGGCTGCTAAGGCCGTTTCTTTGCTATCTATTTCATCGGGGATGTGGGCTAGCTCCGAGAGTTTGTAGACTCGAGATGCTTCTCGAGCTTACGCCAGTCCGTAACGATTTTAGTCCTAGTGACTTCAGCGTGAGGCTGTCCTAGCAACATGATGACCGGACGATGGTCAGAATGGAGTTCATGGTGCACTTCTATAGAATGCAACGGTAAAGTTACGTTCCTTAGTAGCGCAATGTCTAAGATGTCTGGGGTGTGATTACCCTGCATAGGTATCCTAGTCGCTTCTAGGGACCTATAATATCTATATTGAGGTTAAGGCTATGGGTAAGGAGGGCGCGTCCGTTACCATTTTCTATGTTTGAATTCCAAGCAGAGTGCTTGCTATTTAAATCTCCTGCAATGATCACCGAGTCGCTCAATTTTAGCAGTGCCTCGATGTCGCCCTTTACTATCTTTTGCGCGGAGGGAGATATGCAGATATCACTGTGATGGGCTGATGGCCGGTCATAGCGATTCTGCAGGCTGATGCCTCTATGTTTTCTAGGGAGGTACTTCTATCGACACACAGTGAAGAGAAGTTTTATAGTAGATCAATGTACCGCCCCGCGAGTGGGGCGGTCATTCCTAACTATGCGATAGTTAGCTATCTTGGGGTCTCGGATGCTAGACGAGCAAGGTCTCTTGTACTAGCAGAACATCTGTTTGATATTTATTTAACAGGAGTATTCATTATATTTAATGCTTCTGTGTTTCTGTTCGGTAAGTGAGGTACCGGAGTTCACTCCCACTCCCCATTCCACTCGTTATCCTCCCTCCCATCTCCCAAATATCCTTAAAGGTTGGCAACGCAGCTCCTCAGGCGGAGCTACAGCTGCGTACATTTGCAACACAGCTATGTGGACGATGTTTATCACTTACAATCAGGTGAATCTATTGCTCGTTTGCCGCCTTTCCCATAAAAAACTTTTTCCTCTTTTTTCGTCCGTTTTCATTACAGAACTCACCACTGAATTGTCCTAACCCGCTTCAGTGCTCCTTATATAGACTTTTTGATTTAGAATGGCGATCGTATTTTTATTTTCATTGAATAAAATATGCTCATATTGCAACCAGTGTGCAGACACCCTTATTTATGTACCAAAGAGTTACGTTAACATCGACTGGTAATGTATAAAACATTATTCCTTTTGTCTTATCGTTCGAAGCCGTAAGAGTTGGCAATAACTTATCGGGTAATTGTGACACGATATTCGTTAAATACAAGGGAATTAATGTATCGATTAAGATGATTCTAATTTAATCTGAAAGGATTTACTTGCAGTAATGTCTGTGATCTTTCCGTGTACCCTAAAGTGTCTCCGTGATCTTACGGACAGTAAGGACGAGGAAGCTGAAGTGGCATTGGGCCCACCACTTTACTCACAGAACTGACAACTGTTGAGGAATAAAGATGAAGAAGAATAAGCATCTTCTTCATCAGTCTTCAAAAGTTTAAAAGAACATTGGCCTCCATGTAGAAGGATTTGCGTGTTCTAAATGGAAGAATGAGATGGTGGATGAACCACCCCAGAAATACCTCACATTTACGAGTAAGATTGGCATCAGGCATGTTTACGCTCGAATAAACGACAAATTCGTACTCAAAGTGAAATGTCAAAGCAGATGCGAAAGCAAACATTTTGCGCGATTTAGGAACAAGTTTCTCCTTTGATTAAATAAGAATAGTTGACAGTAAAATAAAACATAGCATTTATATCTATTCATTATACATATCATTCACATTGGCAGACTGTGTTACGCGACAATTTTGTAGTAACAAATACAGTATACATATTATTATAAAATTGTGAAAAGCTATGTCTGTACATTAAACACATTTAAATAAAACCTTTATATTAAAAAATATTGTTTAGATCGAAGATTTAATAATAAGTAATGGTTAGAATACAACAACATTATAGTTTTCAAAAAACTCATAGGCTAATGCTGGTTGGGCGTACCAAACGCGGATTAAAACGCGAGCTAAAGCCAAATTTGGATTTTTTGTCCGTTTGTCTGTTTATCAGTTTGTTCAAGCATCACGCAAAAGCTACTGGAACGATTGGAAAAAGGTTTATACTGTTCGAAAGCTTATGACTCAAAATAAAAACTTGATTCCTTTAATCCCAGAAAATATAATAAGTAATAGCTAGAATGGGATCCATCCACCACAAAACCATTTAAATATTATATTCATAGTTCGGAATTATACACGGTACACTACAGACACTAGATACAGGTACACAGATTATACGCGAATAAAAATCGCAGCCAAATGCTAGTTATTTGTAAATTTGTCTCCTTTTATTTATTTTTTCTTTAGCAGCATATGTATGTCAATAGGTCCACCTTTGTATTGATTTAAGAGATTGAGAGAGAAAGAGATGCTGCTCTCCATTTTTCGCCGTTAGTTGATCGGTGGGTGCACCGCGTGCAGGTGAGGCTGACATTTGTTATTCTTTCTTATACTCTTTTCTTTAAAAGACATCTAAAGAGTTGCTGCCCACAACCCTCCTGGATAATTTGGCTTGAATATGGTTATCCTATCATCTGTGGTAATCGAAGAGAAATTTCCTGAATTTCCTAAGTCGACATATACGATCCCCGAATTCATTACTTCGTTGCTAAATTTCCTAACGATAGCATTACAGAGTAGTATAGGCACGTCACAGCCGCTAATTGGCAGGAGAAATTTCAATACATTCCCCCATACAACGTTAAACCTCCTGAAATCAAATAAAATCGCGTAACTTTTCAACTTTAATGCATTCTAAGGAGTAGTCAGCTATTCATTGTTCTACAAAATGTATTTAATATGCTTAAACGTTTATCATTAATCTATAAAAGTTTTGTCCGTGTACTTATGAGTTTTCTTGGTCGCTTGAATGAACAATAAAGACAGCCCTATTTAATTTACGCAGTACCGTAAGCTCACTTGTGCTACTTCTGGAACTTTCCCCAACTGATTACCGGTTTGAATGGTTGTCAGACGCAGTGGTCTACGAACTACGAACGAAACTGAATATTAATATTCCTGAACAATTTTCAATGCTGTTTTTTTGATAACACTAAACTATATATTTTTAAAGAATAATAAATTTGCTAGTACCTTTCAATTTTAAAACTTTCTCATTATTAAAACATATACGCTATAATATAGGTATTGATACTAATCAATAATCTTTGATACATATGTTAATATGATCAGATAAAATATTAACAAATTTATCTAATTTTGCATGTATTCTATTTTCGTAAATCTTGATTTAATGAATTAAAATTTGCTTACACCATTCTATGGTAGGCTATAATGTTGGTATTATTTATAATAGTGTTGATTTTAACTTTTAACATAATCACCTTGACAAGAAAATATATTATAATTTGTCCATTGTAACATGCAACAAAATACATACATACTCACGCCTGCTAGTCACAGAGGAAAGAAAAGAATACGAAATTCCATTTAGATCGACTCTAGTAGCAAAACCAGCTACCACAACCGATTTATCGCCTCTACGGTAGATAGAACGAGAAGGTTAAGCCTCGTCGCCGAATTTAGTCCCGGAGATTGCTTTTAAACGACTCTTATGACATCCACTGAATTTTTTTTTGCTAGTCTCTACAAACACGTCGTATGTTTAAATACCCTAAGACTAATACGGCAAGAAGATTAGTTATCAAAAGTTAGTAAAACAAATAAATATTTTAAACAAATACAAGAGATATCTGTTTTATTATGCCCGAGCATTACTAAGTATCATTCATATATTTTGTACTAACGTGAGGTTTAGATCAATGATTTCAATTTAATAAAGAGAGAGATGAATGTTACAGTCTAAGCGCTAACAGCCTATTAGTTCAGAGTGCGAAATACGAAACACTACGCCGCAGGGTTGAATCCGCCATTCGACTATTGTCATAAACCACAAGCTCTTGGGCAGAAGAGAATGGTTAACAGGATAACTAATAATTCCTTAATTAAAAAGCTCTCGTGGGCTCTTAATTAATAATTTACTCAATTCGGCGGTAGTCAGGGTCTAAGTTTGTGGTGTGGGTTGTGGACGATGAATGAGGCAAAGTAGTTTCAACCCACTTTGCACCAGAGCTTATTTGTGACACGGTGCTGAGCTTTCGCCGTCTCCAACGACAGAAATAGAACATAAGTTTCGAAAAATTCATTAGTTTTCGAGTGCTCCGCATAGGGTATCTAACTTAGCTCTCTTGATTCGAAGGTAAATCTCCTAACCACTTGTGGTCAGTGAGCAGGCATATTTTTACCTTAATATTTACCTCTAAAATTCCTGAGATGGTGGTACTTTATATTGACCATCCGAATTGATTGGCTTAGTCCCTCACGTGTCGACTCATCAAAAAAAGTAGGAGAGTCATTCTTCTCACGTTTTAGTTTGTAGACTAACACTGGACTTGAGAACGGAGAACACATAACGATTCGTCTGCGTCATGAAACGTCGTGCACAGACTGTGTTGTAGAACAAGCGAAAACCTGACATTCTAAAGCAAATTTTCTCGGTAAATAAAATGTAATTTCGTTTCAAAATGTGCGCATATGGACTTTTATTTGATATTAAAACATTGTTAGATATTCTTTTTCCGTTTATACTATTCGTATTAGAGTCGGGTGGCATAGTGGTTAGTATACCTAACTGCTAAACCATGGATCCAAAGTACGAAACCCGGTCAATATTTGTGGAGAACATAAATTATTGTTCCTCGTATCTGGCTTGTTGTGTTCCGTCCCCTGACTCTGTCGCTTTCCTCCGGTCTTATCGCACAAGCGAGCGAGGAAGCTAAAAAAGAGCTCTATTTTTTACACAGTTGACAACTGCATCACTAATTGTAATACTCGTAAATATTACAAACAGTGATTACAATTAGATTTATATAAAAACACCAACAGTTGATCGCTTGCCGTCCATAGACGATTTTCCCAAAGTCACCTCTCTGGAATTGGTGATTGCAGCACTTAAAATTGCTATTAACAATTTTGCATTGCAGCGCCGGTACTCTCGCATCAGAGATGCTGTCCTCCATCACTTATCTGTGTGATTTCTGCCATCTGTCGTGTCACCAGAGTACACGTTAGTCCAAAGCGTTTATGAAAAAGTTGGTATATAGCAAAGCGAGCGATCAACGTAGCCAAGCTTTGCCTCTTCGGAAGATAGAAAGGGAAAGGGGAAGAGCCAAATCTTTCATTACAATCTTTTAAATTTGCTAATAATTGTCATGAAATAAATTTCTAAAATCATAACTGCTGAACGAAAATAAAGGTAACCAAGACATAGCATTCCTTTTTTTTAGATTATAAAACTGGATTTCTATATAATGCTGTTTTAACTAATAAAATTAGTTGTAACACCTTGTGTCTCGTCGCCATTATGCACATTCAATTTGTAACGTAAAATAAATGAAGCTACTAAATTTTAATAGCTTTTATTTAAATGTTATGATTTTCATGAATACATACAGTTGAACTGTAGTAGCTTAATGGTCAGAGCGCGCCCTTCGATTTCATTGTTCGCGTGTGTGCGAGAATACCGGCACTGCGCTCACCGATCCGCTTGCATGGTAAGCGTATGGGCAAACTGTGTGTATTTCCTGACGTGGGTTTCGCTCACCCCAGACCAACGGGTAAATTAAGCTCTTAAAATTGCTATTTATAATAGGAGTGATACTGAAACTAGGGAGCAAACACAGGTCAATCGTCCTCTATGAAACTAAAGTGAAAAAAATAAAAACGTGTATCAGAATGTTTTACGTTTTTAGATGTTAAATAAAAAACAAAATATCAATTAAATCTCGTTTTATTAGATTTTATTAGAGCAATGCTCTTTAAATTAACATTAAATAAAACGAGATTTAATTGATATTTTGTTTTTTATTTAACATCTAAAAACGAAAATCATTCTGAGACAACCTTTATATATTAGCTGGGTAATTTGAGTAACATAATTTACATACGTAAAATTTAGACGCACTCTCTTAGATCGCAGTCCGTTCTATGTATATTTGCTTAAAACCTCTAAACTTAAGACGATGCCAATGGGGTTTTCACCATTATTCATAAAACTTCATCAGGAAGGTTTGTTTTAAGTTGTTCACATTCATATTACTGATCTGGTCGTGTAAAGCGGGCACGGTTCGTTAGAATATTTATTTAAAAATTTATGTTATAAATGTTTGTCTCTTCTTGTAATATTCAAATTCAAAGAGAACCTTTAACTTTTTACATCTGTTACAAACCCTTTTATAAACACTTTTTCGTGCTTGTATATAAAGAATATAAAGATCCTACAATTTTAAAAAAGGTTGTATTTGAAGTTCAAATATCATGAAAAATATAAAAAAAAATTAAAGGTTATTTTTGTATATCCAGTTTACATATTTACTGCCTCGTAAAAACTCAAATAACATCTGTCGCAACACTTTTCAAACCCATTCCAACTTTTTAATTCTTTGTAGTACAAAAAAAATATATTTTCTTGTAGTGTAGGACCATTTTATTACCTCGTAAAATATTTTAATGCTTTTTTCACTACAAGAAGATGTGTCGTAATTTTTCAATCGCTGCCCAGCCGAGTGAGCCTCTAAATCGAAGTTGGACTAACCATAATAAATACTCCCCCTCTAACTGGTTTCCGACTTGTCGTGGCGGTGGGGCTTATTAGCTGTGGCTTACATGGCCGGACTGACTAAGCGGGCCGGGTTGGTCGTGGTGGCTACTCTCAGTGAGCTTAAGAAGCCCATTCCGGATGAGTTTTGATGAACTGTGGAGGGAGGATTGGCGTCATTGTTTTGCACCACAAACTCTAGCCTGCGCAGACACGAAGGTGGAGTCGAGAAGGAGAAGGAGTTGCAAAGTTTTTGTTATTTAGGTATTGCGATACGCCATTCTCCATATCTTCCGCAACTTGGTGGAGGCCGCACCGCTGATACAACAGTGGTGGTGCAGCAAGGGGTAGGAGTTTCAAGAGCAGCGGAGCAACAGACCCAATCCACCGTTGGGACCCGGAAGGGCTGGTGCTTCTTAGTGCTTGCCTACCTGACCCCCTAGCCTCCGGGTGGCGGAGATGGGAAGGTCCATTTCTTACGTGGGATTGGAAGCCGTGAAAATGAAGGAAAAATATAAAGGCCACTCTATCATGTTTTTATAGGATCTGCCTTCGTATTAGGAGACCCGAGTTCTTTTTCATTAGGTTTGTAACCAAAGACTATTTTTGAGAATTATTTTTATATTTTTCATGCTTGGCCTGAACGCTAAGTAGGCGACAAGCTCACCACTTGCCACGTGGATTCAAATTTAGCACTAGTAAAAAGTTAGTTGATTCGACTAAAATTATTTTCTAGATTTCTAACCGTCATGACCATTATTGGGTAAACGGTCGCGAGAGCTAATATTTTTTCTCTCGATCATTAAGCCAGCAGTAACATTAAATCAAGACACTGTATCTTCTTTGATCCTTGTTTAAAAATATCGTAAGGATTGCAGACAGATAAAGATGCTTAAACTGGCAATAACCGTTTATCGCAAGGAGATTTTATTTTAGGATCTATTCTAACTAGATCTATTGAACTGTTTATTTCTTTAATGTCTATTAACAATAATTAAAGTGGAATATAATTTCAAAAAGATTCTTTGTAAACATAAACGAATAAGAAATTACTCCGTAGCTCATATTTTTGACAACCAGTAAGCTTCAATTTTATTCGTCTTTGATATAAGATAAGATGATACAGAAAATGCCACTTCACACCGGTCCGTGACTCTCGTAAAAAAAATTTAGTATTAAGATACTATAATAACTACTATTATATACTTGTAGGAATAAGATACCCATAATGGTGACAAGCAGCAGCATCTAGAAGAAAAGGCATTTTTACTGCAGTCGCATTAGTCGCAGTAAAAATATCTAAGAAAACCACCGTTAAAATGTCCAGACAGCTACTACCAATTGTTTTTTTTTTATTTGAGTACAATCTACGTTTATAAGTGTAAATAGAAAATAGAGTAAATATTACCTCGTAATATTTAATTCATGACATACAGTTGATAATTTTTTTTTATGAAAATACGTATTATAACATAAAAACTATAAAGTATAAATTGGTGCAACCTGTATATGATGGGCTAGAAAAAGCTCACTTTTGGAAATAGGCGAATTCCTCACCTTGTTTTCTTTCAACGCGTGCTTGTCAGGGTTAATTAATACTTTAAAATTAAACTAATAATTTTAGCGATACAGGCACCTAACCCAGCTCATTTGGATGCCATGAAATTCGAAGCGACCGCCCAGTCTCAGAGCTACAACGCTAATGTACAAACTTTCATTCATGAACATACAGAAGCGAGATTGCCCGCAGATTTGATAACCGTTGAGGAAGAAAGTTTCCGAGTGGCAAACTCGTACAGGGAAATGTAATGTAGGAAGTACTCGCAACACTTTACAGATCGATACTTTAATCTGTAAAGTGTTGCGAGAAGTCGATGATCGCAAGTGGAAACCGTGCTTTTATACAAACTTCGGCCAATGTTCAATAATGAATATGTGACACGCTGTAATGACGATGATAATGAAGATATAAACATGGTCCTTACATTTACGTATGCTATATGTACCTACTATGGTACATACGAATGAGAAAACTTTCCCTGTACACGTTTTAGCGGAGGATGAAAATGCTTAACTAACAAAATAAATCGTAGAGAAGTAACGGCAATTGTGTCTTTAAGCAGCTTTAGAAAGTTGTTAAGTGTCTCCAACACGTACGATACTTTAAAACCTGGATCTAAGGAGACACTTTGTGTAATTTGATTGAGAGGATGACTCAAAGTGGCTTCTACCTTAATTCTCGAGCTTTGATTTACGGGTTAGTTTAAAAATAAAGTTTAAGAGTTTATCTGGGATAAAACGCTTGAATAAATGTTAGAAATTTAAAGTAAAAAATAATTTTTGTGAGTGTACATGCTTTACAAAAAAAATATTGTTGAGTTTAATTTTCTTCTTTCGGAACTGATAGTATTTTATAAATATGTCTTTATTTTTTTTTATTGGAATGGGTTTGACATAGACATAGACAAGCTGACAGTCTACCTGATGGTAAGCAGTTACTGCAGCCTATGGACACCAGCAAGCAACTTGATGACTAAGTTGAAATGACTCACAGCCTGTATTGGCCATCTATACTTTCCAACTGGACACAACCGTCACTGCACTGATGATTGGTGGCTGAAATGTGTAATTGGTTGGTACCTAACTAGAGAAGGAGTACCACACAAATTCATTTCAATATTTATTGTATATAATAATTAACAAATATATATAACGTAATAAATCTGAACGAAGTTTACTTTTTCCAATATTTTTGGAGAAAAGTACAGGAAGCTATTATGACTGATACTAAAGTCAAATAATTTTATTGAATTTCTGTCTGACTATCTTTCTCTATGGTCCCGTTATACGTAAAATCTACAGGACGCAAATACGTAAAATTTAGTATGCATGTATTTTATGACTGGTCAACATATGAGTAATATGGACTTTTATCCGATTACGATGATGTGAAAAGGAGGGTTAACTATTTTTTATACTTACTGCATGACTTTTGACAAATCATTTAGTTATATAAATATCTAGATTAGTAACATACAGAAATCAAATAAATAAAATACATTTCCAATTTCAAGCAACTAAATGAGAACCAAAAATTACTCAAAACCTCTCAAAAATCTATTTAGTAAACAGGTAGGATATTAGAATCAACTATACATATAAAAAAAAAATTTTAGGATAAAAGAAATTGAAAATTGTATAGTCGTTCGTTAAAAAAACAATCTTGTCTTGGCGTAACTGCCTTTGTAAAGGTTCTTCAAAACTTTTCAAGAGACGATTTAAGAGTTTGTAAAACTAACAGTAGCTTTTAGCATAAAGTTATAAATTAGGGCGGCGTAGATCGAGTGTATTCAGTGAATTTATTATTTGAACTTGGTTTAGCAAAATAAAAGCCTAAACGTTCAAAATCTTGAGATTGTGATCTAATTTTAAAAATCTTGTTAATTAGACGGCCCAATAGCCTAGTAGGTTGTGAAATTGCCTTCGGTGTTGAGGGTTGCGGGTGTGAATCCCGTTAGGGGCAAACATTTCTATGACGAATATAAATGTTTGTACCAAAGCCATGAATGTTTATATATGTATAATATTATTATTTATCTGAGAAGAAATGTCTTCTTTGACATGGAGGCAGTTTAAATACAAATGCAAATGGACGAATACCCAGACCCAGAATAATTTTAGTTTCGTGCAGGAATCGAACCCGCGACCCACAGCGCCGCAGCTAAAGGATTGGCCACCACGCCACCGAGCCGTCTTTATTCTCGTTATTTATATAGCTTTCTTATTACCATACAGTTATCAAGTCACAGGGAATCCGTGTCTGTGACTGTGATGACTGACCAAATGACAATGGATCTGGACAAATGGTCTGTAATGGGAGGCGGTTGTGGCTGTCATTTAGAAATATATTTTAAATATATACCCGTTTGGCTACGCGATGTTACACCGAATAGAAATCTGTAATCTCTCATAAATCAATAATAAACATAAGTTTTACTTTCTAATTTAATTTCCTTTTCTAATATCTTACCCTACGTAAGGCTATCAATAATGTCATTGATTGTCCATATTTACTCTCTAGACTGCAATTTCGAACACCAATTAAGTCAGTAAGATTTTCTCCTTCCTTCCTTCGTGTTGTCCCTTTTTGTACCAAAATGTTTCGTACGAATATAGGATTTAATGCACCCCTAAATAAAATGATTAGAAAATATAATGAATTTCTCATATAAAAAGTGGAAGTGGACATTCTTTCAACTAAAATTTATGATCTTAGAACTAAAATCCGGAGGGCATTACACTATAATTTAGAGAAGAAAATCGTAGATTACTTAATGATTAATTTGTCTTCATTTTAATTATTAATCCTTCTTTGTATGTTTTATTTCACCGAATATTGTTGTCTAGTTATAATTTCATATATGGTTACATATATAACTCACTATAGTGTAATTTTAGGTAATAAATCTGAATAATATTAATAATCATTTAACTGTACTTGACTGTATCTGGCTTTTGGTGATTGTCGTTAAGGAAGCACATTTATATTTAGTGGATATTGATATTGTTTAGATCGGTTTGCAGCAAACAATATCCTTGTAAGCGTAGAAAAACAAAATGTTTGCAGTTTAGTTCGTGGCAGAGCCAAGCGCGGCTTTTGCTGCTGCTGGAATGGGCTGGCTCGGCCGTGACCGTACTACGACCACGCAGAATACCGGCGTTAAGTAGAGTGTGCTTCTACGTTTCATTTGGTGAGTGGGATAACCGGAGGTCCACTCCTCCCCCATCCTCAACACCATCATCCCTCCCAACCAGCAAATATTATTTAAAGTTGACAACGCACCTGCAGTTCCTCTTGTGTTGCAGGTGTAAGTGGGCGACGGTAATCACTTACCATCAGGGTAGCCCCTTGCTGGTTTGCCTGCTTTCCCATAAAAAAAAAAAGTTTGGACTATTTAGTTCGCCGTATAATGTAAATCATTTACAAAATTTTAATTTAGATTTCGAAAGCTCGATGGTATTTCTCAAAATCTTTTTTGAAATTGTCTCGAAGTTTATCTATATGTGTTTAAGTTAGCTCTCGAAACTTTTAGAGTAGACTGATGGAGCAACAGCTGAATTAGTCCACTTTGCTTACTTCCTCAGTATCGTATAACGTAGTAACCACAATCCTACGGTGTATTACTGTGGGGATCTGCAGCCGGCAATATTAATTTTGCAAAAGCAAGGCCTCGCGCGACGCTAAGCGGCCTTTTCAAGGAGAATTGAACTTGAATTGAAAAGAGATTTGAACATTTCTGTCGTTGTTTGTCTTTAAAAACAGTATGTACGTACGGAAAAATATAAAATTATTTAATTAAAAAACGGACGGCTCTTTGTAAATCGAGCCGAGTTCATAAATTTGGATTGGCTAAAACTAAAAAATATTTTCTTAGTAAAGGCTCGTAATTTTACAATAAAATCTCTAAAAATATAATGGAACAATCTGACATAAAATTCAAATAACTTGTAAAAAAAACGTTGTTAAAGAGTGTCTATTATAAAATAGATCAATATATAAGGGACAATGATGCTAGGAAATAATTCTTAGTCCACACTTTCAAGTCTACAAATATATAATAAAAATTTACTTAAAAAATATTATAATGTATTTTTTAGATTAATTAAATTATTATAAATTGTATTTCCTTCCTTAAAGGCCGGCAGCGCATTTGTAGCTCCTCTGGTGTTGTGGATGTTCGTGGGCGTCGGTGATCACTTACCATCAGGTGAGCCGCACGCTCGTTTGCCCCCTTCTTCTATAAAAAAAAAAAAAATGAAATTGAAACATGTCATTTAAAAAATCCCCATATTTTCTTACCGGTTATGGTTTTGCAAAACCGTGTAGATTTTGACTTTCATAAGAACTTTCATATAACTTAATTAAAAATCTTTGACTTAGACTTACGAATAAACCAGTGCTGGAAACTGACCTCTCATTAGGAGGATTTGCCATAATTGCCATCGCGTGGCTGGCGGGTTGGTGTACTAGATACCTTTGACCTTACACTTGTCATCGGTGAATATATTTTAGACTTGGCAATTCTTAAGAAGATTAATCTGCCAACAGTGGTAGCCTAGTTGTCAGGGCGTTCGCTTTAGTTTCACAGAGCACGAGTGACATGGATTTGATCCCCGGTGCCGGCTCCAATAAAATTGTTGACAGTAATTTTAAATGCTGAATTTACCATATGCTCGACGGTGAAGTGAAAAACACCTCAGTCCCCAATGACCATGGGTCCTGTTGAGCACTCGATACGTCGGGAAAAAAAACAGTGCGCAGTGCCCTAGTGCTTTCCTTTGCTAGATAACTGTACTGTGCTAGATAACTGTCTTGTGGCACGCCTTCAGTTGGCTGTGGGACGATGCCTTTTTTATGATATACATTAATTATTGAAAAAATACATAATGAAAAAAGAGAATACCTACGGAGTTTCTTTCTCCTGTATCTGCAGAGAAGCCTCATTACTAAACGGTAGTAGATTGTAAAAATAAACAATAATAATAACATTTGACATTTAATAAATGACCTTTCTTAAATCAATTTTCATTTATTTCATTTTTATTCATTCATTAGAAATAAAAACGATAAAATATACTTTACACGCGTAAAATCTGTCACATGCCATGAGATTTGGAATTAAGGCTTTTCGATCGATCGAGTCGAATCTTTTTACGCACACCAAAAAAAAGATAAATAGATATTGTAACAAAATTACGAAAGCATTTTCAGCCTAGTTCTTTTTAATATCACTAATAGGTAGGAATGTAAAATTAATGAAATAGACCTTTTATTAAACTGAAACACAAATCCCATAGACTAGTGATATGAGGCTATGTGCTCACCGACCCGCTTGCCAAGCGTGGTGAATATGGGCAACCCTTACAAAAAATGCATGCTGGATTTAGCTGGGGCTTTCTTGGACAGACCTTTGTTCAGTAGTGGACTTGAATGGGCTGATAAAAGACAAAAAAAGCTAAACAAAAAATATTGCCTAATCTTATGAAAGCCTATTATTATTGACAATTATTATTGTTTCTTGTACTGGTTTCACAACATATTTCATTTTTCTATATAAGCATCCGACCAGTTTAACCTTACGGCAAGTTCACATCATTCTTTCTTCTAAATTCTTCTAAAAAAACGTTTTCTTCCACTGTAGGAATTTCTCCTGAATCGTAGAAGCAGTTTACATACATGAATTGCACATGGAGCAGGGAACTTTTATTTGTAGGCCATACAAATACTAGTCCCGTGCGGGAATTAAACCCGCAACCCACAGCGCTGCAGCTAGACGCTTAGCCACGACATGATGTGTTATCCCTGTATCCCACCGACCCATCATGATGTGTTATCCCTGTATCGCAATATAAGTAAAGTTGTATAGTTGTACAGAACTCTCGGTCTGCGAATCCGACTCGCACTTGGCTGGTTTTTATTTATGACGTAGACGTGTCCTTTACCGTAAAACTCTACAAAAAAACTGTAGTCTACAGTTTTTTTTAACATTTAGCATAATTCATATTCAATTGGCTTAACTAGCCACTGGTACCATGATTTATAAAGATTTTGTATGGTATTTATTTCTCGTTATAATCGAATATGCATGGAAGGAGAATATACCATCTTTTTTCTCCAAAGGTCAACCTTTTCTACAAGTTACAAATAGTGTAACTGTAACTTAAACTTAACTTAAACTTCTCACTGAGTAACGTATGAAGTTAATATAACAGTAAACTCATCCTTATATGCCACAGACTAGTGCTGAAGAGCAGCATCACCAGCGCTCTCCAACCAACTTGCCAAGGGCACCTACAGGAACATCTTCGATGGTGACGTAAGTCCGGGAGCAAACCCGGCGACCAGGTTTACCATTAGTCAAATTCCATCCTCCGGAGAGGGCAAAAGTGGGCTACGGAAACCCATTTGGCTACGCAAAGTTACGCCGATGGGTAATCTCTCGTAAATCAATAATAAACGTAAATGTTACTTTCTATTGATACTTTCTAATTTAATTTCCTAAATATAAATAAAACACGTTATTTATAAATTATAGATTTAAATTAGAGCTGATACTGCACAAAAGGTAAAATTTGTTTTTTATTTTCCTAAATTTGTTTTAGCTTAACCTTTCCCAAGTGAACATCCCAAGCAAAATGAATTACGTTGCAACAAAAGCGCACCTAATTATGTTTAGTCTTTCGTTAGTTTAATAGCACCTATATTCTCTGTCTAGCCATCTATTAGTATTTACTTAGTAAACACTAACTAAACGCTCTTCAGCTATTCGCAGCGAATGAGAAAATAATTACCTATTTTATTTAGGGTACAAAATTTTGTAAAAATAAATCTAAAATAATGTCTGCACATTTAAAAATAAGAAATATCATTCTGAAATTTAGTCTTAGTATTGGTACCCAGGTAGACTGGCCCAATAGCTTATTTGCTAATGCATTGGTATTTATTTTCCCTCTTTAATCTAGAAAAATAAATATTGCATGTTTTCGTAATAAAATCTTAATCTTTCGGTTCTGGTCTTAAGGGTTTTAGTGGTAAATCCCTACCTTTGTATGCGTATCCATATATTATATACGTAGCGGTGCCAGAACTAGAAGTGCTCAGAAAAAAATAACCAGAACAAATTATGATGGCAGGTCCTTTAGAAATTTTACCCTAGATATGGGGACTAAATTAGTGACATATCTGATACAGAAATGAAATAAAATTTCTTTATTTTTTGCCGTAGAAAAGGTAATTTAGCTTGTCAATATCAGAACAAAGAGTTATCTGTTGCCAGTTTCAGAATTATAGAGGATAAGGCTATATCAGAATATGAACAGCAAGTATATGAGTCGATATGTCTGGTTGTGGGCACTCATGATGTATACTCCACATTCACATTCTGTTCGAGTCCCTTCCCTTTCGTTCAGTTACATCGTATAAGGGAAGGTGAAGATGAATGAGTGTCTCTATGTCTGTGTGTACGGTTGCGCTAATGTAATGTATCCTGCAATTTTTTTATGGGATAGGCGGCAAACGAGCAAGCGGATCACCTGATGGTAAATGATTACCGTCGCCCACGTACATCTGCAACATCAGCAGTGCTGCATGTGCGTTGCCGGCCTTTACGGGTATTTGGGAGATGGAAGCGAGGATTAGGAAGGGGATGGGAAGGGGGTGTGGGTCTCCGGTTACCTCACTCACCGAACAAAACGCAGAAGCATAAGATGCCTCTACTTTACGACGATCGAAATTGGCCAGGAGGACATCATTAGAAATATTTGCACCTTGTGGAAAACAAACAGACCTACTTGAATACATGGTCACTATTAACTATGCTAACGAGGCTTCATATTGTGTAAGTAATTCATGACAGAAGAGTTATATTTTCCGAAGTACCATTTGTGAGACATCCTGATCGATACATAACGGATAAAAAATTAAATAATTTTGCATTCCATGCAAAAGTTTTGATAAACAATTAGCTCTAGCTCTTAGAACAAATCTCTTCAATGAGCTTTTGTAACAGAATCAATGTGAATTTGGTCCTCATCATTAGTATAAAGTAATTTTGAGAGGAAATTATATCACAGAACGAAAAAACTATACTGTAAAGCGACGCCATATTAAATCTTAGTTCGCAAAGCAAATGTTAGTAGTAACGTAATGTTTTTTTTTTATAGAAGAAGGGGGCAAACGGGCATCTGGCTCACCTGATGGTAAGCACCGACGCCCACGAACATCCATAACACCAGAGGAGCTATAGATGCGCTGCCGGCCTTTAAGGAAGGAATAGGCTCCTTTTTTGAAGGTCCCTATGTTGTAACTGTTAGGAAATAGCGCTGGCGACAGCTGATTCCATAAAGTCAATAATTATGAAATCCGTTAATAATAGTTTCAAATGTGTAGTTTTCGCGTAAATACAAAAAGTCACAATGTAATGTTAGTGAGCAAAAGTGCGTGCAATTCGTTAAATCTTAATTATAAGAAATTTATTAAAACGATCTCGAAATAACTCCTAGTTTGCTAGAAACAGACTAGAAAAACTAATTTTCGTATTGCTTACTGTTTTATACATGTGTGCCAGCTATATTTATTAGTGGGTTTATTTCCTTCATTAGTCGGGAAATCATGAAAAGGAAAGACTCATTCTACCGAATGGTTATTCTTTTAAATTGAATACGACACACCAAATTTTTGTTTCCTGCTATGATATCATTCATAAGTTCATAACCAACGACTTCGTTTTGGATCATTTTATTTTGTCAATTTAGATACTAGTAATTTTGTGTTCACTTGCTTACTATTTCTATCATAGCAAATCATTATGTATTTATATATATTATTTCATATTTATACATTTTTATTTTATTTCATTACAGTTGTTTTAAAATATGTTATTATTAGTTAGTTAATTGATACAACTGCTACTGTTATCTCACCACCCCATGGATTGAATGGCAGAGATTGCCAACACGCATTAAGACCGCTCTTTGTTATCTTATAATTTGAGGAGAAATAAAGTTAGGTAAATAAATAAAAAAATGCTAGATCTGAGCATCTTTTTAATCCCCTATCATCATTCTTGTTATTCAGAAACCTGTACAGAAACCTTAGCAAATTATTGTAGTACTTCTTATATTAAATTCACACATCAATATAATTTCAGATTAATGCCGGCTAACCTTCACGTAAATTAACTGGGAGATCAGTACCTTCGTCTACGATAATATTAATTGTATGAGAAACACAGACATAATGGAGCTGCGTAACCGAAACTATCGGATATCCGAAATGAAAAATATATCAACTAACCTAACCTAACAACGCTAATAAGACGAGGAGGTTGGTCTCAAATATTCGAGTCAAATGTAAATAGTGTGTCCGCAAATTAAACACTGTAGTCTACACTTCAATATCAGCGAATCAGTTGTAACAGGTACCTCATGGAGAAAACAGTCATGATAATTTTATAATTATATATCTTGCCAAAATTTTACCCGCATCCCTCAGCTTCGAAAGAGGAAAAGTCACAACCAACTAATTCATCGAGCCGTTATTATGTTATTCAAAGGCAAAATACATCCCGGAAAACATTTTCCATCCAAATCAAAGGAAAGGATGTGCGCAGTACATTTTGTCACTCTAAAATGGTGTCACTTAACTTCTCAAGTTGCCGAACAAAACATACCTTCGCTTTCCTTTATATGACGTAAAAGCGACCCCATCAATAAAATCATCAATAAAAATTCTACAATTTTTAAAAAATCCTACGATATTTACTTTATATTTTACACTAAACATGTAGTTTTGCTTTCCTGAAGATTTTTTTATTGATATTTAAAAAAAAACCATGAGTATTTTTTAATGTACGGCGCACAATCCTTTCATTTTATATTGTGGAGATGGATGACAAACTGAAAAAGTAAATTTATATCATATCGTTTTTATGGCCACATAAGTTTACAAACTTGACTGTTATGCACTAAAATATATAGTATTGACAAAATATAAAATTTTAACTTGTCAATATTATGATGCTTTATCAAGCACCTTAGTATTTTTTTTTATGGTAGAGGTGGCAAATGAGCAAGAGGTAAGTGATTACCGTCGTCCACGTACTTTTGCAACACCAGAGAAGCTGCAAGTTACCGACCTTTAAGGTTATTTAGGGACGGGGAATGGGTCTTCGGTTACTTCATTCGCCGAATGAAACGGAGAAGCACAAGATGCCTATACTTCACGTCAGTATTCTGTGGAGTCAACTCATTAGAGCAGCGGCAGAAGCCGTCGCTTATTTATTATATAAGTTTAATTATTTATTATATTAGTTTATTATAGTTGTTACTTATAAATTATAACTGTAATTAATAAATATTAGTTGTAAGTCGATATAACAGCTCAACATAAGTTTTACGTATAGAAAAATGGTTCATACTGACATGGCATTGGCAGAATTCTATTAAGGGAGGTTATTAAAAAAGAAGATAACTTTGGTCTTGAAACAAAATTCTTTTTTCACTGTCTTTCAAGTATTTTTATATATATAAACTGGCACCTAAAATCAACATCGATCACATAAACACAACACTTAACTCGTGCTCTAACTTTAAATATTATGCTTAGTGACTTCTGGTCCAATATTCTGCCTATCCTATAATTCATAAAATACGTGAATATATGGATTAATCTAATCTACATATGATGTTCAAGTAAAAACGGGCGAGCTATGAATATTAACGAGAAAGTACGCAAAGCGTACGCAAGTCACGGTTTTATAGGGTGTTTTATGCCGAAATGGAGACCGTGATGTAATTTTAACAAACCCGCAATCACACTTTATATATTAAAACGGCTGGTGGTTTTTCGATCAGTGCAATCTAGTATATGCCTGAATACACAGTGAAGGGTGAGGGCTCTGTTTATCTTACTTACCGAAAGAAATGCCGAAACACATAACACCTCTCGTTCACGCTGGTATTCTGCGAGGCTGTGGTACTATCCGGGTCAAGGTTGACCATTCATGTAACAGAAAAAGCCTCTAAATAGCTCTTCCAGGTAGAAAACTTACCTTTTGTGTAGGAAAGTACTGTACTTAGAAAAATCAAAATTTTTCAAAGTTACGAGGAGATGCTGCTGGCGGCCAGGGCCAGTATATTTTAGATTTAATATATGTAAGATAGTTATTTCACCACCTATCAGAAGCTAAGATATTTTCATGACAATACTCTTAGTCGAGTTAATGGCACCCTGTTCGAGTGCCGTCGTAGTGGTCAGGGCGCTCACTTTAGTTTCATAAAGCCCGAGTAACCTGGGCTCGATCCCAGCTAGGTAGGGCA
Organism: Bhutanitis thaidina; assembly: GCA_029286595.1. Lineage (NCBI taxonomy): Eukaryota > Metazoa > Arthropoda > Insecta > Lepidoptera > Papilionidae > Bhutanitis > Bhutanitis thaidina. The sequence goes on along the minus strand of JAGSMS010000012.1, from coordinate 5,593,117 downwards.
TGCACTCTTATTAAAATACTGGACCAAAATTTTGTTAATTAAATTGTTTTCGACAACTTTCACTTACCTAATATGAAAGTTGTCAAAGACAAATATAGTAATTGACTTTTTCATAATGTAACAATAGAACGTTTGTGTTAAATTACGTTTTCCGACAGCATGATTTTTTGGTTAATTAAGTGAAATATTACTCTGAAAAAAAATTCCGAACGAATCCTCGAAAACACTGTAGCACATTGCTTGCAGTTTTCGTCGCTTTTAGTGTTATAACTTAATAATACATGTGCATCTCCGAAGTAGGGCCTTAGGACCTTTGGTGTTGTCGTTGCGCCTAGCAGGCAGATTGATGATCGCACCCATTAATCTGGCGCCATATTAGTTTCCAGGTTCATGTCACCGGCCTTTTTTTATCTTTTATCGAACGACGCGAAGTTTCAAATCCTCTTTGATTTCGAGAACGAGGTCGCGGGCACGGCTTGTTATAAATAAATATATAATATCACTGCGCTATACTTGGGGGTCATCTAATTGCTAATTTCTTCATGTATATTACTTTTTGGTAAAGCTACTGAACGATATTAGATAGGTAAGTAATGTATAAACAATTGATTGTTGAAATGCAAATTTCTTCAATTATCCTTTCGAGAGTTCTATATCACAATTTGTATTCCAAACAGGTAGGCAAGTCATTTCACAGTCATTGTAAATGTTGTTTAGTCTCAAAACCAGGAAAATACAAGCACCCGACAGCAAAACAAAACCTTCCACCAATACATCTTAAGTTGAAAATGGTTCGTGACAAGTTAGTTGTGATAGTGTAGTATTTTTTACTAATGTAGACTCTATCGTGACATCAGAACAGCGAGATCAGGTTGTGCTAGTTATTATGAATGACGAAGCCAGCTGTGGCTGGGAGAATGAGTCACTCCGTCCCGCTTACTCGTCGCGTACAATGCGTGCGCGCATTGTGAGCTACCGCTTGTTAAGTCGGTATTGTATTTTGTATACATTTTCGCAGTGTGACAGATATCGCTGTCAGTGCCGCACGTACGTCAAACGAAAAGTGGCGCGAATAAATTTGGAATAAGTTCGAAAATGAAATAAATCTCTAGTGATATTTCTGTGATGTCAGACACGATAAAATATATTGTAAGGCTACTAATAATTACAACATTATATTACATTTTGCTGTGTTTTTTTAAAGAATTTCGACGTTATTGGACTGATATTGATTTGGTGGCGTCTTGAATTACTAGGATTGTTTTGAATTAAAACGATAATATTTGGTAAGTGTTTTTTAAAACATTGTAATACTGACCCACATTCTTTACGCCGTCACTTAATAATTTAAGTAGGTAATGTGTCTTATATTTAAACTGTCATAAAGACACGAAGCAAAGCTAATCATTGATTCATCAAAATAATTAACAAAATTACATTTGTTGTATTTGTTAACGTAGTTTATACCTCAGTTTAACGAATATATAAATAATAATTTAAATATTCTATAACAAAATTTCGACAATAATAATTTTAGTTTTTTTTTTCATAAATTAAATAAGTAATTTCAAATTAAAAATTTAAACTTAACAGAAATCTTACACAAACCTCTTTTAAGAGTTTTATCATATTTAATTTCTGAGTCAGTCAAATTATGAAAACAGTTAATATCATCTTAAGTACCCACCACTGTTAAAAATATTACAATGTGTCATCGACGGCGGTTATACCAATTAACCCTATTACTCGTACAGCAACCACAATTTTTAAAAAGGTACAGCTTATGTATTATTCGTTTCTCTTCATACAGTTTAATTGGTTTAATCTTTTCTCACATCTATTCAATATTTCTTTGTAAATGTTATATATAACATTCTTAAAAATATTCGACGTACGACGTAAATAATAACTCTAAAACATTTTACAGTAAATTGTGTAATGTATAATATGAATAAAGTAAAGTATGTTTTGATTAATTAAAATGTAAACTTAGGTATTTAAAATTGGTGAATTACACACAGTAATAATGTTTTAAGAAAAAAGCTTTAGATATATATGTGAACATTGCACCCCTACGTTAGAAGTAGGGGATGAAAACTGAGCACTAGTGATCTACAGATACGTTTTTAAATCAAATATTAAGCACTACAAAACATTGATAGATGCAATGAGGCAGTTAAATATATCAAATTTGATTTGATTTATATTCGTAATGACTTCGTTATCAGTCGGTTAGTCAGTTTCGTTCGTTAGTAAGCGTGATATACAGTGTGCAGGTGAGGTCGACATTTGGAGAAAATTTGCTGTATTCGCTGACTAATACGGGGTAAGGTCGAATACAACAATCTTTTCTGTTATAAAATTGAAATTGTCATCACTGGTGCGGTTAAATATATTTCTACTGTTATATTTTAGCTTTTTTAGTTGCATCTCAAGGTTCTGGTCGGTCCTACATTTTAATAAACAATCAACACGATATTAAAATGCTGCATGTATTATCGTAAGTCCCCCAACTCGCACTGGAGCAGCGTGGCGATCCCTCACCGGCGCTATAACCATCTCAAATATTAAAAAGAAGTTTTTCCCAACAGCGGGACTTTTATCGTAGACGGAAACACTCGCCTTCACCTTAACTTACAAGTACGTATTGTAATGTGTCTACCAAGTAATGTGTGCTCTTGATATTACGGAAGATATAGAAAGGGAAACAATTGATGTAACTTAATGGAATTTAACATAACCTCAATATCGATTTCCTTTATTCCATGCGATACTGTTTTCTATTATCATAGTTACTGTTACATAGTTTATTTCATCACGCACACAGATATTACAGCAGGCATTCCCCACTTCCTGAGAAATGGCTTCCCGAGGAAGTGATTCGTTATTGCACGAACTAGGGGGGCTAAATATTACATCCACAAATCTGTGTTTATTTCGTGGATAGCATTTGCCGATTCAGCTATTAAAAGCAGCTAAAAAAATTATAATGTTAATAGATTGACAGGAAATGTTTTATCGTACCAAAACGAAATTTGTGTCTGATGTCAAACATTCCTTAATTCTCAAATGTTAACTATTATCAACAAAAACAAGATTAATTTTTCAAAGATAAATAGATGCCACATAAATATGAAATTGTATATAAGCACTGACACTTGTTATACATAGGGTAGGCAGAGTTAACAGATTTCCTTTTAACAGAACTTAATGTAATCAAATAGACTTCTGCAAGTCTCGTAATAAAATAGTAATCCATTGAACAGAAAATAAGCATTAGTAATTTTCTTTCAAGTCGACACCCCTTAGAAAGTTACAGGAAGGAAGCAGCGTTTGACGGTGTTAATTTAATTTTAGAACATTCCAAGTATATAACATTAATAACGTTCCGAACATCCTGTGATCGAAGAATTTCTCAGAACTAAGATTATGTCCATACACATATTCAATTAACGGCACCCATAACAACTAGTTTCTTATTAAATTAGGTACATACTTCATTTTACGCGGTTGAGAAAGAAATTTCAAAAATATTATATTTTGACGTAGCTCTAACAATTCCTAACACAGACGTTCCTTTTTTTCTATTTGGAAACTTACCGTAAGTGAATGTTTGTGGAGTAGATTTGGATTCAGATTTTGGTTGAAACAACGTAGTTCTACTAAGCTGGAACAACATTGGATTACTTTGAGGCTGTTATAGAAGAAAAAAATATTTCGCTCAGCATAAATATCGACTTCGCTCTGATCCACGTGATTGTCACGCCTGCAACTATTAGATAAACAACCGTTTATTATAAGTAAGCATTTAGTTCCAATTTCACACGGTATATCCGGAGTCTTTTTTTTGTAAAACGGACGGATGGTTATTCAGCAGTATTGCGAGAGATGTGAGTTATTCCTAGCATTTCTCCTAGTCGATGAGGAAGTCCCCGGGATGGCATGAGGTAGCAGAGTTCGCCACAACGAGGCTTATAAAGATATGATGATAACCATACATATCGAACACACTCGTATATTATGAAAATAAAGCGAGCGCCCTCATGAGGCAAGTGACTACCACAGCTTCGTTATTTCACAGGACACATGTATTTTATTATAAATTAATATGTAGTAATTTTATTTTATTAATTCATTTATATAAATATAGAATCTCAATTCTCGTAACAAACTGTCGTTACCACAAAAAAGGAAATGTCTTGTCATTAACATACGATTGTATTAAAGTAATACAGGAAATGAGTCACAGTGTATTAGCAGTAATATTACGATATTTATGTATTATTTATTTACTTTTTAATATCATCGTTTTAGTTTTATAGCTATCAAAGAAGCGCATGTGCGTAAAAGTTTATGTAGTTAATGTATACGAATGGTTGTAAAGACTTAAATAATTTATCTAAAAATGTTTACTCAGTTGCTTCGATTTAGGCCATCCACCTAAATTGCAGTAAGTGGAACAGTGTTCGCAGAAAAACGCAATTTTTTAACGTAAGTTTTGGATTCAATTCATGAGACATTTTTTTTCTAAATATTTTTGTTTGAACTGATTAGTTGAAACAGACAAAATTTTTTTTTTTTTGTCTAAACCGATTACATCTTTCGTTTCTACGAAAAAAATACTAATGTGCGTTAATTTTGAATGTCATATGCAATCAAAACAATACTCTTGTCTAATATGTAATAAATAAATGTCACTTTCATTATATTAGGGCGGAAACAAATTCAATTACCATTACCTAAGTCTTTATTCAAAACCACGATCATCAAAACGACAAATAATAAGTATCGTCCAAAAAAAAACTCCTGATTCGGCATGAAATAAAAACTATGTTGTACTGTTACACATTTTAGATACAACACGTGCACAATATCTCGGAACGTAAAGAAAGAAACATGTGACATTAGCTAGCAATGCACACATGTCGCCAACACTGTCCCAAAAAATCTATTTTTATTGTCTACTATTTTATGAACAGTATTAACAAACAAAAAATTTTATATCAAGAATGAAACTATTTTAAGTGCTTCAGTGCTTAATAAAACTTGCTCTTGTTGTCGTGCAATACAAAAATTCAATAAAGGTTAACCTAAAAATACTTGTACCGAAAATGTGACCTGACTGACGCACGTTTAGAATGATATGATTGCCGTGCGAAAGACTCTTTATTGGATAAAAAAATATCTGTCGCTGCCATTCTTACGTAATACTTCAAACGCCTTTTTTTCTATAAATAATAACTAAACGATATTCAAAATGTTATACGTTACGATGATACTCCTCTCTGTTTATACAATTATGTAATTACCATATGGGCAGGCAGAGATTTCGGATTTCCATTTAGCACGTAGGATATAAGGGGAAATATATCAACTTTTTCTTCAAATGTAAACCTCGCCTGCACGCGGTGTACTGCTGACGGACAGACGAGGCTTTGGCGGACGGCGGAATATACCGAACCCAAACACCAAGGACTAGTGATGGAGTTGCATCGCTCATACCGGCACTGCGCTCACCAACCAGCCTAGCTTAGTAAGTAAGCAAACCTTCCATAATGGCATGCCCATTTTCACGCAAAGGTCTATGTTCAGCAGTGGACATTTACAGACTGATAAAGAAAAAGAAAGAATTTGACACGATGCAGTAGAGCCAAATAGGCTTTCCCTACGTAATTTTCGTCCTTTCGATATCCTCTTTGGTAATCGAACCTATGACATACAGTATAACAACCATATTTTTTAAGTTAATCACTATTAAAATCACTAATAAATAAATGTCACTTTCATTATATTAGGCGGAAACAAATTCAATTACCATTACCTAAGTCTTTATTCAAAACCACGATCATCAAAACGACAAATAATAAGTATCGTCCAAAAAAAAACTCCTGATTCGGCATGAAATAAAAACTATGTTGTACTGTTACACATTTTAGATACAACACGTGCACAATATCTCGGAACGTAAAGAAAGAAACATGTGACATTAGCTAGCAATGCACACATGTCGCCAACACTGTCCCAAAAAATCTATTTTTATTGTCTACTATTTTATGAACAGTATTAACAAACAAAAAATTTTATATCAAGAATGAAACTATTTTAAGTGCTTCAGTGCTTAATAAAACTTGCTCTTGTTGTCGTGCAATACAAAAATTCAATAAAGGTTAACCTAAAAATACTTGTACCGAAAATGTGACCTGACTGACGCACGTTTAGAATGATATGATTGCCGTGCGAAAGACTCTTTATTGGATAAAAAAATATCTGTCGCTGCCATTCTTACGTAATACTTCAAACGCCTTTTTTTCTATAAATAATAACTAAACGATATTCAAAATGTTATACGTTACGATGATACTCCTCTCTGTTTATACAATTATGTAATTACCATATGGGCAGGCAGAGATTTCGGATTTCCATTTAGCACGTAGGATATAAGGGGAAATATATCAACTTTTTCTTCAAATGTAAACCTCGCCTGCACGCGGTGTACTGCTGACGGACAGACGAGGCTTTGGCGGACGGCGGAATATACCGAACCCAAACACCAAGGACTAGTGATGGAGTTGCATCGCTCATACCGGCACTGCGCTCACCAACCAGCCTAGCTTAGTAAGTAAGCAAACCTTCCATAATGGCATGCCCATTTTCACGCAAAGGTCTATGTTCAGCAGTGGACATTTACAGACTGATAAAGAAAAAGAAAGAATTTGACACGATGCAGTAGAGCCAAATAGGCTTTCCTACGTAATTTTCGTCCTTTCATTATATTAGGCGGAAACAAATTCAATTACCATTACCTAAGTCTTTATTCAAAACCACGATCATCAAAACGACAAATAATAAGTATCGTCCAAAAAAAAACTCCTGATTCGGCATGAAATAAAAACTATGTTGTACTGTTACACATTTTAGATACAACACGTGCACAATATCTCGGAACGTAAAGAAAGAAACATGTGACATTAGCTAGCAATGCACACATGTCGCCAACACTGTCCCAAAAAATCTATTTTTATTGTCTACTATTTTATGAACAGTATTAACAAACAAAAAATTTTATATCAAGAATGAAACTATTTTAAGTGCTTCAGTGCTTAATAAAACTTGCTCTTGTTGTCGTGCAATACAAAAATTCAATAAAGGTTAACCTAAAAATACTTGTACCGAAAATGTGACCTGACTGACGCACGTTTAGAATGATATGATTGCCGTGCGAAAGACTCTTTATTGGATAAAAAAATATCTGTCGCTGCCATTCTTACGTAATACTTCAAACGCCTTTTTTTCTATAAATAATAACTAAACGATATTCAAAATGTTATACGTTACGATGATACTCCTCTCTGTTTATACAATTATGTAATTACCATATGGGCAGGCAGAGATTTCGGATTTCCATTTAGCACGTAGGATATAAGGGGAAATATATCAACTTTTTCTTCAAATGTAAACCTCGCCTGCACGCGGTGTACTGCTGACGGACAGACGAGGCTTTGGCGGACGGCGGAATATACCGAACCCAAACACCAAGGACTAGTATTTGTATGGACTACAAATAATAGTTCCTGGATGTTTGGCCATGTGCAATTTATGTATGTAAACTGCTGCCGCGTCACAAATAATGATGTATGTTGCATAAAATTTTGATTGAAGTAATTTTTTCTTACTTTCTGTTATAATTAATCTTAACTTCTTATAATATTTCTCCATCATCGCCAAAGTGAACTGTCTACCGCATGAAATTATAATTACACGCAGCGAAAACTATGCATTAATTAAATTCAAAATTCTTATAACGGTGTTTAAAACGTAACAAAAATAGCAAAGACTCTTCTATCTATCTCGGAACTTCTAAGACGTAACTTTTCATACATAGAGTTCTTCTACTTTAACTCGTGGAACTGGATACTGGCAGGGTAAGGAAGCCTATGTTCGACAGTGGACTTGTTATTTGGTGTAAAGACTTTAAATATGGTGATGCTTTATCATCCTATATATTAATATTTAAATGAAGGAATGATTGCTATTGCTTTGGAGTACAGGGATAAGGTACAACCAAACCAACCTTTATTAAAGTGTAAAAGTAGTGCTTCGCAAACCTACCGAGAATCTTCCCACTGCTTTCTTCGAGGGGGAATGTAAAAAGTTGGCTGGTGGTAGCCGTTTGAGTATAATTAAAAGACAAACATCCAAACCAACATACAAGGATAGTATTAGAATTACATAAAGGCATTTACGACAGTTACATCCATTCACGAGTTTCCACAACTAACTCTTCACCTCTCCGTAAGATAATTGTAGACATTTGATTCATTTTTGCTCCCTGCATCGGCCCTGTAAAGACAATATTTTACTTTATTATTCAATTAAGCCTAAACAAACTTACTTAGATAAAGATATTTAAAAAGAAATTGCATTTAATTTAAAATAATTATATTTGTATAAATTTAATGGATTTAACCAGCTGACGGGCTTGGTTACTATGACATAGGACGTTGGACACTTCAGTCCCCCTGCGGCCATGGGTACCGCAAAGCACTCGCAACGTCGCGAATTAACAAGTTAAAATCCGTATGGTTTTATAAAATGTATTCGTGTAAATATTAAAAACATTTTATATTTCGTCTTAGAATACTTATTCAAATACAAAACCTGTGACCTAAAAGTGCATAATACCTTTAATTGTGTTTATATGTTTTAGAACTAAACAGTTAGTTTCAACCATGAAAAGGTTATAGAAACGTTATACGAGATAACGACGAGGAACTACAAGACATTTCGTCATATAATGGTATTCTGTGATAGAAGATAAACTGGCTATACGACGCGGTAGTAATAATAAAGTAGACACTTTCTATTACGTTAATGATAATATGATAATTAGCCGATAGTCACCCACGGACTACGTGGTAACAACGATAGACGAGCGGTTAGCAAATTCGATCTAACGTGACAGGTGGTGAGTCTGTCGCCGTCTTAGTGCCCAGGCCAACGATACAAATCGTAACCGAGTTTCAAAAAACTCTTTTATCCAACTCGCGGGCCTCGGCTCTCGCAAGGCCTCCTGCCAACAGTAACATGGATGGTTTTTAGTCAGTATGTTTCTCCTTCTGAGTTCCGAGTCTGACATCATATATTTACCATCTGTACTAATTAAACAGTCGGATATAAGCACACGGGGTTAACTCGGCGATGTGGTCAGCCTTGTTTTTATAAATTTACATTGACAGAATTAACGAAATAGCTATTCTACAAATAAAGGCAAATATTTAAATTAAATAATGTAACTAAAGTATTTTTTGTCTACGTAACTTAATTCCATATAATAACAATAAATATGTAGTAAATTATTGCAATGCTACGAATTCAAAGATCATTCCTCGTCCAAGACCGTGACATTACTTAGATAAAGTGTGACTAATTACGACAAACGGCCTCTTATTAATAAGTCACTCATAACTATGTAATTATTTAAAGATATGACGTTTTAGGGTTATCTATAAGTCGAACGTTACATTAAAATTTTTAATAAAAAGGTCACATCGTCCCTGATCCGCAATGCCACAATTTCACAAAAATTCCATGTGACGTCGTTACTCTATAAAATAATACATACCATGGAGGAACATTGGTCATTAATAAACTAATCAATGTCTTGATGTGCCTCTACCTCTGCATTTTCTCTCGTGTGGGTCAAAAAAGTGGAATAGCTGTTGTAGAAAATGTTCTGAACTACGTCGTAATGGTAAAATAACTATTTCAAATCTGTTACACCTCGTCATACTGACGGCTAAGATTTTAAAAAAAGTTGTCTAAAGATTATGAAGTAGTTTAGTTTTTCAACTAGTGAATTAACACAAAGTCTTAGAATAACAATCTTTAAACCCATTTTACCCAACCATAGGGGTAGAACATTTTCTTCAAATAAAAAAAATAATTGGACCACCCTCGGAGCAATAGCCTATTAAAAAAAAGAATCATGAAAATCGGTTCGCAATCGGCGAAGATATCGCGTAACATACATAACTCTCTTCTTTGAATTCCGTTGAAAATGTAATAATAATATCGACTCATATTATACGAGTACTTATTCGCAAATTTTTGAGCTTTCTGGTCTTCGTTTTTTTTAAACAGACAATTTATCGTACACAAAAATTACAGTTGTATTTGAAGACTTTGTTATCACTAAATATATAAAGCCACAATTTACGATTCATAAAACACTAACGTGACTTTTCCGCAATGTACATTGTAGTGAACCAGCCATACAAAGAGTTTCGTGTAATTCCTCTGTCAATGGTTTAATTACCGATTGATTGAAAAATAGGTCAGAGGAAATGTCAAAGGAAAAGGGAACATTGATAACCGGCTCGTTTCATTTCTCGTTTCAGCGAGAAGTTTGAACTTTGAACCCAGTATTTAGAAGGCATTGAGCCGTGATAATTACAGTTTGTATGGCTGGTTGGCTTCCTAGACTACATTGATCTGACCATCACAAAGAATAGTATTATTGAACTATAGTCTATAATATTGTTAGGTACTTGTTACTGTCGCTATAAATCATTTCAAATGTATTCAAGTAGTAAAAGTGCATAGAAACATCTTTACGCGTAGTCGTTCTATAATAACTGTTGCGTAACTTCGGTGGTAATTGACAGTTTGGCACATCTCGTCGTAGGAAATTTCTAGTTAAATCTTAAAAAAGGTAAGATTGAGTCTTGTTAGTAAGTATAGGACCTGAGTTCGATTCCTGAGGGTACGCCACCAGTTTTCGATAAAAATGTTATTTCGAGGACATTAGAAGAGACGCCTGACGGACTCGTCCCGGCTTTGCCCAGTATTGTTACATTTAAAGGTTGCAATATGTGCTTCAATAACTATTGTGGGTTTGACTGAGTTATGAACCCAGAACTCGTGACTCAAGCAAGTTCACTGAACGCTAGCCACCCAGTCTTCAAATGACAATTATATTATAATAACGATATACTATGTTATGATAATTGTTATGATAATACGACACTGTTATTTTAAATTGCTTTCATGTAAATTGAACGCGTCCCTTATGCACAATACGTCATGCATCTACGTGTGCGATATCGTGGGTGGCGCGACCATAACTAATGTAGAAATGGTAATTCTGAACACAATTATAATTCTAATTTTAACTCTGTTATGTATCCTTAATTTAAATGAATACTAATCTAAGTTACATCGCCAATATACTACACAATAAAACGCAATACTAAAATAGTAATAATTGTCATAATCCTACGTGAATGATAGACAATCATTTGTAAATGAGTCTATTTCAGAGTTTAGTGCATTTCATTATTAGACAATTTATAAAAAAAATCACGAATGTCTGGTAAAACATAAGGAGCTTGATTAGTTCATTTTTTCTTCATTAAATATTGTTTATGTACATTATGTAATGTTAAAAAAAAAAACAGCGTATTCATAAAACATCAATGGGTACTATGACTTTAATTTTTATTCATTAACCTATTTAAGTCCACTTTACATTTCCGAAATGGTTTTCCAATATACTTCTTACGCCACCAAACAATACAGACGAGTTGATGAGCCACGGTACCGACAGGCTCCCTTGCATATCAGTGACCCAGCTCCCTGCACCCGTCTGTAAGATTTGGTTTCGGAAAAGTCGGTTGGATTTTCAGTCATCAATTTGCCGCGAGAGCTTACTTTGTTTGCTAGTAGGGTACGGATTACTTTGGTGTCTGCATTAAGATGTGAATTTGTCCCTTGGTTCATGGTTCTTTTTTTAAACACCAGTGTCGATAATTGTTTGACTAGGACGCAAAGACCTTTCTGCTATGTGGTTCAAGATATTAACAAATACTGCTCTTAAAAAAATCCCTATGTTACTAGATGGAAGGCTACTTCCCTGCTTAGGAGTCGTCTGGGTAGGTACCACACTCTTACCCATTTCTGTCGCCAAAGAGCAGTGCAACTACTGTTGTGTTCCGGTTTGAAAGGTATAGAGAGCCAGTATAATTACGGGTTGTGAGGCTTTCCATCTTATTACTAAGGTGTGACGACGCTTCTGGAACCTTTTGCGGTTCAAGCCCATGGACTGAGATAGCCACTTACCATCCGGTGGATTGTTAACTCGATTTCCACTCTAATCCATTCAAATCAAATCTCTAATCAAATGAAAAAATAATGTTATGGTTTTAATACAATAATCGCCGCAAACAGAGACATGCGGTCTTCCGCAAACCACTTCTCCCTTTCCGAGAGATAGAACGTGACAGGAGGCGAGCCTCGTGTCGCGGTTGGCTCCCGGAGATTGCTATGATATTTTCAAGGCTTTTTTTTTCCCTTAGACTGCCTCTATATATATCACAGAAAAAATATTGTGATCGTGGACGCAATCGCAATACAACTAATTTAGAACTCTTAAGTTTTCTATCATCATTTATTTTTACTTAAAATAAATATTATAGAAATAATGAATATTTAAAAATAGAATAATTTTTACAAAATTAACATGTAAGTGATCGAACCACGCTGCAGACAGAGATGTTCGTTGTACCTAATATGTATGAGCGGCTAATGTAATCTTAATAAGCCGTGAAACAGACACAAAAGAGTTTAGTCGTAAGGCAACAAAACACATAATATAAAATTATTCTTCGGCAAAATCACCGTACATGAAATATACTCGATACTGAAAATTACTGTAGGAAAATAGTATATCACTTAAGAAGTCGTTGTACCCGCATCGCCGCGAAACGACCGACGATGACCACTAAAACGGTCCCAATTAGACTTAATTGACAGTGAGCCGTATCATTAGAAATGTTCCAAGTCGAACAACTATACGTCTAATCATCACCTAAATTGCATTGAAGAGCATAGCCAACAAAAGGTTTAAGGCTTGTAAGTAAGGCTAAGGGGGTTGGGAATTCGATTTCCCCACGGAAACGGAAAGTGTCCGGATACTTTCCGTTCCCACATTTGGATTGATTTTCGGCAATCAGTTGATCACCAAAAACTCGTCAGTTGGTCAGCAGATAGCATCGCGTGCAGGTGGGATTGACCTTTCCCCGTAATTACTTCCCGCAGCGACGACTAAAGGCAAATATGCTTAAAAGCGACGATGGGCTGACAACCTGGCACGTCAACGTATAAGCGTCACGAGCAACCTGTCACGCGTTGCGACTGTAAGGTATAATAACCCTGTCTGTTTACAATAGAAAGTTCGTGTACGTAAGTCATGATTTTCCAGGTGTTATATATTTCTGCGGCTAATCAGAAGTGCAACCACTGATGTGTTCCTGCTTTAAAGGTATAACTGTGCCATTATAATAACAATGCTGCACACATGGGCTTCAATAGCCACTTGCAATTAGGTAGAGTGCGAGCTCGTTTGACATCCTACTCCGATAAAATAAAAAAAAAATACATACGGTCTACTGACCGCCGTAGCCGTGGTAGCCTAGTGGTCAGGACGCTCACTTTATTTTCTAGAGCGCGAGTGACCTGGGTTCGATCCCCGGTGCGCCACTAAAATTATTAATATCAATTTTAAATGCTGTATTTACCACGCGCTCAGCGGTGAAGGAAAACATCGTGAGGAAACCTGCATGTCTGAGAAATAATATAAAAAAAAATATTTCGAGGATATGTGAAGCCCGCCAACCCGCACTGGAGCAGCGTGGCGGGCTCTTCCCGGCTCCTAATTCCTCTCTCATACTTGTATTTGAGAAAGAGGCCTTTGCCCAGCAGTGGGCACTTATAGGCTGCTACTTTACTGACCACTGTTGGCGAAATGAGAAATGCGTTGCAATAACAAAAACTAATCTTCCAGAACTGGGTGGGTTTGTAATAGCGAACTGAGCCAGGCGTGTCCTCCGACAACATTTTATCTAACGTGTATATCTAAGGGATATCATACGAGAAAAGGTGAACAAGAATATTCTCTACCTTTACCTTTTCTGCTTTAAGAACGGTGACAAATGACTCCTACGCCTTTATCGTACGTTTTTATAGCCAAAGATAAAAACAAATTATTAATAATATGTAGCATCGTCCAAAAATTCTTGCACGAAGAAGTTAATAGAGAATCACTAACAGAAAATGAGTGAAGGGCTCGAGAACTATATTTACTCAATATTTCGAGATGAAAAAAACTTAATGAATAATTTAAAAAAAAATGTTTTGGTTACAGCTGCAAAGCGTAACCTTAAGAATGAGGAGTACACACACACAATATTCTTAAATTAGAAATAAGTTTTCATTCATTTTCTTTTACAGTTGTAAAGTACGTCTGTAGAAAGTTAAAGTAATATTTAATTTTGCAAGACGTTTCTATGAAGCCTATGGCGACAGTGTTTAAGCGGAAATAAATAAGTCAATGCTCTAACCAGCTGCCATATTTAATAAACAATGTCTTAGTGCCGTAGTTCTATGTCCGCTTGAAGAACAATACGCAATTTTATTACAGTAGCTTCCTTTAAAATCGACATCTGGTTAGCAAATTTCTCGTGCTTGTAATTGTATTTGAATTGCTATTTATGTCTACTCTTTTAAATTATTCTTTTTCGGCCCTTCTCCCGGTGCCATATCCGTGTCTTGGATAAACCGAACCATTTTAAAAAAATTACACGGCTATGATTTAATACGTTACTATTACGTCCCACGGAATTTCTGTGGCATAGCAGGTAAAGCCCTACATTGGAATTACATTCTGTAAGGTATAAATCCCTTCTCGTCTCATAAGTTCTGATTATGACTTACAACAATATAATTTCAATTGTTGAAAAAAAAAGTTATGAATCGTGAAAGGATAATAAATGCTCTCTCAGTATAGTTATAAAACAGAAAAAGTGTATTGAAAATACGTAGATAATAAATTAATAGTAAGTTCACAAGCTGTCACATTTGCTCACAGATCGATCCAATCAATTCCTGATCTCCCATTTGCGCGGAGGCGAAGGAAAACATGAGAAAACGTATTTCTTAAAAAAATACTTATTATATTTCGAGGTCATTTGAAAACCGCCAACCTTGGAGCAGCAGCGCGCACCTTCCAGCACGATACAGTCTGAGGGTTTTGTGGGCACATTCTAGCCTCACCAGACGGGTATAGCACTTATCGTATCATTTCGGCATTCAATTAGATACGGTGATTTAGAAACAGACAAGTACCCGATCTGTCCTTAACTATAATATATCCTGCCCACCTTCTGTGTAACGAAAGATGTGGCCGTGTTTAGAACCTTCCTATATGACAAAAAAATAGTTTCGATTTTTTAAAAGTTACGAAATTTCTCCTTTAATCAGTTAAGGCACTGCTGTTTGGCGACAGAAATCAGCGTCAGGGTATACCTGGGTATCGCGTCGAAAACCCAGATGACTCATAGGCAGAGAAGGACTCTATCGCCTAGTGACTACGGTCAATTAATTTTGCTTACAATTTTCTTCTCTTTTCATTACTAAACTTTGTTTTAAATGCTCTATGACGTATTCATAAATAGTGTTCGTAACATAGATAGTTAATGTAATCAATTGGATTAAACGCAAATGAGGGTTAATGAACTCCTAATGCAGAAGAAATCAATTTCAATCGAAAAATAAATATTCTATTGAGACTCTCGTCGCCCGATCGACCCATATAACATTTGTCTTAACGATGTTAAGTAATTACATGTCTTGGGAATTATACGGCTCGAATTAATTACGGCCATTTCGTAGCTTGTTCTGAAAACTTTGTACGGTTTTAGGACACAACTTCACTAATGGCTTCACGGTTCATTCAATTTAAGTAATTGAGTAAATTTTTTTCTATTTATATTAAATCTATAGATGATTTAATACGTGATTTGCAATACGATATCCTGATTGGGATTTCTAAGTAATTTCTTTCATTAGAGTTCGCATGTGTCCTGAATATAAATTAACAAGGTAACTACGAAAACAGCAAAATATCTCGTTTCTCTAGAACTAAATGGCACGCAACACATCGACAAGTGAAACACAACAACACACATTTGCGTTTTCATTTCAAAGCTAGCATCAACTGAGAATACTCTGAATGTGGCAGAAAAAGGAACTTTAAAAGAAAAAGCTTATTATTTCAAGTAGTTTATGATCGGCATGAATCGTAGTTTTTGTTGGGGTGTAAAGAGGGATATTCTATATTGTTTGCCAAATGCCAACCTCACCTGCATTTAGCGCACTCTGCTAACATCCATCCGAATTTTACAAACCCAAATCCCACAGACTAGTGATGGGAAGCAGCACCACTAGTCTAGAATAAAGAAAAGATCAACCTATCTTCCAAATTTTAACTATTATAATATTTACAGTTCTTTTCACATGTCAGCAGAGAAGCATGTGCTTTGTATACATGTTTGACTATATTTGTTTTTTTTTATAATCAGAAACGTTGTTATTCATTCAATCTTAATTTTTTGTCATGATCAATTGTCACATGGATACATAATGAAAATATAAAAAGTAAATTTCAATTTACACGAACTTTTTTTAATCTAACAGATCTGTTAAAATAAAGGTAACTTAAAAACATTGTGAATCGGAAAGTGAAAACAATAAAAATACGTTGTTATTGATATTTTAACGGCGACGCAAAAGTCACTGCAAACTTTTTAATAAGAAAACGAGGTACCTCGACAGAATGTAGTCGTAAAAAGTTATTTTCAGTACAAAACACTAATGAATTTGCCAATTTCCTTTTATCGTGAAAGTTCAGAAATCCGTCGTAACTGGGTGATCGATATGAGAACAAATTAAAGATAATTTATTTGTTAAGCAGACGTTTCTATGTTGGAGCGTTATCGCCTAAGTATTTGCTTAGTGAATTTACAAATTGTGACGGTGTTACACGTAATCAGCGGATTACTCACCACTTACGGTTGTGGGAAACGGTTTAGAAACACGGATACTCATTTTTCGCTAATCGATATTTATTTAGGGATGGGTATTTACTAACTTATTATACATTTTATTTTTCTCTTTGCATCCATATCGTGAAGCTTAGTAAAATAACACCTATTCTGGAAATATTAATATATGTGACTAATATTTATAATATTTTAGTTCATAAAAATGTGAGAAAGTAGAGAGAGAGAGAGAGAGAGAGAAAGTTATTAATATTAATTTCAACCTAAAAATAAATAAAATGATTAATTAAGCTAATAATTCCAATAGGTGCTGAGTGGAAATTCGTTATCTCTACCTGCCCCTGTCGATGACTGTTTCTATAACATATCATCATTATATATATATATATAAATAATGAAAAAGGTAAAATTGAAGAAGGTACCTTTCTTTGGTATTTATTGTAAAAGAAGAGGAATAAAACTTATATCATTAGAAAGGTATTGAGCCATAGATGTGCACAAAAAAGAAAATGTCATGTTTATGATGAGTACACATGATTTTCCATACTGAAGAACACCGATTCCGCAATTTAGCCGCAGCTCATGCTGAGTTGGCGTCCAGATTGGCATCACAGCACTAACAGTATAGCAATATATTTATACCATTATTTTTTTAAAGATTTGTTTTCGTTACATCATTGATTCGTGAGTTTGTGGGTTTCACTAAAAGTATGTAAATATCTATATAAAATTTACTATCACCAAGTTTTACCTCAATCATAGTTTGGAACAGCCCTATCGAGTTCAAGGTTTTACGAACCGACATTACTGTTCGGTGGAGAAATTTCTACGTCATTTGTCATGTCATTCTGAAGGCAAACATTAAGCGCTATAACATTTTTCTACACTAAGAGCACAGAATAACACAAACGATTTTCACCTCTATTGTGATGTTCATGAAGCGTTAATGTGCCCTCAATTGAAGATGATAGCAACACCTCACTTAATACCAAAAAATCTTAATATCAGACTTTAAACCAAAACAATGCATTATGAACCCTATTATTACTGCAATAAAATCCAATTATACACGTGCATCTCTGTTACTTATATTGTTCTGCACTGGTGACTTGACGAGATATATTTAATGTACCAATGAAAGATATAGGTAGGTATCTTATGTTACGTAAAAACGCGTGAAATCGGAACATGCGGAAATGTATTAAGGGCAACTACCAAAAAAAGAGAGCGATAAATAGAAATATTTTAGGTTATGTATAAAAAAGCGAGGACTAATGATTATATTTATATTCATAAAGAATATTTGTAAGACTTACACCAGGGTCTGCGAGCCGTGTTAAAATAAAAACGATATTTTTACTTTACTAGTTGGGTTACTAGGTGGCTTTCTACAGACCATCACGCATGACACACGTGATCACAACAGCGTACCATGTGGGAGGTTGTCAGGTTTCATTAAATTTTAAAGTACTATTAATCGAGCATAACTGATAAGTTCAACAAAAATTTACTCAAACACAGGCAGAATTGTTTAAAAATCAATTTCTGCAGGTTCGCGTATTTTTTTTTTATTCTGTGAGTGGTATCGAGAAGTAGACGAGGCCGTACCTTATATACACTATCCATAAGAGGAAACTAGTATTTGATAAATGATTGCGGTGGCTGGAATTGATTTACAAAGAACTTTTATTTGCCTTTGGTGAATTTGCTAAGTGTTCATATTCAATATAACTGTTTTTCTAAAATAAATGTTGTATGGTAGAGGCGTCAGAATCTAACAGAACTACCACGTTTTTTCCCGTGGGTGTCATAAGTGGCGACTAAGGGAAAAGCCTTAAAAATCTCATGGGAATCTCTGGGAGCAACACCAGCGACAAGGTGTTCCACCTGTCATGTTCTCCCAGAGAGTCATAATTAAGACGACAGAAATAAAGGAAAAACCATTTTTCAGTACTAATTAAACAGTGCACAAGTTTCCAGAAGTTAAAGTAATTTAAGTATCTTCCTAAAATATATTATTTTATTAATCTATATATTAGCGAATACCAAAACATATAACATATAGATTTTTCGATACACACATAACACTGAAAAGGATGCCAGTACAGAAAAAGATGCAGAAAAAAAAAAAAAATTTTACTAAAAGACATGGGTCTCTGCTTATATGTATGGCTTATATATAATGTTCTAAAATAAAATACAAAAATGTAGAATAAGATAAAGAAAGAAAAGTAAAACGATCTGATAGCCTAGTTAGTAGTGCCTTCAAAAATGACTGTCACGGGTTGGGTTATATCCGAGATGGGTTGGGTTTTATCACAGGTTAGTTATAAAATAAAAATATTTCGTTTGAACCAGGGCTGTAGATATTTTTTATCACATTAATACTAAATTCCCAGGATACAGGAAATTCTTGAGACTCAATTGCGTGTACAAGCATTATAAAAAAGCTATTGCTTTCTGCTAACCTTTTGGCTATATTATCTATTTATAAATCATCTATTTATTAATAATAATAATATTATTTATTTTGTATTTTACCGTCATCGCTTAGTGAGTAATACATACATATTTATTCAACATTGACTCATATGACTTACATGACGTTTAAGGAAATCCCTCAGTGAAAAACATGAGCTCCATGAACCCAGAAAACTAGGGCTCTACCACTGCTCATTCAAGAAAGGAACTGTGTAATACAATAGTTCTACAACGTTGTAGAACTCAGAAATTTGTTTGCACAGTATCGTTATTAAAAGTGTAGTTTAAAATCGTAACGATATTATACTACAAGCTTCCTCAGAAAGAAAAATTAGAACAAAAGAAATGTCCTAGCGCCTAAAATCTTTGTTTGCGTCTTTTTACGCGCCTACCGCTGGACTCGAAAGCTCCAACAAATATCTAGAATAACTTACTAATTTTTTTTTATGAAGATTTGATTAGTGATTATAACGGAACCCTACACACTGGTAATGTTCCCTCCCATCACTAGTAAATTGAGATTTGGGTTCGAAATACTCAGACGAATATCGCTAAGACCGTCTCTTTAGAATCTCCTTTTTTGTCAGCAGGGTGAACTTGCAGCTGAAAATGACATTTGGATAAAAAGTTAGTTTATCGTTAAAAAGTTAGTTTATTGTCTTTTAAACTGTCTTTTTTACTCATGTTCTCTCCTCCCTCTCACGATACTCGCGTGATAGTATTATTTTACGCTGTCGCTAGTGATTTAAATCGTACCATTAAAGCGTCTGCTAGACTTGACTAAAAGTAGAATACGACGAGACGTACTACAAAAAACAACAACAAAACAATACAAAGAACAATAAATTTTCTAAGTACTCTATGAAAACGGGCCGTACTAAAATATTAAAAATATCACCGTCTTGACCTACATACTTGTTGGCATAAGTGGCAAGTGCCAAATAGCATTTTTTGCCTAAAATCAACAACCCCTATCTAGGCTTTAAGCATCTGTCTGAATCTGTAACACTACTTACTGTAAGTTATTTTCTTATAGTAAGACTTTCGCATACATTTCTGTTATATATTAAAATACTTTAAATTTAAAATAAAAAAAAATAATTGGACGTGTGTCAACTATTTTGCGTTTCTTATAGCTTACTTAGAAAGCGAAGAACTATGATTGACGTTGTATTTAAAGGCACTTTACTCAACTTGATACAAGTCCTTTTGTTGTGTGCTATTATTTCGTCAACTTGCATCCACAAAAAGTCTCGTGCCCTTTTACAGGAGCCCTATCCGTTATGCCACATTAATATTTCACAAAAAAATCACGTGATATCATTTCCCGATAAAATCATACCGGGTAATATTTCATATCCTAGACACAGTTTCATAGCATAGCGTAGTCTATAACAAAAAAGGCGCCAGATTATGAAATCCGCATCTCGAAAAATGGCGGACTGAATAACATAGACACCAGTTAACGGGTAACAATGGTTGTAGTGCGTGCTCTCCCTCTGGGAGTGACCTATGTCCAACAGATAAGTATTTATAATAGCTTATATAAGAAGCTTCATTTGAAAGCTTTGAAAATTTCAAATGAAGCTTATTTATTTTACTTTTATTTTTTTTTCTTTTCGTACCTTCGACATTTATAATTATAAAAGTATCAGAGCGTGAAGTAGCAGAAGCTAATTTACCGGTATTTAAAGACAATGATTTTCAAACGTATGTACTATGTAATAATGATGGTAATCGAACATCTGGTGAATAATTGAAGTGACAGTTGTTTCACGGTTCGACTGTCTTCCTATCCTGTTCGATGGAGCATTGAGTAATTTGACAACGATACTATGTCTGGCAGTATTATGTTGGTATCATAATCTTTCATTATTGTTATGATGCATTACTCAACTAAAACAGAGTTTTAGAATTGAGTTATCTATCGCTTTCGAACTTAGTATACTGAAATAGATATCTCGGTCAGCTTATATACTTATATCAAATCCATGGTCCGAGATAAAAATTTTTTGGAAGCATTTGACTTTAACTTCGGTAAACTTTTTTTTTTAATTTATTTAAGTCTTGTTTAAATCTCTCATTTACATAAAAATCTACTAAGGTTCGAATAATATGCTAAAATTTAACTTACCATTAATAATAAAATCAATACAATATCAAAAGTAACCAATATGTTTGGTAACCGACATAGCCGTAAAGATCAGCAAGCTGAAGTGCAGAGCTCGCAGAACTGACAACCGCTGGGGAAAAAAGGTTCTCGAGTGGCAGCCACGTACAGGCAAACGCAGTGTAGGACAACCCCCCACAAGATGGAGTGACGACCTGCGCAGTGTTGCGGGATGTCGATGGATGCAGGTGGCTCAGGACCAAGCTTCGTGGCAATCTTTGGGGGAGGCCTATGTTCAGCAGTGGACTTCTGATAGGCTGAAATGATGATGATGATGATGATGTTTGTTAACAATGTGTCTTTTCTAATACTGCATTTGTCTCGTCCTCCGATCGCATTTTTAAGGATGAAGATACACCGATTACAGAAATGCCAGAACTACTTTAATTTTTGCATTACCGTAATATGCTACACAGTCGTTGATAACCTCTATTATCGATTATCTGTAAGATGACGTCGTTATTAGAATTGGCTTCGGAGACAAAACATTTACTTCATTATAAATGTAATCTAGCTTATCTTTGTGTACGTGTACTAAATTTTGTATGTTTGCTTTGTCTTAGTTGCTATCAATAACATTTTTAAACATATTCCCGTGTTCGCTGGTAAACACAAATATTCAGAGTAAACCTGCTTATCTGAGATATAATAAAAATATATTTTTCAAGGAAACCTGTAGTCCGCTGATGCAGCCAACTCTTTCCGGTCGCAAAGGCTTCAAAAATATGCTTTGCCTAGCAACGTGGGCTGCAACTTTTATACAAATACACTACAATTTTATTATTCACTTAAATTCTATTTATGCAATATTCTACCATAGCTTTTCTTAACTCAGTTCAAATCATTACACAGCAATCGTTCATCATCAATAACTCATGCTGACTCAGGCCGCATTCTCTATTCGAATCTCGGATATCTATGAGTCATAACGTCGAACGTCACGTTCGTGTATTATACGGTCTTTTGCAATGTGTCAAACTCAATACAATGCACCTGACTCTGGTTTCACTAACTAATGCAATACGTTCTCTTGAGGAAATATTTAAAGAACTTTGTTACATAATCGGTTAAGAAGCATATCTGTATTTTGTTCTTGTTTAATAGGATTTATCATATTCCTCATATCTTGGAATAAAATTAGGAAAATGGCTTTGCCTATGCAGCCTATGCAACATCTAAAATAAAGAGCCTGTAATGTACTGTATAAGTCATGAAATTAATAAAGTTGCGAGGAGGAGGGCAAAAACACATCCTGTGATCATTAAATTTTCAGTCAGTAGACTATTTGCAGACTGGCAGGAATAAAAAATATAAAAACTAAACTTATGACTAATAATAACTTATATTTAATAACTAGGCGCCGGCAGCTTCGACGGCGGCAAAATTTTGTTCATGCCCATTCAGTCCCTTAGTGTAATTTGAACGATAACACACAAACATAGATATTTTCACATATGTAATATTTCACTAAGATACCATACATGGTATATAACACTTTTTATAATAAGTTCCATCAAAATTCGTAAATTCATATTTAAGTAAAATACGTTCAGTTAGTAATCGTTAATCGGTATTAGAAAAAAAGACCACACAAAAACACAGGGGGTTTAATACAAACACACAATATATATTTGTGTTATGTATTTACTGTTTACCAAAAAAAAAATTTTTCCTTTATTCAGTTCGGGACCCTTAGCGCGAGCCAGACTCATACTTGCGGGTTTTTGTTATTTGTTGTTTTACTTTAGAGTTTGCACTAATATCAAATGACAGAGCAAAAACTAAAAAATGTTAAAGAAATATGTTTTTGTATGGGAAACCCTTAATTTTACTTATTGTTTCTTTTAATTATTAAGAAATTCGCTATGATAACACATAATTTGAGAAAATTTCAACTGGCTACCTAATACTGTTCCAAAGATACAGCGGGAAAAGTTAAAGTTAGACGGGCGGACGGACCGACGGCGTAGGCTTAGTAATAGAGCTCCACACGGAACCCTAAAAAGCAACTATAAAATTATAGATATCAGAAGTTACACTATTAGCATAATAAATAGTCTTATTGTAGTGTAAAAGAATTACTTATTTCATAAAGTGATTCTTTTTTTTTTTTAACAAAATATAAAGCCTGCACACGCCTAGTAGATCTCTTTGTAAACGCTTTTATTCCATGAATAAGAAGTAGTTGACGAAATTAGAAAATGTATACAAACATACAGAGTTTGGGATTAGGGATCCTATAAATCCCACGTTGATTATAACACAAGGAAAATTCGTTTTATCTTGTATACTGTGGTTGCAGACCCACCTTAGTCATTTGTACACGATACATTAACTATTAATCAATATTAAATGTTATTGTGTTTTCTTATTTCACAGTAACTAAAATATTCCTAGAATCGTATCAATTAAGTCACAATATACCAATACTATATCTGTTTTACTTTAAATACTGTACTTACAAAATAAGTCTATGTTAAAATATACTTAAGAGAACTTTCACAGGGAAGAATGTTGGTAAAAGTTATTCGCATTCGTACAATAACAAAGAGGGTTACTCGTCCTGCCTTTATGCGTGATTAAATCAAAAGTTGAACAATCGATATGACATATTATTTCTCTATCGACTTCTCTTTACAATAAATAAAAGCATAAAGAGTCGTAGTAGCCTAGTGGTTAGGGCACTCGCTTTTGTTTAGGCACCACTCCAATGTTTGTTGATAGAAACTTTAACATTCTAATAACTGTGATTTAAACATCTTCATTTGTTTCATTGATAATCATATAAATATGTATTAAAAATGGGTTATTAGAGAAATCGTTTTGTTAAACATTGACACAGTTTTCTTTTATTAACCTAAAATATATTACTAGAGCTACCATGACTTATATGGAACTCTGAGTCCTAAAGTAATTTTTATCTGTAAAATTCGGTTTTATTGTGACTGTTTGTTGAATTAATAAAAAAAAATTAATATTCTCTGAGTACACTATATTTGAATAAAAAAGGTAACCCCACGGTAACCATACAGTTAGCAAGGCGATACCTACCTGTCGCTTTTTGTCTAAAGAAAAATGACGTGCCTTCGGTTAGTTTCGGTGACTCATATTGTAAAAGATAAATGTTTGTCATCGAAACATTTCCACGAACAGATCGAATGTCTTTACTACCATATTTTTTTTATTATCTTGACCTTTTATAGGTGTTCATAGGTCTACTGTGCTAAGTTTTAAATTTAGGATACGATTAACTATTACTGTTAATGTTGAAAAACTGTCACAATTTCATACCCTGGGTTCGAATCTCAGCCGAAGACAATAAATATTGTTAAACAGAAATTATTGTTTGAAATTAAACTATTACGGATTTTATAGCGTTTAATTTAATTTTTATATTCCCGACGTTTCGAATGCTTTACAGCAGCCGTGGTCACGGGGAAACAGAGGTGTTGAGGTGAACGTCCAGTTGTCATAGTTAACTCGGGCTATCTTCAGCCGCCGTAGCAGAAATCGACCAGTCGGACATCATCATGATCATCGCAGTTAATGTGTTAATATTCAAGTGCGTATTGCAGTCTCGGTAACTAATGGACGCGGTGCTCGCTTTAAGTCCCAAAGGCCGCGAGTGTCCTGAATTCGATTCATAGTGCCGGTACCACTTAAATTGCTATTTAAAATTTTAAGTGCTTTTGCAACTAGGAAAGTAAAATTAAGTGAAAAATTACCTGGCTAATAAGGATGAGAACCATGTGGTGTTTCCGTATCTGCCTTCTGGTTCCACAGCCGGCAGCGCATCTGTAGCTCCTCTGGTGTTGCGGATGTTCGTGGGCGTCGGTGATCACTTACCATCGGGTGCGCCGCATGCTCGTTTGCCCCCTTCTTCTATAAGAAAAAAAAACCAAGAACAGTTGGATGATACTATATCGTTGTATAGTGGGCATAATTAAAGTTTAGTATTTGCAAAGTTTTAATCGATGAGACAGTATAAACATTTTCACATTTAAATTAGTTTAGGAAATTAAAAGCATGTCTTGTTAATTTCAACCCCTTATATACACAAATACAGGGCCTTTAAGATGTTATATTTAATCTACCAGGCTGTTGGCAAATGTAGACGAGTCCCACGCGTTATTAGTAACTCATAAAGAGGAAAGTGCGTTGGCTTCAAAGCGCCGTCTTTTAATTACATTTATTAATATATACTGCAATAACTGAAATGATATATGCAATATAATCTGTGGGAATTAGAAATTATGTTAGTAACAAAAATATTACGTTTGTGTTTTTTTTAGATTTGAAATGATTTGTCTGTAGCCATAAACAAAGAATAAGTAAATGTCTTGTTACCATTATATAAACGTTCATAGTAACATTTAAATTACCCCTTTCAATCATATTTTGTCCCTTTTTCGATTCAGTCTTTATTAAACACTGAGCTGAAGGAGCTTAATATGTTTCTTAATTAAATTACAGCTGTTTAAAGGAAGGTTAAATGAAGTTATGAAGTTTAAGATTATGCCCTTATAAAACGTGCACTGAACGTCGCCGGTCATTAAATTCTGTTCATTAAACACAAATCGTAACTTAATCTAAAAACGTCTCTTAGATTTTATGACCTTAAAAATCCAAGACCGAAAATACACTGGTACTGCGATCGCCAACGCCTACTAAGCTTGGCGATTGTAGCAGAACCTGTCATCGTGAATAGAGAAGTGTGCAGTGCTCATGATGGTGAAGAAATTACCTTCTTTACACGTGCTACAGTTGTAAAATGGCGTTTAAGCAAA
The DNA here is from genome assembly GCA_029286595.1 of Bhutanitis thaidina. NCBI lineage: Eukaryota > Metazoa > Arthropoda > Insecta > Lepidoptera > Papilionidae > Bhutanitis > Bhutanitis thaidina. Next base: position 5,566,784 of record JAGSMS010000012.1, on the reverse strand, counting down.
CGAAAGAAGTATTTATTACCTTTTCTATATGTGTAACAAATTTAAATAAAAACGTTTCCTCACTGTTACGGAGGCCGTTTAAATACATAAAATTCACATGGACAAACCCGAAATAATTATTTGTAGTCCATATAAATACTTGTCCCGTGCGGGAATCGAACCCGTGATACGTAGCGCCGCATCGAAAGCCGCTGAGCCTCACGCCAACGAGGCGTCATATTATGAGATGATAACATTATACATTATGATTAATAAATCGGTTTCTTACTTTCAAGTATTTTTAACAAGACATCAAATTTCTTCACCGTTTACCGTGGAGTTCCACGGCGGGGAATCGAACCCCGGTCTCCCGCGTGACAGGCGGGGATACTCACCACTATACTACCGAGGATACAACGAAGTGGATAAAAATATAGTATATTAACGCGACCACTATACATTATCACTTTCGACAACATGGGTTTTACAAAGCAGCTGAAACGTCGGAAAATAAACAGTGAATTCCGTAAAATTCGTTTAATTTCAAAAATCATAAAAACTCACGCCTGTCTGTATAGGAGTAGACAGAGATTACGGATTACAATAAAGCATGTTGGGATTCCGCCCCTCCTTTTCCGTTTTAATGTTTTGGACTTTGTAACATTTTTTCTTTTGACATTTCTACTTTTAAATATACGAACAGCAACGGACAAATTGTATATATTTATAAATATTTTCAATGATTTTTCCTATACTATAAATAGAAATTATTTCTCTTTGTGATTATGCTTCTAACGCGTCTTTTAAGGTAAATCTATTCTTTTTTTCTCAAATTGTATTTATAGATTGCCACTTTTGTATTTAGCAATACTATTTTTTATTATGAAATACTGATTAAAATCATTAAAAAAACATCGATTGTTTGAATCGTTTTAAACGTTCTAAAGTCAACTAATGAACCGATTGCGAGCACAGCGAGTACTTCCGGTATTATCCGTGGTTACAAGTTTAACCAGTAGTTATGTCTGTAAGCAAGACTCGAAAACCAATAAATTTTGTGTAGCACAGATATCGGATCTGGCTATGATCGAACCCAGGGCCAACTGTCAAATGTGCTGATTGCTGCGACAAGCGGCTGTTATTCGAATACTAAGATATTGCGGACAACCACGAATGCTATGCTACTTGATACAGGCGTAGCCAGTGGGTTAAGGTCTCGTGATGAACAACAGTCAGGGCATTCTAAGTAAAGTTAAGTATCAGCCTATATATGCCCATTGCTAGGCGAAGAGTATCAAATATTTGAGCGAGTTTTGGACTCCATGGCCGTTCTGCCCCAATGCGGGATGGCGAACTTGACTATCCTCGAAATACATTTTTTATTAGAAAGGTATAGGTTAACACTCAATAATGCTATAATCATTTTAGTTGATCCGGCACCGGGAATCGAACCCAGGTGACTCGCGTACTATAAAATCAAAGCCCTAACCACTACACTACCACGGCTCTGAATAAGATATTGTGTACAACCGCGAACGCTATGCTACTTGATACAGCCGGAGGTAGTAGGTTAAGGTCTTATGATGAACTCCAGCTAAGACAATCTAATAAATGTACATACACATGTTATATAGACTTCGCTGATTTACATTTACCTTTATACAGATGGCTAAAGAAGTTATAGATATATAGGTATAACTTAATAGTAATTATTGAAAGTTTAAAATATATATTTTTTAATCGGAGGTCATTTGACTGTATACGAAATTAATTTTAAAAAATAGTCTACTATTTGAAATAAGGTGCATTTAAGAATAACTAATACCGACACAGGCTAACGACCTCAATATTGGTTCAACACGAAATTTAATGGCCATGTCTGGCGACTCCTTTGATTGCGGAGGTTGAATAAACGACAACTTCATAGTACGCAAAAGCAAAGATCCGAGACTTTAAATAAAAAAAGCAAACAGTTGCTATTCAACCTAATCTGCTACAAAGGGCTATTTCAATGTTTTGGAAGTACCTACTTGGGGATTTGGTATTATGTGTACAATTTTATTTTGAATTAATTTAGTTTTCTTTTTTTTTTTAATAATTTTAGTAATACGATAATGAAAACGAAATTGTACACTGATAACGACATTAAAACTTTTCTTCCATTGTTTTAATTTATTATTATGAAAATAGTTACTAAACTGGTGACTTGTACAATTGGCTTATTAATGCCTACTTCAGGCACCGGCTTCTCACGTTATTAAAATAGTCATAGCTTACATTGTTAATGGTTTATAAATTGTAATGTGCATTCTTATGTGAGAAGATAAATAAATGAGTTTTATTTAAAAAGGTATCTAATTGATAATTACCGAAACACATATTGTGAAAGTGGAATTACATAAGAGCAAAATCATTATTTTGCCTTTTATATTTACTAATAGAAATATAATACTAAAAGCTGATAAAATGTAGGTGTTATAGTATTTTTTGGATTAAACAAATATAAAGAAAACAATAAATTTTCTTTTTATTGAGCATGGCTCTTACTATACTATACAGTTATATGTCCGCTGTAGTACATTATTAGTACTATTTAGCTTTAATAAAATTTTCTAAAATTATGAAACGAATTTCATTAGGTTTAAAAATAACGTTTAATTATATTTTGTTAAACCGCTTTAAAGATTCGAATATATAGCGTTTGAATTTAAATTTCTTTTAGATATCAAAATATTAAAGATACGTAACATTTTATTTAGGTTCATTTAGACTTAACTCAAAAACAACTTGAAGAGGATGTTAAAATGCTCGTGGGCGCTTCCTTTATTGAAGACAATGAGCTTTATCCACTTAACATTTGTCGTGTTAAATTAGTTAATTGTCGGTGTAACGGTCTTGGCGGTGGTTAAATCTATTTTATCCTGTTTGATATTAAAACTCTTATATTCACTAATATGGCTACTAAGCTTTATTACAGGTACATTCTTACTTTATAATGAAGTTAAATTTCATCTTTACATCTAGACAAAAAAATAAAATAGAGTACATTTACGCTAAAATTAAATTGATTATTTTAAATTAGTTTAATTTATTATTGAGTTTATTCCAGAAAGTCTGTGTTTAGCTAATACCGACAGTAATTTAAGTAATATAACAGACGGACAGTAATTTAGTAATTATAAAATTTAAACTGAACATACGACGAATACGTTTTATTTGATGATTGGTCCACGGTGTCTCGTTATTGCGTTTGGTATTAATTAACCTTGTCGTCCCCAGTAGAGCCTTAATCTGACGTCATTTGCTCAGTCTCAGATATTGCGAAGGGACTAAAAGCATTCCCAGCAGTACATCAGTCAATTTTCTTCAATTAGTATACATAACGAAACTTAGTAATCGAAGTGTTACTTAGTTTTGTTACCTCGCATGTTTATTTATCACTTAGAATAATTGCTAATAATATTTAAACAACTCATATAATCTAGTAGCGATTTCTCCGACTTTCTAAAAGTTACAGAAACCACACTAAAATAAATTACTAAAACAGACAAAACATGCGAAAATAGTGTGAAGTAACAGTGGTAGAAATATTTCTAAAAATACCATGTCTTCGTTACATGCGGTATTGAGTTTCTAAACGTGGTCCTTTATCGTCTGATAGCTCTCCAGAGGTCAGGTGTATCGGACACCAAACGACTCATTAATTTCACGAAGCGTCTATTCTTACGTACTAATGCTAATAATAGAAAACCAAGGATTTATTTGCAAGGAGTAAGGAGTAGGGTAAATGCCGTAGATGGAAACTAATATCAAATATGTTTTTATTCATATATTATCAAATATGTATATATATAAAAGTTCTTTGACATAAAAAAAATATTTCGTTAGCCAAAAAAAATTAAAACATTGAAATTAAAAACGGACAAAATTACTAAATCAAATAAAGCAAGCTCTTCGATAAAGCAGCTTTTACTACGGGTATGCAGAGATTACGTATTTCCATTTGGCACGACTCAGCGTAGCCAACTAAAAGCACCAAAAAGCTTTCGCAACACTCTTTTTTCTCTCCGGGAAGTAGAACGTAACGTATGAAGAATCTGGTCGCGAGTCACTCCTGGACATTACAAAGAAGTTTTCATGGCTAAGTATATGGGCTGCAGTTGCCATGGTAAGCCATCAATGGTCTGTTTGTCACGCCGATCCAAATAAAAAAAATATTTACTTTTTTTCTATCGAAATGTTATTACTTTCATATAAATACGATAAATTCCTAATTCCTTTTTTTTATGGGAAAGATAGCAAACGAGCAAGTGGTTCATCTGATAGTAAGTGCTTACCGTCGTCCACGTACATCTGTAATACCAGAGATACTGCAGGTGAGTTGCCGGCCTTTAAGGGTATATGGGAGATGGAAGGGAGAATAGGAAGGGGAAGGGGAATGGGCCTCCGGATACCCGGATTAAAATATAAGCGCATTCCTGTGTTTTAAAGAAATATTATTATATTAATACTAAGATTCAAATATTTTGAATATTTTTTGTCGTTGTTTTAGAATTTAATAGAGAAATTAATTTGGAAGAGTCTGTTGTCCTCAAACTCATAGAACAAAAGTATTGACCCACTTGGCATAGGCAACAACATCTGTTTGCCAAATGTGGTCATTAATTGCTTGAGAATACTCGGCAGTGTCTTGTGTTTAGATTTAATGTAAGTGTTTACCGTACAAATCTGACTATAAAATTTTAAGATACAAATGCAATTGAAAGAAAAACTTGGCTCGCATTTCAGCAAGTTTAATTTAATGAGCAATTAAATTAGATCAATAAGACGCGATTACAAAAATGTACGGTATTTTTTTTAAGTTATTTACAAATTAGAAAGTTTCCCAATCCCAAGTTTGTATTATTATTTAAAAAATTCTGAAATTCAAGTCTTATTGTTTATTCGAGCTAATTTTGGAAACGGATAAACTTTGACTGGACTTTTACGAGAAGTTTCAGGACGCTGTAGGGAATCATTTAGGCCTCTTTTTCCCTGGATGGGTTAGGTTTCCGGCGCAAAAATTGAAATCTTTAAAACTACGCGAAAGTAGTAGTAAATAAAATTAACACCCATTAGAATTAATTTTATTTAGTACACCCAATGCTAAATAAAGTTAATATCTTCATTTAAAATGGCTTAAATGAATTTGAGAATTAAAAAGGTATAAACTAACAGATATATTTTAGTTTAAATTATTGTCGGATTGTAATAGTATAATTCTTTTGTTGCCGATTACACGTGCCCAGTGACACGTGACGGTGGACGTTCTGTGAGTAACAATTGCTCGCATGAGCGATTGGACGTGGGAGCGGCAGGAGACACTTTATCACGCGGTCTCACGATGAAATCCATGAACAATATTGATTCCACCGCCGGGTGCGATGCACTATATCTCAATAATGCCTTATTTCAAATAATTTTCATCTCCGTGAGTCTCTTGTTTTACACACACCTACCCTGTTTAGCAACCACAAGTGGGTATATCAATTTGGACCATAGGGTGTTTTCTTACCTTATCTGGATCTGAAGTCCATAGTGTGCAGAATTTAGCCTCTACCAAGTTGAAAGAATTTACTTTTTTTGTTACACTTTGCAGGCGGATTGAATGTCCCAATTTTGAACTTTACGTATCTAAGCCGATGCACCACGTCAACTGTCAGGGAATTTTGTTGAGGACATATAGTTTAAGGGAGGGAAATACACTTACTTTTTTTCCAATAGTTAGTCTTCCTGATAACTAACAGATGAGGCCGTGGCGACCGACTGGTGGCAGATAATATGTCGAACCTAAATTCCACTGTCTAGTGTTGGGGAGCAGCATCTTTAGGATACCGATGATACCGGCATTGCGTCCAACAATCCGTTTGTTCAACTATTATTTTTTTCGTGAACGCCATATTTATTGCCGGCGCTTTTATGGAAATAATTCGCGAGATTTTTTTGCGAAACTCTCTCAAAACGAAAATCTCTTTCAGTCAAACGACGATACTCTATTATTAATTTGCTTTTCTTCAACTTATAAAGATTAATCTTCGTTTGTTTACGAAGGCTGTCCCTTTTATCGTCTCATTAAAACTTTTTACGTAAATATTTTTTCTACTTAAGTAAGTATCTGTTTATTACATAAAATACTAACAGATTCTTATTTGTATATTAAACAAATATGTATATGTCGGTATAGTTGTTATAGTGGGTATAGCAGCCAAGTGGTCAAGAGCCGCTGTAGCCCAGTGGTTAAGGCGCTCGCTTTAGGTTCGATCTCCAGTGCCGGCACTACAAAAAGTGTAAAAACCAATTTTAAGTGCTGAATTTACCACGTGCTCGGTGGCAAAGGAAAACATCGTGAGGATACCTGCATGACCGAGAAATTATATTTTTTTTTCCACAATAAGTGTAGCCCGCCAAGCCGCACTGAAACAGATTGGCGGAATCTTCCGGCTCTAAAACTCTTTCGGATATTTGATAAGACGGACTTTGCCTATCTGTGGGCATTTACAGGCCGCTACTTATATATTTAAGTACATAGTTATTAAGTATTCTTGCTTCACGACAAAACAACGTATTGTAAATTTAGCGTTACTAAATACACGGATATATGCCTTTTAAGCATAACAACAGTAAGTAACATCCTGACAAATGGTTAAAAATGTATCCATATGATTCACGTATTACACAGAAGAGCGGAGACGTGACCGTAACTTGCACGTAATTGAAGAGGTTACGGTAAATTGTCCCGGTGACCTTACGACTGACACGGGGGATAATGTAACCATCACCGGTTGCATGGGTTGGAAACCTTATCCTGTTTTCCATTAAATAAACACAGCAGTAGTTGCTATTAACAAATATTTTACTATTTTCTATGTATTATCAACTAAAATTGATCATATACACAGTATCAATCACACCTGTCACACATGGGCACAGATTACGGATTCAGTTGGCACGACTCAGCGTAGCCAAAGTGGCCACCGGAACCCACTTTTCTCCATTTCGGGACAGAACGTGACGGATGGCGAGCGTTGTCACTTGGTTGGCACTCGGACATTGCCACTATATTTATATTTATTTATTTATCTATTTATTTGTTGATCATGTGTGATACTTGTATAGTTGTTAACATTTTGTTTATTCCTTATATAATCTACCCTATAGATCTATATACCCGATATGATATATCTATATATCTATTTTAAAAGCTTTCCTCTAAGTCGCCTCTTAACACATGAGAAGAAACGAGATAGCAGAAGAATCTGCTTGCAGCACGCATCTGTCGCGGCAAATACGCTATAATATTACTATAGCATGGATATTATACCCTTAACTATATCTACGTAATGTACATAAATTTAAAAATCGTCGAAATAAAAACGTGCATGTAACTTTGTCTGTCTGTTTGGTACCTCACCACAACTTATCCCCTAAACCGATCGTAATAAAATTTGAGAAAAAGGTTGCCGGGACCTTGTGAAGGACTACTTTTCATCGTAAAATAAAAATCGCGGGAAAATTATCCACATGGACAAAGTTGCGCCAGCGTGTGTTTAATCAATGATGGCTTCGACTGAGTTTCGAAGACTGGACTCAAGATTCTTGTTCCAAAAACACGCACTCTTTGAGTAATTAATATGAAAAGTTTGTTTTTAAATATCGAGTTACAGAATTGTCAATCCATTAAATCTTCAATATATCAATTAAAACACTCTACATCATTTATGATGAAAACCTATTAATGATTGTTTTCTTTACAGATATAAACCAGACATGGACGACATAATGAACATAACAGACGAAATTACTTCCAGTGCGAGACCCAGCGAACTATCAAAGTAAGTACACTAAGGGCACAAAATCATAGAAACTTACTTTTAGGCAGTTCACGCTAAAATAGTTAGTATTCACGTATTTTGCCTACTAAAACATATCCTACGCAGTTGACATATTCTCGGTAAACAGACCTTCCATCGCTGTACTCATAATCGGTCATTAGAGAATTCTTCACGAGAGATGAAGTTGAACGAAATATTTTTCACATAACTTTCTACACTTAGCAAGTTCAATAGTGTTAATGTTATTAACACTGTTTTCTGTTGTAGTCTTTGAAATTAATGTAGAAAATTTATAGAAAGATTTCAAAGAAAAGAAATCTCCATTACAGTCCTTGCCATTTTATTATTAGTCAATTATTTTATTGTATAGACTATAATGTAGGCATTATTTTACATACAGACGAACTCTGCTATATATATTTATTCATTAAGGTCTCTTTGTTATACAACAACATTTGACGCGGAAGTGCATTCAAATTCAGTGAAAGAACTGAATAAGATTTGCGAAACAAAAGACATCCTGTAATCGGGGGGTCAAACACCGCAGTTTTCTGGGGGCAGTCTAGATTCTACGGAGCCGGCAATTGGGACTAAAATTGTATGAATTCGTTTTGTACATATTTTTCCTTAAATTAGATAAATTTTTCATTCATACATAATTTGTATAATTTTGATAATTTTTGTTTTATACTGCCTACTACTATACAGATTAGGCAAACCTAGACGGTCAAATTACTTTATTCGAGTCCTGGTTTAATACCCATTGGTTACCCCATGATATTATGAATAGTGATATTAATTTGAAATTAAACTATTATGTACGATTAGAAAACATAGTTTCATTTCCAATGTGCAGTATTCGCGTAAATACAAGAAAACATTAGGGCGTTTTATTATTATTCATATTTTGTGTATACAAAATATTACCTTTATCAGAAAGTAAGGAATCCCACTTACAAAGCATAATTCCACACTTATATATTTTTCTCCGACTATTCTTAAGCAGCTCTTTAGTAGCCTCTTCTTAGAGACGAGGTAAATATCAGCAGGGTCTTGCTCCGATGCTCGAATAAGTCTGCACAACCGGGGTAGTAACAGGAGCTCCCCGAATACCGGCGTGAACAAAAGACATATTGTGCTTCTGCGTATCGTTCGGTGAGTGAGGTAACCGGAGGTCCACTGCCTCTCCCCAACCACCCTCCTGATCCTTCCTCCCATCTCCCTAATATCCTTCAAGGCTAAACCCGCACCTGCAGCTCCACAGGCGTTGCAGATGTACGTGGTGAGTCAGTAATCACCGCCGCAGGTGCTAGGGCGTTTGCCCCTTTCCCTTAAGAAATAATAAATATAAATTATTTAAAAAAAATAGTTGAAACCACAAATACTTTTGCAAGTATGTGTATAAACCCTTGCTCTATATTTACTTTCATATTGCGCTTTTGTGTTTTTTCTAAATAATCAAGTCGGTAATTTACGCAATTAAATTCAAAAAGCACAGCCGGGCACTCATCGACCACCAAAGTATGTCACTACATTATTGACAACCAGTTCAAAGACGCCTAATTTCAAGACTTATAAATCAAATTTTATCACCTGCCAAACGTCAGTAGCATATTTATCAATTTAGTATTAACTTTTAATATGCTCCTGGACTATGTCGCATTATCTCATAAAGAATAGTATTCCGTAACCATATCTTGCTCAGCAGATGATTTCTCGGTCTGCTTGGTAATATGAAGTGATGCAGTAGACGAGGTACAATCTGTACCCTACATCAGTTTTTTTCATAGGCACTACGTATGTAAAAGGCAAAAAAAAAAGGTAAATTACTATTTAATTGAAATGTAAGTAATTTATTTATTTATAGACTATCGTACCGTGCCACCATCGCCCGGCCAGATCAGTAAAATATAAACTAAATGTGAATGTGTTGTTCATAAACCTTTCTCGCGAAATGTTCTAACTGATAGCGGTGAAAACCGCATAAGAAGCCACTCACTTGGACGTTGTGAGCAAATATACGGACAAACTCAGTTTGCGTCTTTGTTTTATACTATTTAATAATAAAGGAGCATTCATTTTTAATATTTTGTTCATTTGCATAAATTTAACAAAAATAAATATGTTTGCTGCAATATAGAAATTGAATCGGATTTTATTCAGTAATAATTGTGTAGGTCGAAAAAAGAATGCTGTTGATGAATGCTGTACAAAAGATTTCCGCTTCAAAACTTTAAAAGCTCTATTGAGAAAACAAAGCAGCTGCTCTAAAAGTTTTTATTGACGACGGTTTCGTTAGTTGAATTCATAAAGATATTTCAACATATTTTAAAGTTCATTCATTTGTGTCATTTAAAATTTACACGAGTTCTGTTATTCAGAATATTTAAGTAGATTTTTCATTATCAATCGATCGCTAAAACGAAGTCGACAGAGTGCACCGCGTGCGTGCTTTTTTGGATTATACTCCATATAAATTTGATGCATCACGTCTACAGTGTAAATGTTTTCAACTTCAAAAAATTGTTTATTTTCCTTTTATCATAGAACATCATTACGGTATTGATTAACAATGTCATGTTTTGCTTTACACTGCACTAACTGGGCAATAATATATTTAATATATTTCCTATTACAAAATGTGAAAATTCAGTGCAATGTTATTTAGTTTTATTATTTTACAAACTCGCCCGGCAGACTTTGTTCTGCCCTTTACGGTTTGATTTTTAATTACTTAATAACTCGGCTCCAGCACTCAGAAATTAAACGATAACTAACAGACACACCAAAGATTATTATAATGGATATATAAATTGAATAAAATTAAATTTTTAGACAACATTTAAATTTATTGAGTACCGAAGTTATTAATGAAGTGCCTACCGATTATTCTCTGTTTAGGTTAAGAGCGAAAACACCCGTTACTTAATAAAAATTTTCCGAACCGCTAATGAATTAATGAATATATGTACTATATCTAAAAATTAAAACAATTAATAAATCTTAGGAATTAATAAATGTATAGAGAAATGAAATGGTATATAAATAGAGGTAAAAATTGGGAGTAAGTTTATTACGCCGAAGCTCTAATGTGTTTTTTTAATTATAATTATTATTTTTTGGAACAATGTCCGCCTTTAGACGCCTTTTTGTCACGCGCGTCATATAATAGTGCCATAAGAAAAGATAAAGTAAGAATAAGCGCAGACACAGAGGCGGAAAGGAGGGGTTTTTTCCATCCCATATTCGATATAGCGCCTATGCGAATATCTTTGGAAGGAGAAATGCAGTGTCAGATAAGTTGAGCGCAGCGTCACAAAACAACAAAAAATTTATCCACAATTTTTTTTTCAGATTCTCTCCCGCTCTGTTAACATTCGCGGCAATTATCACTGGTTTCATTATGGTTATTGGATTATTTGGTAATCTTCTTACCGTGGTCGCCCTTATCAAGTGCCCTAAAGTAAGAAATGTGGCCGCGGCTTTCATTATAAGGTATGTTTCCTATTGATAATTAAATAAATTAAAATTATTCACTGAGAATATCTCTTAAAATTAGGAATGGCACATAGGAAAGAAAGACATGTCTGCGATTTTAACATTCAGTCAGTGATTGTGAGATAATATAGAATTTTTGCAATATTATACCAAATTTAGTATCATTGCCAGGCGATATTGGCATTGAAGCTTATAAAGTACCAACTTTTACTCTATTTTGTCTGGCTGGAAACCACGGTAGTATTATTGATGCGAGAGTGCTGGCACTAAGAACCTACTATAGATGACTTTCTGTTTGAGCTTTTCAAGAATGTGAGCACAGAATGGTATATGATAAAATGTCAATGTCGTATTTAGATTTTATCAGAACCATCCATTCAGATATTCATATTTATCATACTGTATAAGCCCAGTGTTGGACAAAGGCTTACCATAAAAGCGCCAACTAAAGGTGACATGTTGTGCATTGAAGATTAACCCATAATCCTCACACTCGGCAGACAGATTGGCGACCGCAGTGCCAGACACCTCGCACCTTAAACGCTGCTGCCCGTCATCGGTCTGCTTCATTTCAGTCTTCTATTTTTCGAGATGGTTATCCCGTCATCTATCTGTAACCATTGCCATTTTCTACGCTTTTCCTTTTGTCGCCATCACCCTTCCTTCACCACTTTCCTTTCGGTCCACATCCCAGATTCTTACGCCTATACCACACGTCATGGTACCGATACACACATGATATATTCCAACTTACACCAAAACTCCACGAAATATAAAAAAGGAGGAGATACAATAAGTTTAAAAGTATTATCAAACTCAATTACAATTTTGTAATTTCAACTAGCATTACATGGAATTCTATTACGGAGCTATCTAACGTTTCAGAGGTACACAACAACCTCAGCAGAAGAAGAAATTTATATCACAATTTCACAGCAAATTAACACTGAATCGCTCCATTACCGCACCGAGTATTGTCTCTCAGAGCTTTGTAAGAATTAAGACGTTTTCATTTCATGAAATTCATGCATTGAATTTTTTATAGGAAAATGTAGTCATGCATCGTGGTAATTGTAACATAAAACTTAATTAAAACCTCTTAACAATTAGTCTATCATACATATCAAGTATGTATGTTGCTCTTAAATTAATTTATTGCTAATTTAAACTCAACCTTAAAATTTTATTCATCATCATCATCATCATCATTTCAGCCTATTAGAAGTCCACTGCTGAACATAGGCCTCCCCAAAGATTGCCACGAAGCACGGTCCTGAGCCACCTGCATCCATCGACTTCCCGCAACACTGCGCAGGTCGTCACCCATCTTGTGGGGGTCGTCCCACACTGTGTTTGCCCGTACGTGGCTGCCACTGAGTACCTTTTTTCCCCAGCGGTTTTCAGTTCTGCGAGCTATGTGGCCGGCCCATTGCCACTTCATGCGGTCTTACAGCTATGTCGGTTACCTTAGTTCTGCTGCGGATATTATCGCTGCAGACTCTATCACGCAGAGAAACACCGAGCATAGCCCTTTCCATAGCGCGCTGAGCAACTTTGAGCTTCCTCATACGGGCTGCAGTGAAGGACCAAGTCACGGATCCGTATGTCATCACTGGCAACACGCACTGGTTGTATACTTTTGTCTTGAGGCTTTGCGGCATACTCGACGAGAAGATATGACGTAGTTTCCAAACGCAGCCCAGCCGAGTTGGATTCGTCGATTGACCTCTGAGTCGAAGTTGACTTACCTAATCGGACAATTTGTCCCAGGTATACGTACTCTTCTACAACTTCGAGCCTATTGTTCCCAACAACAACCGGTATTGGTGTGATATGGACGTTTGACATGAACTTCGTCTTGTCCATGTTCATATTAAGACCAACCTGTTGGGAGACGTTATTGAGGTCATGGAGCATTGTACTAAGCTCCTCCAGCGATCCTGCCATAAGAACTATGTCGTCGGCAAATCGAAGGTGAGTGATGTATTCGCCATTGATGTTGATACCGTATCCTTTCCAGTTCAGCTGCTTGAAAACATCTTCCAATGCAGCGGTGAAGAGTTTCGGGATATGACATCACCCTGTCTCACACCTCTCTGCAGTTGGATTGGTTTCGTACTCTGATTCTGTACTCGGATAGACATCGTAGCCTCATTGTACAAACACCTCAGCACTTCGATATACCGAGAGTCTATCTGGCACCGCTGGAGAGACTGTAGCACCGCCCAAATTTCGACTGAATCGAAGGCTTTCATAATCCACATACGCCAGACATAATGGCAAATTGTACCTCGGCCTTCTGTACAATCTGGCGAAGAGTATGTATGTGGTCTATGGTACTATAGCCTTTTCGGAATCCGGCTTGTTCGGGAGGCTGGAAGTCGTCAAGTCTGTTCACTAGACGATTTGAGATGACTCGAAAACAGCACGTAGACGCGGCTTAGAAGCGATATCGGTCTATAATTCTTCAAAAGGCAGTTATCCCTTCTTGAAGAATAGGACAACCACGCTTCTACTCCATGCTTTCGGCGTAACACCGCCATGAATGACGGAATTAAACAGCTTCTGAAGGACAACAAGTATCGGTTTTCCACCCGCTTTCAGAAGCTCAGCTGTAATTCCGTCCTCACCCGGCGCCTTGCCGTTTTAAGCTGTTTGAGAGCCATCCTAATCTCGCTCAGACTGACGTCCGGGATGTTATCGGAGTAATGTCGGATAAAGCGGCTCTTTTGGGTCGTTACTCACATCAGTGTGTGGTTTCAACGACGTTGTGTACAGCTGTCCGTAAAGTCTCTCGATCTCACTCAAAATCTCGGCTCCAGCGGAAATGACTGCGCCGCTTTCGGTCTTCAGCTTGGTCAGTTGGCTCTTTCCGATAGACAGATCTCTGGCGAAGACTTTGGAGCCTTGGTTCCGCTCTCTATCGCTTTTTCAATACAGGCTGTATTGAATTTGCGTAAGTCTTGCCTCATACATTTGGAGATCTGTCTATTCAATAGCCGATACGCTGACGCATCCGTTGTAGACTGCAGCTTTATCTCACGCCTGGCTTTCATGAGTTTAAGAGTGTGATCGGAGAGCTTTTGGGGCTTGTTCGTGCGGCGGGTCTTGCAAAACTTAGCTCCTACCGCATGGACAGTTTCCACTAGCCTGCTATTCGAATCGTCCACTGAAACGCAATCGTCTAGGCACTGAAAGCGATTATGCACCGGAGCTGAAAGCTCGGGTTCTGGATAAGGGCACGTGGTGGGCGGAGCGTAGACTTCACCAGACGAGACCGCTCGAGCCTAATGTTAAGGTTCAGTGTGCCTCTTACCATTCGGTGATCACTGCCGGTTTTACCCTAGTGATCACAGAGACATCACTGAACAGCTGACGCTTGGTCGTCATGATGAAGTCGATCTCATTTTTGTGATACCGTCCGGGCTCATCCATGTCCACTTCCTGTGGGGCTGCTTCTGGAAATAGGAGTTCATCATAAAGAATCCCTCCTTTGCCATGAAGTCAGCCAGCTGTTGCCCTCTTGGGTTCCGTTGCCCTACTCCAAAGTTCCCCACTATCAGCTCATCGCCTTTTTTTCGTACCTAGTTTTGCGTTAAAGTCTCCCATCAACACCGTGTATGAGTCTTAGAGCAATGCATGGCTCTTGAAATATCCTCACATTGCCTCCACTTCATCATCAGGGTGTGTCGAGGTTGGTGCGTATACCTGTATGACCTTCAGCGAATACCTTTTGGTTATTCTGAGTATAAGGTACGCGACCCTACTCGACACACTTCCGATCTCGATCACGTTGTTGATGAGAGACCTGTGGACGATAAACCCGACACCTCCTTGGGACAGATGGTAGTAGAACAAGTTACCGGATTTTAGGATTATAGAGTCCTCTCCCTGTCTTCGGACTTCAGACAACCCCACAATACTCCAGTGTAACTTGCTTACTTCTTCTTCCAGTTCCAGTATCTTCTCGTCGGTCCTCAATGTGCGTGCGTTATATGTTGCCAGGTCCAGTCGTTTGGGTTGGCAGCCAGAAATCAGCCGGTGATTCTTCGCACCCCTGCCTCGCCGTTACCATGGCTGCCACCATAGCCAGGAGCAGCGAGGCCGCCGGGGACTGGGGCCATTGCTTTCTTCTACCTCTCATCATGGGGTTTGCCTTAGTTGCCACGCCTGGCGAGAGGGTTGGCAACCGCAGTTTTTTTTTTTTGTTCTAGTGCAGGAAGATGCTGCTGCCCATCTCCTAATACAATTTTTTACCATTAGTCGCCTTTTACGACACCCATGGTTAGACAGGGTTGGCGCTATTCTTTACTTTCGACAGCCACACGGAATTTTATTAATCTCTTAAATTATTGACTAAAAAAATTATATACTCATATTTACTCTATTTTGTCTGGCTGGAAACCACGGTAGTATTATTGATGCGAGAGTGCTGGCACTAAGAACCTACTATAGATGACTTTCTGTTTGAGCTTTTCAAGAATGTGAGCACAGAATGGTATATGATAAAATGTCAATGTCGTATTTAGATTTTATCAGAACCATCCATTCAGATATTCATATTTATCATACTGTATAAGCCCAGTGTTGGACAAAGGCTTACCATAAAAGCGCCAACTAAAGGTGACATGTTGTGCATTGAAGATTAACCCATAATCCTCACACTCGGCAGACAGATTGGCGACCGCAGTGCCAGACACCTCGCACCTTAAACGCTGCTGCCCGTCATCGGTCTGCTTCATTTCAGTCTTCTATTTTTCGAGATGGTTATCCCGTCATCTATCTGTAACCATTGCCATTTTCTACGCTTTTCCTTTTGTCGCCATCACCCTTCCTTCACCACTTTCCTTTCGGTCCACATCCCAGATTCTTACGCCTATACCACACGTCATGGTACCGATACACACATGATATATTCCAACTTACACCAAAACTCCACGAAATATAAAAAAATGAGGAGATACAATGAGTTTAAAAGTATTATCAAACTCAATTACAATTTTGTAATTTCAACTAGCATTACATGGAATTCTATTACGGAGCTATCTAACGTTTCAGAGGTACACAACAACCTCAGCAGAAGAAGAAATTTATATCACAATTTCACAGCAAATTAACACTGAATCGCTCCATTACCGCACCGAGTATTGTCTCTCAGAGCTTTGTAAGAATTAAGACGTTTTCATTTCATGAAATTCATGCATTGAATTTTTTATAGGAAAATGTAGTCATGCATCGTGGTAATTGTAACATAAAACTTAATTAAAACCTCTTAACAATTAGTCTATCATACTTATCAAGTATGTATGTTGCTCTTAAATTAATTTATTGCTAATTTAAACTCAACCTTAAAATTTTATTAATCTCTTAAATTTTTGACTAAAAAAAAATTATATACTCATATTCTATTTTGGGGTGTACGAGGGAAAATATTTTTTCGCCAAACATCAACCTAACTATTTGTAATAACGGAACGGAACTATATGATGACTAACGGAAGAGGCTTTGGTGACCGGCTGATGGTGAAAATTTCCATCATACCAAACCCAAATCCAGCCAGTTAAGGGGAAAAGCGTCTCTAGTCCAAGAGTACCGGCACAGCGCTGACCAACACACCTGCCCAGCGTGGAAAATCTTTTGTGTCCATGCTTTTATATCAAAACCAATTGTTGTTGGCGCTTTAATTGAAAGGCTAAAAGTGTGTAGTGAATTTACGCACAATCAATCAAAACATAATTTAATGATGCAATATTGAATAATTAAATAGCATTTTATGAAATATTTCAACTTTTGTAATTAAGTAATGTTCATTTTATGTTTAAACTATTTTTAATTAAAAACCATCTGATCCATCATATGAAATCGCGTTTATTTTTTATGACCAACTAGCCGAACCCTGCCACGCTTCTCAGTGACATAATTTTTTTTTTAAATCTTTCCAGTAATGTGTCGAGGATAATCAATAAATTTGAGCTCAATCGTATCAACCATGTATACATAGAAGACGAACAAACAAATAAACGAATATACAATTTTTATATATTGGATAATCATATTATGTTTTAATTTCAGCCTTTGCATAGCGGACTTTTTGTTCTGTACTATGGTTCTGCCGTTCGCTATATCGGGTTTCTGGACGAGAACCTGGTCTCATGGCGGAGCTCTCTGTAAGCTGGTGCCGTTTTTGCGGTACGGCAATGTCGGAGTGTCGCTGCTGAGCATCGCTCTCATAACCTTGAATAGGTATGTCTCGAAGCAATGGCGGTGTGACTGACATTCAGCACCAAAAAAGGAACATGATTACGAATGCACGAAGTGATCTCATGCTATAGATTGGCCTTCATTAACACAACACTATAGAATTAAATACTTTGCACGTGCACCTTCTCCATTTGCAGTATTTTCATCTTCGGGGCGACTATAATTTAAAAACTACTATGTCTGAAATCTTCAATTATACCCTAAACACCTGCAAATAGTCCACTTAAGGGGATATATGCCTTTCCCCATAAGGATGATTAGTTATAATCGCCACGATTGACAAGCGGACGCAGTATCAGACACCTCGTACATTAGACGCTGCTGCCCGGCATTGGTCTGATATTTTTCGAGATGGTTTTCCCGCCATCTGTAGGCAGCCATTGCGATTTTCAAGGCTTTTCCCTTACTTTTCTCTTGCGACACCCACGGGAAGAAAGGGGGTGGTAGATTCTTACGCCGATACCACACAGTAATATAAAAAAATTATAACAAAAATTAAACATCACTTTGAATTAACGTAATGAAAACCTTTTAACCTTGATTTTTTAAACATTGAAAAACAATCAATGTTCAGATTTTAATTCTACTCTGTAAAAAAAGAAATAAATAAAGCGTATCCAATAACCAAATTCGCGCTGCTGCCGTTCTTACCTCGTTGATTATTGGTGTAATAAATATAGAGCTCTCATTATCTTCATGAAGATTTTACTTAAATATGTGATTGCAATTTTGGCTTAAAAGGGTGCCAGTATATCAAATAATCTAGATATTTCATGTAAATGGAAACAGATTTACGAGAAATTATTTTATTTTCACATTCTTAAGAAATTCACAAGAAATACACAAGGAACGACGACTGGCTGAAACGACTAAAATAAATGTTTAGACTACCCAGTATTGGACATATACGGCCTTGAGAGTTTAAGTATTATTTACTTAAGAAAATTAAAAAAAAAAAGAAACTTACCACGAATATAATTTTATACCAGGGATATCTTCCATTTTTATTAGATTTTACATATTAAATTATCATGTCAACTGAGAACCTTGAACGTATTGGAAATTCTTATTCGCTGGATAAATCTACAAAATTTTCTCTGTCATTTTATGCCACACGACGCAGTATGACTTAAACCACAGCTAAAATGTTATTCGTTGCATAAAATATTTTTATTTATAATTTTTACTTTGGCAGTTTTTGTATCTTAAAATACGATATAAACAAAATAGTGCAATCGTTAGTAAGAGCGAAAAAGCATAAACAAGATGTTTTTCATTTTTTTTTATTAAAGGATGAATTCAATTTGAAAAAAATCTACATTTTATTAATATTTTGATGTATATCAATACTTGCTTTTTTTGACAACAGCCATAAGAATAAATCGCACTGAAAATATTAGAATACGAATACACTTTCAAGAAATACTCCTTAAGCAGAAATTCCCTACTTACATCTATTTGTAAATAATACTCTGTTTCTGACGGCTTCCAACATTTAGATGGAATATGGTAAATAAATGTGACGACGGTAAAGTACTTTAACAATATTGGATTTGACATTCCACTTACTATATTCATCTTGAAAAGGCGAACTTTGGAATACATGCTAATTTTAGGTCACTGTTTATAATCTGTGCGTATTTCATGTCAATGACTAATAAAAACTTATTCGACAGAACGACAGAGTAGATTTTTATTTTCGTGGCTTTTTTATGTAGAATATGTATACGGTAGAGCCCAGCGGCGGCTTTTGCTGCTACTCAAATGGGCCGGCTCAATCGGGTTAGTAGCACCACGGTTTCGTTCGTTGAGTGAGATAACCGGAGATCCAGTCCCACTCCACACAAATATGCTCAAAGGCCAGCATGGCAACTGCAGTGCCTCTGGTATTGTAGATGTATGTGGGCGTCGACAATCACTTACCAACAGGTGAGCCGCAAGCTCGTTTGCCTCCTTCCCTTGAAAAATAAATAGTTCCTTAAAATATATACGCATAATTGTATTCAATTATCCACTGCTTCCCGTACATAGCAATTAAAATATTATTTTCGGAACTTTAATCCACTTGCGGCAACAATAATATTCTGCGCAGCTGACATCTACCGATAGTATTCGGAAGTTGTCGCCGAGGTCGAAATCGACCAGGAAACCATATTCATCATAAGAATTGATATATATATTTTTTTAAATATTAATCTTAAATATATCCGTATACAGTGACGGTATAAAGTTTCTCTCCTTATTTTCCAGGTATATAATGATAGCTCATCACAGCTGGTACGCCCGGGTCTATCGTAAGCATAACATAGCTCTCATGATCGTTTTCTCGTGGATGTTCTCGTACGGCATGCAGATACCGACTCTTGTTGGAGTATGGGGTAAGATTTTTTCGGTATTCCATTTGTGATTTAAACTCCTATTATATTAATCATATAAGGCAATAAAATGGCTTTTAGTAAAAATAATAAAATATGGCGTCGTTATGTTAAATTACATAGACTTTTTTTTCCAATTAATGCAATAACTTGAATTTTGCTATTTCTATCGTCTCATAACTATAACATACTAATAATAATAACTTT
Organism: Bhutanitis thaidina; assembly: GCA_029286595.1. Lineage (NCBI taxonomy): Eukaryota > Metazoa > Arthropoda > Insecta > Lepidoptera > Papilionidae > Bhutanitis > Bhutanitis thaidina. Next base: position 5,546,593 of record JAGSMS010000012.1, on the reverse strand, counting down.
ATTCAGTTCCTATACATAAGATAGAAATAGGAAAAAAAACATGTATCGTAAGCACTTGAGTTTCAAAAATAAAGGTTTTGAAGTACACTAGATCCTAACTAGGATTCCCTGTACTATAAAGCTCTATCTATATAAAAATACTTTGATCAGTTTTTAACTTCTTTTACATGTATCATAATAACATATAAAAATGTAAGAATTTAAAAGTTTTACATTGAGATTCAACTGAGAAGTTCAAAAAGTATTGTATGTTTATTAGAATTTAAAAAAAAAGGTTCCAAATAGGTTTTGAAAAAGGGGCGATCTCCGAAGTATGCCAGCCGTAAAATCTTAAAATAAATCGTACGAATGAACGTAATAATAATAACAAACATTACAGTGGAAAAAATTAGAACTTCCAGATATTTATAAATACTGCATAAGGCACGTTTGGCGCGCGGGTCTTACTTGCATTTAGCTTGTTATTTATATATTTATGACTTTTCAGGTAAATTTGACTACGATCCAGAACTGGGGACATGTTCTATAGTGCCAGACGAACACGGCCACTCTTCCAAAACCGCCCTGTTCGTCATTGCCTTCATTGTACCCGCCATGTTGATCTTCATTTGTTATGCGAGGATATTTTGGGTTGTACACAGGTAAGGTTAATTATGTCTGATCTTAAAACAGACATTTTTTTAAACCACGGTCAACTTTTTATTTAATTTAACAAGTAACTAATTTAGTTTAGAATGGATATTTTGTTAATTCTTGTGTTACAATGTGCTCGTTCTATTATATTTCCTGAAAATATTATATTAATTTCATTGCTATATGCAGGCATAATACCTATGAAAGCCAAGGCTTTCATTGGTATTATTATGCTTTCATTGGTTTTTTTTACTTTGAATTTATAATCCAGTTATCTATCTTAAAATGCAATATAATATAATTTACTAACACGATAACACATTTCGATTGTTTAGTTAGTCTAAATTTGTAATCCAAGGGCCTGTTCACATGCATGTTTCTTCAATCATATTTATAATGACCATTCGATAGTATTCAAACAAAATATCATTATTTGAATTTTTTTATCTTTAAACGAGACATTATGAATAGCCTCTTAATATTTCTTTTACTCTTTCCAGTTCAGAGCAACGTATGCGCGAACATCAGCGTTCCCAGCACACTGGCCCCGGTACGCTCAACACCACAGAAAAAAGATCAACTATTAAAGACAACAGGGACTCGAAGGCGAGACGCAACGAGTGGCGCATCACGAAGATGGTCCTCGCGATCTTCCTTTCTTTCCTCGTATGCTACCTGCCGATCACTATCGCAAAGGTAGCCGATAGTCACGTGCATTACCCTGGTAAGACAATATTTTTATGTAATTTCAAATATGACTTCTGAACTATGCATAACCATAAAAAAAGTGAAGTAGCAGCCTGTAAGTGCCCACTGCTGGGCAAAGGTCTCATTCTCAATACGAGTATCAGAGAGGGTACATAAATATATATGATTCAAAATATAAAATATGAAATATCTAAAAATGTGGTATAACCATAACATATTAATATGTTTTTCGGATCGAACAAACACACTTCATTCCGTCCCCAACTAAAATTCAATTCAAGGGTTTCAATACTTCTATGTTTTATTATTAAGGTCTATAATGTGAGGGTAAGTTAGGGAGAATACACCACATCTTTGCCCAAATGTCAAAGTTGGCAATACTTGTAGCTCCCTTATGACCAACAAACGAGGATCTGACGACCGAATGATGGCAGATTATCTAACCTTATTAGCCGAACCTAAATCTCACAGACTTGTGATGAGCAGCATTACCAGCGCGAAGGCATTGGCACTGCGCTCACCAACCAGCTTACCCAACATAGTAGGCAAGGCCAAACCTTTCAAGATATGTCCGCCTTTGGTGGCGTTTTATTGGAAAGGCCTATGTTCAGCAGTGGACTAAACTAGGCTGAATTACCAATAGTATATAATAATTTATCGGACACTCACACACGTCACCCTGACTCAAACTAGGATACTTTGTATTTTGGTAACTGTATAGGGATAAGACAAATACAGCTACGTCCATACATAAATAATACCGAACTAATGATCCTGCTCTCTATCACTAGTCTATGAGACTTCAACAGCTCTATGTTTTGCAACCACGATCTGTCCTGAATAAAATAAAAACAGTTAAATTGCGGACTGCAGAACCCTAAACAAAAGTGCCCAGCTACTTCACTGATGTGTTCCTCGTGGCCGATTCCGAAGGAGGCAACAACTTCCGAATACTTTCTGCGGTTGGCAAATACGCAATTATAGTGCCCTAAATGGAAGCGCAAACACAGAGGCACTCTCTCGTGTAACGCTTTCGCGATAAGATCAGAGCATTGGTCAGATGATAGACACAACCAGACCTGAAAACCAATAATTTGTGTTATTGCACAAATGGTGACTTCAGCTGGGTTTCGATTCCTGGACTAATGGCTCGGCAGTCAGGTACGCTAACCACTAAGCCACGCGACGTAACGCAACTTCACTATAGCACCGTTATCGTGTCGCAGTGTTCCACATCGCCGGCTACCTCCTGCTGTACGCGAGCGCGTGCGTAAACCCGATCATCTACGTGATAATGAACGCGCAGTACCGCGCGGCGTACGCGGCTGCGCTGTGCTGCCCCGCGCTGCCGGGCCTCACCAGCGGTGCGTATCCCTCCTCGCCGCCCGGGCCCGCATGCCACCCGCGCGCCAGGGCCGCCACCTCCGCGGTCGCTTCCTACGTGCGCACCTGAAGGTACCACCCGAACACAGACGATGCAATGCGCTCCTGAAGTTTAGACTACATGTCGATCGTAGACACAGGCCTCCTCCTAAATATTTGAGTGAGTATTGGAACACACTGCTTCTGTGGGGGCCTCGGAATAATATTTTTAATTATTTCTCAGTAATGTAGGTTTTCTTACGAAGTGTCCCTTCACCGCCGTGGTAATTTCAGTACTTAAAATTTATAATTTAACTACTTTACCCGCCACCGAGGATCGAATTCAGACGCGTATGGAACTAAAGTTGGGCTGGTGCGGGCTTTTTTGGACATGGGACATTAATTGAATGTTAAAGTTACTCTCTATTCGAATAGCGAAAGAGTATTTTGTTTGATAGTATTATTAAAATAATTATTTAGAAGTCTTCTGTTTAACTGCATTTGCAGAAAAGCGCATTGCATCGTATTGTCATTACATTCTTCCACGCAATAACATTATTCATTTAAAAAAAAAACAATTAATTCATTGCAATTTTTTTTCTTCTTAACTTTATTGTTTTTCATCAGCCTTATCATAGTCCTGTAGTAGTCATTCCCATAGAAAAAATAAAATCTTAATCTAGTTTAAAAAATCTGTAAGCTAATAACTAGTAACGCATTCCTTTTAGAGAAATGGAACGAGCGTCACGGGTACAGCTTCAGCAACACACGAACGGCGCTCAGCCAAGTGTCGATCGGGGAATCGAGAGCGGACCCCCGAGGGTCCGGATTGCCCACGGGCCCCGGGCTAAGGTAGATCCTAGACCGATGGGTCCGAGCAGCGCAGGGCCCAGCTCGCAGCACAGCATTGGAAACAAAACTGATATCTCTTTGCGATCAAAAGTATCTGGGTCAAAGCAAAACATGACAAAGTCCATAAAGTTCAAAAACAAAGACGGAAAGAAAGACAGAGGTTATTATTAGCGACTTGTCGCTCACTAGTGAGATGTACCAAAGATTTTAATAAAATTATATTTGTAGCCTAATTATATTTGCATGCATTTAAAAAGTTTCACTAGACTGAGATTTTAACAAATACATTTTAAACAAACCTTGAGAACCACCATCCGTCCCATTAATGAGTGACAAGTTAGCAATATTTATAGAGAGATATAATTATAATATACAAATGAACAGTACAGGGCTTTGAATAAAATTTTATGATTGAAATTTTAAAATTATCTGGAAATCACCTTTTTAAATTATCGTAGCTACTTATTGATATTATGATATAAGAGTAAGAGCACATTTTTCATATTGAACTCACATTCCAATAGCGATGAATAGTAATTTTACTAAGTATTTACTATTCATTGATTTAACATTCCCTATCATATACCGTAGTTTCACCAAAGAATGTTAGATATAAAAAAAATTGCTGAAATATCAGCTCAATTTGTAAACATAAAAGACCAAACAGTATTTAAGTTAGTGACATTTATAATTAAGTGACATGTGTTACGAATCTATAAAAATGCCATATTAAATTTAATAACGATTAAGCATTGAATTTTAATGAAATGACATTTCTGTTTTTAATTGTGTTAAGTTATCCGTGTTATTTATTATTTTGTTTTTATTCATAATTCCGATAAAAATAATGTTTTAAAAATATACGAGTTAAAACGTGATACATTTGTATTATTTTCCCACACTGTCAAGTTGTTACATGTTGTGTTTACATCTTAAAGGAGTTTAAAAATAAAAATCAAAAATATTAATATTACTATTATAGATGTTACATATAATATTTTTAACCAACGCGTGGTGCAGTGGGTCAAACTACCATGTTGTTCAAATGCTAATTTGTGTGTGTACAATACATACCCAAAATACCCACACATACTCAATAAATACTCTGTACAATATACAACGTACGATCAGAGAGCGTTGTGGCGTGAAAGACGATGAAGTGACACGAAAATAGAAAGGGATGCTGAGCTAGTTTGGACATGTAGAGAGGATGAATGAAAGTAGGTTGACGAAACAAATATATGAGGCGAGTGTAAATGGTAGAGTCGGGAGAGGAAGACCTAGGCGAATATTTCACGATCAAATCGGAGACGTTCTGAAAAAAGCTCAGGTCAAGAGTACTCTTAACCAACGAGCATGAATGCGAAGATTGGTGAAAGTGGAAGAAGCGAAAGGCGTATGTCAGGACCGTAGCAAGTGGAAGAAGATTGTCTCTGCCTACCCCGTTGGGAACAAGGCGTGAATATACACATACATACATACAATAAATAAAAATAATATACAGAATATATGTATATGCATATAGTAGATATGTACATGCAGCTAAGCAGTCAGCCATAGAAATAGATAGAGATTAATGCAGTCTTCTAGACACGATTCAACGTAACCAAACAGGCTACCGTAACCCACTTTTTGGAGAAAAGGGGTGGCATATCATTATACTACACAACAGTTTTGTCTGTCTTTAAATGCAAGATTAATTTTAGCATCGAATTTTATATGATATACATAATATGTTACAGGCAAAGATTTGTTGTAAGACTATATTCCATGATAGATTCGTAAGATTAGAATTGAATATACAATTGTTAGACAGTATAGTGTAAATTTTTCTGTCCTAATAAATAATATGACCGCTTGTTGTCAACGAATGGGAAGTTAAGCTATGATATATTGGGCTCTGTGTGAATCTCGTCTGCTTAGTTGGACAGATTCCAAAAATGTGTAAGTCAGAAATATACGACCACGTAGATACAATCCTTGAAACAAATGATAAAACGTAAATTACCTTCCCAAACACAATAAATGCTTAAACTTCATGTTCGTTGCGTATGCGGCGCTACATTCACTATACTTTATTTAAACAAAAAAATATTCTAATATCAAGTTGGCTATGACGTTAAGACAGTTAGCTTAATATATTACACGCCATTGCTTTATTTATACACCAAATATCAAATATTTCTTTACGTGCTGGAATAATAGTAATTCTATTGTTACACTGTGGTTTAGTCACAGGATACTTTTCTATTTTTATGTTACTTTGACACCAGCTCCCGCTGTCCGTATTTCAACTCTCAGACAATTCGCCGCTTATATAATTCTTCTTTCTTTACAGCCTGTGAATAGTTCACTGCATAGGCCTCTCCCATAAATAGAATTTGCCATAATCGCCACGCACGGCAAGGGAATTGGCGATCGCCGTAACAGAAACCACGCCCCCGTGATTGATCTGCTAATATTTAGTCCGATATTTTTTAGAAATGGTTATCCCGCCGTCTGTCGGTAGTCAATGCGATTTTCAAGGCTGTTCCTTTAGTCGCCTCTAACGACACCCACTGGAAGAAAGAGGGTGGCAGATTCATACGCGATACCATATTGCGAGCTTTCATAATTAATATAATTAAAATAAGTAAACATAGTACTACTGGCCAAGTATTACTAACCAAGCTTTCATTAATTGTAAACGGCGCTTCCAGCCTGTAAAATAATAATATAAAGCAAGAACATTTAAATACTCAAATTTGTCTAACGTCAATCCCCCTAATACCCTTTATCATACGGTCAAAGAGCATATAACCACTCATAATTATGTAAGATATCAACGATAAGGAATAAACAAATAAAATATTCATACAATAAAGCAACGACGTCATTGTTCTAGGTTAATTTAAATTTTCTTCTTAGTTTCTTATTGTCTGTGAGAAAAGGAAAATGAAAATATCAAATCACTGCGCAACGCGACTTTAAATAATAGTAACAACAGTTATACTAGAAATATGTTACTTGATATTCTGTATGGCATTGTGTCACGTGGATTTTAAAATTCTTTAAAAGTGAAAACTTGTTGCCAAGATCAAAGACTAAATTTGTGGTATCTACAAAAGGAAAAGTATTTCAAGTATGGAATTTCAAATATCGCAGACAGGCACAACCGTTATACTAAATTTTATTAACATATTTTGTATCAAAGGAATATCTTTGGACTCGCAAAAACTAATGAACTTATATTTAACGATCCCTCGAAGAATTAATGTGATTGAGAATTGACCGATTACGAAAGTTTTTTTTTTCAAGTATTATTTGCCACCAATTTTATCTACATATTTAAACTTAGAAATTTATAGCAAAACTATCGATCCCACCAATATTTACATGTGTTTTACATCTTGATTGTAAAGCAGAACTTTTCTGGAATAACATATGGTATAGTTATGAAATTCCCTAGGTAATGCTATTTTTTTAAATTAAAACAATATAAATAAAAATGCTTTTTTATTAAAAATACAATTTACTTGCTTATAACTGGTACCATAATCGACAAGGTTAATACTATCGAATCTAAAAGGAGACAATATTCTCAATAAAGTTAGGTTTAGTGATTGATCAACAAACTTTGCTCTTGTATTAATTACTTACTTAATTAAAGCGTTAATATCATTATCCTAACTAATATAACTAACTGAATTTCTAAGGATGTGCTGTGTAAGTACATATAATGTATTTAATACATACTAACTAGTTTATAAATTTATAACGTCTTCTTAATCAGCTTAAGTTCAATGCTGTATATAGATCTCTCCAAGAAAGCGCCGCAGGCTGGTAAACATTTTTTTTTTTTTTTTGGAAAAGACGGCAAACTAGCAAGCGGTTCACCTGATGGTAAGTGATTACTGTAGCCCACATACATCTGCAACACCATAGATGCTTGATAGCTCTAAAAGTTATCTACAACAATCGACCCGTAGTTGTTTCTGAGGTGCCGTGAGTAGTGCTCCGCCAACCATCTTGCTCTGATTTTTACAATTAGTGCATAGTAACACTTTCTGGAAACCCGGATACATTCAAAAAATAATTGTATTTTGATTGAGATGAAGTTACTCAACGTAATGTTATCGACGTTCATCAATATCATACGTAATCGTTATACGTATTTAAATGGAATGTCGAAAGTACTAGAACAAATAAAAAGTGCGAGTGAGACTCGCGCACTTAGGTTTCCGTACAATCACATTTGTGTTATGTATTTACATAAAAAATTTGTTTTACTTTTCTGCTGCTTAAACACAACAAGTTTTTAAGATAGAGCAAACAAACAGGTTTGGAAAAATACTTTTGTTATAGGCGAATCTCCTGATTTTTATTATTTTTATGTTAGGATATCCACCTTAATGACACATATTCTGTGAAAATTTCAACCAGCTACCTATTACGGTTCAAAAGATACAGCCCTTTAAAGGAAGAACAAACGGACGGAAAGACGAGACAGAGTAGAATTAGTTATAGGGTTCCGTACGGAACGACAAAAGTAAGAGATGCATATCGCTAAATTGAACAACCATTCTTGGAAATTCTACGGAATTTAAAGTAGCGACTAAATGTTCAATTATATTTGGAATTAAACTACAATTTAGCGACAGTTCTCACTTTTTACTCATAAAACTTTTGCAGTGTTTCGTCTAGCGTGCATTTAATTAAATAAATTAACTTGGAATTTTCGAGTTTATATTTATTTCTCAGTTGAAAATAGGGATTTATGTATATGAATACTACATATTCACATACATAGTATTTTCATTAATGTATTGACAGGGAATAGTTGGTATTTTTTTGCAGGTTTTGTATTTGCATCAACGGCATAAACCGTCCCCATAATAAAATACTATAAGACATTATACTATGAAATTTATTAAAGTAAACTGTTCGAGCGGTGGCTATATCTCTCAGTTGACGTATTTTACTAACCGCATAAGCAGCTGCGCTGAGTTTATTGTCCAATCCCTATATACTCGTACTATGTTTATTGTTGTACTGATATGACCTCAATCATCATCAATAAACTTTGATGCATGATTTTGCAAAATAACCTTATTAGGTCTGTATCTGTTTTACATTTGGCAATACAAATTTAACGCATTGAGTTTTGTTAGTGTTAAGAGCTAAATTGTTGGCATGAAACCATTCCAAAAGGGAACCTTCTGCGATATTGTTCAAATTTGGAATTATTCTAAAAAAAAACATAGTTTTTTATAGTATTACTAAATGATTATGTACTTCCGAATACTATCGGCAGTTGTAAACTGCGCTGGAGAAATCATAATAGCGAAAACATTCGCGCGAACACAGAGGCACTCACCTTCACCTTCCCATATCAGATGTAACCCTTATGATATAAAATCAGAGGAAGAGTCGGAGGCGGTGTATGAGACACGGTACAAACACAACACAACCAGTCCCGAAAAGCAATAACTTGCGTTTTTACAGAAATATTAACTTCGGCTGGAATTCGAACCTAGGACCCATGGCTCGGCTGTCACTAACCCACGCGGTCGAAAAAATAAGCTCTATACGGTACTGACGATTGCTATAATTTTAAAGAATTTTGAGATTTCAGTGATAGTGATTTTATAGCAAAAAAAATCTACAATATTGTTATTGAAATATTGAAGTGGGTTTAAATAATAATTGCCTCAATAACACGTAATAAAGAAATGTAAACAGCTTCTCGAATTTATGAAATATGGACGTGATTCAATATGCGTATTATAAATTAGGTCGCATCGCATTTATATTTGCGATTACTATGCCTACCGCAAGCTATGGGCGATCTTTCAAAATATAACTCTTTCTTTCAAGTTATTAAATCATCTATTTATATTTAATCATCAAAACTGGAAGTTACCCTTACCTCAACAACCAAATGAGATTAAGACTTGGAATTTGTTATATATATTTCTGAACCCATGGGGTTCATGACTAAACTGCGAAAAAACTATTTTGTTTCTATTATCTTATTATACTACGGGTAAGGTCATAAGTATAACAAATAACTCATTGATATTTCTTGGGGACAAGCTACATAACAGCCCATAGCTTCTAATAAAAACATCTTGCTTTACACATAAATATCTGTCGTGTTTATGACGCTTCTATATCAAAAAAGTAATAATTTAATGCCTTCGACATTAACACTCTTTTAAATAAAAGATTTGTATTTTATTTGTATTTGAACTATTTCTGCTGGAATTTTATTAAATAAAAATTCCTACATGTACATCGACCTTTCAAAGGAATTCAAGACGAAAAAAGAATAAAGGATATCTAAAATATCTGAGCGGTGACTGGTGACCGGTGACTACAGAAAATTCATCCAACTAGAGAAATAGAGAATTAGTACAATTGAACATCATATCGCATTATTTTGTGCCGTAGTAAGTCTTGTGGTAAGTGCGCACGCTTTAACTTCATTAACTTACCTCACTGCCGAGCACGTGGTAAATCACATATATAATATTTTTATTATTTCTAAGACATGCAGGTGTCCTCACGATGTTTTCCTTCACTGCCGAGCATGTGGTAAACTGCTATTAACAATTTTAGTGGTGCCGGTACCAGGGATCAGGTCCCACGCGAACCCAGGTCAGTCGCGCTCTATGAAACTAAATTGTGCGCCGATACCCGATTTGGAACCATGAGTAGATCTAATAAAGCTCTTTGGAGATATCACGTGAGTCCTTTTTAAAAAATATAACAATGACAAACAAACTAACAGTCCGCCAAATGGTAATTGGCTATGGCATCCCCTTATAGTAACTCTCTATATTCTTCAAACCGGAACCGGAACGACTTGTCAGTAGTGCAGAAATATGAAAAAGGGGTGGTACAGCTCCTAGACACAAAAGGAGTCCTACTGCCTAACAAAGTTCCATATTATGTAATTTAAAATGAGTAGATACTGGCAATGGAAAAATATTATGTAAAAAAAAAGAAAATGCCGTCCATTTTCGCATCGGTCATTCACCTGCTTAAAAATTGCGTGAACAATTTAGAAGTTTTCCTTCCCGCTAATGATCCAATGAATAATTTAAGCTTCCGTATTTGCATTACAAAACCTTTTTTCTTCTTGGTCGTTCGTACATAGTCGATTTCCAAAATTAAACCACTTTAAATTTTCCCAATAGGCATTATTAAAAATGCACGTAGGTACATACTTGTCTTGGTCATGAAGTGAAAATTCTTGCCAATGGAGCTTTTCCTTAATTAAATGCTCATAAAAAGCCATTACACAATAATGAAGTGTTCAAAGATATTTTTAGTAATTTCACCCCACTTTTAATCGAAGCATATTTAGGATTAACGTGACAGGTCTGTCATGGTGATGAGTGTGTCACTGTCTTAGTATTCAAGCTAACAATAAAATTTGTACATAGGTTTTGGAAAACTCAGAGCCCTCCTCATAGAAAATATTTGGAGAGTCTAAACACTCCGCTGGCTTGGAGGACTAGTAATTTGAACTACACTTCTCTCATCACTTCTCTCATTATCGTAACAGTCGGATTTTTGTTCGTATATTATTACTATCGCCCTCCTGTAGAATTCCATGTTTTTTTCATTTTTAGTCACTAGCAAAATAATGCCCAAAAATATGAATAAGTAACGCCTCTAAAAATCATTAATTATTCGTACAACTACTTGGTCATACATACATATAAAGAGTCATATGCAGTGGGCTATCTACAGAGCTAAACAAGAAGAATATAAGACCTGATACATATGACAGGAGAATTAGAACAGGTTCGAGGCGTTTACTGTTTCTGAATGCAGTGCGAAAATTAGAATCGCACGTGCCTTGGCCATTGAGCTTAAGTAGAAGCAAATTTATGCTACTGAATTTTATTTAAGCACTTTGGATTGTATAATTTTGGATTTTTTAAGGGAATTTTATATTAATTTTTTTTAAGGGAAGAGAAAGGAAAAGGGAAAAAGAACTTAACCGTAATTAAAATCATTATTTTTTAAGCAACTGAAAGCTTCAAAAGCTGACGCTGATAAAGTTATGCAGCCGAAAATATTGCGTTTGTTGTATATTTTATTTTTCTCTCTGTTACCATAGATATTATTTGGCAAGCGTAGTAAATTATTCTGGAGGCAATTGCACTTAACGGGGGCGATGCAATATAAAAGGTAAGGCACGCATTAGTCTTCAAGACATAGATAAACTTCGATGAACTTCTACGGAGATTAAACGAACGTTTTGCCGATGTGTTACAAATAGAGAAATCATCCAATTTGGTTGAGATTCTGCTTGAATAAATATTTTATATAATGAACTGTACTTAAATAAATCTGTATAAATCTGTATAAACGTACTAGACTGCGTTGGTTCTGTCTTCGAATCCCAGCCGAAGCCAAAATTTGAGCATAACAAATTATTGGTTTTCGGCTCCGGTTGTGTTGCATTGTGTACCCTGTCTCTGATGTTGCATCTGACCCATTCTTCTTGCACCTCGCGACAAGATCTGGTCGCACAGCGTTACAACAGATACGGGAAGGTAAAAAAGAATGAGTGCCTATGTGCGCGTACACTTACGTAACGCAGTAACTACTATCCAATCTGCGGTTTACGGCACTATAATATCTCCTGCGCTGTTACTAATAGTTATCGGAAGTTGTTTTCATGGTTTAAATCGGCAAGGAGTACATCATCATCATCGGCGAGTTTCAATGAAACTTAACAGTTCATTAAGTTGCCAATGGGAGAGATATTAGCTGCCCATTACAATCCTCTTGCTGAGTGTTCACGTGCTCGACGGTGAATAAAATATCGTATGGATTACAGGTTTGCAAGTCTGAGAAATAACAAAAAAAATATCTCGAAGTTATGAAGAGGCCGTCTACTTGCGCTGGGGCCGCGTGATGGACCATTTCCAGCTCCAAAACCTACTTAAAAGTTTTCGTGGAGGCCTGTGTTCGGCATTGGGACATTCATGGGCTTACTACTTTAATATTTTACTTTACTTACACGTAACAATATTATTGCTGTATTTAATGAAAACATTTTTTCTCACTCATATGCCACGAGTTCACTATTCACGGGCAGAAGGTTATTAAAGTGCACTCAACTGCGCCTTTGTGCAGTATAGCTTTCATTATGGAATATTCTGCAACTCTATTCTTTTGTTACATAGACGCATTTAGATAAAATAGTACAAATATTATTTTACAATGTCCTGATCGCTGTCCTGTCAAAACACAATTTTTAGACTTGATGTTAACTTAGTAAAGTTGTTATATACATTAAACATATGCCGACAGTAAGTAAGTAAGCTGGCACGCATTTCTTAGAGTTTGTCAACATTTACCACGCGGGACAAACGGGTAGTTGAACGCAAATCGTCGCACCAGTGGCGCAGATCCCCAACACTAATCTATGAGATTTGGGTTCGGCAATTTCGGGAGGTTCTTCGGCATGAGTCGGCGGCTAGAGCCTCGTCTCGGTGCTAGCAGGGTTTACCACTTGCAGGTGAGATTGGCATTTGGACAAAGATGGTTTAGGGACACGCAGAAATTTCAATTTTAAAAGACGGCATATCATTTTACAGCCCAGAGAGTGTTTAAATGTCAATAAGAGACGTGTTGCTCGTAAACAGACAAATTAACCTTATAATAATAAATAAAGAGAAGTTGCCTATTAGGTTTTCATTGTGACTGGTTCGTTAATACATTATTATAGCACTCGTAACTCTTGGATAAATTATCGAGCCTCATATGTTCAGTAATTTGAAACGTGGTGGAGCCAAGGGTTGGTAGTAGTAGTAGTAGAAGTAGAGGCATAATGTGCCTCTGCGTTTCGTACGGTGAGTGAGGTAACCGGAGTCCCATTCCCCCTCCCTATCCCATTCCTCATCCTCCCTCCCATCTTCCAAGTACCCTTAAAGGCCGGCAACACACCTGCAGCGCCTATGGTGTTGCAGATGTACGTGGGTGACGGTAATCACTTACCATCAGGTGAGCCGCTTGCTCGTTTGCCGCCTTACTCATAAAAAAAAGATAATTGACTAGCTTCATTGCCTATGTATACATTGCATGCAATAAGTGTCTTATTTCGTTTTGCTAATTAGACTGTTGTGAATATGTAGAGTGGACCTATCTGCGAACAAATGCTTTGTTCTTGGCACTCAGGCTATTGGAACTAGTCCAACTGGGGCGGTCATATTCAACAACGGACAATTGCAAATCGACCTATAACTTCCCATTTGCACTTTACAATGGTTGCACTCGAACAAATTGCAACTGTTTTATGTACACCAACACTTTGAGCATTTGGGAAACTAGTTTAGTAACTTCTATAATTTAGAAATTACTTAAACTTAATTTTAAAATTCCTTAAATCAAGTATGTATGTATTTTAGATGTTTCTCGATGAAGATTTTCAAAAATGTTATAGTGCAGAATAATGATAGCACGTGGCTCGGCTGTCAGCGTTGCTTAGGTACTATAGTACTATACTACATCAGCTTATTTTAGTCCACAGCTGAACATAGCCTCTCCAAGAAAGCGCCAGCAAATATATTTCTAGGAAGGTTTACCCATACCTAACAGAGCAAGAGCGGGTTGGTGAATGCAGAAACGGTACCCTCGATCTATTGATAATGCTACTCATGATCAGTCTATAGGGTTTGGGTTCGACAAATTCGAAAGGATATTCTATCATCATTCGGTTGCCTGACGCTCGTTAGTTGTAGTCCATGTTGGCTAGCAGGATGGCGTGGAGGTGAGGTTGACATTTGGAGAAAAGGATCGTATATTCCTCCATGCACCCCGTATAAAAACGGTGCTTATGCAAAATATTTAAAATCGTGCAGTTTTTTTTATATCTTCGAATCAAGAGCATTTACACCTTTTCATAAAATCTTACAAGTCCAAAAAAATCGAAATGAATTATGCATTTTAATGAATATAAGCAGGATACATATGTATTAAAAGTTGTTAGACAAAATTTTCGAAGAGTATTTATTATTAAAGCTAAATAAGAGGAATTTAAGTTTTCCATAATAACAGATGATCGCAATTATTTACTTTGCCAAATATTCTCTAACATACAACTAACTTATATATAAAACTAAGTACAGGCTAAGTACATCCTGCTTATGTGTATAAAGTTTCATTAAAATCGGTTTATACTATTTCAAAGATTTTGGCCTAAAGAGTTTGTATTAAAAACCGTGAAGCGTGAACGCTCTAAGTTACAGTACATTCTAAGTATTATGTATGAAAAACGTAAAGACAAAACAAACTTTGTCAAGTCACCACGCTCGTCTCTGACAAGACGAAAGTTTCAAATTTTATTACATGTCATAATATGTTATGTTCCTAGCTAGTTCCAAGCGTATTTTGGCATCTTATGATAAATGGCTAAACTTTTCAACCAAAACTTTGCACACTTAAGTGACAGGTTCTCTTGATAAGACTTGTAAGTTTATATTCATAATGGATGTATCAAAAACAAGGCTACTTTTAAAATACCACTCGCACACTCACTGCACTAGAAAAACCGAAAAGAAAAAGGGAACGGGTTACGCCGGCATACCGTAATCAGTCTAACGGATGGTTCAACGTTTCGTTTTACAGTACCCACTCTTAACCGGTGTGACATTTAGTTACAAAAATAAAGAAAATTCAGTCTATGAGGATGTCATTTTTCTTATTAGCCATTCAGTTTAACATTTATTAGCCAAGTCGCTTTCATACCACTGATTATTTTGAAAGCTAATATCACCATTTGGCTGTACCTGCCTGTTTTTCTTCCGGTTTGGTGAATTATTCATGAAATCATAAATCACCCGGTTCAATAGCCTCACCGCAGTAACAAAACGTGGAGGTGAAAACAATTTCCCGCTTGATTAACTGGCAAACAACCATATTTTCTGTTTGCTGAATTTTGTCTGGAATTTTATGAAAGGTATCGACTTGTTGAGCAATAACTAATTCGTGTTATATATATTAGCATTCCAGTATTCTATCAAGGAGTAGGCAGAAAGAACTGATTTCCATGTGATACGATTCCGCGTAGTCAAAAGGGATTCCGCAATCCACTTTTTGCATCTCCGGGAGACAAAACGTGGCTCATCGCTTGGTCGAAAGCCTCGTCGCCAGGGATTCTGAAGATTGTGAAGAAGATGGGAATTTCAAAGCTTTGCCCTAAGTAGTCTTTTTCAATGCGAAAGAAAATGGGTGGCAGATCAGATTACACATAACCTAAATGAAATCGTTTAAAATGTTCAATAATAATAATCAATACCAACATCTTTGATTTTTTAAATATATACAAAGTGTGTTAAATTATGGGTCTGTACCCGATTCAGAGAGACACCGAGGGAATTAATCATTGCGTCTATTGTGAATGACAACCACAAATCAAATAATAAAGTCTGGCAGATGGCGAAATAACTAAAATTTATAACCCTGTGTCGGACAATAATGGCCACGATGCGAGATGTCTATTTCTGACATCCCTAATTCACCTGTCAGGCGATAATCTTCTCAACTTCCTGTAAATTTTTGTACTGGTAAAACTATAAAGTAAATTTTTAATTACATTGCTATTATCTGGATCGAAGGTTATATTGGGTGTCCTGCAGAACCCAATTCTCATCCGATATCTGTTGATATTTTTAATTAAATTAATGGCTGCCTCTTGGCTGATTATGATCAACGTGTCAACTTCCAAATAATATCGACTATTGTTAACTGGCCAGGATAGTGACGTAAGTGTTCGCGCAAACCTGCCTTGGATACTACTGGCCAACATCGGTCTATCAAACTAGATTCAGGTGTGGTATCATTATTTTAATTTGTAATTGTTAAATATATATTAATTAATAGACGAAGACCTTTCGTCTACTTCATCAATAATTACTTTTATAATATCAAAATAACATAAAACAAAACGTTTATTATGTTGACAATAGATAGAAAAAATCTTTTAGTTTCATTTGCCCTCTCATAAATCCAAAAGCAATTTCAACCACATGTTTCACAAAAACTGTTATAAATTGTATCTATGTGGATAATATTGGCTTTCGCGGAGACTTTCCATATCCATACTTGTCTTATTCCAGATTGGTAATTTTTAAAGGCCTTCTATTTTAAATATGTCTTTACTTCTTCTTTCAAGGGAATAAAATGCCACGAGACATATTACCAATATTTTACTGATTATATAATTAAACTTTCCATGATCCTGACACACCTATTTATTCATCTAATATTAACCTCTAAGCTTACACAGGAGATTTCATGGGTTTTCATGAGAGAGCGAGAGAGAGAGATAGAGAGAGAGAGAGAGAGAGAGAGAGAGTTAAGTTCGGCCAAGTAACTATTGCCTAGTCTGTAGTCAGGCGTCAACCGTAGGTAATATTATTATTACCCAAGTTACGGCCTCGCATTTTGGTTAATCCTGCCACTGCGACACGCAAAGAAGATGATGCGTTTCAAGAATTCTTGGCTGTTAACGATTATGCTATCATAGCCTTTGCAATAACGTCCGCAATTTGTGCGGTACGTTTGTCGAAGCTAACCCTTTTCCACTCGCCGCCACTTCTTTGGTCAGCCTTCTTGATGACTTATAATCTTTACTTCAAATACTTTTTATTTCTTGTTTTTAATCAACAATATACAAATGTTTCATAAAGACTGTGCAAAGATTTATTTAGCATCCGAGGCGAGTAAAGTGTTGCCAATGTTGACAGGTTTTTGAAAATTAATGTCATAGACAAACATCGAGCAACTACTCCGAAACGAGGGCGAATTCTTATACAATTTAACAAAACAATAACATGAATGTGTCCCGTTGTGCACCTAATATTCACTTCTGAAATAAAGAAATTGATATTAATATATTCGATTATCCCATTATTTTTTTAGTATTAAGTTACTAATTATGTACTAAATTTCAAATAAATTGATGTGTGTAAACAATATGTTTAGTAATATGCAGTAAGTTAAAATTTAGTGCGTATCTATACGTTTTAAATATAACTCGTTCCATTTACATCGTGTCGTACGATGTTTACGATTGTCTCTCTTGTCTCTCACGATTTTGGGGTGCTCAGAGGTCAACATTTTAATCGTTTCCCAGAATTTGGGATAACGTGACAGGTGGTCTGGCCTGTCGTCGTCGTAATGCCCAGCCAAACAATACTAATCGTATATTAGTTTCCTAATGTAATTGGTACAACGACTTGGCCTCACTTAATAAGAATTTGATCACTGAACTGCGACCTGAAGTCTTTATTGATGTCCATCTTCGGTGAAAACTTACCCAAACTAAGGTTAAACCACAGTCATGATGAAATTAGCCTTGCCTTAAGTTTAAATTTTAATAATCACTTAACAACTTTGTTCGTTTAAACTAGCCTGCTTTAACTGTTTCAGCAACATATACAGTTAAATTATATATTTTTAAGCTCAGTGGCAGAAATTCGTAGTTCGCGAGTAATCTGGGTTAAATTTCTGCCGATGCCAATGGAGAAAAATCCAATCTAATATCGTTTCATAGCTTCAAATGGCGCCTTGTGTATGTTATGCATTTGTATGTAAGGTAAGTAAACTAAATAATTTCCATGTGTTCTGCCGCTGCGTTCCGAATTTTTTTTCTGATGGTTTGTGAGCGTATTTATATAATCTTGAAGTAAAAATTGTCTCTTTTTATCGAAATGGGTTGACACACGATGTAAAAGTCTATCTGAAGATAAGTGGCTACTACAGCCCATGTACACCTGCAAACAACTTTATCAAATGAGAATACAGATTCGTTGTCATCCCTGAGGACTAAGATTGAATGCCGGACGGACTGGTATTATATTTGCTCAGTATACCTTTCAAACCGGAACACATCAGTGGTTGCACTGCTGCTTAGCGGAAGAAATAGTAAGAATATGAAGAAATGGTACCCAAGGGCTTCCAGGTAGAGAAAGAATCTACAAACAGGTATTTGTAATTTATAACAAGTATTCACCTAGTCTGAAAAGAAGCCACAATATGCATAGTAGTATAAAACAAGTAACATTATCTACAACTACAAGTGTTTGTGTGAACTACCAATAATTTTTCATGGTCCGCGTCTGTGCATATGCAACATTGATTTAAATAACAAATCTACGCTTCTCGTTGTTTAGATATTTTTTAATAAAATAAGCATTTTGAACGAATTACTATTGAAATTAAACGTATCTCATCAGATAAAGACGCAATACATCTTCGAGCTTTATTTCACTTAACTTTATAGTTTACTACTGGTTTTAGTATCTGTCTCGAATAAGTCGCAGAACCGAAGCCAACGGACTCTTAACATCGTTCCTTTGTTTCTCTACATTGAAAATGCATTTCATCCAATATATTGGATAAAAATAACAGTGAGCATCAAGTCACAGAATTTTTATAAGGTATAAAAAGAGAAACTACCGCATAAAGCTTTAAAGAATAAAGAAATACGTTAAATAAATGTAATAATATTTTTTTTATAAATAAGTAAATTAAGGTAAGTAGGCAGAGGCTTGTGGACTAAGCCAGTAAGATATAATGTCTCACTGGCTTTCTACAATTCCTGACAATTACATATTTAAAAAGAATATTAAATGAAAAAAGTGGGAAGAACGATTTGTAGTAATTAATTTAAATTATTGTAACTGGTTTCGTATGAAGGCTTGTATGAAGGCTTCACAAATCTTCAGAAGTGGCATTACTACAACTATTACTTCATCAGCACCATGGACTTTAGCAAGTATCAGCTGAAACCGGTAAACATTTTTTTAAAAGTCTTCCACCCCACGCATAATTAGATTTATGTAATTGGACCGATTTAAACCCCCACGGTAGATACGCCGTTGGCCCAATGGTCTCGACCGCTTCGGCGGAAGTGCAAGAGCGAGCAGAAGGCATCATTAAAATGTGACTTTCTTCAAATAGTAAATATTCCCTTATATAATATACCATACTACGTAAATTTTGTTTCTAGACAAAAGTCAAAAAACAGAACAAAAAATTCGATAATTTTATTTTGGGGCATGCATATTTCCATGAAAAAAAAATATAGAAAAGTATTACACTATGAAATTTCTGATTTTCAATGTTTTTATTTGCACACAGTCACAATTTATTTTTTGGGTAGGGGAAAAGGTGCTTGTCACTGAAGGCGGTGACAGGTTATGTCGGGATTAAGAATAAGTGGTGGACCGACTAAAAACTCCAATACAAGGTATACACTGTTGACCCCCAGGTCACAAAGCATAAGGGTTTCTTTATCTTCTAGCAAAAACCAACTTGTAGACTACACCAATTAGCAACAAGATGTACGACAACGATTCAGTTAAAAACAGGTTACTTTAGTTTTATTTCTTCATATTAGCTCGATTCTTTGTATTCACATTAGGGCTATGCGATTTAGTTTCTGTTTAAATTATTTGTTATCAGATTAAAAAGTCATTTATTTTATTAAAACATATCATTTGTAGCACAATAGAAAAAGGTTTTATGTCCTTGTTATCGTCTGAAAATGGAAGCCAAATTACTTTTACAATTGACTTAGATAATATCTAACATCTATTAATTTTATGGTCATCAATAAATTTATCTCTGTATTGTTTCATATATCTTAGTGTATATTTCAACTCTTCTATAATTTTAAAATTCTATTCTTTTTGGACAACAACGACGCGACCTGTGAGTGTCGGGAGACGCGAAACTAAGGAAACAGATGGAAAACGCAATACCAAGACACTTCTCGGGAGAAAGAGCGGCATCTGAAGTGGGTCCACTCCGTGCGATCAGCTGTACTCACCCCCTCCTCTCGCGCCCCCCACTCGAAACACACCTAATCACAATTAAATTACTTCCTGCAGTTCATATCTAATTAAAATGTAATCAAGTTGTGTTACCTCAATAGAAGGAAACCAATCAATTACTTCAGTGATCTCGACCTCCGTCACCATTATTGTGACTTACTATTACGACGGAAAAACGCTTCAAATATATTATCACATCGCCAGATTTATCATGATCTTATTGACTCAGTGCTAGCAAACGCCTAGATGTATTGCTTGACCCAAAATCGCGATTTATTGAACCGTGTGCTAAATGTTATTAGCACAATGATGAATCTTGTCGCAGTTCACTTCGAAGTAATACGTCTTTGCCGGTGAAGTTAGTACAAGGAACGTCTGGAAAATTGAGTTCGAGAAAATTATGTTCATTTATTGTTAGAACAGACAATAATCTTATTCCTTCTGAGTGACTTCACCCTAACATCTCACTATATATAGGTTCGAAACTTAACTTCATTAGTAATATATATTAATTATATGTTTTAAAACTGATGGAATAAAATATTAAACAGATATATGCAACTAATTTATTTTACGTGAAAAATAATTTGCGACAGCAATCGAAGTGGACATGGTCAGCACTTTGTGAATCGCTTTTCCATTATTCATAACTTTTCCAGCTGCTCTAGCCTCAAGCTGTTTTGTCGATGTCACATAGATTTTATACGCTAATAGAATTGGCATTGCTTTGGAGGCTACAGTGATATGTATTGTATATTTTTTCCACTGATCCACATACGATACTGGCCATACATGATTCTATGCATTTCTTTCTACACGAGAATGATAGGATTAAAGGAAAACAATAAAAAAAAAATTACGTAAATATAGGTAATACGTGTTACTAAATGTAACAAAAACGGCTCTCGCTATAAATGAATGTTAATTAATATTTTCTCATAAATAATATTTAGTTAATCGACGTCTTGGAAAATAAATTAAAAGATGATGTCATGTGGAATTTTCTAATGCGTTGCAAGCCTCCGGTCAAGTCGCTGAAAGTCAAGTCATGGCAATTACATAGTATAAAATTAAATAGAATAGGAAAAAAAAGAAAAAAACTTTATTAATCATCAAAAAGCATAAGCAATCAATCATATATCATAAAAATAACAAAAAACACCAGAAAATATATTTACTTACGTTAGTGACGGTGTGTGCGTCTACTAAAATGTAGTCAGCTCAGCATAATGCTACAACTACTACTGTAGCCCTGATTTTCAGCCAACGCCTGCAAGTGAAATTCATGGACATACTGTTATAACATATACTACGTTCTTCTCCCAACGACTTGCTAAGATTAGCTTTCCAAAAAAGTTTCTGCTTATTGTAGTCCGTATAGCGTATCTACATCCGCGTCACCACATTTCTAATAGATTACGACGATGTAGGCAGTATGCAGGATGTATCCCGTTTGGATCTTACGCAATCGTTTTTCTGCTGCCAAAGTATTAATGCTTTTTTGCTCAGTGTGATCTCCCGGTTTACATTTTATCTTTCCTGTCTTAATTAAGTTTCTCGGAGATAATTCGCCATGATAAGTTTTTTGTAACGATCTTGATTGTACGTAGTTCTTACAATTCAGACAGCAACTCTGTCAACAGAATCTGACATACTCTGGTTTTTCTCCCAACTAGACAGGTTTAGATGTAGTTAGTAAAAAGTTTACCTGTTGAAAAGATACTTATACAATATTATACTTCTGTACGCGCTTTGTTTAGTTAGACAAAAACGACGACAACAAATTCACATATCGAAAGGTTTTCATATGCATTAAGAAAAATGTAATCAAACTTTAGCAATAAAAATATAAACGA
Organism: Bhutanitis thaidina; assembly: GCA_029286595.1. NCBI lineage: Eukaryota > Metazoa > Arthropoda > Insecta > Lepidoptera > Papilionidae > Bhutanitis > Bhutanitis thaidina. Next base: position 5,524,338 of record JAGSMS010000012.1, on the reverse strand, counting down.
AACATATTTAATGTTTTTCCCTCCAATCGGACAATAAAATTTTACATGACTAGGACAAGTATTACGAGGTTTTTGTCAACGGACAAAAAACTGAAATTTATTGTGAATAGTTTTTTTATAGTCAATACTTTTTGCAGAATTGTTTTGTATTGACATTTTTATAGATTAGAATGCAAGCCCATAAACGATGTACTTCTACTTAGTTATTTTTATATTAATAACAGTGACTAACGGATACAAAGCCACAAATTATTAATATTTACGTGTAAGTGTAAGAGCCAAGCGGCGGATTATGCTGCTGCTCGTAAGGGCCTGCTTAACCGGGGTAGTGCCACGGCCTCGCAGAATATCGGTGTGAGTAGAGGAATCTAAATAAAGCCGGCAACACACCTGCAGCTCCTCTGATGTACCAGTCCAGTGTCGCAGTGGTATGTGGGTTTCGAAAATCATTTACCATCATTTAAGCAGGTTTCTTGTTCTTAACTGTAGGATGAGTCTTTCCGACGTTTTCTTAACGCTCTTTCCACTGCACTTCTTACTGCTCACGAGCCCTCGTGTTCCTGATCCCCATGGTCACGGTGGGACGCCGTGCGTCGAGATGTACACTCTTAAAATGTATCCTGTTAAGAATTGAGAGGCAGGCCAACCAGCAACCTGTGGGTCTGTTTCATAACTCTAAATCCGGAAAATACTCCGAAACAATATTCGGTTAAAAGACTTATCTAGTCTCTACGACGTAATCAGCCGTATCCGTCGTAACTTAAAATTGAAAACCGTTCGCTCGCCGATTACCACCAGAGTTACCAGACAAGTCTGAGCCATCAATAAGCCTCTTGGCATGCGTCACCTCTAAGCTCTACTCTGTTTAACTGATTTAAAAAAATGTTTACACCTTTCACCCACAGGGGTAGGTAGAGATTTCAAATCCCCATTTAGCACGACTCAGCGCAGCCAAACAGGATTTCACAACTGAACATTTCGTCTCTCCGGGACATAGAACGCAATTGTGAAACCTATTACTTCATCCCCGAGAAGACAGGGGCTAGCAGATGTTTACGCCGATATCACACGACACAACAATCTCAACTAAACTATTATATTCAGTAAAGACATCAATAGATTTAATATGGTTTTTAGAGGATTATGTTAAAAAAATATTTGCTTCAAAGGAATGCAATTTCCGACGCCACTATCTCAAATTTCCGCTTATTAATAGCCTTTTGTAGCCCGTAAACGAGATTGCATTTGGATTTTTATTAAAAGCCTGTGGAGCTCTAATCGACGTCAAAAAGGGCCCCTAATGGTCTCGGCAAATTATATACGATACATATTTTAAAATGTTTGTTTCTTCAACCATGAATTCATACCATGCCAGTACACTGCGTGATTTTAGGTATAGTAACAAAAAATATTTAACGCTATACCTATAGATGTATAATTTATACATATTATATCAAATATACGAGCTAACGATACTCGGAGTATTCCTAGTATTCACATTATGAATATCACTATTCTTAATAAGAACTTATGACCCTTCCTCGGATCTTATCGCATATGGAATGGTATAGACGAGTGAGTGTTTACCACGGCATTATAATATCTCCTGCGCAGTTGACAACTGCAGCACAGAGTAAGTAAAGCAATGGTAATAACTGTAGTATTCGGTAATTGTCGCCGTGGTCGTAATCGACGTCGAGGACATTCATCGTCATCATAAAATTAAGCGAAGCCAGTTAACTTGAGGGTGTCTATACAAGTGCACTTTTTTGCTCGTCAAAGTGAATTTATAATAATAAAGAAAATAACCAATTATCAACTTCTATATACTAAGCACTGTTTGTCTCCATCTTCATTGGAATCTACAGGGTATTACATACCATATTTTCTTCAAATGCCAACCTCAGCAACATGTGATCCTATAAAATAACAACTGAGGGTCTAGCGACTGACTGATGGCGAAAAAACCCTACGTATTAGATTAAACCAAACCTGAGAGATTAGTGACGGAGAGCTGCATCTCGCTCACTCCGTCTGCCCAACGTCTTGCTGGCGTTTTTGTGAAGAGATCTATGTATAACAGTAGAAATAAATATGCTGTTGAAGAATGAGACTGGCTTTATGCAAACCTACCCCTATACAGGATAGGAGAGTTATTATACTTTTTTATTTATACTTTCAAAATGTATTGTTCAAGCACGGAGGGTGTGGTTACGTATTCTAACTAATCACCTCTAACTGACGTTGAGCATAGAGCGACGTGGGGTCGCGCGTTATCCTGTGAAAGATGAACTTCGACTCGTTTTTTTTCGATTTTTATGAAGCTCAATAAAAGAAATTGAAAATAATAAATAAAGATATTAGCATTACCGAGACCCAGACTTCTCGGGTGGCATTGGCATCTCTAGTAGGCGGTGGTAGTAGCGTAGCCGGTTCTCGAGTATAATTTGAGAGCAGCCGATTAATTGCCGACACACGTTAATTGAAAAATATACAAAGACAAAATGAAGCTGCCGAAAATATTGCGTACTAGAGTGATTTTTCATTACGATAGCATCACTCTGACGTTATAGACGCTACTATCTTAAGCGAGCGTCTCGCGACAGTCAAAGCGTACCCGTAGTTATGGCTATTGTTTAGAAGTACGGAGTAAATGTTAGGTTACAAGTAATTAATACTTTTAATTTTAGCAATTAATTAGTAACTGAAATAGATGGTTGGTTAGGTTAGGTTAGAACAGTGACTACAACACACGAGCCAAGTGAGCGAAGCAAGCGTGCCTCAGTAGCGGCCGGCGAAACGCTAGAAAAAAACTTATCCCAGCAAAACTTTATTCTCAATTTAAAAAAAATCATATATATTCATTATTATTTTTTTAAGCGCCCATTACACTACTCGCCAAGTTGACCAAATGCGTGTAGAGAGACACTTCGACTTAGTTCATGCATCCTTTTCCAGCCCTGGGCGACTCCCGATTGATATCGCGAGCACGATGTGACTCATTACACTACTCAGCTTACTTCCGTTGAAGGAAAACCGTGAACACTTACGATTAGTGTTGTTTCGAGTAAGTTGTAAGTATTTGTGTTGGATGTTTGAGGATGAGTTGGTCGCAGCAGCCAACGTCATCCACCAAATTTTTTTATTATAGTAGAAATACGTAAACGAGTACAATGCAATCGCAGCTGCTACTTGCACGTCATCCATATTGCCTAACTAGTGAGGAACTGAGCAAGTCGCTCCACGTACTCAACTAACTTCTCCAAGTACTTAGGCCAGGAACTTCGTGGCGCTTTATACATTCTACAGTCCACAGAGCTCTTAGCATCTTAAAAGTTCTACACATTAATCTACATCAACCACAGTCAATTGTTGGTAACTATTGTATGAAGTTGGTACAACGACAATATGTTGCTAGGGACGTTCCGCTACCATCAACGTCGATACCCAATCAATTGTATTCAATACAACTTTTATCTAAATATTTCGATACTACTCATAAAAGTATCCCTAACCTACTCATATTGAACCTTTATAGGACCTTTTCGATAGTCATAATGACTATCGAAAAGGTTAAGATTATGGGTAAATTAAACTGCCGTGAGATTTTCGTTGAGCAGTTTATATATAAACTCTGTTTTATCGAGATTTAAAAACCCAGAAAGAGCAATTTCACTAAATATTTCAGAGACAATCTGTTACTTACTTTTGACATTGTTGCTCTAGCTTTTGAAAATAAACAATAGATTGGAATTAATTTTGTGACAACCATTGTTCGTATTTTATTATATATTGTGGAGCGTATTTATACCACTTTTTACCTAAATAGCAACATTTATTGCACATGTACCTACTTAATATGTACCTAATTAAATTGAATTGACGAGAATTAACGTAACAGCATTTTATCAAACATATGTCGCCACTAATCGGTCTCTACTCAGCATATGCTGGTTGAATACAACCAGCGCCGGTCTTCCGTTGGGACTGTTTAGTGAAGGCTCGAAACAGTTTCACAACAAGCTGTTAATATAACTGTAGTAACGACCAAAATACCGATAATATATTAATTTGTTAATATCTAAAAATAAAGCATTTTTATTGACAAGAAAATAATAACAAACTAAACATAAAATTAACAATATTGTGCAAGGAAATAAATTAAAGTAAATGAGTGAATGCAAATGAGTAAATACTGGCAACATATATAATAATATTAATAATATTATCAAAGGTATAAATTGTAATCTACCTATACACAAACGTAAACAAGAAGAAAAATGCTTATTTTGTAAAATTGATTTTATTTAAAGAGTGGAAAATGTGTTGTTTATGAAGCACTGGTATCATGTTTTTGAGTATATCTTGTAATAAACTGCTGATTATTTTGATAATTCCGTCTAAAGTAAATGGGTTTATTTGGAAGCCTGCTTCACTAACTTTATAGTACTTACAATCTAAGTATCTGGGATATTAAAAAAATGGTTAATGGTTACGTAAGGTAAATCGGTGTTGTATTTGAGTATTTTTAAGATCTTTACATAGTAATTTCATATTATTAATTTTACTATTTAAATTATGTTTAAAATAGGCTTCTTTTTCATAAGAGAATTATGAGTGCCTGGGTAACTGTAGTTTTTAGATACTTGAAATAATCTCTTTCACTTTTATTTCATAATAATCGACTGAAGCTTCGTCACGTAACCTCATCATGAGTTTGTGTTGGTGCCTGTAATACAGTTATAGGAGCGAAAAATGTATCAACACAGCGGACGGTAAGCCGATACATTATTAGCTTCTTTCCGTAAAAGCTTATAAGTGAAACACGTTTGCTCAGCTGATTTAAGCCTTGCCTCACCCAGTAGACCCACCATCTACTGGGTGAGGCAAGGTACGGACGCTGATGCCCCGTTTGATATAGAAGCCTACAACAACACCGCGAGAGCGCACCACTTGCGGTCGTGGAGTGTGACTGAGACAGTATCCCGGAAGTGCGGGAGCGCGGCTCTCTTCATCCGGTCTAAGCCAAGTTTCATTTATTAATAATGTATCGAGATCTGTCTGAATTACGAAAGCCATAAAATTATCGTGATTAATGCCTAGAGAACATCAACATTGAACAAACTTTCCTTTAGCTGTTTGTTAAAGTGCGAACGCTAAAAAATGTTCCATAGACGTTGCACATGGAAATGCAGTAAGTGTGGATTTTTTTTTAATTTGTCAATAATAGTATTTAATTCAATAATCCTAGTCATATCTGATATTATCATAGTATATGTACAAATTTATATAGTATATACAATTATTTATTATGCAAAAAAATATTATTTTGTCGCTTAGTTATTTTGTTAAAATAGAATTGACCACAGACATTTAATATAGTAGTAGCTAAACCTATTCTCAAGTACATCTTTTCAATATCGTTACATAATTTGACTTATTCGATCACACTTATGAATGAACCGTGCCCTATTTCTTAAAATCGCCGATTGTACACAGCTTAATAAGCTGCATGCCGTTCAAATATTCGATAAAGAACCGGCTGTCAAAATAAAAATAAAATGGTAAAATGGGCACTACACGTGTGTCAAAACCCAAATACGAAAATATGGCTTGATTATCCTTTTAGTAGTAATTTGCCACTGGGTTTTGTAAAGAGTAAGTGGTTTAGCGTTTGGGGACTAGTCTTGTTAATGACTAGTTTGTACGCTGTATTGTATGTCTGTGGTTTTGTCGTAAAATATCGATTAATCGTTTCAAGTTTTAAAGTTTGTTATACTGATAAGTATTTATTCATCATCTCTTTTCTTTCCTCTAGTTTGAAACTGTAGTGGTATTGCTATTGCTATTCTTGGTTCTGTCTTAAGATAATTTAATTTAATCTTTTTGCAATTTTATGTTTTACAATGCGTTGCTTATAACATAAAAGAAATCTTATAATCGCGTTAAGTATTTTAGAAAAATTATATTAGTTGTGTGAAATTGTGCTTTAGAACAATCTAAAATGGATGTTGTGGGCAGCGAAATCGGGCAGAAAATGCGGGTAAAAAAACGCAATTATCGTCTATAAGTTACATTTTAGTCATCCTAAATACTACTGTGATTATATTTATTTGAATTTTGTCTTATATTTTATTGTAATGACATCTTTTCACACCTTGGTATACTTCAAGTCTGACGCTTATAACTAGTATTTGGTGCTAATAATTTAACTTCATCGATTAAAATTTTTCAGTCTGCTATCAAGGCCAAACTCACAGAGTTGGGATGTTACGTTGGTAAGTAAAATATATTCTTATTTTTATAGCATAGGTTTTAAGTAAAAAACTTAAAATTTCAATTTGTCCAAATATTGGTCTAAGTAGTGCCACTCCATGAATACGAAGTTGTTTGTTTTTCCACATTTTAAAATACTTATCAAAAACCAATAATATAATTAGAATTTTAGCTCAGTTTTTACCTAAAACCAATCAGAGGAGGACCAATTATATGCTTGGCCAAAATCTGTTGATATTATTCCTTGGTAAACCATGTAATTTGTTAACATGGTTTATCAAAGACATGGTTAACAATAAACAAAACCATGTCTTGACTGTGAAAAACAACATGGTTGGAATTATTTCATATGGAATTTGTGTGAAATATTTTTGTGACATAGAGGAGAACCTCAAAATTGCATATTGCAAATTTGGCTTCATTTAACATTCAAGTATCCTAAATTTGTAGGGTTTCTGATATATAGTAAAATCAATCCTTACAACTAAATACATGTTGAAACAATAGAAATTCTTATGTTATGTAATGTGAAGTGTGAAGGGATATTTCTTAAAATCCATGTTCAATGCACTTTAATTTAGAATATGTTTGGACATGGGGCAAGATTAATTAAATAAACTTGCTGTAGAATGTGGAGATTTTTATTACAACTGTCAACTTAATTTTGCACAGTTCACGGTTTTATGCTTTAGATGCAAACATCAGTAAAACACGTTTTGAACTGTGAACTGTGATTTAGGTTTTGTTGCAACATTTGGAAATTTCTTTAAGGGGTAAGACCCCGAACAATTTTATTGACATATAATAGTACCAATCAGATCATTTCAGTTCAACAATAGTTTGTCATTTAATTGCATAAATAATCACAATCAAAATCTGTTAAATAAACCAAAACAATTCAGTGCATCAGAATGAAACAATGCAAATGACAAATGAGGAATAGCAGTGTTTATCAAAAAATTGTAAAACATAATAGTTAAAAATTAAATAAAGTAAGTGCAAAAATATTTAGAAGCATAAACAGTTTGTATGATAAAACAGGTCAGTAAATTACACCAATAATTTTACAATGTATTAATTTGTATGATTCATAAAGAGTATTAATGATATTATTATTGATGATATACATAGCTTAAGACTGGTGTCAGTGCCATATTACAATTTTAATTATATACATGTGTATAGAGTATTAAGTCATAGGTGAATATAGATAATAGTTCAATAATGAACAAAATATAGGATGTTTGAGGCTAAATGAATAAATCAATAATAATTGAGGAACAATTTCAATCTTTAGTAGCTTGACACTCCTTCAGAATTTGATACAGTTATAAATTAGGATTGTCATGATTAAATAATTATAATTAAAAAAAAATCAGTAAAAATTAGTAAATCGATCCGAATAATTTTTAATTTATGTCATTAATTTGAATTATAACATATACATTTTGTCCACTAAAACAAATCAAGGGAAAATTCTCTCTTGCCTGTAACCACTGTTGCTAGTGTAAAATGTAAGGTTCTCCACTAGGCTGGACATAGGCATAACATTAGTCTGGAGCACTACATTAAGAAGAGCAATAAAAAGAAAAACTGTCACATTTACTTGATGTTGCACTGACAGATGTGTAAAATGGCAAGCAAAGCTAAATGTAAACCAAAAGTACAACCTAGTATATGTTTTTTATACTTTTGACATGCAAACAAACAAGGCTTGGATGATTAAATTGTCGACTAAGTGTCAAAGTGTTTTATAGATCTTTATGACTAATTTGAGTGTGAATCTCACTAACTAATCTTTTTACAAGATGATACATTTATATACAACTTTAAATCCAAGAAATAGGATATTGAAAAATTGGAAACAACAATGTTTGTGAATATGCTCAAACATTTTGTTTCAAAATATTTATTATAAATATTATTATATTGAAGGAAAACTGTGATTACATTTTATTTTTGATTGCATTGTTTTTATTTGTAAGTAAAAATCTTGATTAATAAATGAAACCAAAATTGATGTTAATATTACATTGATTGTGTGTAACATGAAATCAACTCAAATTGTCTCCATATTGAGTGCTGTAATGACTTGGCAAATAAAAGCAGTTAAGCTATTCATTAAATGTTAATATTATATACTATAAGGCTCATGAAGTAGATTGACGTTCCATGCAATAATAGAGTAAAATGAAGCACCATTTTGATAAAATCCAAAAAGCTAAAGTTTATCTTGATTTTTTTAAACAATAATTATTGATTTTCAAAAACGATGATGTTAACGATGAATGAACCACCAAGAGAAATACTTTAAAAAAAAGGAATTAAAGTAATATTTTAGGGAATATATTAAAGAGAATATAGTTTATAGTCACTATATAATTATTTAAATTTCTTCCAGTACTTACTATATTTGGTTGTTTTTGTTTTTTGTTGTTAATATTGTCAATATTAAATAAACAAAAAAAACCCTTACATTCCAGATGATGAACTGCCTGACTATGTTATGGTGATGGTTGCTAATAAACGCACACGGTCCCAAATGGAAGAAGATCTGCAGCTATTTCTTGGTGACAACACAGAGCTATTTGTTAACTGGTTGCATCAGGTGCTCAAGAAACTACAAGAGGTCACCATTACAGCTCCTCTTAGTATGTTATTTGTTTATCTAACTATCTAAAAGACCTCCATTTAGACCATGTTCAAATATAGAAAGCTGCATTGCTTACCCTTAAATAACTTGTAACCTAACACATGAAGTGTTGCAACAATAGAAATTCTATTGTAATGACCAAAGTCTACCCTCTCTATAGGTAGAAGTAATGTATTCTCTTTGTTCACCTCTATACAGCAAGGTTTGGAGTTGTTTGTTTATATTTGTGTGCAGACTTTGTTTTTCTGTATAATATATAATATAGTATAATAATATACAAATAAATACAATAAGTCTTGTGCTTACTCAAACATCAAATAGATACTCTGTATTAAACCGTTTAGGTTAGGTGTAAACATCATACTATACGGATATTAGTAACTGACTGCAATTTCGCAAATGGCTAGTTATAAATAACTATTTTTATTTATTACATGTTTTTGAACGAAATTTTAAATAGACTTGTAGAGAAATTAGAATATAATATTTAACAATGGGGCAAGAGGCATCTGCATGTCGTGGTGCCTTGGCGGGACGTCCATCTTCATTTTATATGGTTCAGAAGGGTGATGCCTCATACGTCATACTTGTGAACAGATGAGATGTTTATATTCAGATAGTATGTTTTTATCCCGTATTGCTTGGGTCTAATCTCAAGAAAAAAAAGTGTGTGTGTATTTATGTCCGCAAGTAAGAAGTTATACTTCTTTAGCATAACAAAACAAAAATAATTAAAAAATGTATCCTGTATGCCAGTACTCTGTTTGTGAAAAAAAAAGACATTAAATGCTATTGATAACGGTTTAATTAAATTAATTATTATTCACCACCATATACAATTTCAAATCACACACAAATATAGGTACATGTATATTTATGACTGAATATATTTTTCTATCTCCACTTATATAATACACATGTATATATTTCAATATGATGTTATAAGATTCATACATATTTGAATAATTACCTTGAATATAGTTATCAGTTCTTATAAAAACTTGAGAGGCAATTACCAACCAACTTCGTGGTGTCGCTTTTAGCTGTCGGCGCGTGCCATCGTAAAAATTAACTATCATATTTTTTTCCAAACGCGTCAAAAGAAGTATAACTTCAAAAATAGGCAAAAAGTTCTATTCTGTCATATGGGGTTTCATTATTGGAGTGTCTCCTAGGAGTACAGGATAGCTATGTAGTTTCTCTCAGCCTTTTCTTCTCAATTACAGGAGTTTCATTATGAATCGGTAGTCATAAAAATCATGTTTGATAAATTAAACTTATGTTGAAGAATACAGAAATTTAGTTTCAGTAACCCTTAGTTTAATATTTAAGTAATTTATAGCCTATTTGTTCTTTTAGTTGTTTTTTCCATTTTTCGCCATTATTTATTTGGAATAATGTAACATAGTAGTCGCCGTGGTAGTGTTCAGTTTCGAATAACTCGTTGGCATAGGCACTCGACATAAGGGATCGAACTTTGGTCTCCTGATTCCAGATACACTAATCATTCGGTTATCGAGGGCTTTGGCAACAGAGTAGGTAATTTCCTAAGCAAACATGTAGGAATTTAAATACTGTGGCTCATGACTCACCAGGTAGGTTTATCACCACACTAAATGATATGAAAATAGTGTGTTATCACTGATAAGACACTATTTTCCTATCAGAGAAATTCGACTTATATTGCTAGTGAAAAAAAACTATAACGAAATTCAAATTATGATGAAAACTTTATTTATTTAGACAAGAATAAGATATGCTGTCAAACGCACGCCTCTTAAATTTCGCATGATCGTAACTGAATACTAATTTGAATTTCTGAATACGAATTTGTGATGGGCAGACTTTGCATGTAATTATATTTATGTCTTAATATGGTAGGTATCTTTTGAATTTAAAACACAATTGAAGTGTAACTCTTAAAAACATGTAAGTGATGGCTTTACGTCTGACGCATAATGACTAACTATCTATGCACCAGATCACCAAAATAAAGTTGACTTTATGCTTTTTTTAATTTCTTATTCTGAAATGAAATTCAGGTGTGGAACATTCGCATATTTTTATAAATAATGTCGTGTGGCTCAGATAAATTGATTCAATTTAGTATTTTAAACAAGAAACTTGTTTAAAATACTGGAATTATGATAAAAGTATTCATATTACGGATTTATTTTCCAGAAGCATTGGAAGCTGAAAAAACTAAAGACACATCTCTGTCTAAGGAGAGGAAAATAAAAGAGAAGAAAGAAAAAGACAAAAGCAAAAAGGGCGATGCTAGTAAAAAAGCAAAAAAGAAAGAAAAAGATAAAGCGCACCGTAAAAAAGAAGATAAGAAAGCACATAAAAGTAAAAAGAAGAGTAAGCACCACGAAATGATTCGTCCAAATGTGCCGCCATTGCTAATGAATATTGAAAAAGAATCGGAGCCCTCAATAACAGATGTTTTTGCTGGACAAATTTTAAAGAACCATGGTATTACATTAAATGATGATAAACAAGATCAACATGTGGATCAGAAAATGGTGTTAAATGAAACTAAGCGCCCTATTCTACCTATAATAGATCCAGCCAACCTGATATCCTCCCAAGTTGAACCAGTTGTTGTAGATGAACCAGTAGAGAAAACAAACACGACAATTGTATCATCTGTTGGAGTCCAAAAAGAAGAACAGATTAGAGAAATAAATGAAATAGAAGCAAAGATTTGCGGCTTAAAACAGAAATTGGCTGAGCAATTGGACTCAATGTCAGATGATGAAGATTTTTTGAATATACGAACCGAAGCTGAAGAGCTTATGAATGATTTTGCAGAAGATGTATTTCAGGTATGTTAGATTAAAAATTAAAATCTATGACTTTTACTTAAAGAAAAGATGTTATATAATAATCAATTTACAGGAAATATCCCAATCAGTGCCAGTAGTGACCCCGCCTTTAACTTCCCAAAAATCCCCAATACCTTCTGAACCATTACCAACAACAGAAATTCCAAAAGAGCTCCCAATAGAACCCATAGAAACCCTTCCTCAAATTGAACTTAATCTCCCAAAAAGGCCTATAAGAGAGAGACTTGGACTTCGAGAGCCACCTAAGGATGCTACAGAAATCGGACAAAAAGAAAAAGATATGGCAACAAACCCTGCTGATAGTCCTGAAAGGTTGTTGTTAATTACAAACTCATTTAAGGTAGTAAGAAATAATATGTGGTCTTTCTTGGTACTAATTCGTCGACTTATTTTTTTTTTGCAGGTAAAACTGGTTGTAAACTTGTGTAAATGAGTTTCAGATTTACGCCAGAGAGACAACCTGAAGCTCAAGATCAACCAAAGACTGCGAAAAGCCGCTTAGGTGGATCACCTGAAGGGCCCAAACGAAGCTCTATGTCTGAAGAAACAAATATAGAGAAATCAGAGCAGTCTAAAAGACTAACATCAAAGTATGTTATGGTTTTGAAAATGTCTACTTTTATCTAGCAGCTTGTGGAAGTCCACTGTTAGACGTTTATAAGAAAGCAGCATGCCATACATGGAAGTCTTACTCACTCTCCTGCGCTGAGCAGGAGAGTTCGTGTGCGCAGTCCCACTATACTAGGTGGTAGACTCCTCTGCTTAGAGTAGCTACCACCTACATACTCATTTCTGCCGCCAAACAACTGTTGTGTTCCAGTTTGAGAGGTATAGAGAGCCAGTACAGTTACGGTATTTGAGGCAATCCATTTTAGTCCACAGGGGTCCATCCACCAAAGAGTCCACAGCGCATCTGTAACATTAGATTGAAGTTGTTTACAGGTGCCCATGGACTGCAATAGCACTTGCCTTTAGGTGATACTGTTAGATCGTTTTTAACCCCTAATCAATACAAAAATCTATAGATCCTGCTCCTCACCACTAGTCTGGTATATGAGTTAGGTGTATTCAGATGGATTAGCCGGTATCAGTACTTTTAAAATACATTTCGATGTTTCATATGCCAGGCGACCCGTGATGGCTAATTTTTCTTTAACATACCTCTCCCACAAGGAGAATGTGCATAGTTGTCATGCTTGACAACTGGTTTAACGACCACTGTACCAGACACCTTGAACCTTAAACTTTTATTGCACAATTATACATTAAAAAATCGGCGTGTACGGTTGCGGTTTGAATAATATCCCATCCTTAGAAAATGTCATATCCATCCAATCCATATGAAATGTCATAATCTCAAAAATGGCAGAATAATTATCTCAAGTATGCCAAGACCTATATAATCCACACCAATGACTGGCAACTGCTATTCAGGTTTGAGATTTGTGGTATTGCGATTGCCACTGTCCACCAGACGTGGCAATTACGGCGATTAGGAAAGGCCTAAATCCAGCAGTGGGCTGTTTGGCGACTGCTAGAGAATAACGATTTGTGTGGCCCATATCCTTTATATATAGCCCATATATTGTTAGGACTTTTCAAAAAGTGACTGATGTATCCTTATACATAGGAAATAGTATAATAAATACTAGGCAACGTAGCCACTTACGTAGGCAATTCGGTCAGACTATGGCCAATGAGCCTACTCTAGATTTATGTTTGTATGTACTTGTCTCCTTTTGTCTATACTCTCAATGAGAAAATGAGTTAATTCCTCCATTTTACGCCACTGCATGGTGCATTATAGCAATGTGAATTATACCAATGAAAACTGAGTAAATTATGATCAATAGGATTTCAATATATACGTCAAGTTGTTCCGAAACAAATTCCATTTTACAGACAGTATCTAGGTAACAGTACAGTAAATTCCATTCAAATTTATCAAAATGCTTAGGAAATTAATCCGGAATTCTAAAAACATAATACATCAAGTTATTCCAATGTCAACTATATAACAAAATCTGATCGCTAACGAAAGACGCGGGAGAACTCTCGCAACTGTAAAACCATATGACACATTACTGTTATGTGATATTTTAGGTGACTTAACGCTCAACAGGTGAAATGAAATGAAGAAGTACATGGAAGCGGTATTAAAATGTTTGTGAATTATTTTAGAGTCTCGGTGCTTGAAAACAGACCCACTCGTTCGACTTGCGCTAGCGTAGTACGGGTCCGACCTCGACCACGTGTGTCTGCGCCTGCCTCGAACCTACTTATGAAAGCAGTTGCCGATGCTCACAAGAGTTTACTGAATGTAAGTTCCTTTTTTTATTGACGTAAGTATTTTACATAATTTTTAGGTGCGTAGTATTTTGCATAATATTTCTATATATAAATATTAACAGGGACCTATGTACAAGCAGTGAACAGTTCTGAAAAAAAAATCTCAAGATCATCGGAGACATGAGTTGTTATTCTCATATAAAAAGGAAACCCTTTTCCTATAAGTTTATATTGTTGTTATTGTGTTATATTCTTACAACTGTCACTACATAGAAATACCTAAACTGGCCAAATATTTAGTAAACATTACGTACACTGTAGTGGTTCAAAACCATGATGGCTTGAATTCAACACTTGACTTCCTTCTATTTTTGTATAGGCACCGCCAAAGTTGGACCCAGAGCATCAGAAAATAAAACGCGCTCTAGTGCTACCAATGCGGCGGTGTGTAGATGCTCAGAAGATTGTTATTCAAGTGCCCGGCGACCGCGCGCAGACGGACACACATACTGACAGCGACATCGTCAGCCTGGGCGATATGGATAGCGATGGAGATGATAAGACCTTTAAGTAAGTGTTTCATTTAATGTACTGGAAAACGAAGTGTTTAAAGGCTTGTCCCTTAGACACCCACGAGAAGAAAGGTAGAGGCAGGTTCATTTATATGGGTAATTAAGGGGTTTAAATTCTATAGACTAGCGGGAAAGTGTAAATAGATAACTTCAGGGAAAGAGGCGAGAGGTCCGCCGACGTTTTCTTACAACCATGCGCGATACCGTTGATCCCCCTTCCCGATGCCAGGCGATGCGCTGATACCTTCACATAGTACCCGCCGATGTCGAATTATTCGTCACAAAACACAGACAGACCATTTTGGCGTGCCTATCATAGTTCTAAGAGAAGAATAGCAGAAAAGGAACGGGCCCTTCCACGAAAGGTTGCTCTACATGGTACTGCCCCGTTTGAACTGGCGCATTCAACAACAAAAGCTTACCGCTTGGTACAACCAAACTGGCACAATCCCCGACACAATTCAACGGATGATTCTAGTAACTACCTGTTGAAGTAACAACATTAAAATGCCATTGCCAGCCTGTCTACCAAGTTTGGCTTGTGTTGAACATAATCACAATATTATAGGTTATTATTAGATGTGGATTTCTAATGGATGCCGGGTATGAGTGCGAAACGTTCACCAGAAAACGGTCGCTGGTTCACGGCCTACGGTGGATATACACGTGTGCAAGGTCGTTTTTAAAATTCAGCCAGTTTTCACCCTTATCGACGGTAACACAAGCCGCAGTCTCGCACCTCCTTAATGTCCCTTGGGTTATTGGGAACTTTCCTTAGTTTTTCGGCAGTCACTTTTCGTTAATAGGAGTCTTTGCAATAGTGACATAGATTCCGAAAAACATTACCTTGTTAATAATCTGTGTCTATCTAAAGCTTAATAATGTTTTCGTTTGTTTGTTTCTAGACAGGGGAGAAATGTCACAAATAAGGAAGTACTCAAGCCCATGGTTATAACAAAAGTTATTAATAACACTGATTATGTACCAAACCGGACAGCAAGCAGAAAGGATGACACATTAATAGTTGAAACAATGTGAGCAAAACTTTACTGATTTTTTTTCTCGTGTCGTGGAGGCGTTTTACATACATAACTTCCGCATAGACAAACACTTAGACCCGAAAAAGGAATTCTTGATTCTCTGAACCAGAAAACTGAGTTCTCAGAACCATTTCTTAGTATATCATTTCTAATTATATTTCAGTAACATCCACAATCCAACTGTTGACAAGGACCGAAGCACTCAATTCATTGTCACAATGGATGGCTATCTTCCCAACGCGTTCCTTGCAAAGAAACTAATGATGGAAGGACTTCTTGATGACGATGATATTGACAAGAGCAAACTTATTAAACCAGCTAAAAGTGTTTTAAAAACTAAAGAAAGTGATGAACAAACCATAGAAAAAAAGAAACCAGAAAAACTTAAAATTAAAGAAGTATCAAATATGACCGATGCATGTGATATTCAAAAGAAACGATTAAGTGATACAAGTGAAGAAAGTGACACACAAGTTATAATAAAACAAGAAGAACCGAAGCAGAGTGGAGATAAAAGAAAGGATGTTGATATAATCCCAGAGGTACAGGAACCTGAAACAGAACCAGTGTCACCTCCTCTTAAGAAAAGAAAAGCATCTCCTATTGTGTTCAATGTAGATAAAAAAGAAAAAGAAGTAGAAAGGGTGCGTGAGAGGACACAAAGTGCAAGCAGTGATACCCATGTCACGGTCACCACGACCATAAATTCTCATAAATATGATTCCGTACCGCCTTGTAAGTTGCTCATTCATTTCATATTTTTAATCACCTTACAAACTGTAGTAGTTTGTAAGGGATAACTCGACGTTAGTACTCTGTAAAATTTTCCCTTCTTTATTCAGGACCGTCGAAAATAATTTCTTTTCTATAATTTTCTGCTACAATTGATATTGTGATGTAAATAATAGGTAAACACAGTAATTGACATTAAGTGTATTTCAAACGTAGGTGGTTTCGTCCGCTTGGACGTTCGTAAAGTAGTGTCGATAATTATATGTCTAATGGACCATGAAGTATAATAATATCAACCGATACGGACGCTAAGACCATTAATCAATTTGTAATTTGAGTTTGTATTTTGAACTTAATCGTTAATCGGCAGCACTCTTTTCATTCAACTAACTGATTAAATGCACGTAAATTTCAACGTTCATATTAAAAACAAAACAAAACTAAAATATGAAGCAAACTTAACTATTAAACCTAATGTATTGTTAACTTATAACACGAAAATCTAAAACAAACTATTAGTTTTCTAATTAACCTAAATTTCGTGGAAAATTTAACTTATACACTATACTATAATTATAGGTAATTATAGTATAGTGGTACATGATTCAAGTAAAATAACTGTACTTGAAAGTACTAAAAGAAGAAAACAATCGTAACTCAATAAATTCACAATAAGCAAGCAAGAAAGTTCGTCAATGTTTTATCTTGTTTTATAGTTCCTTTTACGCGTATCTCCGCTTTCGAGGCGCGTACTTGTCGATTTGCCGCTCCCGCGCACCGCGGTCAAGCGTGATCTTGTGTATTATAATACGTATAGTCCGCGAAATCGTTTGAGGGGCGCGCGGCGAGACTGGAAAAACAACTGGTCACAGCGATTGCGCTTGCCTTTAGGCATTCAGCGGAGGACGGGCCCACTCCACGTAGACTGGTAGTTTTATTGGTAAATAATTTTGTTGGCGGCTCGACCTAGCTTCTACCTAGATCGTAATGAATTTTCCATACTTGATAATTTTACTTTATCATTTACTACCTATGTAAACGATGTTAAGTTTCCAGAACGATGGTGAACAACCAGATATTTATATCAAGAAAAATATCCATCAAATAAGTTCTAAATCTAGTGTTGTAATTTTAAATTTTTTTTTGTGTACAAAATATTCAACTTCACACTCACCAGTGTTAAAAAACTACTACTATTATGGTGTGGCACTTACCGTAAGTTGAATGATTCATCGTCAAGATCGTTATCGCCATAAAAGAAATGCGTTTGCGCAGTGAGCCAGTCGGAGCACAAGGTGGTGTGGTGCCGCTCGTTCCCGCTGTGCCGGTTTGGCACGGCGTGCGCGTTCACCCACCCGCAGTGCAAGTTCGCGGCGGGCTGCACGCGCCGGGGCTGCGTCTACTCGCACGCGTTAGACGCGCCGCCCGCCGCCGCGCCGCCAGCACTCGGTCAGTGCCGCTCTCATGTAGTTCGTTACCGCTCTTATGTACCTCGGTGCCGCTCTGAAGTGCGATGCCGCTGAATCGGCCCGACGCGCCGCCCACCAAACGCACTCTCTCCGATGTGTGGCCGGCGCCGCACCGCCCACACTCGGTCAGTGGCGGTCTCATGAAGCGCGATGCCGCTCTCATGAGCCTAACCGCTTACATGAGTAAAGCAATGCCGCTCTGATATAGCTCGGCGCTACTCTAATATATTTATATTTTCCGTGTAATAATAATTTCTCTCCTTAGTTGTCTCTTTTTTTTAAGATTTACAGGTCAAATTATTAAGGTCATTAAAATCTACAATAGTATCAAATTATTCCTCTCACGAAATAAAATAAGGGATGGGGGCTTATGCGCCAACTGTTCACCTGACGGTATAAGTCTATTTATTAGTACATGAATAAATTTAATTTTTCTTTTTTAGCGGCCTGTTAATAGTACATTGCCGGGCATACGAGTAGGTCTTTCCCAGGGAGAATTTCCTGTAGTGGCCTCGACTGGCAAACAAATTAACGATCGAAATTCATGACACCTTTAACTGTATTTTCAATCTGGCGTTTAGGTATAGGATATTTATTTATATATTTTGGATATATCTATCTGAAGCCTTAAAATTTCCTAGACATTTCACTAAGTCTACTTTTATGACAGATTCGAGATGAGACGGGATAGAGTTATTCTTACGCCGACACCTTCACATATATCTATATGAGATATACAGGATGGATACGACCTTATAGACATTTAATGAACACTTTGTTCCTACTACTAGTCATAATATTTACGAAACAAAAAAGAACTTAAACGGACTAATCATAAAAATAAAACGCGAGCGTCATTCGTTTTGAACAACAGTTTACTGATCTGTAGTCGACCTCGCAGGATTTATTTATCGGCGCGTCGGTGACTTCAAACGCGAGCAGCGGACGCCGCTGCCGTAAGCACCGATAAGGTCTTTGAACTGGGTGTCGTAGGTCTTGTTTAACTATTAGCGCAAATATACCTAGAGTTAAAATAACAAAAACTAAATAATAGGCTAAACGTCTAACAAAAATTTGTGGCGAAAATTGGAATATTCCTACAAAATTTACAGGGATGTATTTTAAGGGCGATGGTTTCACTATTTAATCCCACAAGGAAACCTGATATTTAAATTCACGTGATCGCCTATTAATTCATCTATTATCATCAATTTATCTATTCATGTCTATCCATCCGTGCCCGATAATCAAACCCAGGAGCCAAGCCAATCAATCATGTCTTAACAAACTCAAAACACATACATGATTAGACCGCTCCGCTCCCTCACTTGTCAGTAGTAACCTTTCACTCGGTAAGTTCTGTATCGTTTACCTTAGATAATGCCATTACCTAATTTATAAGCAAATTACCCACATCATTAGTAAATCACCCCGATGCCGAGAATTCATAGAATGCCACGCGGGGCTTATTATATATTAGCGTGTAATAATTTAATGTACACTAGCCTAAGATACTTTCTCTGTCACGGGAATAGTTCGTACATGCAATATATATCAGCGTAATTATTGTCATTATTATTTCACGTCATTGCAGCAACCGCGTTGTGGGCTTATATCAATTAACAGTCAATAATTATAAGGTTAAATATTATAACAGTTTTTCTCTCGAACATTCTAATATTGAGATACTTTTTCTTCGAGTGCGGCGCGAACCCTTAAGTATGTACATAATATGCTCGTATCTTTTTGACGATCGCTTGGCACAGAGGTTAAATAAATTATTGGTTTTCGGATCTGGTTGCGTTGTCTTCCGTGGGCAGATCTTATCACATGTAAGCGTTGTGTCGGATATGGGAAGGTAAAGACGAGTGAGTGCCTATATGTTTGGGCGTATACTTGCGGCACTTAATATCTCCTGCGCAGTTGACAACTGCCGATACGTTTTCAGAATTTGTCGCCGTGGTCGAAATCGCCGGTAAAATATGATGATAAATTTAATGTAACGTCACATCCATCCTGTATATTGATTAATAATATTTATACCCTTATAGCGTCACACGTGGTGCCTGCGGCGAACTACAAGTCGATCTCGAGCACCGTGCCTAGCATGTGCAAGTTCTACCCAAATTGCGTGAACCCAACCTGCCATTTCTATCACCCCAAGCCGTGCCGATATGGAGCAGCCTGCGTTAATAAACTGGAGTGCAACTTTTATCATAACGATGTGCCTTTGGGAAAGTGGAAATACACTGCATAGAAATAAATAGATTTATGATATAGTTGAGTTCTTTTATTTTTCGGCCCTGTTCCTACAAATAGTTTCCTGAATTTTATTCTATTAGGACGGTTTACATCTTCAGTAACTACTAGACATTCCAATACTGAGACATGCTTCTCTAGTTACAGGCTAGGAGATTATGACTCATATGTAATAAAATTCCAGAATGTATGTATATTGAATCATACAGAAACAAAACTCAAAAGTTACATCAAAAAGTGTAACCTTAATGTTTTAACAACACACGAATAACTTTCAGCACACTGCCGAATGAGTGATCAATCAAAGAATCACTTATTTGGACCTTCGAAGTCCTGGAGATGTTTAATTTTTTATTTTTTTGAAAACGTAATAGATTCCTGTTTTTATTTTTCTTTTTTGTTTGTTAGAAACTGATGTTATTTTCTTTGTTTTTTTTCTCGGTGTGTGCTTTGTTACATTACTTTTCGCTAATGTTACTGTGTGTTGTTAAATGTTTTCTATTCTATAATGAAAAGAAAGCATGGAATAGTGTCCATACGAACTATCTTGTAACTTTATGCCGCTATTTGTAAATGTTTAGTACATAATCGATTAGTTTTTTTTATTAATCTACATTCATATTATTGTAAATAGTCTCTTAAAAATTCTAGAAGCTGTGTTTAGGAATGGGATAGTGTTTGCTATGCTTGTATTGAAGAGTTAAGTATGTTATGCTCGCTTAGAGGCCTCTTGTTTGTGGCGGCGTCGTGTGGCCGATCGACCACTTCCCATTTAATATGGTTGAAGAGGGCACGCATTTGACATGCGTCATTCTTGTGAACAGGTGCTTCTTGGGGAGGCTGGTCTGCTAGAGTTTGCAATGCATTTGTAATCACTATATTCTTGTAGGACGCTTTCAGTTGCCTATGGGAACGCTAGCTTTTATTTTATAACAATTATTAAATAAAAATCAAGGAAGAGTATACCTTCGAGGTTCCTTTCGACTGTTTCTTCATTAGTTATTAGACATCTTCCTCTATGTTCACAGAGGAACCTCGTAACGAAACCGTGGTAGATTGTTAGTAATATACACAAGCTTTAACATGTGACAAATGAAACTATCTTACATCGGAGAATAAAGAATTTTCATTTATTCATTCAATCGCCTTTATCTTCCCGTATCTTTTTAGGTCTCCTGATTGTTAGTTGAGCTTACTTTGCATATACCTATACTATTTTTTAATGTTAAGCTTTATGATAATGATAACGTAGTGGTATTATTTTGTTTAATAAAGCAACAAATGGTCGTAATACAAACATGAATAAGTATACTATATACAAAATTACCTAAAGTGCCATAAAATAATAAGTGCCTTAACACTAAGGACATAATAAAGTTATATCATTATGACATGTGAAAGTGTTGACCAACGTATGTCATTGTGAACTGACACTGTCATTGACGTAATGTACATACATGCTGTAACTTAAACTATCATATCATGCAGTTGAGTTGCATAAAATATCAATATGTAACAAAAATGTACAAAGTACACAAAAACGTCGGAGGAAGGTATTTTTAGCATAATTCGTTCGACTATGAGGAATACCGAAATTATCTTTGGAATCTGAAAAAAGAGGGCCGAAAAATATTGAAAAATATTATTTTTCAAAAGTGCTGCAGAGTTAATGACTAAAAGAAAATACTATCTTAACAGTTACCAAGCTTCGAGATATTGAATTGCAGTTTCGTGTCCAGGGTGATACCCAGGTCAAGAATCAAAGATATACGTTTAATATTTTAGCGTACAATTGTATATAATTGGATTAATTTAATGTATGACATTTATCATAATTTAAGAATAGCTGATTATTTTAACAGTGGAGCGGAACCCATGGACACCTGTAAACAACGTTAATCGAAGAAGGTACAGATGCGTCGTCACTCCGTGGACTAAGATGGAATGTCTCTCAGTCTCTGATTATACTACTCTCTATACTCGTTTAAACTGGAACACGATAGCCGAGTGATTAGGGGATCAGCAATCAAACCAGCTAACGAGTTTTGTCCACTATGTAGAAGGCTATGGTACGAAGCGTATCATTACACCAGTCACGTTCTACCAAATAAGCTCAGGTGAAATTACGTTTGAAACGACTAAAGATATCTAGATAGATAGAAAAAGTCTGGGAACCTCTGGTCTAGATAGACCAGAAGTTCCGAAACTTTGTTTCTCATAGACCACTTTCAAAGTTCCGGTGGACCCCTGCAGCTACATTTCTACCATATTTCCAAAACTCAACAAAAAATGTGAAGATTAGATCTAACAATGGAAGTTTGCGTTGCGGCTGAGTTCCAACCACGAATTAACAACTTGTTCTGACACTGGCAAACACTAACATCGATTCACTTTACTTTTACTTTTCTTTTCGAAATTATAGGTAACAGTCGCCGAGCTTCTTAAAATATTATCCGCCTATATTAATAGGTGAAGTCAAGCCAACATTTTAGTTCTTCACAATCAAAAGCAAATAAATTTTCGTGGACCCCCGCTTACTTTTGTGAACTTCTATTTTTTTTGTCAACGTAGACCCCGTCAAGCCTCCCGTGGATCCCTGGGGTCCACCTGGACCACTTTGGGAACTAAGGATCTAGACCCTTGACCACCCCAATATTGGGTATACGTCCGTGAAAGTTTATCAATATTATTCAGGTAGTCAAGGTGGTACCTACCCATACTTGTAAATACTCTCTCGGTATAAAACGGAGATGCACCACCTTTATCGACTTTTGTGGCAATTACTAGCTTGTGGACCTCCGGGCCGCGTAGCCAGACACCTAAGAAGTTATAAAACCCAGAAGTCTAAGAGCAATCTAAAAGTAATATCTTCGAATATCCACTGATCCGCGCATTAATCTACTACATCACTTACTCCGGGACGACTTCAGATTTTTACCCTCTCTCGTCGTATACAGACTGCTCGTTATTAATATTATATGACTTTCTATTGACCTACTTTTAATATTTTTGGCACGTCTAAAACGCTGAGGGGCTAAAGAGCAACCCGTGAAATCAAGACTATATTAGATTAAACAATTCGGTCAAAGGTTGCACGCAATTGGTCTCTATGATTACGTGGGCGATGAATTTCGGCCATAGATTTCCTTCCTTATTAAAGCATCGGTCAATTATTTTCTTCTGCCTATTATAGCTCTTAGTTTAGCTCGTAGTAGAACACTGTAATTGTGGCGTTTGGCTGCGGCAGTGCCGGTCGCGGGTTCGTTTCCCGCACGGGACAAGTATTTATGTGAACTACAGATAATTTACGTATTTAAACAGCTGTTGTAAATAGTTTTAAAAAAAAAATAGTAGCGGCCCGAGGGCGGTGCGAACGGCGCGACTTCTAATTAGTCAGTAATCACTATTATGTGTATATATATTCATGGACTTTAGTTTTTTTTTTACAACTTTAATGTTTTGCACATTAACAATATCTCTTCACGGCTCGGGTTGACTGGCATGCCAAAAGGCATTAAGTCCGTCCTTTGTAATACTTTTATAAAGGTATTTAAATAAGGTTTAAATAAATAAATATCTTGAGATCATGCAGTAGTATGCTTGGTCTTGGATTAGATTTTATTTATCACAGGATCCCAAGCAGGTGGGTTCTTCTCTATTGTAATTAGGATGCTTTTATTTAAAGACCTTACGAATCATCTTTGGCAGGAATCTGTGATCTTTTGCGAGGATTTGAGGACTGTCAAATCTGATGTAATGGTTGAGGCGATCTAGAATATGATCATAGACTGCGGACTTCCCAGAGCGTTGATTTTTTCACTTCATTTCATTATATTAGTATGTCTCTCGTGATCACGGGTGCTATAAAACACCTGAAACGTCAGGAATAAGATATAAAAATGAATCAATAAATTTCGAAAGTAATTCATTGCAAATACATTCTGAACTTCTGATAAGATATATATAAACACAAAAAGTTTTGAAGCGGTGACAATCGCACCTATTGCCTATCCCTATACACTACATACACACATACTACATGTATCACCAGGATACATAATAATTACAAAGATAACAAAACAAAATCAAAAAAACAAAAAAAAATATGAAATAAAAGGTTTTGTTATATGAAAAATAAATACCACTAACAATATCACAAGAAATTTTTGTGTTGTGATGAAGTGACAGAAGTTAGTCTATCTATCTGTTCCGTCAACTCGCTGCCGCGTTTGCCTGTACCGTGTGCATTAGGTACCAGACTTTTCGCATCTTTGATACTGCTACCAATGATCAGTTTGGGTATTTATTTCCTTCAGTTGATTTTTGCAACCTCAAATCTATGGAACTAGACGGGGTGATTGATTATCGTAGTCTTTAAATATTTATGTACGTCAAGTTACATTATCTAAAATTTCACAACAGGTTAGTGCTCTTAAAATCTTAACAACTATATCATAGGATGGCTTTATTAATGACGTTAGCTTGGTTTTATGTACCGTCAGAAAAAAAATTACTCGAGTGAACCAAGATTGAAATTTAAACCCTAACATCCGTCTTTTAATAATTATTAGTGTTTCCTGAGAAGCTGTGAGAAGACCAAAAGGTTTAGATTTTCAGTATTGGGTGAAAAACTTACGACAAAACTTTCCAGATTTTTAATTAAATGTCTACCTAATCTCAACGTGGCACAACTTAGGATTTCTTGTGATTTTGAGAGCATCTTTAGCTATTTTAGTTGCCGTTACCGGGGCTCAAACTTGTGTACCCCTCGTTCTATCAACTTTAAGAGTGAACTAAGTTCTTTGGACCAATTGCATGATAGTAGAAGATTTGAAAGCAGAGTTTCGGAATGTATTTAATCAGTGTGTATTTAGTGGGGTATATACTATAGATATACCCCTCTAAATACACTAAATAAACAGAGTATTCAATTTGCTCAGAAATATTTTATTGAATAAAATACATACACAAATTAGGCGATTATATATTAGACATCCATAGAGTTGTTAGGCTGAAGAAAAATATAGCTCGACATTGCATTGTTCTCTCACGCGTCTGTCTGAAAATACTACTGCTTCTTCAACCATAAGGGTTACGGTAAATCTTTCTACCTTCTGGAGACTTTATGGACTGTGGACGATAGACGAGTAAGACGAAAGTCCCCTCTATCAAACACTTATAAAATATGACATTTCTGTCAATGTAAAGGTGTACTTGGTTCAACTAACTAATTACATTTATCATATTGCGTACTTATCATTTCAATAGTGGAAACAAACAATATATATTACAACTAGTGCATCTTCGGACTCAATTACTTTCATTCACCTTCAGCATTTTGGACGATATTGTGCATGTAATATTATTTCTGAACTGAGGACTTTGATTGTTTGTTATATCTACGTAGTAGTGTTAAACAAGTGATAACTTTTACATAATACATTATAATAGTGCACAAGTTTTACAAACGTTTTTGCTGACCATTCGTTCCGTGGGTCCCATGTACACGTACCTAATAAAATGATTTGCTAACTATGAAATAGCCGTGAGCACCCCACCATCCTGTGATCATTTGCATATGGTCCTCAATACGGGAAGGATCCTATTTGGTGAAAACATCCACAGAATAGAGTACAGTGATCTTTAGAAAACAAGTAGTTCCCGTTGCGTAATTCTCTCGTGGACAATTGGTAAGTTTAGTAATATGTTATATTATCTATTCTAAATTAGTTAAGCCTATAATAGTGTTTATATCTGTATGAAATTATTTAGTTTTTTAAGATATTAAGACGTATTCTTTATTGATGTAATTGTAATGATGTAATTTATCGAAAAACATGATATAACTCAGCATAATCTCCAACGTTCCATTGCTTATAATAATAAGAAAATGGCAATACATTATGGTTTTAACGAATAAATATCTACATAAGTATAACACAATATAATTTTTTTCGTTTTCAAAATCCCAGCTGTAATTCCGTCTTCACCCGGCGCCTTGCCGTTTTTAAGCTGTTTGAAAGGCACCCTCAGACGCTGACAATGACATCCTGGATATCATAGGAATAGTGTCGGATAAGTATGGCTCTTGGGTCGTTACTCACACCAGTGTATAATTTCAACGATGACGTTACTATCCCGTAAAATATCACAATCGCACTCGTCATCCCAGCTCCAGCGGAAATAACTGCGCTCCGTTTTCGGACGGACACACCGATGTTCGACTTTTAACTAGTAGTCGGCTTCTGCGTTACCCCTGATCAGATAGGGTTGGCTTTCTTCAATTCTTTAATTCCGACAGCAACACAGAAAAATACAGAAAGAAAGAAAGAAACAATTTTTATTCGATGCTAAAACACAACAAAGATATAACAGATAATACAATATGTTGGATTATAGCAACGAAAAGGCATTCGACTCAGCATTATGCTTCAGCAATATAACTACAGCGCTGATATTCTGGCGCTTCGTTTCTACCATTTCGTTCTCCAAACGCCACCCTCGCCATTGTGTGCTAAATAACAAACGACGGTCCTTTATAAAAACATGTCTGTAATATCTCTACCCCAATTATAAACGAAGATAATGTAGACACCTAACTAATGAACCATATTAAGTTACACGTAAATAAAAGCTAGACTTGTAAATATCAGATACAGAATTTACTACAAAGGGAAAGGATTAATAGAAGTACAATTGAAGCCATAAATATCATAAATAAATTAGGGGTTAAATTAAAAAACTAATCCTGAAAATACAACATAACATGTCTGTTTTTTAACGAAATAAATAATGTAAATAAACTTATATAAGGACAATTATCAAATGAATAATAATATAAGGTCAACCTTCTATTATAATTCATATGATAAATGTAAAAGCCCCCCAAAAGTAATGCGGAATTTAATAAATAATCTAGCTAATTACAAGAAAAAATAATATTACTTTACCTAAACTCAAGATTTAACCTAAAAAAATGAAAAGAAATATGTAATAAGTTCAATTATTTATTTTCAGGCAGGCTTATTTCTGACTAAGAAATATTCAGCTGCAAATATTAACAATCATAAAGATAATTCAGTCAATCTGTCTAGTTTCAGTACCTGTTCCCTCGATGAAATCAGTAAAATCATAAATAATTTAGATAACATCTCTAGCTCAGGAATGGAATTAATACAAAATTTCTAAAATGTATTAAACCTAGTTAATTGTTAAAAAAAACGTTTAAAAGAAGATACCGTTCCTCGTAGTTTACAAATCGCTAAAGTCAGCCCACTTTATAAATCTGGTCCTAAAACAAATCTAGGAAACTACTGGCCGATTTCAGTGTTACCAATAATCGCTAAAATATATTAGATACATAAACTATGTATGACATGGTTTCAATAAAACCCCATAACTATAAATACAGACAAGAATTGCTACATGGCCTACTTCAAAAACAAAATAATTCTACTTCTTAAACAATGAAATGCTGCTGATAGTGTGATCTTCTTAAAATAAGGCTTACAATAATTTTCTAGTAAAATCACACCTCCAATATCTCTGCGAAATCTGTGAGTGCGCAACCAAAACTAATCCAAAACAAACGAATTAAAGTGCTTCTTAACTATAATTAAATGACACCTACTACTGAACTGTACAACGAAACATAACAAGTATATGTATATATATAAAACATGAAGTAGGAACCACGTGTACTGCAACTACCGCAGTTCAAGTTTCGCCTGCATTTACAATTACATTCACATTGTCCTTGACACAAACAAGTTTCCTTGCAATAGTATTAAGTTTTATTGTTGTTATCAAAAACAATATTTATAATTATATGCACTTTCAATAAATTATTAATGCCTTTTTTTTATTCTGTAAAATGTCACAATAGCTGAGTGGTTAGGGTGATCTGCCTGACGAATCAGTGGACTCCAGTTCAATACCGTGTGTGTGTATGTACAATGAGTTTTTTCAAAATTAATGAAGGATTTGTATGGATCGCCTGGACACTAAGAAGGTGACAGGCTTATCACCTGTCCTGTTGTATTAAATAAGCTCAGGTGAAAAGTGGGTCAAATCGAAATATAAATGCCTTGACCTATGACCACCCCAGTATTGGGTAAACGGCCAAGTATACCATGAGAGCTGATTTTGTCCGAGGTTCGCCATTTATTACGATCTGTCTCTCGGAGAAGTAAAAAGTCTATTAGGAATGTCCATTTGGCTACGTTGAGACATATCAAATGGAAATCCGTTTATGTATAAACAATCGTAGCTGTATGAACCGCTATGAGTGACGGGCGTTCTTCGCTGCACCCTTTCTACTAACGGACGATGCCCTGGCGATCGAGTTCCTTATCTAAATCCCACAGACGCAGCATCTTCAGTGAGTGGGTGCGCAACACTCACCGCCGCTTGCCCAGCGTGCTCACCGCGATATGGTCTTGCTTCGTATGCTAGCTTTGTTGACACTTTTATAAAAGGGCCCATGTCCATCAGCTGATTTGCATGGGCTGATAACAAAAGGAAAAAAAATATTTTTTTAGTAATCAATTGTTTTCTCTCCTCAAAATGTCTTTTTAATTTTCTCACTAGTCTCCGTTCTGTACTTACGACACAACAACGAGCAAGGGATTGCTGTAAAGATTGAAAAATTAAGTTTGCAAACTTAATATATTTTAAAAAAACTAACGTTAATTTTTTTTTTGATAAACTATACACGAAACACAATGCACAATTATATAAACAGCAATTAATAATGAAAATGGACACTTTTTGATAATGAAAGTTGATTAAGCAATAAATTGTTTTATGAAGCATTATCGTCAACATAAATGGCAATAAAAATTATTTGTGTCGTGTATTTCTGGGTTTTAAAATGTATGTGTCTACATTTTAAAACCCACTAAGACCCTACTAAGAAACTACAGGTTGTTTTGTTTTGTAAAATTGTCGCGTTGTGATGACTTGAGAGAAACCCATTACATCCCTTGAGTGTCGTGAAGTGGTTTCCGAAATATACCCGAATAATTATCTCAAACATAAATGTAAAAGAAAAGTAGCAGACTACAAATATCCTACAAAGGCCTTCTCTCAATTTTTGAGCAGGTTTTGCAGCCGGAATGGATCCGCACGGTCGGATCCGGATCCGCCACGCTGCTTCAGTGGCGGACATTACTTGCCTTCAAATATTTTTTTTAATTACATTTCAGATATGCAGGTTTCCTTAGCATGTGTACGCCGCCCACGTGCTTCAATCAGCACGTAAATTGCAATAAGCAGGATTTGCCGATGGCAGCACCAGGAATCGGATCCGTAATCTTTTTAGATTACGGTTCTTCCGGGTATATTTCGGAAACCGTACTATTGTACCAACAATTTTCTAAAATAAATCTATGTATAATTTCTTCGTCTTCTGGTATACTTAACATGGATCTGCCCATACTCTCTACATTGGGCAAGCGGATTAGTTAACGTAGTGCCGATATTTGTATTTGAATTGTATGGAATACATACCGAATTTGCGTAAAAAAAATAATCAAAGACAACTACTGTGTTTTATAAAGCTTTTATGAATGAACTCAATTACACCATAGAAAATTACACCTAAAAAAAACAAAACAAACCGTAGAAGGTTAGGCAGAATCAGAATGATCGAACTGTACAGTGTCTGCGAGAGCACGAGAATTGCGAAGCGTGCATATTAATATTAATCCGGCTGTCACGAAAGCGAGCGGAATGCTGCGCGTGCGTGTAACAACGGATACTTTGCTAAATTATCTAGGTTTTAGGGACCTAATTTCGTATATACAGATACTTAATATGCATTAATTTTTATATACGGTGTATCCTACACTAAGCCTTTATTTAAATTATTATTACGTTTTTAGTTATGTTGAAAAAATTACGAAATGTAGTTGTGAGGTGGTTTAAGGGCTGCAAACTTTAATGTTATAGAACGCGGGAAACGTGTTCAATCCTCGGTGCGATAGCGGTCATAATATACTCTTAATTAATTAGAATATATTTAACATCATTACAGAAAATTCAATTCTTATTTATGGTAAAGGGGCCAAATGTGCCAGCGGTTCACCTGATGTTAAGTGATTACCATCGCCCATATACATCTGCAACACCAGAGGAGTTGCCGGCCTTGATGGATATTTGAGAGATGGGAGGGAGGATGAGGAGGAGATGGGGAGAGAGAGAAGGAAATTGCAAAAGTGTCTTGTAAGTTGTTGTAGATCTTATTTAGAAATTTCTCTAGTTCAAGTTGATCGTATGATATGAATTTCTATGATCGTATGAACTTTGAACCAAAACTACATGTTTATTCAAAATTTCCACGTAAGTTCAAAAATCCAAGAAAAGGAGGATATTGGTCTTTTCCATTCAGCAATAAGATCAGCCTTGTGTACTAAAATATAACATAACCTTAAAAAAGCCTTTACACGATAGGTCAATACGCAGAAAGCTATTTATATCTTATGAAATAACCCTCGCTTATTTGCTCTACCTGTTAATGACATCAACTTCCTTATTAGGCAAATACGCGGTAAATTTATGACGACTTAAAAAAGTGTGAAATATGTTTGCATTAATATAATTGCGAGTACTTAGTAAGATACAAATTAAGCCTACAACTGTTACGTACGACCCTCAGATTTTTATCGGCGTGAATTCAGTCAAATTTGTTACGTTTTATTTCGTCAAATAAATCACTTCGATGTTGAATAGCGTTTTAGCTTTTTATTAATTGGTGTGATTCAGTTTTGCATGTTAGTTTGTACTGAACACTGATCTTGTGGAATAATACAAGCCTCCTAACCCCTAGCGTACAACGCATTCGCGTACATCAAAAATTCCCACACAAAACCAAATCGCTTTTTAAAAAGTTAACTATGGCAATTCATGGTTTATGAACTCAACATTTAGAAAATAAATAAGATAGTCGTCTGGAGCAGACGCAGGTATTTCAACATAGAGCAGAGTAAGTAATCCTTAGTTTAGGAGCAAGTAAGGAGGTTTAATCTTTATCGATGTAAAATCGCGTAGATTGATGAAGCAGGCACATCGCAACGCGCCTTTGTATAAAAAAAACCGAACTCAATAAAGTCAGGAAAAGGCTTAAAACAGCATAAGTCACACAAAAAAATGGTTTCTCTTTTTTTAACAGCCTGTACAAAGTATAAATTGTAAATACAAATTGTAAAACAAAGTGGTCGTGAGTTACAAAGCCAAGGCAAAAGGGACCGGAAGATATGCATGTAGCGTGTTTTAGGGCGCTTCGATTAATCGCAACTTAAATAATTAGTTTTAAAACAACTGACAGATTGATTGAAATTATTTGTTTAACACGATGTGGATGGTGCGCCCACGCATGCATGCTTGCTAAGTTGCATTATGTTTTTTTTCACATTATATGCTTCTCATGCTTCAATGATTAGAATCGCGAGCGTCTCGCTAATTAAGATGTATAAAGTAATTATATTAGATACGATTTATGAGGTTTATGAATGAGTAAATAATAGTTTTATTTAAAATGTGTAGTGTTCGCTGAAATTTTAAGTTTTGATTTTTCCACTTCCTCGGCGGTCAGGTATAAAATTATGAAATAATCATCTTTTTTCTTCTTTATCAGCCTGTAAAAGTCCACATCTGGATGTAAGTCTTTTCATGAAAGCGCCAATAAAAAAAGAGATGTCTTTTGAGTAAGAGTTTATAAATTCCGACTGGCAATCAAAATATATATTATAAGCCTGTAAGTGGAAGTGTGTACATTACAATTTCTTATAATGTATCTTAACATAAGAATAAAGCTTGTGATGTGTTTATAAGCCTTCTACATATTCATTTCTTAAAACTTCTTACTTCTTATATATAGGTTACAAAACCCAATGTATAAACCCAATAATATCCCACGCGTAACACGGTTTTTACGCAACAAGATTAACATAACCGCCAAAACAGTGTGCAACCTTCGATCCATGCAGTTTACACCATTACTCCTCATCACTGTTCCAAAGTCAAATTACAGACGACCTAGGATTCATTCTCAGCCTAAACTACGCTTACGTCATCTATTTAACGCTAATTAGTGAAAAAAAAAAACCAAAACACCTGTGGTGCCATATTATACTAAAAAAAATGGGTTCGCATCTATTGAGCCAATCAGGGGAGCCTTAAAGGTTGTAGTTGTTATGAGGAAGTCAATATGTAATGTCAAGGCTGATTTATAATCACGTAATCTTGACCTACCGTTCAGTGACTGATTTTTTTTTCAATTTACGTAATGTGCGAAATATATAGGAACTTTCTAATCGAACCCAACAAACAATTTTTTCTTTCATTTACAAGGGCGCTGCATTACGTATTTGCACATTATATGCAAGTAAAATATATATTAGATTAATTGCATTTTTATTGCAATTTTATTGCTTGCCTCATATTTCAAATGCGCATACAGGACCATACCTGGATATTATTGCCGAGCATTAGTTTCCTCAATTTTTTAATCGAATACATAAATGTATTCGCATCAAGAAACACAAATGTAGTTATTCTTTTGTCTAGTTTGTGTATGTTGTTTTAATAATTTCTTAATGAGTGTTTATTTTTGAATATGTTCACATATATCTATACTGACATAGTTAGTCTAAATGGCACGATAGTAAGTAGGCATTATCAATCGCCTATATAATTGATAAAAATATAGAAATTCTGTTGTTACGGCAAGTGAAGGCATAACAATTATCATTGATTTTCCGGTAAATAGGCATTATGTTCATCGATGCGTTGACCGTATTTAGCACTATGCTTCAACACCTTATTATTGTCTAACATATACAAGTTCAAGATCACATGTATGTCACACCTATGTCGGAAGTTGTCGACAAGACACAATACCTAGGAAACATTGCCCGACCGATGAAAGTCTAACCTCGTCCGAGAGGTCGAATCAAACGATGAATTCTACACCGTTTGGAAAAAATGGGTTAAGAGAATTTTGGCGGGCAATAGGGAGCACTGCGTTCAGCAACTTGGATGTCAAGTACAGGCCTAACTTCCAAGAAAAGCATGTCAGATTACGGTGGCACATTCTTCTACAAACTTTTGTCCACTGACGCTCTCTTAAGTACTCTTTCTTATCAAAAGACCTTTAACATATTCAATGTTTCTCAACGAGAAAATTCTTTCTGAGCATATCCTCGCATATGCGCAGAGTAGAACTATGTTAACTGATATAGCCTTGAGAGTTAGTAAGCTCTAATCTGCGGGAACAAAATAATTATATGGCAAATACATATTGTCCTCGCGGGGGCATGGCCGGGCTGTGCCTATGGCTATCGGGCTGCACTGACTAAAACCAAGCTGTTTCAACTTCGCCGCATATCGGGAAGACATCGGGATCACTCATGCACGCATTCGCGCCCCTAATAGCAGAACCACTATGTTTCAGGGTCGCACTTTTCGGTTTAGTTTAGTCAGTTAGAAATAAAGATAAATTTAAAATCAATTAGGATAGTATTGTTTTATTTTATGAACTGGAAATACTTTGCTAGTATTCATTGTATAAATAAATTTTTCGTAAACTCTTTTGGCGCTGTGGCTAAGCGTTTTGCTGTTGCACTGAGGGTTGCGAGTTTTGTTCTCGTCGGGACAATCTACAAATAACTATTCTAGATCTGGTAATTCTTCTAAATTGCCTGGACAACTCAGAAAAAAATTATGTATAGTATATTAGGCACGATGTTACCGGTTGATCGAGATCCCAATAAAAATCTGTGTTCACGATATGAAATATAATACATAAACCAGTGTTATACATAAATTATTATTTCACTAATTATTTAATATAATAATATTCCTTCTAACGTTTTACCACTCACATATATGTATATGTATTCGATGAAGTTATTGCTGTTAGCCGTTTTGGCTTTTACAGCTTCATAGGTTTGCGCCTGCGTCCTTGAGGCCGCGGGCGTTTATGCTTTAAGTAGATGTGCAAGAGTACAGAGTAAGCAATCAAAGGACCGTCCAAGGTAGGTTCGGGCCTCGTCTCGGCCGGTCGTGGTGTTTCGGTGGTATTGGGCGGTAAGGACCGCCCTGAATCCCGGGTGTACGGTGTGTACGCGAGTGTTCGGTTTGCACGATACGCTCTTATGCGTCGGCGGGGGATTGTGTACGTGTCTCTACTCCTAACTGTGTGTACAGTGTGTTCTTGAGTAGTGTTAACCGAAACTGGTTCGGTTTGTCGGTCTGCCGGTGCTGTTCCGTCTTCCGGGTCGTCTAATACGTTACGCGGGCGACGGTGGCGCACCATTGCGTTACAATCGGGGGCTTACCACTCACATGAACATTTATGTGTATAACACCAGACTGGTAGAGAGTTTCATCAATCAAACAATAAGTACAAAACGCGGGAAAGAGGAGAAGTGGCAAAGGACAGTCGATGTCAATAACAAGCTTTAATGCGTTAGGGCGTTCGGAAAAGTCGCCACAATCTGTAGGAACGAGGAAATTTCTTTACATGGCATGACCATTGTCATAAAAATCATAAAAATGGACAAACCAACATTCTACATTAAACGCAATACAACTCCTAAATGTGCAACTGAATAAATTTATTATTCATAAGACATTGAAGTCGCGATAGTGTTGGAATCCGTTAATAATTGTATAATTTAGTTTCCGACTTGAAGGCTTTGCTATTTCTTTCTTCTAGCCGAACCGGGGAGTTCTCGTAACTACTAGAATTCGCTTCGTCCTACCATTTTTTTTTATAATTTACCTGCATCCTTGCCCTTTTCTTTTTTTAACAGCCTGTATAAGTCCACTGCTGAACATAGACATACTTCGGCATGCGTAGATATATATCCGTTGGCTTAGATCCACAGTAGAGTCAGTCAGTTCCTCGTAGGAAGAGGGTGGGCAGAAACCCAAGAGAACATATAGGGAGACGGCTTTTCAGCGGCCGCCTCCGAGAATGTAGGAGCGTGTAACATTCACCTCGGTTTCTTATTATTAGTCACCTTGGCAATCGTATTTAGTATTGCATTATTAGTATCCTCTATGATTGTCATTTTCGAGGCGTCTCTCTCAAAACGCCATCCTGAGTCCAATTAACTCTCTCACTTTTAGTTTTCCTAAATGAAATAATAACAGAATACTTAAAATTTTAATTAAAATAAATATTTTTAATTTCGTATAACCTTACTTACGTGAAGATTTAGTAATGGAATCAGAACTTATATACTATTTAGTAAATATTCTTTGGTGATAAGCATAAGGTGGAGGAAATTTTTTTTCGTATTTTATAAACAAATTCAATAGAGAATCGAAAAGAGTACACGATTCATTAGGTTTCTTTCAGTGAGCTCCTGTGGCATCCAAATATCAAGCTTATTTGTATTTCCAGACTTATTCAAATGGGCCAAACTATTTTGTGATCAACCCCTAGCTCTTCAGCTATGTCGTAACAACTAACATGCTAATCTTGGTCCACTACACTTTTTCAAAAATGGCATCGACTTTATCGGTAACAGATTGGCCAGAGAGAGCTTAATTTTTGACATAAAAATTCTCGGACTGAAAATGCTTGAACCAATTTTTTACTACTCATCACACTCACACAGTCACACTGCCTTAAGTCCATAAACGTCACAAATTTTTTTCGCGGCTTGTGTCACATATTTCCCTTTTTTGTAATAAAACTTCAAAATGTATCGATTTTCTTCGTAAGATTCACTCATTTTGGCTGACAGAAAAACAATGGAAAAATGGGCGTTTTTTGCTTTTTATTTTTCTTTTTTTAAACATCATCTATTTAATGGTTTCAAAACCAGCCAGAAACAAACAGTAAAACCAAAAGTTTTAATGTAATTTTAACATATAAAATACGTCCATTCCAAATACTATGAGTTCCAAAAAGTATATACATACGTTAGTGAGTAGATACATATTTGAACACATTGATTCTTTGAACGTTCTCGTCTATCGGTAGAATATATGTCAATATATACAAAGGACCAATTTTAGTATATCGTAGCTTCCGGGGCTTCTGCTCGCGAGTCTTTACCGCCGAAGCTGTCAAGACCACCGGGCCAACAGCGTATATCTACGTGATAAAAAAAAATAATATCATTGTAATAACAATATAAAGGGATAAAAAGATAACAAGAAAGAAAAGGTAACAAGATTGTCATTACAGACATTAAATTATGTGATAAGATCGGAGGAAAGGTTGGATGCAATGTCAGAGACACGGGACGAACTCAACACAGCCAGACCCGATGACTAATAATTTGTGAGTGCAGATGCACAAATATAGGCTTCGGCTGGGATACGATCCCTGAACCGCCGGCTCAGCAGTCAGATACGCTAACCACTAAGCGACGCGGTCGTCAATGTAGTTGTAACAAATATTGGCATCTAGGAACCGATTGCGCCACGCGACAGTCATACTCTCACAAATACGTTAACTCATTTACTTTCTAAAAACGCGCTTATGCTTATTAATTTCACATTAATTCATTAGTTCTTTACGGACAAGGACACCAGAGTAACCATGTTGTGACTCACTGACGCCTGCAATGAGACCTGTCTCTACATACGGGTATTACCTACATTCGTTTTCTGCACGGGAATTCAAATATATATCCTTGTAATTACGTACGAAGCGATGGCAAGAAGTTTAAACCAGGATAAGATTTAATAAATACTTTTTTAGCAATAGTTGACGCGCATGAGATCCGTATTAATCGACTTTTGATTCTCTAAACGGATACTTCACCTAGATACTTTTTGTACAGTACCTATATTTAATTTATTATATATTTTTATCGTACATATTTTTCAATCTCGCTGTCAAAATTAAAGAAATGTTCCTCCTATGATCATCAGAAGTTTTATCTAAAGGAAAGTTAATCGACTATTGATAAATGATCAATTATAATGCGAGGCCATAGCGTAACAGAACGTCACGCTTTGATGTTGTAAACAGTTTTTATCTAACTTTGGTGTTCGAGCTACTAATGACTAACTCAGTCTGTTGACAGTTGGAAGTAAAGCCACAACTGCCTACCCCGTGAGCCATGCGTATATTTTGATTACGGTTATTCCGGTAAACAACTATAAATTGTCACATTAACATAGAATCATGCCTCTATGTTTGAGGTAAGAGGTGTGCTCTTACCTAAAACATAAAAGCCCTGTAAGACCTTCTTTATTGGCGAGCAACCATTTTACAGACATAAAATTTGACATACAGATCTGGAATAATTATTTTGTATATTATACTAACACATGTACGGGCTGTGAAGCATTATATCATCCATACAACACATCCGTAAACCTTCTTCAATAAAAGTTGTTTCCATGCGTTCATGTGCAGGAGTAGCATACCATCAGGTTAAATGTTTTTTCAACCCAATCCTTTTAAAAAAAAACATCAAGCTGGTCTCGACTCGGAAAGTGACTACAGAATGTTCTTACGTTCTTGTTCGAATTTCGGCTCGTTTGATCTATTTCGATGAGATCCCTTGATTGATGATTCTCTATTCAATGCAGAGTGCGGTAAGCTGATTTGAATTGATCATAGGATGTGAAATTATGTTTTTTAATATTTTGAAACTATTTCTGTGAAAGTGACTGCCAGACGAATAAGTGACGTATATTGTTTGACGTTACCTGTATGCAAGAACAGGCTTACTGAAGGTCAATACGTAGAAATAATCTAAAGTTTTCAAGTACAATACACTTTCACAATTTTTCTAGTGAAATATTTTACTGTAGTCATAGTCTATAGTTAAGGAATATTTATTTGGTTGGTTTTTGTATTCGTCCTTATTTATTGTTATTGTTTTTGTTCTTTCGGATTCCCTGTATTCGACATGCAGCTAGAAGTAAAGGCCCGTGCCTGATATAGACGTAGAAAAATTTGAATGAATGGACTCCAGTACTCCCCTTGTATCAGTTTTTAGGTCAGATTTTTAACTATGTACGTTTCTAGTATATTAGCGAACGGCAAGTGATAACGCTATATTATAATAGTTAACTCAAACACAACAGACATGTCTTCACCTACTTATATGTAAGAAAAACGATTGTAAAGTAAAAGTAGCAGCCTATAAATTCCCACAGCTGGGCAAAGGCCTCCTTCTCAAGTAAATAAATAACAATTTATTTCAGAATATTTTAAATTTCAAGTAAATGCAAGCAAAATGAACATAAGCCAATCATGGCTGGTAATCTGGGCTCCTTTCAGACATAAGTTCTTTTATAATAAATGCCCCTTAGGTTACAGCAAAATTTTTTTTAATATTAAATTTCATAGGTAGTCTGTCTTGTGTTTTTGAACCGTAAAGAGTCGCAACATGCTGCTCCAGTCCTCGTTTAAATCAAGTAACAAGTTGTAATACAAGGTTTCCTCATGACTTTTTAAAGACTTTTCGAAAACATGTTATGATGTGTATTTTACATGACTTTTATTGATACATGACTAGCATTTTAATTGTAACAACGAACGATTAGTATACAAGAAAAGAAATGTTTTGTCGTCACACTTATTTTGTAATATGTTTTATACTTTATATGTAATATAGTATAGTATTTTGATTGCAAGTTGTGTATTAAACTGGTCGCATACAAGTTTATTACTTTAACAGTGTTCGATCTGTTTGTGGTTATAACCACATATTAAGGATTATTGTATTAACGATGGGACGTGTGGTAACGGCATAAGAATCTGCTACCCTCTTTCTTCCCGTGAGTGTCCTTAAAAATATCAATAGCTACTGTGAGATAGCATAAGCAGACCGATGACGGGTAGCAGGGGCAGCTGACGGGTCAAAGGTGCGAGGTGTCTGGTGCTGCATTCGCAAATCCGTTTGCCGAACGTCCTCGTTAAGGGAGGGGCCCATGTCCAGAAGTGGACTATTTGCAGACTGTTAAGGAAAGGTGCGGTACCTACGACATTTGAACAACAATGTAGTCGTCGAAAAAGTTACTTGAAACACCACTTAAATTCAAAGAAATACAGCAGTCAAAAAAGCAGATCCTAACCATCAAAATGTTAAAAGTGAAAAAAAAAATAGATTAAAAATTAAAAAGTTTGTTGACTTATTTTATAAACATTATCTTAAGTGAACGTGAATACTTTAAACAAATTAAAATCTATTAATATGGTTAAAACTTCCAATTACCAGTATATTTCAACAAGATAAAATCCTGATACCTTTCAAAGTCACGACAATGGAGAATGCGATAAACACTCAAAAGTTAACAATAATGTAGTTGCACTTAAAATATTTCCTGCAATGTGTTTGAGCCCAGATATATTTAGGCTGAGTAATAATCGTATTTCAAGGTCTAATGTCCCGTGCCACTTTCAGGATCTTAAAGTAGAATATTGGTAACAAACAAACATTTCATTTAATTTAAAAAAAAAAAAAAAAACTTTGTCGTAAAAGTTGTATTTTATTTGCATTATTAAATTCTGTTTGTATCTGTTGCTTATATATACAGCATTGGCTCTAGTATATGTAAAAGCAGTTATAGCTGTTTATTTGATACAATGCGATTATAAAATGTTAACTTCATCTGCGCGGGGTGCACTTTACTATGCACTAACTAACTGATAGAGGTGTCCTTGGCTACTAGTCGGTAGACTGATGGTAAAAATATATCTCAATATACGCAAAACCAAATCATTGACCATAGTCCTGTACCATTAGAAGGATTTAACGTAATTGCCCCACTTAGAAGACGTCTTAGACGCAAATGTCCAATTTCGGTACTTTTTGAAATCATATGGGTCTTCGAAATACTCTGATATTTTAAGCTAATATTTCTACACAACAACAATTATAAATGCAATTATTTTAAATTAAATGTTCGTTTTAGTGTTGCTTCATTATGGTTAATGGTATAAGGTTTACCAGGATAAGATTTTGCTGTATGTTTTGTTAAAGCCAATGCTCGGTCTCCTTGAAAAAAATACAGAATATCTATTGTACCACCTGGAAGCGGGTGTGGCATCGGCAATATTTAGATCATCTGAGAAAATTTTCGCCATGGTAGCGAATTCTTGAAAAGCCACAATCTCGAATTCTGCCATGGCTTTCTTTATCGGCATAGATAATATTTTAATTAATGTCGACTAAAGCCATTAGGACAATACTGAAACGCCTTTTTATAATTGCAGTATTCTAAACCGTTATGCGTAGAAGTCAGTGAAACTATATGCTTTCCATTAATAACTCCAATGCATCATGGGAATTTTTTAACCCTTTTTATATACAACCATGTCGGTGGATTCAATGACATTTCAACTATAAACCATCACATCTATCTCAAATACAGACACAAATACAGATAACAATGTCAGTCAGTCAGAAGTTCAACATTCCTCTCGGCTCTCGAGTCCGCTACGGCGGGGTCGAAAGCATCCTATAGAACTACAAAAAGCTGGCGCGCTGATGAAGCAAGCTTATACTAAATTTGATAAAGTTATGACCAAGAAAAAGGAAACAGAAGACGATTACCACAGTTACTGTAAAATTCTAGCTCATAAGCTTCTTAAATTATCACAAAATTAGGCCTATAAGAATCATGTACGAACTAGATGGAATATTCATGAACCGTTTGAGCAACAATTCTCAAAGTTAGTTTTATCAAACTACGTCCTAACAGCACGACCATCATCATCATGCACGTCCTATTCACAATCACCAGGGGGTTCGTCCACGGCATCCACGGACCTTATCTGAGCCTCCTTCTATTCATATATAAGTTACAATCCTCCAGTAACAGCTTTATCAAATCTGTTTCTTCACCAATCGTCTCCTCCTCCTACTCATCCTGTCCTATGTCAAGCATTTTATGAAGTAATACTATTATTTATTATCATATAAGAGAGCGTTATTAACTCTAATAATTAATTTGTGAAAATTTATTTCCTCTAAATTTTCAATAAAAAGTGATTGAAGACTGAAGTGAATTTTCTCACTTGCCCTGATTTGATCCTTTAATATTTCATTTAGCGCGATACAAACTTCAGGGATAAAATTATGAAATTATTTATGCAGAAATATTGAACAGATAATAGCATATATAGCACTTTACAGTGGCTAAAAACCTTTGGCCGGCATTCCATCCGTTATTTGTTTATTTCGCTTAGATATTATTGGTGAAACATTTTTCCAGTAAATATTCAGTCTTACTACACTAAAAATTCAAGACATTCTAGTTTTCGAATTTGTTGGACAGTTTCGCCAGTAGATCCCTTGGTTTCCCATCGATTGTTTGAGTTAAGGGAATATAGATTGAATTAATCCTCTACATAGCAGGCTCAAAACCATATATCATTGCAAATAATTTATCAGTCTTTATAATAAATAAAGAATTTCCATAAAAATAAAAGAAAGTGCGTATATTATACGCAAATAATATTGAAACAGGTATACATATAAAGCGCAGCAGCAGTCCACTCTATATCGTTTATCTTGGCCACAGAACACTATATATTGAAGATTTTGGCGGCTGTTGACACTCAAATGATTCAACGAGTGTGGACATAATGAGCGCTCGTCAGGGGCTGACGCCCGAGGCTCACGCCTCGCATAGAGGCTACAGGTACTGTGACACCAGCGCAACGGGCCGTTTCGGGGTATATACCGGTACACACTAAGCCGCAGCTGGCACGTATTTTGTGTACAGTGTACAGCTACACTCTCGTCCTCTCGAGAGTGTACAGCCAGCATTATTATTTATAGGTTTGATTTAAAAGTATTCTGTTCTGAAAACAGAACAATTATTTCAAAATCGGAAATATTTTGAAATAATTATTCTGTTTTCAAATACCAGAGGGCTGATTACATCTATTGTACAAATACACTCATAATAAGATAAGATTAATTGCTTACTTTCACAATGACTAAAGAAAATATGAAATGTAACTTGAGGTCTAAATAATGGGTATACAAATATATCTTGAGAAATTCAGATTAGAGCATATTTTGGCAAAAATTTAGCTCAGTCACTTTCCCTATAAAATAAACTGAGTTTTAAAGATTACAAGTAGTAATGTAAAGAAATTGCGCTCAGAATTTAGGTCACATTTAGAAGAATTAAACGTGTTTAAAATGGTAGAAACGAGTTAATTTCAGAAATTTCTCCAACTGGTGGTAATAATAAAATTATTTATTCTGCTTTGATTGATAAATACTAAGACGTGCGTGTATTAGGCACTGCCCACTAGAGGTAATTTATCCATTGCGGCTTTTGATAAATTTGTTGTTACACATATTAAAGGTAATGTAAAAAATTAAAGAGAGACACCTCTCTTAACAAAAAATTGATACAGAAACCGCTTGATTACTCTACATCCGCATACTTAATACACTAATAGTAATGATCAGTATATTACTATACAATTTCTTAAGCAGGAGTAATTATTCAGTATCACTATATTATTCTTTATTCGAATTATTCAACAAAAAGAGTATGATACTTTATAGTTGATTTAATTAAATGTTTGTTTACCTGTTTTTTAGTGTACATTGGATCAGCAATTGGAAAATTGATGTGTTCGCAAACGCAATACAAGCGTCGTGAACGTATTGCCTGTCTTTGTGTTTCTCTATTTTAGGATCCCTCAGATTCTATCTGGTAACACTCCAAGGATCTCAAGTCGAGTTGTCTTCGATAAGCTTTAATGACTGAAATAAATCAAGACGCATTTGGCACCATATTGCAAAATAATGGTGTATAAAAACTATGCAAAAGGCAATTCATTACAACAATGAGAATATGATTATTTCTTTTTTATGCAATGACTGCTAGTAAATTTGAGAGTTTTTGTAATTTAATTAAAAATAAAATTTATACGTATCGAAACATAAAATAAGTATATTTATATTTCCGTAATTTAGTATAATTTTTGTTAATATCCATTTTCAATCTATTAAACACTATATCATTGCATAAAATAAATGTAAGTCTCATTAAAATATGTTTTTCACACGATGAGAGTAGCTGCAAGGACACAGGCAAGGAGCTACTGCCCGAGAGAGTTCAGTACTTCGTGCTGAAATACTTTGCGCTTAAAGTACTACAAAACAAGCAAAAGAAAAGAAGAAATTGGATCAGGAATTGGATGGAAAGGTAATAATTAGGGGCAATGCATACAATATTTAAATAATTTTATCATACTAATATCCCGTAAGACTCGTAATAACTCGTAAGATCCCAGGGAATATAAATAAGTTATTTGAGTGGTACGCAAGTGGAAATACTCTTAAATTTACTTACGCCATGTGGCAGGGGAATGGCGATTAAAAACAAAAAAGTTTAGGTAACTCGGATGCGAGCTACTGACCGACTCGTAGACAGTAACACGTACGATGCGGTCACACGGCGCAAGTAAATACGCTGCAGAAACTTTTTAGGTCCGCTCGCACGCTAGCTCGCACGCTAGCTCGCTGCTGTGACGCACGAGGGGTTTAGTTAAGATAATTTGAAAGGTATCCTCTTTCAACCCGAGGGCGTTGTCTTGGCCAATTAAAACTGTAGCTGGAGAACTCCTTTCCGTTTCACGAAATAAGGATAATGCTTACGAACTATTTGCAAGGGATGCATACGTCATAGGACGAAAGTTATGTTGGCAGCACTATAATACTCTGCACTTCTCTGATGAGATTTTGATATTAATGCCGACGGGTGAATAATTAAAAAGAATATCAGAAACTAAATTGGATGGACTGTTTCATTATATATTCTCGTGCCATTACTATTATGTGGACTGCAATTGGTGCGCTTCTAAGCTGAACGCCCTTCTCCGTTGCACGATGATACGTTTCGGATTCAGGTCTATGTTTCTGGATACTGAGAGAATGTCCCTTGTGAATGTTGTTGAAATTTGTTGTTGAAATGTTGATGATATCATAATTTTACATTAACTCTTTCAGACTCCTGACGCGCTTCGAAATATAATTCGTACAGCCACCAGTAAAGGCACTTTCAAGCATTTCATCATCATCATTTCAGCCTATCCACAGCTGAACATAGACCTCCCCCAAAGAATGCCACAAAACTCGGTCCTGAGCCACCTGCAACCATCGACTTTACTTTGCCATTATTACCTAGCGATGCAATAGTATTTCAGATGAAGAATTTTTTTTCTTTTTTTTTATTTAACTTTAATTGATAGGTATAATGAAATATAAGAAATCATCTAAGTTTTCGTATGTAATATATGTATATCTATATATGCATAAATATATATTCATGTATAGTGTATAAAGTGTTTTATTCAATGAACAATTATAATTACATGTATGTCTAAGTACCGTCATACAAAAGTATTGTATCGTAGTATGTTATTGGGTATATATATAAACATAATATTTAAGCCCCGGAATAGGGGCTTACTTGCCTTCCAGAGGACCTTTACTTACTGAAAATGGGATGCTGATGCTTGGAGAAGAGTACTCTTCTCTAACGAGTCCCGGTTTTATCTTAAGTCAGATGATGATAAGACAACCTAGAGAACAATTTGTATATAACCTAATTGGAAGGGAGCCTCACCGAAAAGGATCCGTAATGATTTGGAGATGTATGAGACCACGTACGGAGAAAAGTGATC
Organism: Bhutanitis thaidina; assembly: GCA_029286595.1. Classification (NCBI taxonomy): domain Eukaryota; kingdom Metazoa; phylum Arthropoda; class Insecta; order Lepidoptera; family Papilionidae; genus Bhutanitis; species Bhutanitis thaidina. The sequence goes on along the minus strand of JAGSMS010000012.1, from coordinate 5,479,562 downwards.
TTTGAATGCGGTATGGTACGTAAGAACAGATTATGATGCCTTCAGCATTAATGATAATGCTTCGCCCCACGCCGCAACCATAGTTTATAAATAGGAATATCTTAAAGCTGTTAAAATCGAAGTTTTGGTGCGGTCTGTTCGCTCACCAGATCTAAACATTTTTTTGGTATAAACTGGAAAGACTAGTTAAATAAATTCGTATTTGTGCCATATTTATTTTTACAAACGATATATAAATTATTTGTAAATCGCTGTTGGTTTGCCAAATAAATAAAATAAAATGCGACATGATTGTAATTTTCATTTTATTAGTTATTCTTAATCTCATTGCTTAGATATAATATACTTGGCTATCGAACACACTCTTTTAAATAATTTTGAATTTTTTTTAACATATTCTTTAAATATGGTTGTATGATCTTTCATTGTAAAGTTCAGTTTGCCTACTTCAATTAATTCCTACTGGTTCCCATTCATTAAAAATCTTGCGACTATTCAAGGATAATGTTTTGGAAGAAAAAACTGCATTAAATTCATTTCTTCTATTATTAATTCCGTTATTTCTTTTATTGTTAACACAGCAAGATTGTACTTGTGTTTAAATCTGGCAGAAAAGAAAATGTTACATATTACCGTCCCATTTTTGTGTTGCTTTGATTGAGTAGACCAGCGGTGGCCAACGTTTTCAAAGCAAGTTCGCAATGAAAAATTTTTACAGCGTGGTGTGCGCATGTTTTTTTTAGGTGGGTAGGAGAGAGAATAAAAAAAACTATACTAGCATTACAATAATATAATAAAATGATTATAGTACATGGTAAATGGTAATAATAATAATGTAATAGTCGCCCAGGAAACGGAGCAGAGAGAGAGAGCTTGTTAGAGGCGATTCTGAAAATGCGCGAAGCGCCGCTCGAGTGTCGACCCGCATACCCTTAAGCAAGCGGAATCGGACTGTCTGTATTTTGGAAATCAAGTAGCGGGCGCATTGCAAAGCGACCATGTGCACACTTAGGCCCGCGGGCGCGGGGTTGGCCACCTCTGGAGTAGATCATACGATTTTAACTTGTAAACTTGTATATTACGGAATTCGTGATAACGCACTTCATCTTTTATATTCTCATCTCTCAAATCGAGAGAAAAGGTAGTAATCAACGGTGAAGTGTCAACGTGTAGTGTGGTTAAAATAGGTGTGCCTCAGGGATCGATACGTAGTCCATTCTTGTTCTTGGTCTACATAGATGATTTTCCTTGTATGATACAAAAAATTTCTGAGATAGTTTGATTCGCCGGTGCTACCTCTTTGTTATTTGAATTTATTTAATTAATATTTAAAAGAAACATCTATGCAGTGGAACGGCCAAACCAAATACTGGATATTGTTTCCAAATGGTTCGCAGCAAATAAGTTTCTTCTAAACGCAGATAAAACAAAATGTTTACAGCTTATACTATCAAATTCGTCACATAATGTTACAGCTAACTTATGTGACACAAATCTAGGTTTAGATAGTGTGACTGTATCTCCTTTACATATAATATTCTCATATAATGATTTTAAAATAAAAATACATTATATGAATACAAACCAACCGATAAAAACGTTTCTATATTTTAGTTTTCTTACGTTACATAGAATTAGTGCATTTATGCGTAACACATAACGGAATATGAAGCTATAAAACGAAATCTAAACATGGTTAGCGGGAACTGGGTAGCATGTGTATATCACCTACATATTCGAAAGCGACTCAGGTCTTTGTAGTTCCCACAGTAGTAGGGATCTGCAGCAGGATTAGAAACACTAATGGTTTTTACAAAAGCAGCCGATACGGGCCATCTAAACCTTGGGGCCTCGCGACCTATTCAAATAGACTAATTTACTGACACTTCCGTCGTTGTTTATTTTTGAAAATATTTTGTACGTACGGAAAAAAAATTATATAAATATTCATATTTTTCACGACGCACTTTAAGCTCCTAAATTTAGATTAGCTAGAAAGTATTTTTATATCAAATGCATAACACTACAGTAAAATTTCTAAAAATATAGTGCGAAAAATACACAATTAAAAAGGGCCTTCTATAAAATAGATCAATACATCGATGATATCATATGATGATCGATCAATACGGGGCCAAGATGTGTGGAAATAGCTCTTACCTTGCACTGGTAAGTCCTCTGGCTACAGATACATTGTTATTATAATTGACATTTAAATTTTTTTTTTATTGCATTTTGACTTTGTATTGAATTTACAATAAAATTATAAATGGCATTGTAATAAGGCGTTAAAAGTTAAAAGTTAAGTTTCTTGCCTGTTCTTCTCTGAGAAGGTCTTGTTTTGCGAATCGGTGTAGATTTTGACGTTCATAAGAGCTTTAAACCAGCCTAAATGAAATAAAGAGATTGGACTCTAACTTTATCCGGAGACACGTAAGTGTCTCGCGCCAATTGCACGTTCAAACACATAATGTGTGTGTGAGTACATGGGCGACGCAAGACGATCGTGTATCCTGATAACTTAGTTGGTAGTGCTGCTTTCAAAGCTGGTATTGCAGGTTCCAATCCCGCTAGGGTAAACATTTGTATAATGAATATAAATGTTTGTAACCAAGTCATGGACGTTTATACATCTACCTTTATGTGTAAAATTTAAACATGTATAAAATATGCTAATCACATTAGACATAAGATATTTAATAAAACAAAGTTAAAAAATTAAACTTTTAAAACTTAGGCAAGTAACACAAGTTATCCCTAAGGCGCCCATAAATGCCAATTTTAGTTTTTATAGATACTTGATTGTAATGTTATTCGCTCCAGGATATTTTTCAATTAACTTTTCAAATAACCATTCAGCTATTTTATGTCACTGGTAACTAAATTAAGCAATTCTTTAAAAAAATTACATAAAACACTAATTTAAAATAATATATTTTTCTTTTAACTTTACAATATCTCAGTCAATTCATCTCAGTAGATTTTTTTCACTTTTATTTAGCAACCTGATTAATCTTATCTCTCATTCACACCTTATCGTAATACTTGAAGTGACCAATACTTGTATATATTCGGAAACGGCTGTAACAATATGGATGAAATTTTGTAATTATATAATGTTTTACTTTTCAAGTTTATCCAAATAGGTGTCGTCCTTGAGAAAATTCGTTTTCAGCCAAACAATTAAAATATATCACTTGGAAGACCCCGAGCGAAGCTCGTTCGCTTTGGCACTCATTACACAGCATAAATTGCCTGTGCGTGTAAATTAATTACCCTTGCGAGTAATTATATAATTTAACATACAACTTTATAAAACCATTTAACGAAATAATAAGGTAACCGTCATAATATAATGCAGGAAACATTAATAGGTTAGTAACATAGAGTAATATTGTGAGAGGAAGAATATTTTAGAGACAGAATTAAGGATTCTGTATGCGTAAGCCATAACTAAACAATTTTTACGATTTTTTTGTTTGTCGGAAACTTGGAATTAACGAGTATATTCCTCATCAGAGCTCTAGTTTTCCCAATATGTTTACGCAGTGTGGAGATCAGGACCATATTCGCCATAGACAGGAAAATGGTTCCTTCAACACCACATTTTGTATGTCCGTATGTAAACACACAGTTGGCCATTGTGAGCAATCTAGAACGTGCAAAATCGCGCGGCAAGTCATCCTACCAGATGGACTGACCAACTTCACTTCAAATCTGTTTAATTTTGGACAAGTAATTTTCGTGATGGTTATCCCGCCGAGGTAAATTCTTCAGCTTCATGGTAAGTGGACACGGTTTGTTGCGTTTACATAGAAATTATATCTATGTTAACATATCTTCTTGGTCAATAGTCTATTTAAGTGCACAGCAGAACATAGATCGTTCCAAGAAAGCGTCACCAATCGACATATATATTCTGGGACGTTAACCCATCACTAGAGACTTTGCTCTCCGTCAACTAGGCTTTAAGATATAGGTTCAGTAATGTTTGAGATGGATTTACTTCCATCAGTCGGCCGCCAGAGTCTCGTTTATTAGCTAGCAGAGTGCACTGCGTGCAGGAGAGGTTGGTATTTGGAGAAAAAGTGCTATACCCTTATTGAATTATATATAAACAATAGTAATATATACATTTACATCAACTACATAATATATTTTTGTATTAATTATAATATATTTTTTATAATTATGGCATAGAAAAAGCGACAATAGATAGTTGCTGGTCATCTAATTATACTTCATTACCACCTCACTGTGGCCTTCAATGAATGGTGCTCCAATCACATCCAGCAAAAAGTGCTCCATTTATTAAGTACGTGAACTCGTTAAATAGACTGATTCAACTTCCGGGTTCCGACCTCATAAAAAAGTTAAGCATAACTACATGATTTTTATAAGTATTGACTTATAAAGTAAACTTACAAAGCGTTTAACCTTTGTGAAGAAAATGTAGATGATCTATATTCTTTGTAATTAAAAGCTATGCACAACTCGTGATAGTTCACAAAGAGTTAAAATCCAAACGAATAAGAGAACCGACAGAGTAAGAGTACTCTACGTTTTTAAGTGATCTAAAACTTAAAACTACAACGTCTGTGACTTACAGAGGTAGAGATAACGGATTTCCATTTAAAAACAATTTAGTGGGGCCAATGCACTTTTCTGGTTTGTTGAAGCGCGTTGCATTAGCTAATTACCATCAGGTGAACTGCAAACTCAACTTGACTTGCTAATGACGTGTAGACTATCTTAATAAACGTTCCAAAAACAATCTATTGTGGTTACCCGGCCTCCGGGGAGACAGACGGGTTATGTCGAACTCCCACCGACTAAAACCGTCAGCGCTGACCTGGGGTGGCGGGATCTACGTTCGGAACGCAACTGTGGCCTCTCTTTCACTTGACTAACATAGTCCTGTCCCAGGGCCAGTATTACACTGCCGCCAGCACGCCCGCGATGCTATCACAGTGGCTCGAGTTCACTTCGAGCCTCCGTCCGATTAGATCGCTCTAATACGCGATAAGATCGGATAAACTGTCAGGACACAAGTGGAAAAAACAAAAGCCTTTAAAAGTATTTAAGATGCTGGTGCCAATAACACAAGGCTAGAAGTATTTAAGAGTAACAAATAACTATTTTATATGTCATTGCATAAGTTAAATACTTATATGATATAATTTAAATAATCAATGAATGGTAAAAATTCCTACTTCAATTCCTCGCCATGTGCAATGCGTATTTTAATTGCAATAATAACAAACATCGCCATTATGTTAGTTGATAAAACTAGCATTTACCAGGACATTAGTTTAATAATCTATCACATTTCCAAGCAACCGTGTAATTTGAAAGAAATTATTCAAATCGATAAAACTCGACGACGGGCGGATAACGCAAAGCTATCATTACTCATAGCAAACGCGACAGATTGATAACACTGAACCTATATTTACGATAACCGCACAATGAAAATTAGTGTAAACAATTATCCGCTGTCACATTGCCTTGCATTTTATTACACAGCGTACCCCTTGACCCCTTTAATGCACCAAGATATGCATTGCATTATCTTGGTAAAGAAACAGATTTAAGTTTCTTATACTCGAGTGGATTCTAAACTTCAGACATCTGGATTTATTGGAATTGTAAAAGGAAACGCATGTAATAAGAAAGGAAATGCGCTTTCTTCTTTTAATATATTAGAAACAAATGCCAAAACATATACAGCCCTTACGGGACCTCATGACATTTCCAAGGCCTTTTTGTTTTACTAGAATACTTTGATTGTCTAACGCCACTACTAGACAAATTTAAGATAACAAATCGTTCTCTATCTGTAAGGATAATTAAAAAAGAGTTTAAAATATCGATTTAAGAAATGTTACGTTAACTAGTTTCTGCGTGTAACTGTACATTTTTAATTCGAGTTATTAAATTGACTTTCAGACGACGATGTTGCTAATATTATAATAATATGTGTAACATTAAGCTACTATCAAGATAGGAAATTGATCGTAAAATAAAATCGAAGTGAGGCTTAATTGGTTTAATTTTATACAAACTTCTACTTGAGGTTCTATTCAAAATACTGATATGCATCTGTAATTATTTAATAACAAAATTAGGAAACTATTAATTTCGAGATGAATAATTATTGTACCATCAAACTTTAAATGAAAACTTATCTTACCTTAACTCTAATACGAAAGTATCGGATTGCAATGATTATTTATATATATTTTTTTCTAAATATATTTTGTTCGTATTCATTTTAACCAATACTTAGTATAATATTTGCAATTGCTGATAGAAAGTTAAATTTAGTTGTATATTGTTACTCGGTGAAGAGTCTCGTCACCTATATCCGAAGAGACGAAATCTTATTTTACGGAAACCAGTTTGACTTGCGAACACGATCTTGCGAAACTGAAATCCTTAATATCTGCCTACCGTTATGCATGAGAGGAGTATTTATATTTATATATATGTACGACGTAAACTAACTCTGAAGTCTTTATAGAAATGAGATAGAGCCTTGTAATTTGATGTGAAGTACACATTAACACATGGGTTATGAAATTTTAATATAATAAACGTGCGTGTGTTCGGTCATGCTTACAAAATAAATCATAAAATAAATAATTAAATTAATTTATTCTTTATTTGTTTCATTCCTTCTTCTTGTATAACAGTATCTATTTGACGACGGCGTGGCTTAGTGGTTTGCAAATCTGACTGCTCAGCCCACTCCAGTCGAAGTCAATACTTGTGCAAAAACACAAATTATTGGTTTTGGGGTCTGTTTGTGTTGTGCTCGTTCCGTGTCTTGTTCGTGTATTTAATTTAAATATAAATTCACAAAAACAAGAAATAGTAAAGGAACTAAAATAACACCTACCCAGGAAGTTTTCGCAACTAAGCTGCGGAAATCATAACGCTGATTTACAGTATACGCAAAATAAATATGTACGGCTCTAACGTAAAACAAGCAACTTACAATGTTTTACAATGTTGTACTTGTTCAGACAAAAGGGACACAAACAAATATATAAAGCATTAAAAAAATCTAAAACAGTGACACTAAATTAGACAATAATAAACGAATTAAATAACTAATAAAAGATGATGCTCTTTCAAGTTAATTTTAAATGTACAAACAGTGTTGCAGCTTTTGAACGGAGGTATGTCGTTCCAGCATTTCGTAGCAGCGTATCTAAAGCTACCACGAAATGCAGCTGTCCTGTGTCTAAGGTATAACATGTTTCACGTGCGAATCGTTGGGAGAATCTTAACTTCTGGTACTGTATACTGTTGATATTGTAAAATGTATGTGTTTATATTTATTTATTGTTTTTAGGAGTTCATCCACTATAGTTTTTTATTCTTAGTTTTGCACCTGGTATCTACTTTTCACCACGACAAGGGTTGGATGGTAGAGAAAGCCACCTGGGATTATGTCCGCCGATTATTAGCTTAAGGTTAACAATAAAGAATAAATAAATAAATGTCTACTACGCGGTTGCCAACTGCCGATAGTATTCGGAAGTTGTCGCCATGATTGTTCCAAATCGACCAGGAGTACAACAGTTAATACATTTTAGGTGAAATATCTGTCTTTAGATCGCAAAATCTGTAAACGGATTTTGCTTTTGATAAAATGTTTAAATCAGCCATAAATTAGTTTGTACAGTCAGTGGTTTTCAATTTCGCAAACGAAAACAGTCGCACAGACCACAATGGTGAATATTTAGTCGAAATTTATTTTGTAGCGTTGTCAGAATATAAGTAGAGTAAATATATAATGAAAATAAAAATTATTTAAGGCAATGATACAAAGAATACTTGCATTGATCTCAGATGGAATTTGAAGTCAGTACGACATTGCCGGGCAACTCTTACAAGAGGTCCTTTTATTAAATGACCTTAGCTCGCTGCACGAATGAAATAGAAGCTTAGGCAAATACTTTAAAGATTAAATTCAATCGTACATTGCTGTCATGTCCGGTCTCTAAAATTAAATTAAATCTTATCGGCTGATCCTGAATGATGTCAATGACACACTTCCTTAGGAGCTTGAGTCACGTTCGGCATGTCAATGCTAATAAAACCACGTTAATTGGTACCTTTATGATTTTTATGCGATGACGCTCATGTGGCCTACTGTGTCGGAGGGCCACGATTCGAACTGCAATTGGAGCCCAAGCAACTCATGAATTAACAATTTTCATAACAAAAAGAAAAAATTTCGTCGATACATACGTAACGTAGAATTTGATTTTTTTTTAGACACGCACAAACATTATGAACACTTTAGATGCAAGATGGGCGTTCCATACAAAAAGTGACGACTGAATATCTCTGTGACAGCACGAACACTAACCGGAAAAAGTGGTCGTGTTCGAGGGAGATGTTCATATTCACAGGCACAAACGTTTTAAGTTATTATAATAACATGTAACGTGTACATATTATGGATATTAATAATATGAAAGAGACTGTCTACGATATTTTAAACGTTTGCGTTTAAGATATCGTAGACAGAAAGTATCGTAGAAAATCTGAACGTTTTCACGAGTTATTTGCACAGGTCAATTTAGTTTTAGTTGCATCGTTAAAAGTGAAATACCACCGACTAAACACCTAATTTTAGGAACTATATAAACCCTACAAACTTATAAAATTTTCCAAACAGGTATCTGAAAGGGTGTAGGTATCTACAAAGGCCTTTACGAGATAAATCCTTCCTTTAAGAGGTTATTGCTGAATATTGGCCTCTACATTAAAGTGCCTGCCAAAGCCGGCATGCATTTTTTGAAAGGTTTCCCCGTGCTCACCACGCTAGGCAAGCGGGTTGGCCTTCATCAGGTTTCATCAGTTTATTAGTTTATTATTTGAAGAAAAATATAGTATATTCCTCTTACACCCCACCGCTGCTTAGATTCTTTCGATTGTCACCAGACGCCACTTTCAGGCCCGGCAGGACTCGAGTAAGTTTTTTTAATCCATAAGGGGGCAGACGATCTAGCGGCTCATTTGATGGTAAGTGAACATACTCTCTACATTGGATAAACGGGTTGTTGACAGCAGCACGCACTTGTGATACTGTTCGATGGACATAGTGATGTATTATAGGGTATTTTTCGGTGAATTGACGAATACAAGCTGTAAATTCGACAAAATTTTGAGTATTCTGATAGACTACATCCTTTCTTGAACTGCTCAAATTAATGGAGTTTGTCGTTTTGGAGGTTGAACTACTTTGGGTAACAATTTCCACTTAAATTGCGTTTGTTCAGTATAATCCCTATCTTTGTCTACAATGAAAGTTATCGTGGCCGGAATTTAAAAGGGTGCACGGTTAACCCATCGAACCAATCATGGTTAACCATCAACTTCTTTTGGAAGATCCTCAACGGAAGTTAATTTATCTATTAACCCGGAGATCGTGACATACAAATAGTAGAGAGAAGGTATTTGAGAAGTAATAGAATTTATAAAAACCACAAACGTGAGAGGACACAGCACGCCTCGTTGCGGTACGCGAACCACAGCAGCGCAGCTTGATACCGTGTGATTAAATTAGTTTTTATAACTGCATCTTGTACTCGTATGTGTTTGCGGCACATATACATTTTTTGTTACATTATTTTTTAAGATTAGACAGGATAAGATATTAAGCTTTAATAAATAGTGACTACTGATTAATGGAGATTAGGAGAGAGCAAGGACGGAAATAAATCCGTAGTATCCTAGTGGGCAGGACGCACACTTTAGATCTCCGGTGCCGGCTCCACTAAAATTTACCCGGCTGTGTATTAAACTTCATGTTTGTTACTTCAAAAATGAAGGACAACCATCGAAACTTTTATCTCCTATACAACCTCCAGGAAGGAAAATTCCATTTCCCTGGAAATCCTTAATTTTTGTGTGTTAACGTCACAAAAGGACCTCAGGTTCCGATGTCACCGATGATTCTAACTTCAAAAGTTTAGGCTTTGCGATAACGAATCAGTCAGTCAGGACATTTGTCTTAAAGTAACGTATATGCACATAGCAATGTAAAATATAGCAAAACACATGTGCATTATTTTTATTTCATCATCATCATCATTTCAGCCTATCACAAGTCCACTGCTGAACATAGGCCTCCCCCAAAGATTTTTTAGATTTAGATTTATTTTTATTTATTACTAATAATTTCCTTGTTAGTAAGAAAATCCATTCTAATGAAACTCCATGACAGTAGTATTTTCCTTTAGTTACGTGATTAAACCTTACCCTTAATGTTAATTGTGTAACAATTTTGGTTCTTTACATCATCTAAGTTATTCCTGTAGGTGCTTTTACACCCTAAACAAACGTTACGTTTCCTCTAATGTCACCTTTACGCCTCAAGAGACATGTAATGTACTAAAATTTTACAGATTTTACGAGAAATAAATGGGCTAATGGCAGGGCGTAACGTTTTTAAACATTTTACAGTAATTGAGACGCTTTTGTTTTAAATAACATTAAACGTTAGATAGATCTACTTAGAACGTGTTTATAATTATTACGCATCTAAGTTAAAAGAGTTACAATAAGAAACTTATTTATGAATACGTTTTTTGCGTCTCCTGAAAAGTAAAGATTTGTCCCGTATGCCAATTGAAATTTCCATCGACGCTATATCCATCTGAAATGTATCTGTATGAAACAGACAGTAACAGATTTTTTGAGATTTGTTCTACGAACAGACATAGAGTGAGAGACTCTCTTTTGTAATGTGTGGATATGTTTACTCGATCACAACGGATTACTTAACAATTCTGATTGAATCGGGACAAACATAAATACACGCGCCGGCACCGGCAGATGTTACGATTACCGAATCCACATAGTTCTCCTAGTTCCTCCAATGTAGACAATAATCGAACATAGCAAAAGTTTTCGTAATTATTGATAAATATTAATAATAAAAAATTATGATTGTATTATGCATTAGTGTCAACTGCGTGGATTATGAGCCCCTATAAGGGGAGCCCCTAATATAATCCACGCAGTGGCCTTTTTTATGGAGTAGCCACTTTGAATTGAAACTAAACCTGCATGATTAATATTCGTGATTACAACATTTATTTACACAAAACTATAACATTCTAAATTACAAAATTTTATGACATCCTATTATTTGACCTTTAATATTTTAACATTCTGTATTTGAGTTAAATATGTAGGCAAAAAAAAATTGAGTTATTCTCGAATTTAAGTTCCGACGTGATTCTAACGCAGCACAAACAGCTCGCAATGTCATATCAATGCTGCGTTTGGAGAGGATACGGCTAACGAACGCCCTATGCGTTTTTGGTTTACTCGCTTTCGTAGTGGAAACTTCGAACTGAAGAATGAACCACGAGGAAGACCAGACACTAAGGTAAATAACGATGAATTAAAAAGTAATGGTGGAAACCGATCCTTATCAAACAACCAAGGAATTAGCGTTATGTTTTGATGTCAGTTTACTCAAAATACTGAGTCATTTGCACCAAAATGGTAAAATTAAACTCGACAAATGTGTGCATCTACAATTAACTGATGTGCATAGAGGAGCATGCGTTGAAGTTGAAGTTGCCTTACTTAGATACAGAAAAGAAGAGATTTTGGACAGAATCGTGACGTATGATAAAAAAGTGTAGTATTTTGGACAGAATCGTGACGTATGATAAAAATAGTCTACGGTTATCCCAAGCGAAGCTATTTGGTGGTCACTTCAAAGTGTAATTCACTATTGCTTTTCATATCAATAACAGCAGATGTGAAGAACTTCGAACAATGATGGCGAAACTCTCATAGAAACAACCCGACACGTCAATCGATCTTCGCCATTATTACTCTATGATAACGCAAGACCTCATACAGCTCGGCAAACCATTTTAAACATTATAAGACCTGTAATTAGAAACGAAACATGCTCCGTACCAGCAAATGGGACCATTTCCTGCAAGGATAAAAATTATTCTCAGGAACAAAATGCTTTCATAGGCTTCCCCAGAGTTTTATGGCAAAGGCAAAATAATCTTCCTTCGAGATGGCAGAAATGTATAAATAATGAGGGCAAATAAAAAGTTTTATTAATTAAACATATATTTTCTTAGAAAAAAAGGTGTCCAAATTTTTCAATATAAAACGGCAAATTCATACTTTAACCCCTAATGTTAAGTGCTCCAAGTTAACTTTACTCATAGTGACATTAATTTGTCTTTAACTTCCCGTATCCGATGCGTTCATAAGCCATAATGATCGGAGGGAGGTTAAGATGCAGTGTCATTGACACGAGACGCAAAACAACACAATCCGACCCGGTAACCAGTAATTGCCATGTTTTTTATACATCTACACTAATATCATAAACGGAAAGTGAGATTCTGTATATACGAGTACGTATGGGGTAATCTCCGGAACTACTGGACCTATACTCTGTTTGAAAGCTACACTACTGCGGTCCCAAATAAAGCCGGTTCGCTACTACTCATGATAATATTAAATGTCATTCAAATTCAACATACCCTAAATATTCATCTCTGTAAGTTATCATTTCAGACAGTTAATGGGGCAGCCAAATGAATATTTAAACGATCAATACAAACCGGGGCTCATTGTGTTCGCGGTCTCGCTTGAGGTGTATAAGTATTTAAAATAACATATACACAATTTCAGAATTATGTACAGGTATGTATGAAAGAAAGACCGGCTCGGATTTGCAAAATTTATCCGGGGGAGGGGTACGCGGCCATTCGAAAACCAGTATCGTGACTCGTATTATTAAAAGAATAACCAATCACAACATAACGTTTCAAACGTCCAATCATAAAATAGTTACGTTATTAGGAATGGATGAGACGATCATAATTATCAATTAATCAGATACAAGATCGAAACGATAACTTCGATGACAACAGTCTATACAAATGCTCGGAATTAAACACACGGTTTGTAGTTTTTTAATCAGTCACTTTTATCTATAAAACGTTTAGAAATTATGACTGTACTAAAAAAACATGTAACTCAAATTAACTTCAGCTCGTGTAACATAAAACCTATGCAATTATTCAATTAATAGTATAGTGCGAAAGAAATTCGAGGACGGAATTTATTACAGTCTTAAAACTGTAACTGAGACCGGATCCCCTGCAGTGCTTAACGAGCAGAATTATTAATGTCGACTGACGCTCCCAAACCTAATCAATGTATCTATTTGATTTCGTAAGCAATTTTAGGTGGAAGCTAAAATGGAAGTCACAGTGCCTTATTTGATTCAATCGCGGCGCTTTTTGTTAGGTATTTCGTATCAGAATGCTTGCTCAAATTGTAATTGTTATTTTTTGTAGGCGGCATCTACACGAGAAGAATGAATTCTGTCACATCGTTAACTTAGTATAAATAATAATATCGCTATCATACATACATATTAAGATTAATATAAATAAAATAAAAGTGTGTGTTAAGCAAATAATAGCTACGGCTGAGTTTTGAATCCAGTTCCCATGGCTTAACGATCATATACGCTAACTACTAAGCCACACGGCCAACAGACGAAGCGAATACCAGGGCGGGTGAAAAGTTTTAAGCCTAAGTACCTTTTAGTAATACCGAGTGAAGTGCGAGTTCCAAGGCGTGTCCTCGCCGAGACAGCATTTGAAGAAATCAAACCCTTCACAGACAGACAGACCTGGCGCCTAGGGATTATTTCCTCTTTTCGAATTTGAGAAATGACCTCCAGGGACGGAGATTTTTCATTGACGATGAAATGAAGGAGGCCGTAGAAACTTTTCGAGGGTAATGACGGCGAATTTTTTAGACCGGGTTAAAAGCCCTTTTTAATAAACGTAAAAAGTGTATTGAAGTAGAGTGAGCCAACATTAAACAATAATTTTTTTACACATTTCTATCAGCATTTTTAATACCTTAGGCTTAACACTTTTCAGCCGCCCTCGCATGAAGTGGATGAAGATTTTAAAACTAATACCAAGCATATCAAAAAAGCCGTATCTTCCGCGTTGTATCTTCCATGTACAGTGTCAAATCTTTACTATATTTATATAAACTTTACTATACTATATTTATGTAATATTTCAATTCAAAAAAATCATTCAATTTGGTTTAGGTATACCGGAGAATATGAGAAACATACACAGTAAATAAAGCCGAATTGAGAATATCCGCTGTGTGTACGTCAACAATTATCGAGACATCTTTTATAAATGGTGCAAAATTAAAAAAACTAATTAGTAAATTAGATAAATCCTATTCCCGATCCAAATTCATATCTATATCTGAACTTTCTGCATTTTGTTTATTATGCATGTATAATAAAAACCTATTCCAGATTTAAATTTACTTTGTGTGTGTTTGAGTAATTTGGGTCCAGTGCCTCTTAGTATCTGCGCTAAGAACCATCAATTTACATATGATAAACCGTTCAGTTTCCTGAACAGAAAACTACTAGTTAATAGAATTATAATAATTATTGGTCTCATTGAAACATGAACATGATTGAGATATTGAGAGAAATAAAAATGATCTTTTCAATACCGTCGATGTTCAATGCAGTCTGCCATAATCAAATAAAAAAATAAAAATTATGTACTAACACAACACACAACTAACAAATCTTTAACCGGAAGATGTCGCCACGGTCAAAATGAGATCATCATCTTATTAATATTATTACAGTACTAAGAAAAAAAATCTTATTCGAACACGTTTTAATACTACTTTTCAGTTTAACCTCGATATCTTTCAAGCAGAACAAACCTTGAATAATCTGTTTTAGGCTGTCTACACATACGAATCCTTCCAAATGCAAACGCATATTCAAATAATCTGCTTATTTGTTCTGCTCCTTGTTAAATTCTATAAAAACAAAGTTCCAAGAGTCAACGTTACAACTTCCAATAAAGTTATAGAATTGTCTATTGTCAATTATAGATTTTTTGGTTGTTATCTTCCTGGCCGGATGCTGCTCCCCCTTCAATAATCTGTGCTCTTCAACAAACTAAAAGCTTCGAAATTCATATATTCTATTATCTATCATTGATTATATTTATTATGTTATTTTATGTCACCAAAATTAAAAGTAATGTTTTGTAATGTTCATAAAACTTCTTAGAAGAAAAATGCGTAAAACTCCTCTGAATAAAACCTTATATATTCAACAAATGTTTCTCTTTGAGTCAATAAATGCCTTATCGACGTTACGCAATATGGACATAAAGTAATGATCGTCGGCTACCCGTTATGTCTTTCGATTTTTTAGTAACAAGTTTTAAGGTATGCATTTAAGTTTAAGCGAATTGCAGTCACCAATGTTATAACAACTTGTTATGTTTATTGTACAGAACAGAATACATATAATGAAATCTTACGATTGGAACGGAATCGGATTGGAATGACGCCCTTCGATCATTCCGACCATGGTGATAACATCCGAATAATATCGCTAGATGTCCACTAGGCAGGACATATCGGGCACCAGAGCCTTATGTCCTCATCTTCCCTTATCCGATGCTTTATAAGCAATATAACCAACTACCACACCAAAAAAAATTTTTTTTTGTGTTTAACAAATATTGAATTATACGATTTAGAATTCAACCAAGACCCATGACTGTGCAGATATGGTGGATGATTACTGAACCACAACAAAGTAACAAAGCTTAAAAGTATATAACAGTTATTAAATATAATCGACATGGCGGACAATGTTATCATATAGGGTTACTTTGCGGAAATCCATTATTTTAAAGATGTTGGAAAAAAATTACCTTGCACAATTTCGCATGAAAAACAATATAATTGCATATATTACCTAGCCCTAAGAGACGAAGACCACTACACCGCGGAGCAATACACATAGGTAATACACACAACCGACATTTAATACGCGACACGTGTTTCGTATAGGCCAACATATGATGTGATATGAAATGTATAACGTCCAACCAAGTGAGTCCTCGGCTTTCCACAGTTATATGGATAATAGTTGTGGTGAAGGTTCATGTAGTTCAAGTAGTGCCCCATTTGTGGGCGGTGCTCTTCTTCACTTCGTACTAGGTAACATATGCAATTTTATTGTTTCTTCATGCGGAATTGTGCATAATATTTTTTTTCCAATATCTTTAAAATCATCTATTTGGGTCACTAAACAAAAACACTAAAGATTTAAATATGTTGAATGCAACCAACTCTAACATGTTATTAAAGTTGTAATATTATTATTAATATTTGATGTCACGAGAGTATCCTTATAATTGTTACAAGATGGTAGGCTCCTGTGCCTAGGAGTCGCCTGAGCTACAGTTGTTGTTGTGTTTCAGTTTTGAAAGGTATAGAGAGTCAGTATAGTTACAGGCTATGAGACACGTTGCGTCGAACAGATGCGTTGACACCCTTGAGGACTGAGCTCATCTCAGGACAGTTAGCTAGTTTGTCACCCTAAACCAATCAACAAAAATTATCAATAATTTAGTTGTGAAAAAATGGGAAAACGTTCGCCTTTTTTTCTATTTGAGCTAACAGATTCGCAACTATTGTTTAGCGATTTATAATCCCATAATAACACCACGCCCAAAAAGTCTTGACCTCACGTTAACAATTTACTTCCTTAAACCAATACACGTGAAATTAACATTTCTTTATTTTAAAATGCCGTACCGCCACACAGTATCACAGACTAATTCTTCTTCTTTTTTTTAAACATCTTATGCATGAGTTGCCTGGTTAATAATTCAATATAACTAAGTACGTTAGGTAAGACATGAGTCCTAGGAGTGTTCAAATAACAGATTTGTGACTATTCGAATTTACCATTGAAACGTGACGTTTAAGCATTCTTAAGGATATTGGGACGGCAAGGGAGAAGTGCCGTGCGAGTGCCAAACGTTACAGACAGACAGAGATTAACTAACGATGTACTCCTTGCCGATTTCGAAAAGGTCGGACAGCGGAGGTTATCATAGGGCCTCCTCACATAACCTTCCCTTATTCATACGCTGTGTCTATGTGACAAAATGCAGCGCCACATGCGATGTTAGGGACGCGCGATACATCACAACTCAACTAGAACTACGAGTAAATCAGTCCTGTCGGCTACTAGATCAACGAGTTCATAGTTTGCGGATCGCTTAATACTTCACATTTTTATTCATTTATTAATATATTTAATAATTTATGTGCACACAAGTTAATCTGAAAAAAAAAGAAATATGATTGGACGAAATGGTTTGTACAAAGTTACTGCTTATTTTTTTTGAAATTTCTTCCAGCAGACCTGCGACCGGAGAATAGGTAGTTAATGGTAGATTGCGCGCTTACAAGACTAAAAAAACATACATATATGCAATACGTTCTATATAAATCTACATACACCTACTTATACATAAATAGATAAATATATGCATAAATATACATCAATAAACACATTTTAATTTTCTTATTGGGAACAGAGTTCGTGACTAAAGTGTAATCAGTTACTATGATAATAGTACTTTCAATAAACCAAATTATACAGAGTCCTATTTTAAGAACAACAAACACTACACAACACAAACTAAAAAAAAATCAATATTTTCGCATATGAAAACGAATATAAATATTTATAGCAAATAAATACCAAGTGTCGAATGAATTTTATACACAAATTGGGCAAACCGGGAGTTCCGGCGTGAACGGAAGCTAATAAAAATTCGCCAAACATGAAATACTGCAACTTGCCTCGACCCAAATTCCGTAAATTTACATACACTAAGTATGTAAACTTTGGTATTTTAATATATCAATTTCTTCTGTTAATTATGTAAATAAACCGTTTAATCTCAATTTTACGAACAATTAGGAGTAAATTTGTTTTTGCGTCGAGTCAATATCGAGTCAATATCAAGTCATTACCGTAATTAAGAGTAAAGTAATGCAAACATGTAAGTACAGCCGTGGTAGCCTAGTGGCCAGGGCGCTCGGTTTAGTTTCAAAGAGCGGTGCCGGCACCACTAAAATTGTAAATAGTAACTTTAAATGCTGAATTTACCTCGTGCTCGGCGGTGAAGGAAAACATCGTGAGGAAACCTGCATGTGCAAAGAAAAAATATTGTTTCGTGGATATATGAAGCTCTTCAACCCGCAATGGAGCAGCACGACGGACCATTCCCGGCTCCAAATCACTCTCAAATATTTGACAAGGAAGCCTTTTCCCTGCAATTGGCATTTACATGGTGCTACTTTACTTTTATAATTTAAAAAAGAAATAATACGAAATTAGTAGTAGGTAACTGTCACAGCCACGGCTTGCAAATAAATACGTTTTAGAGAGGCTAATGTTCAGCAGTGGACTTAAATAGGCTGTTGTAGTTTTGGATGGTGGGATAACGAACAGAGGGATTAGATCTCACCCCAACCCGCTACTATGCTTATTAGTAACCATATTCAATGCCATCATTACCAACTGCTCTTCTCCGAACTCAAAACAAACGAAAAATAACGAAAATAAAGACTCGATCTACAATCTCATCAATCCCTGGGGAAAATTTACGAATGCGTTATACTCATCCGACTCAAGGATATCGTTTATTTATTTATATAGGACACCAGCAGCACATATATTATTTATTAGTTATTAATTAGGTTTCTGATGTATGCACATTCAGTCACTAAGCATTATTCCAAACGAGCAGTTCGGCTTTCGAGCAAAACACTCGTATATTCAACAAGTGCACCGCTCCACATACTTGAGCGCATCAACGAAGGCCCTATATATAGTGTGGGAGCGGTTTACATTCGATAAACTCTGACACAACGGCCTGTTATGCAAGCTATACACTCTAAGGCTTGAGCTCATATCATACAAGCCTGTCTGTCAAATCGCATCTTTCGAGGCGAGAAGACGCTCGCTGGTAGCAAAACTAAAGGGCAGGCGTTCCGCAAGACTCCAACCCTGTTGGCGAGAGGACGGAGGGACACTGTTTTTACAAGCGATATTCCCAAAAAACAATGATAATAAAGTCGAACTGGCACTGTTCGCCGACGACACTACCTTTTAAGCTACCGAACACACGTAGTTTCGCCTCCTAACCGTAGCCAACGGTGTAGAACATGGTGTAAAGATGTAAATCCCGACGAGAGCAAGGCGGTCTTGTTCGCAAGAAGAAGTGTCCCAAAACGAATCAACACGAATAAATAGTCTCAAATGACACTTTACGACTGACCCGTCCCATGGGTGACGGAAGTCAAATACCTTGGAGTTACCCTAGACCGTAAATTAGACGTAAAAGTATAACTCATCGGGAAGCTAGTTAAAAATAGATTTGTACCGAACAGACAAACAAACATACAATAAAGCGAGTTATTGTCATCCAATAATGTAATTGCATTGTCATCCAGTTCTGAGCTATATTTAAACTTTCAAGTCTCTTGCTCTTCGGGAAGTGAGTTTAAAATCGATATCAAGATGTGTACGGAACAGACCAACAAACTGACAGATAAGAAAGCGATTTAACGAAAACGTGTAAGGATAAATTACGTAACTTTGATATGTTCCGGCAAAGGAATTCAAAAATAAATACAACCTATAAAATAAAAATCTGTAATCTAATCTTAATTATTAAATAAATGTTGTAAATTAATCTGTTTATTCCGATTATGTCCATGATCAACGAACGACTAGTGGCCCTTAACGTGTCATAACAATGTAATTTATATAGCGGTAAAACGTCACGAGTATAGTATATATAGTTTTAACGATGCCGGTAAACTTAGAAACTATTATATTAAGTCATGGTTGAATAGCTTTAAGTACATAATTAAACGTAACGATAGTATCGTTACGTTTTAAAAATAGAACAATATTAAATAACGCGTAAAATTGCTGGTCTGAATTATTTGAACACAGGCTGCCATTCCGTTCTAGTGCACTTTAATATAAACGTGCAATGTGCACGAAGCTAAAATATTTACAAAGTGAATTGTTTAAAGATATAGATGTCAGCGTTTTATCGGTTAATATAAGTATTTTTAATAAATATAACTTATGCTTTAATAAATATAACTTATGCTAAGCTAATCATCGACGGTAATCTTGATTATCTTTCAAAGAGACACCCGCGTATCAAAACAGTTTGATGAGCAGCAATAAACTTTAAAACTTAATTACGTTAAATTTCACTTGATGATAAAATGTGTATAGCTTTTTTAGTCCTAGGTAGGTTACAATAGCAAAAGATATACCCTACCACCCGATAGTCCAATTGGTAATGAGGGCCTTAGAAACCGAGAGTCACGGGTTCAAATTACGCTAGGAACATTTATAAGACGATGGAGAATCTTTCTACTTAAATATTTAAAAAAGGCCTATTTTCAGCAGAATTTTATAGGAAATATCATTAGGTTATATAAGGAATATTAAGTTCACAGTACTTCTTAGCTCTGTCCTATTTAGAACAAGGAGGCAAGGGGTTGCGCAACACTTCAGTCAAAGCATACTAATAAGGCTATCTGAGCGAACATTGTGTATAAATGTCCTTTTAAATTGATGTTGCTAACTCTTTCTAGTCTCTTGTAATGAAAACGGGAGTAAAAGAAATAGAGGAAAGAATAAACTTTTTCTTTTGAGTACGAAAACTATGTTTTTGTTTACATTTCATTAAAACAATTTCAATATGATATTTTAAAATGTAGGATAGACTATCAAAGAAAACAATTTTACTTGTTTTCGTATATTAAAGAGATACATAGGTGGATATATTCCATGACATGTCGACTGAGACAACGTGTAATCCTGATCCACCAGCATCCGTCGACTGTATTCTATATTAATAGAAAGATTTATTGAACATAAAATAATTTTATCAGATGATTGTTCGTAAACAATAAAACCTGTGTCGCAGTTGTTTACGCCCGCCTCGAGACAAGGAGATTCAAGAGTAACAAAATATGCTCGTATTTATTTAATAAATATTTAATATTTTTTATAATTACCCAAATACACAAAGGGTTTACAAATTGTAGGATGCTTTATGTTAATAGATCAAATATAACGGCCTAGCACGAATATACCACAAAACATAATTTCATCAACATTTCTATTATATGGTTACTCAATAAATGTATGTTATGACAAAATAAAATCTAGTAACTCTAAACCTGTTCGTATTAGTTGGTGATAAAGTTTCTTTATCGATTTTTTATTGTTATTATCTCAAACTAAGGTTTACAATGGGCGGGCTTAATGCCCTTTTTTTGTTCGGTGTTTTCTTGATATCATCGGGGAGGGCATTCCAGAGCAGTGTAACTTGAACACAAATTTTCAGACAATTTGAAGATTGGGCCATAACATGAATAAGTAAAATTTAAGTTATTCTGAAGATAAGAAAGAGAGTTTGAATCGTTTAAAATACAATAAAGTGCTGATAAGAATTTAGTAAAGTAGCAGCCAGTAAATATCCCACAAGTGAGCCACGATTTAAGAATGTTTCGTTGGGTTGGCGGACTTCACGAGTCCTGAAATACTCATGATTTGTTTTCTCACCTTCGACCACGTGGTAAGTTCAGTACTTACAATTTCAATTGAAATTTTAGAGTTCGAATCCAGGCTCTTTAAGTACGGTGAATTTATATATTATAAAAATACATTGTAAATAACATTATATTATACATAACGGCTCTACTTCGTCATTAAAAATATATGTGTAAGTGACGAAATAACTCATTTATATATTTGAGAGCATAGATATTTGTTTTTAAATGATTTCATTTATAAACAAATATATAAGCTCTCATTGCCAGAGGTCTTGACATTTTTAGTCCTTTCAAGCCACGCTACAGTCAAGCTTATTTAAGACTGTGAACTTTTGGGGCTGCCGCTTCGAGCCAATAATAGAAATCGTATGTAAATTAAAAAAAAAACTCATTGATACGAGCGCGCCACATAGTTCATATTCTATAATCGCATAAAAAAGTTTAATAACGGCCTTGAGACGGCGGCATACGATATGTCGTAAAAGTCAAGCAATTCCATTGCAGTAAATTCATGCGATTACCGCCGCAGATGTGGGAATAACCATATTAAATATACCGGACCTAAAATATCCTAGACCGGTTAGTGCCAACCGCGTCTGAATATACAGCGATAAACAATTATGTGCCAGTGACAACTTTGGTAAATCTACCAGACCTATATACAACAGTGAATTTAAATCAAAATTATAAAACGGGGCAGAGTTCGGTCTTGTGGAAACCACTGTTTGTCTTGAAATAACTCTTAATGCAAAGCTTCAATGGGGCCATATATCCAAAGTTGCTAGCAGACTTAGCTCTGCAGCATATGTTGTAAGAAAGATAAGTGTCTCCCTAATATTAAAACAGCTTGGATGGTATTTTGATGGGACATGCGACTGATATAGAAACGATACTCGTTTTGCTAAAGATGGCCAGAAGAGCTATCTATAATCTTAATTCTTGAAAATCTCTTAGGGATAATTTTAAAGAAATAAATATTCTACCTTTGCTTCTCAATACCTACATGAAAATGGAATGTATGTACATAAAAACACAAATACATTTAATAAGAATAGTGATATAGGAGGAGGGAATACCTAAGGAGTTTCTTTCGCATGTGTCTTCCCCGTCAGACTTAGCGCATCACGAAACGGTTGTAGATTTAAAAACAAATGACAATTGATTACTGTTACCCACATATATCTGCAACGCCAGAGAAGCAGCAGGTGTGTTGTCGGCCTTTAAGTATATTTAGGGGATAGCGTCAGGGAGAAGCGGCTCTCTAGTTACCTCACTCACCCAACGAAATGCAGAAGCACAAGATGCCTATACTTCGTACGCAACAGTTTGTTGATTAATAAATTATTTGATTTGATTTGAATTGAAATTAGGTTTATTACTCGTATGTTTTCTTACATTATACATGTTTGAGATCTTCTGTTATGTAAAGAAATGCCTGTAGCAGAAAGTAGAAAGAATGTAGAATGTAAAAGAAGAGTTAATTAATAAAGTTAATTGCGTACAGACATATGATGATGATAGTTACTTTACCGAATGTTACCCTTTTACGTCAAATATTTAGTTTCATCAGTTTAGCCCAATGGCTAAAAAAATCCAAATATTTGAGTGGTACGTCGTTGTAAGATTGTTATTCCTAAGAGCATGTTAAATTCAATCGAGACGTCTATTTATATTTCTGTTAAAGGACTTGGCATGGAATCAAAGGACCCTGATTTAAAATTTCACAAAGACGCTGTTTATATATATACCACTACCGGTATATACTGCGGTATAATATAACCATAATTTTATAGGTTTTTGAAATTGGCTTCCTTGTTCTTTTGACGTTAATAGAACAATTTCATTATTATATGGTTTATCATTGTAAATCAATTACCAAAGAAATATCTCTCATGACTATCAGCCGAGGTGGTCAGAGATAACACATTTATTTTAGTTTATTTAACCTACTATAATGTACACTTTTTTAGGTCTGCTTTGCAGTCCCTTTTGATAATGTGCGATTTGAAAGCAGCAACCTCAAAACGTTGAATTGATACTACAGATCAGTTTTCTTCCACGATGCTTAATGCCGTCACATGACGATGTAATTCCACTTATCGCATTGTACTTATAAAATGTAATTACCAAGGAAAAACCACATAAAGATGCAAGCAAAAAACAACTTGATCGAAAAATAATTATAAGTAAATTTAATTTATAAAGTTGATTAGTTTGCAGGTTCAAAAGGATAAAGTTAAACCGTGATTTTATGCATAAGCCTGAAATGAATCCATAACATTCAAAGGAAAGATGTTTGTCTACACGACGATATTTACGACTAAGACAAAATGTTAACGACTGCGTGGTTGGCGGTCAGAGTACCGTACGCGGTATTAATCGTGGCTCTAAATTCGAATCGCGGAAGCCCAGCGTAAATAATCGTAGCTGTTATATTAAGATTGTCTTCAGCTCTCTGGATACGGTTGGAATATCGCGTCCGGCCGGTGCGTTTGCTTAATTACTTATTATAGAAGTGAAAGGTTAAATATACCAACTTTTCTCAAAATGGCAATCTCATCTGCACGAATATACCACAGGCTCGTGATGCGGAGTGCGAGCATACCGACACTGCACTCACCAATTCCTCCTGTCTAGCGTAATGTTGTGAGTATAGGCAAATCCTTTACAACACAGTAAATCAAACTAACATCGATGGTCAATGATAAGTGGCTACTGGAGCCCATGGACACAAACAACTTTCATCAAAGAAGGTTACAGGTGCGTCGACACCCCAGAAGAGTCACAGTTTTTGCTTTTAATTTTTTAAGTTACACGCTGTATTTTGTGTACACTTTCAACAAAAGAATTATATCCAGGCGTGGGCTTACTTACTTACAGTACTAAAGAAGTACGATATCACCACTCACGTTTTAGACGACTACTGAGCAAGGACTTCTTACAAGTTGATGGATTTACTATGCTTGACAAACGATTGCCGGGCGCCGTGGAGACGTCTAAAATTTTTCGTCACTGTCTTGACATTTCGTTTAGTCGATATTACTCACCAGCATGGGCGGATTTATATAATACTCACCAGCATGGGCGGATTTAAGTTAAGGCGCACTTAGGTATTTTGATATGGCACCCTTTTTGAGTCGACAGTTATACGATAATATTTAGTGTAATAGTTAATCACTTATTAACAATCAAATTTTATTATAGATTGTTTAAAAATAACGTAAATATAGATCTAATTCAACAACACTTTTATGGAATCTCGAATTGTTCTGAACCAACCCGAAATGACAGTCCACTTATCCTAATTGATTTTACTTTTCAATTTCAGTCTTGCTAAAAATTTTCCACCCTTTAACTTTTGCCAGCCTCGGCTTAGATCTTACCTTATCCACAAGATGAGTAAGGAATGTACTCTCTTACCTTGCCACTGCATGGTGTTCTTTATCTACAACGTCCACTTTGACAGGGCCAATTAATCTCACATCTATTGCTAAGAGTTCTTCTTCTCCAGCTTATCTACAGTCCACTGCTGCTCACTCCCAAAAGGGAGAATACACAAAAATCGCCACGCTTGCCAGGTGATTTGACGATAGCAGTAAAAAAATCGCCTCGCACTTTTGACACCACTGCCCGTCCATCAGTCTGTCTATTTTGGTTCTGGCATTTTATATGATGGTTATAATCACCGTCTGACACAATGTAAGATTTTGAAGGCTTTATTTACACACATATATCTTTATTTACAAACATATAGTCTTAAATGAAAGATTGCTACGTATAAGCTGTAGTCGCTAAGTAAAAATATTACAGTTTCTATGCACAAAGTGGTACGGTATCGGACGGTCTTAATGCCTAAAGGCATTTACTCCCAGCCCACCATTAATCTAAGCAAAGATAAACATATTATCTCATAGAGGCGGTGCGGCTGAATGAAAGCGAACAAATAAAATGATTAAAACATTTACTTACATAAATATGTAGATACATACATATATACAATATATACAAATATTATATAATTATAATTTTCAGTAACGCCAGTCCAGACTTGCAACATATTCGAAATGTTGGCGGATTAAATTCAAACTTGGTACAAGCTTTTTCAATATCAAGATAGATTTTGTTCCAGAGTCTTTTTAAGACATAAGTTAGTATACGGAGACAAAAACTTGTTTCTTTGTGTAGCTAGTAATAAAATGAAATAAAAAATAATACTACTGCTCAAGGTTCGGAAATAAAAAGGCTATTAATACAACGAAGGCGTAATGTGCTTTTATTGTTTGTGTTTAATGCTATTTATACTTATTTATTTTTCTCTGACCGTGATGAAAAAAAAACAACTTGTTACGTAGTATCGATATGAGCTAACATACTAGACATCACTATAACAATCATCTTTAATCACAGTGATTATCATTTATTTTTTATATTATCTGCTTAAAAAAGCCAGATTCCAAATTGTATTTTCAGTGTTACGAAAGAAAGTAAAAGGATGAAGTAAGAGCCCATAAATCCCCTACTGCTGACTACTCAAAAAAGTGAGACGCGGCCTCTACCCAGTAGTCCTTAATATTTTAATTTTTTTATCAGACATACACGTTTTCTTATGGTGTATTCTTTTACCGCCGAACACATGGTAAATACGTCAATTACGGTTAGTTTGGTTTCTTACCCGGCTGCTTAGCATTTTGTCGAAAACAGTACATAATTTAAATACCTTCTGGTTACTGGTTAAAGGTTCTTATTACTTTATTTTTACTATACTTGTTTGTCCAGAAAACGCTGTCAATATTTGGTACAGGAATGTTTAGTGTGGTATTGCTTCCTTTTTATTTAATCAAAATTACTTGTTTGAGACTAATCAAAAGTATAGAACAGTTCAGTAATGTTTAAATAGTGATGAAAACATCCGCACAATAATGTATTAAAATATAATACTTATCTATTAAGAGTGCTACAAAACGACTACAAAACAATCACTAATCGGCAGCTTTAGTGTTATAGAACATGCTTAACTTTATGCACGTCAATTATATAATGGGAAATAAAATATCGACGCGAAGGTTTGCTAAAATCTACATAGAAAATTAAATTTAACTTGTTTGTGTTTTTCCTTGTTATTTTAACACAACAATACCCACTTTGCCGGAATAGCATGCAAAATTTTACTACCACGTACCACCGAAGTACGTGTAATTACCAACACACTACACAGCAAAGATCAACATTGTAAAAGCACTAACTCTAGGCAATGGACGCCATTTTATTATAATTTGATATGGATTTGAGCAAATTACAGTAATGGCTTTCCGCAATGTAACGCCTGATTCAATTAATTCCCTTTTTATGTTATTAGAGTGAAACCGAGCTAAGAGTCCACTAATGGTGAGCTCATGGACACCTACAAATAATTCTAATCAAAGAAGGTACTTTGTTATGGCGGGAATTTACATATATGAATTACACATCGACATACACCCAGACTCCCAGACAGACAGGAACAATCGGGAATCGAGGCCAACGAATACAGACTATCCCACCAAGCCGGACTTTGAAATGAAGCTCTTCATCCTCGAGTATTGTAGTCCATATAAATTTAAATCTATGATTCTACTTTCGTTCGTTCCAATGAAGCCTGGGCTGATGAACATAAGAGGATTTATGAGCATAATAATTATAGCAACTTAGTGGTACACAGTACACGACATCATTTCGACTCTGCCGTGCTAACATAGAAAGCTAACGATGCAATATGGAGTAAGCTGATTTTGCCAAAACTATAACTTACACAAAACTTCTGATGGCTAAAATATCAGTATATAAAAATCAAGCTATTCTTCTATTTCACATCGGTATTTTCTGCGCCGCTTGGCTCTACGACGTAAAAAAAATATTTATTTATCTGTGTAAATATGATTGTATGTGTAATATGCTTTTATATTTATATATGCATTACTTCGATACATACATATATCTATATGGTTTATATTTTATTGTATGTATTAGTTTAAGTTTCATAGTACGTATATTATATTTCTACACATACCATGTGTCTGTAGCTGAGTTTCCTTACGTCTTTCGTTGCCTGCAAGAGATCGCTATGCAGCGATAAGGCCGCCAATTTGTACCTCCTAACTTACTTGCTTTTTTTTAATGTTTCCTTTACTTTTTTTGTTTTGTGGTGTACAATAAAGTATATTCATTCATTCACAATATATTCAAAATCAATGAAGTATATTCAGGCGTTGTCACCGTAGTGGGAATTGGGAAAGAAGACATCGTAATTTAAGCATATTTGTCATTATTCGGCATCAATCGCTGATCGCCCCCCTGTGTCAGTTATTTAATTCCGCCCGCCACACAGAATGGTTATCTGGGACATTACGAGTCTACTCAAAATCTACATAATTATTTTGAAAGTTTGACAATTATTGTTATTTAATTTACGTTCTAAGAATATCTCATTTCTTCTCCAGCAGTATTTAAGAAGCCCACTCCCGGATATTTACTGTAATCGCCACGCTTGTTAGTCAGATTGGCGATCGTATTACGAAGCACTTCGCAACTCAAAACACTAACCCACATGAGATAGTAATTCTAAAGACCATTAGCTGAGTGAAGTTATTCCTCTATAAAATCGTATAGTGCTATTTTTCATACCCAAGATATGGTTTTGTTTATTGGTAACCATATCTTTGATAAACGAAACCATGTTGAAAATAACACGGTATGTTTTTATTGAGGAATGATGACACACGAAATATTTGTGATTTTCTTTTACAGCATAGCGTATAGCGACGACACTCATGGAATAACAGAGTGGCAAATACTCTTATGTCGTCACACGCCGAAACTTTTATATTCCAAAGTCCCGCTTCTGTTCTCCCATTCAGTTTTTTCTAGGGTCACTATAATTAAAATGCTAATCCGAATTCAACGGCAGGGAAGCTGCGGGGAACAGCTAGTCCTATAGCTAGACATTTAAAGAGTCTAAATATTTGAACCAATGAAGTGCAGCAGCGTCTAAGAGTAAGTGAACATCAATTACAGTTGCTGTTTTCCTAATCAATATTTTTGCGTTGGTCGTTGAAATTGAGCTAGAGGGCTCATATTAAAAAACAACACGTCGCAAATTTCTTTGTCGTTCGTCAAAATACCTTCTGTGATCGGAGCGCGAGCGTTGAATACATTCACGGAAATGTTTATGCAGCTAGAAGAGAAGTCGAAGAGCTCAAATTCTACTTGATCTAGATTCGTCTTAAGATGGAAGGCTGTAATCGAATCTTCTACCAAGACTGACGCTTACAGAAAATATTCTAAACTTGTAAGAGGCTTATGTATTGCAGAGGACTACTCATAAAGATGATTATGATGATGATTCCCCTATATATCGGAGGTCATGAGTTTCCTATATTCCCCTTTATTGAATTCTAGGGTTAATATTATCTATCTAAATGTTAATCAAATTATAGTAAAATTTATAAAAAACTTGAATATTCACTCTGATATTATCAATTTGATTGCATTAGCTTTCATTAACTGTGTGACTCGTTAGAGGTATTTAAAAACTTAAATGAGTCCTCTAATCATTAAAGAAACCATCTGCCCGCAACGGTATTTAAGTAAAGAGCCTATTAATGAACCAATAAAATCATAAATAACCAGTGAAATTCACCAAATTTTGTCAATTAACGAATTTGTCTTTAATTGTGGTATCTTTCACTATCGTATATAAAAATCCATAAGATATTTTTTTTACTATTGTAACGCATGCCCATTAGTCTGCCCATTAAACAAAGTCACAATTTAAAAAGTAGTCTGAATAATATTTTAAAATGCGTTTATTATTAAGAAACTTCTTTTCCTGCCATTATACATGTTATTTTTTACCGTGATTATAAAATTACATTATGCTGACGAAGGCGGAATTCGATGAAACCTAATTATCGCGTGAGTTGTAGAGTCTCGCTAGGACCTTGTTGCCAATTATTGAACAAGATCTGAAGTCTTATTTTGCGAACTGGTGTAGATTCTGACTTTCTAAATAGCTTTAAAAAAACTTAAATAGAATAAAAACATTTTACCATGAATTTGAAGCCAGTCGCTTACCTTCGGTATACATGACTTGCCCTAAATCAGTCAATGCATCTTATGTGTGTGGATCCAACAAAGGTTTACTGTCCTGATACTGTGCTGATGGAAGACAGTAATAAGCAGATGAAAAAAATATTTCTGATTGAAAGGCACTACCATAGGCAACGTAACCAAAGTTTCTAAGCTCTTGCTCACAGCATAGCTATAAAAGCTCCTAGCAACTGGTTGGAAAAGTTCAATCATGGTTTAGAGGGGGTTGTCTTAGATTGTGAAGTGATACAATTCCCAAAAAACATACCGTGAACTTCCAGCAAGTTTTTTTCTGGTCATCAGGCACGATCGACTCAAGAACTGCCGCCAGAACAACGTCCCGGACTTCATAAGACCTAAAAACTTGGCCCTAGTTCAGTACAGTTCTAAACTCGTTAGTCCACAAACTGTGCTCAGAGGACATGGCCTGCTCAAAACGTTACTCCGATATTGAGTCTCTCACGAAATATTTAGAGCTAGCTGTGGATAAATACCCCATTGAGACAGTGGCTTAATCCATAGATTCGTGACCAGAGAAATGAATGGCCTGTCGGGCAGGTCTGTCAGCAAGGAATTAATAAGTGGAATGTATAACTTTATAAAATATTTACTAACTCTCTAAATGCAAAATTAGAATTTTCAATCCGCGCGTCCTTCCTAATCAGTGCTTGATTTCGTTGTGTCAATGGCCGCCGGCCGGCTCTACTAGCACCACATGCAATGACGTAACAACCAACGCCAAAAGTGGCCACATTTAATAAATCTGTTATTCAATAAATATATACACATAACTTTTATTATTATAACACTGTTTCTTTTAAAAAGATATGCTATTTAATGTGTACATATGACCATATGGCCATACAAGGTACTTATACGTTACTCCATCAAAAACCAAATACCAGAATGCTTATATGGTGAGATATATAACAGTCCTATTGGAGGGCAAAGGTCTCTCATTACTACATAGTAGTACACGACATCGACCTATATGGTCCACTGCCTGCATACATTTCTTGGAAGTTCAGCCCATACTCACCACGCTGGGAATACTGGATATTCAGCATTGCCAGCATAAGCATAACTAATAATACTAGCATAGAATGGATCTTTTGTGGGTGCCTCAAATGCTGCATCGCCCCACTAAAGGTGCCAGGGCCTATATAACCTACATAGAAGGTATGATTTACGTTTTTTTACATACGGGCCTTCTGCTCGCGTGTCTCTTCCGCCGAAGCTGTCAAGGCCGCCGGGGCAACAGCGAATTCCTTGTCGTAAGGTTATTATTAGGTCAGGCACTTAATGCTGATCCCGTCATAACCTGACATTGCTAGCGGTGACAAGTGCGTGATCAGCACCTTTTCCACACGCAATACAAATGTTTTATCTATTAGATCAGAAGTCTATAATGCACTTATTTAAAAAGTATAATTTGCTATAAATTCATACTTCATACCAGTTTTGTAAAATTAAAAAGGAAGGTGCAACTGCATTATTATAGTTTACCTTACTATTAGAAACGCAGCTATACTTTAGTCATTTTATAGTTTTAATAATTATGTACATGGTTTGAACGAAATAATGATATATTCAACAAATTTTCTGCATATTTTTCTCAGTAATTTTTGATGTATTTGCATTATTCAAATAAATGTATGAAATCCATTAAGATTATACCCTATACGATTTACTTTACAAAATTTGACTACCAAATATTAGCTTCTTATGAGATTTGTGAATTTCTAATAATTAGTTCTTAAGGACAAATCTATGAGCAATTACACTCAATAAACCAAAACCATTTATTATTTATATACATCAGTAGGGGCGTGCGAGCCGACGCAAGCCCTGTTTGACTGGTTTGTTAAACAAACGCGAAACAGTAGGCTATTATCGTGAGATTGAAGGTGGCTGGCGCCACAGTTCCGATTCTATACTTGTGTTATTTGATATTCTTATATTACCCTCGCACCAGTGATACTGCTCCCCATCAGTAGCCTATGCGATTTGTGTTCGACATATTCGAATGAATATTCCGCCATCATTCGTTTGTTTGCCATTTGCACCATGTGTAGGTGAGATTGGCATTTGGAGAAAAAGATAGTATAGTCCCCTTACATCCTCTCATTATTAAGTGCCTTTATGTTCTTATTTTGAAATGATTATGCAGCCGGCAAAACTTTCTCAATCTATTATAATTTTGATAGTCATTTTGAATTTATTTCATAAATACTAAGACTTTTCATTCTCGTTTTATCTAAAATCGTCTTTATACTACAACTTTTTGGACAAAATCAATATTTCATAAAAAGCAATTTTATAAAATGTTATGTTTTCTTCTTTTAATATCACAAGAACATTTATTAACATGGTTAAACGATGTTTAATAAGGCTATTGGGTGGTCGTTTGTAGCAGTATCAAGTACATTATATCTTATTAAAACTATCAAATCATATTAAAATTATCATAATTTCTTGTGTGGCTTCAGATTTATGCGCGTTTATCGAACGTTTAATGGATAATTGGCCGAAATAGTTTGCCAAGATTGTACTTGAAACTAATTAAAATAAATTGTATCATATTGATTATTTTCAAAAGCGATCCTATAATTTATTTTTGAATTAAATAGACATTTCTCTCGCAGAACCTGAAATTTGTATCGGTTTCCGTTAACATTTTATCTTACATTATTTGTTGTAACTGACTTTTTACAGTAATTGATATATTTTTAAACTATTATCAATTAACATTGACATCAGCTGGCTGACTTAGGCGATACATCGCAGAATATATTACAGTGCTGTAAGTTACCGCTGACATTAATATATCAGACTTTTTCACGCCATTCCGTAATCCACGGAACGCTTAGAAACGGAACGTTTATCCCAGAGGCTTGGAAACAAAGAGACAGTAACAAAATGATGGTATAAAGTCGGACGGGAACAGTCAAAGTTCATCTAGGTACCAAATGGTCACGAGCTTATATTCGAATCTTGCATACAACACTGAATAAAAAGAAATACACACCGTTTGAAGAACAATCGGTAACACATGAATAGGAACAATAGGAAACCGATACGTACAAATTTACATAACAGCCGTTCTTTGTAAGACTTTAATGAGACTGAACTTATTGCATTTCAATACTTGAGAAGCGTTAATTTAATAAACATAGCATTATGAAATTGGAGTCGTCAGTTCATGAATACTTATTTCTAACAATACTTCGGTAGCTTATGGGTTACAGCAAGGTTATTTTGTGATTTTACTACATTTAGATTCCTAGTATAATTTTATGTCTGTTTAAATAAATTTACATCATTATCTGATTTTGCATAGGAAGAACTACTGGAGAGTATAAAAACATATTAAAAGTAAGATATCAATAAGTTAAATCGACATATCTCTTTAGGTCTCATAGCAATAGAATTTCTAATACTGTAACATCATGAAATTATTTATATATCAATACCCTGTTATGATGCCACTTTACTTTTTTACCCCTGAACATTACCTTTCTAGTTAGAATGATTTTTCTTAATAAAACCGTTTTTTGGTTTAATCATTCAATTTATAATATAATATTACTTCATTGCATTATTTTAAAATTAAAAAAAAATTAAGAGGGTTTTGTTATATTTATGAGATTAGAATTTTTTTTTAAATGTAATAAGAAATTAAAACTTAATGTAACAACAAAATGACTTAAGCATGTTTTTTGATTTTATTTTTAAAGCAATATTTTGTAAAATAAACGATCATTCCCCAACCTACAGATAAGAGATAAATGTATAAAGAATAAATTGATTCTGATTATTTTGAAACGTTCATGAAGATAGGATATTCTATTACATTTTGCCAAAACAGTCAAGACTTTCCGGGTTTCAAAATAGAAAACTAAAAAATCATGTTTGATGTTATAATTCATGTTAAGATAATAATAAAATTTCACAATTACTACGAGTTACCTGTCATTCTCCTAGAGGTTACTTAAGATAAGAAAATTGTATAAACAATTTATATTTGAAATAAATTAAATAAACTCTCACGGCCGGATAACCAATAGAGCGATGGACAGAGGTTTACACATTTTGATTTTTATTTTATTTTTAGGGTGAGAGAATTTTAGTTCCACACATAACAACCCACGTTTCTCCAGAGCTTATTTCACTCAACGTGACTGGTGGTGAGTCTGTCGTCCACCGTCTTAGTATCCAACCCAACTATAGTAATTTATTTTATTTTATTTATACTTTATTGGTTACACTAAAAGGATTACAAAAGGCGGACTTAAAGCCTTTTGGCATTCTCTGACAGTCAACCCAGGGCGTGAAGAAATGTTGTGATACGTGCATCAAATTTAAAATGATATAAATACCAAAAAGACTAATAGAGAATTTATTATTAAAACACATTTAAATGTGTAAGTATACATATCTAAACAACACATACATATACAAATACATACATACATACTACAATATATACATATATACCTACACAGGTATATAAATACATACAAAAACATTAATTCAAACTTATATAATAAATAGCAAGCCGTAGAAGCCTAGTGGTCAGGGCGCTCACTTTAGTTTCATAGAGCGCGAGTGACCTGGGTTCGATTCCCGGTGCCGGAACCACTAAAATTGTTAATAGCAATTTTAAGTGCTGTATTTACCACGTGCTTAGCGGTGAAGGAAAACATCGTGAGGAAACCTGCATGTCTGAGAAATAATAAAAATATTATTTCGAGGATATGTGAAGCCCGCCAATCCGCACTGGAGCAGCGTGGCGGGCCCTTCCCGGCTCCTAAGCCCTCTCTGATACTCGTATTTGAGAAAGAGGCCTTTGCCCAGCTGTGGGCACTTACAGGCTGCTACTTTGACTTTTGATATATAATAAATCACAATAAATACCAACAAGTATCAAATGGTTTTAAAAAGTGTTCGCGTACAAATAGAACATAAGATTCGAAAAACTCATTGGTACGAGCCCTCCACATCGGGGATCGAACTCGAGTCTCCTGATTCAGAAGCAGATCCCCTAGCCACTCGGCTATCGTGACTAATTGTATTCCAAAACCAAAGTAATCATGTTTCAAAATCCTTTTTTTTTATATGAATACTAGAAATGTTATTTACTAATATTCTTATTAACCTTCCAACTAAGCATCACAACTTGTATCTGGAGTGATTCAGTAGTTCAGTAGTCGAACATCGGTTTCGAACATCCGACATCATGTTTCGTAGTCCGCACCTTTACCCATTAGGCTATTGGCGACTTTTGCACCACGACGCCTGATCGACGAGAGAGACTGATGCCTCACACGTATAAGGGTAGGCAGAGATTACGCTTTGACGCCAGTGCGGGTTGGCGGACCTCACATGTCCTCGAAACAATGCTTGCAAATTTGCGTCTTATCTGCATGGCCACAGAAAATTTAACAAAAATTTATTTTGTCTTCATTAACGCATAAAATTTAACCGTGTTATTTTATAATATAGTTGTGTTTATCTAAGTCATGGTAACCAATAAACGAAACCATGACTTGAATTTTAAAAATAACACATTATGACTTTATCCACCAATAACATCACACGGATTTTTTTTTATATATGATTGTGGTATATCGGATAAGGGCCCAGCTCACTCGTACGGTGAAATTAAAGCGAATGCCCTGACCACTAGGTCTACGATGGCTCCGCCACTAAAAAATCACATAATG
This sequence comes from Bhutanitis thaidina, assembly GCA_029286595.1. Classification (NCBI taxonomy): domain Eukaryota; kingdom Metazoa; phylum Arthropoda; class Insecta; order Lepidoptera; family Papilionidae; genus Bhutanitis; species Bhutanitis thaidina. Next base: position 5,444,166 of record JAGSMS010000012.1, on the reverse strand, counting down.
CCTCGCTTCTGTTACGTATATATATATGCTTAGCCTAATGGTTGACTGGGAGAGAATGCCTCTAGGCATTAAGTCCGCCATATGTACCAATTTGTGCATAAATATTAAATAAATAAATAAATAATGAAATAAAAACCCCCGTAAACAGTGACCATGGCATAAGAGCTCTTTTTCGTTTTTAAACTAATTATCCCTTAATGCAAATTCGGTAATATCAATTAACAAGTGAATTTAAACAATGTAGAGAAACAACGGACGTCGATCAATTTATGAAGTTAATAACCAAATTCGGTCTGCTAGGAGCTAACTGGAGTCCAATATGTAATTTCATCCCCTATTTTTCAATCCTTATAGGTAGAATGATACTGATTACTTTCTTAGACAATTATTTTAATAACTTTATGGACGTAAACAAACTGCTTAAGATGAATTTACCGGAAAAGCAACCTTTCCACACAAGCCGCAAACGAGATATGCTTTGTTTGTGGTGACGGTGCTAAAGTTGGAAATACTATGCGGATATGGTTTATTATGACTTTAAACTTAGAGACGCTAGTCAAGAATAACTTAATACAAGTGAATTTGCGTCACATACGTCCGGTTTCTCGAGCGCTAATCAATTCAAAAAATTACTATAATGATATCTATTCATCTGTCAAATCCTCGGTTAATTGGAAATCAGGTTTCTTGAACGTTGATTAAGATTAATTAAAATTGTTTTAATGTACGTTCAGTACAAACTTAACGTATATTGAAATGTTTAAAGTAAACAACTAATGTACTTTAAACGTGGCAGAGCCAAGCGGCGGCTTTACCTGCTGCTCGAATGGGTTGGCTCGACCGGGTTGGTACCACGGCCTCGCTGAATACCGGCGTAAAGTACAGGCATCTTGTGCCTCCTTGTTTCGTTCGGTGAGTGAGGTAACTGGGGGCCCACTCCCCCTCCGTATCCTCCCTTCCATCTCCGAAATACCCTTAAAGGCTGGGAACGCACCTGCAGCTACTCTGATGTTGCAGATGTAAGTGGGTGACAGTAATCACTTACCATCAGGTGAACCGCTTGCTCGTTTGCCACCTTTCCTAAAAAAAAAAAAGTTGATATATATAGTGATCAAATCGACGACTCTAAAAGGTCCATAAAGATGAATTTTCTGATCGGTGCCATATATGCGACCATGTGCTATTTTATTACTTACAATTTCAAATTTATATTAAATTTACCTAACTACTGCTATATCTATACTATATCTAAACGAACTTCTGAACGGATTGGTGATGCTTAATTATAAATTGATATAAAGTACAACTTCAATTATAATTAATTATTATTTTTGTTATAATCATGTCAATATTTTTTACATAGGCCATTGAAGATCATAGAGCTCTTTAGAGTATGAAGGATCTGTCGTAGCTTGATAAGATACAAAGTTTATGCATGTTTTAAAAACTGACGTATACGTAATGATTATTTCACCTAACTTCCAAGGAACGATCTCCCGAAACAAGAACAAATAAATAAAACGGGGTTTGGAATCTCTTACGACGTAGTGATCGGGAACTTGATTAGAAACCGTTGACGATAAGTGGTTACGGAAAATATTTACAAACACGTGTTTTCTACAAATCAAAAAATATATTCAAATCCTCTACAAATCCAGGCTGAAAGTTATTAAACTTTAAATTTCCACTATCTTTGTTTAACTTAACACTTAAATTTATTTTCAATTTTCTTTCACAAGCGGATAGAGTATTTAGGACGGTTTAGATGAATTTTAAACCTTTTTATTGCGTTCTAATCTTAGATTATTTATATCTGGACACATAATTATTCAAAGGTTCTAATTACCTCGAAAATGCGATAAAACCGCCTAATACTGATTTCAAAAAAAAAATGAAGCATAAATGAATCAACAATTTCTTCCTTTTGTAGTTTTCAAAAGTTGGATAATACATTAACATTCCCTATAATTTTATTGCTGTTTGTTGTTGTGTTTAAATTGTTTAACTTTATTTATAAAATTATATGAATTTAAATTATCTCAAGTATAATGCATTTGTTATGCGTATCGGGTTTAAGCATGCTTCGTATTCGTCGACTGTAATTATCGCAGTACATTGTTAAAATTTGTATCATTCCGTTTTGTATATTGTTTTAATGTTCATTATGTTGTCGATTCGATTGTAAAATCGTAAAGCCACTAACTGTGTGGCAGTCGATTAAAATCATCACTGCCTATCATTTCTGTTTCCTACAATTTTTTAACGTAGGCCACTTCCTTGAAGTGGAGAAAGAACAATAGCATTAGTTCCTGACCTCTCATAAAATTATGCATAAAAGCATATCAACTAAAGGCACCACAGCAATATAGCAAAAATCTCTGAATATGACCTACCTCCAAATAAAACTTCTTTTAGGATTTTGCTAAAAGACCCCTTGCTCATATTCTAAAGGTATTTCAATCCGTGTCAAACCATAATTTATATAAGGATCGGTTAATTCCCAACCATATTGCCATCGCTGAGCAAAATGTTTGTCATCCCACTTTATACTATTGTATAACTATTCATAAAGAGTGAATTGCAAAATTTTGTCAAATAAATGAGTACTGTATTCTCAAGTTTTGGACGTCCTCGCAATCTCCAGGTGAGGCTTTCGCTGCTGAAGATGGGTTGCCTATATCACCATCTCATCATTTAGTTTAAAAAAAGAAGAAGTGTTAAACGTAATAAACGAACACACAGGGCAGCCGCCTTTGCTGGGGCATAGACGGATTATGTTGGACTTGCAGCGACTAAAAACTGAATGATGTTCAGTAAGCGTCAGCCGCTCTCTTCGGAAAACAACTTTTTCTGTTTATCACCCAGCCGGCAAGATGAACAGGAAAAAGATGCGACTTTCTATACGACCTCCAATCACACGTCGGCAACGGTCCCCGTGTCCGCCTCGCACTCTGGGGTCTGCGCAAGATATGTACTAGTAACGAAAATTTAGGCGTAAACATTGATGCGCTCACCCGATATCCGGTGTAATGCTGAGCTAGGGTCTGATGCAGAGTCAAAGATATCAAAACGTAATACTACACAATTTGCCCCGAAAAGTAATATACATAATACTCTTTATATCACTGGCTGGCCCGACTGGCGGATAATCCATCCGACTACGCCGAACTCAAAATCCCACAGACTAGTAATTGTGAACTGTGTCTCTAGGGCGAGGGCGCCGGCACTGACCTCACCAACCCGCTTGCCTACCATAGAGTGTATCGGCAAATCGTCTATTCATGGTAAAGTTAAATGTATTTTTTTTTATGGTATACATAAAAAAATACATTTAATTAGTAAATAACCACAAATGCTTTAAGTATACATGTATGAGGCAGCTATGCATATAATTAGGTCAACCTTTCACTCAACTAGAGGACTGTTCCCCGTAGCTTACATTCAAAATCAGAGTCGAAAGCTACAAGGCCAAACCACAAAGTAGATAGGTCCATAAAATGTCCATACGGTACGAAATAATGTAATGTAAATTAACAGTACATTTTTTTATTACAAACCAGTGTGTATATTTCATTTTTATTGAATTCGCTTAAATATATCGATTTTATGAAAGTTATATACAAACGACGATGTCCTTGCCCGAAAAATAATCAAGTCCGCTGAATTTTCCAGAATTGTCTCGAAGTTTCGAGAATCGTTCTATAAGTAAGCGACGATATCTCGTAATCAAGGTTTCGGTTTATGTACTAAGTAATTTTAAACAAAGTATTCGGTACACACCGTATAACGAAATAAAAAGTTTCGAAAGTTTCACAAAAAGATTTCAGGAAGTAAATTATTGTCATCTACGAACAAATGAAAAAAAAGATAAAAGGATTATTTTTAAATATTTAAAACTAGCTTCCGCCTGCCACTTTGTTCGACGTTAATTTTTTTACTCCGGTCTTCCCGATATACAAACTACCATATGAATTTCCCTAGGATTAAATACTTAATTTCATCAAAATCAGTCTAGCAATGTATCCGTAAAAACGTGACAGACAGTCGGACAGAATTACTATCAAAGTCAAACCTTTTTTATTCAATTTAAGTTTGTTCAAAGCTTTTTAAGCTTCTCCCTACTCGCTCTAATTTCATTGGCCGCCCAGTAACGCATTTTAACTTCGAATGAATATTCAGAGTCAAAGTTAAAACTTTTGTATTCCATTTAAGCTTGTTTGAAGGTCAAGAAAAACAAGACCTCCTCAGAGAAGAACCGACAAAAAACTCTCTGGTATTTTAACGCCATGTTACATTTAGTGTTATTTACTATTTATAATAAGATCAATACAATGTCAAATGTATGCCAACATTTGTGAAATATACATTTAACTAGGGTTGAGTTTAAAAGTTATATCCAGACATCTCTATACTGGATATATTGATCTATTTTATAGTTAACTTTTTTTAATTAAGTATCTTTGACTGGTAGTATTGTGTCTGTCTGTTGCACTATATGGTGAAGAATTTTATTATAAAGTTTTAGGCATTTACACAAAAATTACTTTCTATATCTAGTCAATCTAAATTTAGATTCCTCTAGCGTACTGTCTCGACCAGAAGACAGTAACTTTTTGGTTAAATATATTAATTTTGTTCCTTACAATGTTTTCAAAAATAAACATCAACGAATTTGATTTCGATAAGTTATATAAATTGCCCGAATCCCTTGCCTTTGTAAAATGAATACTGTTTCCAATCCAGCTGCAGATCCCCACATTATCACACCATAGGACGTGATACTGTGCAAGTATGGTAGTAAGAATACAAAGGAAGAAAAGGTAAGCTGTCCATCTGTCTGCCGAAATGAATATCTCTATTCAAAATTATACATAAAAATTGTACTTCACTATTTTAGGTCTGATATAAAATTATGAGAGCTTAGATATTATGTACTCTTCACATAGCACGCCAATGGATAGTATTTACAAGGAATAGTAAACGCAATGCACTTTCTTCTATCGTTTTTTGATATCCTGAGATTCACAAAGCAAAAATTATTATAAATAGTTTATATCCAAAAATATCATATTTTGACTTTTAGGACAGAAGTCTCGAGACAAGAGTTGTTAGTAATAGTTCAATTTTGATAAGGTTTACAGATTTTGAACATATAAGTTAAATATTATATACACTGACTGTTTATGCGAATCTTCTGATTCTAACGACAGACATAGTAGTAGGTTACAGTAGTAAAAGAGATACGCTAAAATATTATATTTTTAAAATTCAATGTGGTCTAAAACTATTCATGTATACAATTCAAAATCACGTAGCGAAACATTATTTAGTAATAAAATAAAAACACCTGAAGTAGGTTGCTTCTCTGCTAAGGAGTCGCCGGGGTAAGTTTTTTTTTTATGGGAAATGGGGCAAACGAGAATGCGGCTTTAACATCTGTAAACCAAAAGAATGCCGACACTGCCGGCCTTAGTGTTGGGAGGAGAGGGTAGAGGGGGAGGGAAGTTGAGCTCCGGTTACCTCACTCACCGAACGAAATTCAGAAGCACAAGATGCCTCTACTATACCCTGGAATTCTGCGAGGCCGTGGTACTATCCCAATTCTGTCATGTACTAAATTCCACACTACTGAAGCTATTCAAGAACTGACCTAACAAAAGTTTTGTTCAATAATAAGAGTGTGTTAATATTTTTAAAATCTGTTCCGACTCTTAAAGATGTTTTATACTTCCAAGCATACGTTACACTTTTGCATTTATATAATTGAAATGAAAATTAAAGATTAATTTAGCATCCTTATATACGTATTTAACCTCTAATTCGCGGAGAAGATAAATATTTCACAAACAATAATCGAAATTAGGTTTAGTTTTACGAGTACATGTTATCACAATATAAATAAAAAAGTCAAAACCAGCCTTTAATTAATCACAATCAGAAGATAATGTGATAGTGAAATTTTATTATGTCACCTACATACAAAAGAGCATCTTTAAGCTTGAAAATTTCTAAATAATCATTAATAAACAGGATGTAAAGAAGAGGACCAAGGTGTGATCCCAGTGGCACTCTCAGGGTACAAAACCCTTCAATTAAAATCGTTTGGATGCTTTCACTTATTGTGCGAGATGTTAGGTACTGCGAATACTCCTTTTAGCAGTAGTCTATATCCAGAAGTAGACTTTTTAAAGATTGCTGAAGAAGATCTTCCAAACGATTCTAAATAGAAAAGGAATATATTTGACATACATAGTATGAGCTAAGGTCATTAATTTAAGCTATTATTACCTAATTAAATAAATGGCATGACTTCTAGGTAGTAGACTTCTTCTCCGTCATTGGATAGAGAGTAGGTACCATCATCTTTTCCATTTCTACTGCCAATTCAATCACTATTGTGTTCCGCTTTGATAGGTATAGAGATCCAATAATTACGGGCTTAGAGACATTACATCTAGTGACAACGCACCTGTAAATCCTTCGATTGAGGTTGTCTGCAGGTGTCTATGGGCTGCAATAACAACTTACCATCAGGTGGACTGATAGCTCGTTCATCCCATTCTAATAAAATAAAAATAAACAAATTGTAAACAAATTTACCGAAATACTCTTCGGTACGAGTGATTAAACCCATGAATCCTGATCCGGGTGCCCGTAGATTAACAAGCTATCAAATCATTTCATTTCGACTGATGTCGGAAATCTATAGAAATTATGTGCTGCGCTTAACACTTGCCCTAGCGTGATTACTCATAAAACACATTCTAGAAAGAATTCTTCAAGTTGTTAATGTGTGGACTTAATGAAGGTGAGGTTAATTAAGAAGAAAAAAGTAGTAAAGTAGCAGTCTGTAAATGACATACTGCTGGACATACGCCTCCTTCTCAAATATCTGAGAGCGTTTGGGATCCGCCACGTTGCTCCAGTGCGGCTTGGTGAACTTCACATGTCCTCGAAATAATATTTTTTATTATTTGAATTACAATTTTAATGGTGCCGGCGCCAGGTATCTAACCCAGGTCACTTGCGCTCTATGAAACTAATGCGAGCGCTCTGACCACTAAGCTACCACTTTCAATGAATAAATGAAGAAAATGAAATCGACACGTTTTCTTATATGTTATTTATGAATGATTTAATCTTTAATCTTTTTTTGTACTTAAAGAGCGAGGTACATGAGGTGTAAATGGAATTTATCAGGTGTTCCTTAAAATACCAACCGCATATGGTGCACTCTGCAAGCCTACACGTTTATCAACCTTCCCAAAAAATGTGGTTGTAGCACCTTGTAATTTAATAAAATTTCCGATTCTCATGTTTTCTTATTCATCTCGGTAATTTCATTACTTTTACTTATTAACGGGTGTGCACGCAAAATAAGCCAAGCTTGAAGATTATACATGGAAGGGTCACGTAATGCATTTTGTTATTGTCATGTAGGTCAAGTTTAAGGCTGTATTAACAAAAAACGAACGCAATTGTGCACTAGCAAATGATTCAGCTTTTTTTTTTGTTTCATTGGTTCAACGAACAGTGGACACAATCTACATTATAAATTATACAACAAATACACTATGTGCTTTCTAAAAAGAAAGTAGATAATTGTGTCATATGGTGTACAAAAGTTGTTTTTCCATAGTCGGTAAATATTTATTGGATTATGGTGACAAACGAGCTTCCTGATGGTAAGTGACTACTGCAGGCCATTGATACCAGCAAACAACGTCAATAGAAAAAGGTTACAGATGCGTTGACACCCCTGAGGACTGAGATGGAATATAATAGAATTTTATATCATGGCAAAGGTAACTTTTGTTTTTTATTAAATATTAGGTCACATATTAAACATTTAAATTTCACGCCCCGTTCTACTTCACCGTTTTTGTTTACATTTACAATTTGTTTATTTTTACTAAAAAGTGTTTATTTAATTTTATGCCAATACTTAAAAAAATGCCAAAACTTTAGTTACATACATGAATGTAGCTTGAAACATACATACATGCAATGGATTGCAATGAGAAGTATTTTTTTTTTAAGTTTTTAACAAAGACAGAAATATTTATTGGTGTTGACTTTATAATTAAAAAAAAATCGTCGAATGTTGAACATGATTTAAATAAAATAAACAGGTCTCTACTCGATGTTTTGAGAATTTTCGAGGTGGGTAGAGAATAAAGTCGCACCGACTTGTAAGACGAAACGAAACATTTTTTATTTTCCAGTCATCGTGGTTTTCTCACAATTTATCCTTCACGTCTAAAATTACTATTTAATATTACAATAAAATTCTATGGTGAATCGGAAATCTAACATTATTTGCTATGGCATAATTCAATTTAAAGGGATACTACTCCTGACTTACGACTCTTGAACAGGATTATGTTCTGACGCCATGAAACAATTAAAGTTCTATCGTTATGACACGAGAAGCGTTAATCGCTGCATAATAATTGTTCGCCGAAAAATACAAGCGTTTAAAAATAAAACACAAGCGCGCAGTCTATGTCGCGCTATATAAAATTGTTTCAATAGAAAGGGAGCAGGAGCGAGGGGGCGCGTTGAGCTCCATACAGCTTTTATATAAAAGAAGCGTGCCATTTCGCAATCATTCCAAGTTGGAATCTCGTACGGTCCTATCGGGGAGCACGCGAGAGCCGCATCCTATACGCGCGAAAAGTGACAGATCTTATAGAAAGCACAGTTTTATTTTTTTTTACAATAAATTAACGCTTTGTTTGTATAATAAAGACGGAGTTTATTTGTTTTACTTTTTTTTTAATAAATTTGCGCTTTCAATATGGCTGTTACAAGTGCACGAACCATTGTGAATATGAAGGAGAAGGGACACTTCGAGCATGACAATGGCAGGATTGACAAATATACGGTAAATATAATTATTTCAGACAATAAAATTAGATTTTTATATTTACAGCTCACGGATTTATTATTGACTTACATCTTGTTCGAAAAACTACCGATTTTCATTGTCTGATCTGCTGTACAAAGAACCCCCCAAGGGAATAAATCTCCATAAACTATTTTATAATTTGCCAGCTCGAAGAATAAGTGCTACGAATTGGATTAAACATACATTAAAATTTACAAATAATAATAAATAGGTCAATGACCATTTGCATCAGCTGTTTCGAGAAACACTATGAATGCGCTAAATATTACGTCGCCACAGATAAAATGTAATAAACACCAAACTTGAAATTAACTTTATTTTTATGTCAGATAAAGACAATGCCAATAAAATTTTATGAATAAGGCACATGTCACAAATGTCAATGCATTAATTACGCGAAGTAAAAGTTATTATTTAAAAAACAAAAGTAAATTTATGTTCTCTTAGAGTATTACAAGTAAATCCTTGAAGTAATTAATATTCACGTCTACCTACAAGATTTTATTATTTCCAGCAAAAACTATCAATATGTTTAATTATGTAGACGAAACATGGTAATTTGCAAATAATGAGTAAATTACCATGTTATTCGCTGGTTAGACGTTATTTTTTATGCCCTAAAACACACTGCTATACAATGAAAAATTTCCTTCTGGTGGATGGTAAAGAAAATATCGTGAAGAAACCTGCATGTCTGCATGTAAAAATATTTCAAGGACATGTGAAGTCCGAAGTAGTGGGAACTTCTCCTTAACTATTATGGACATATTTCATTATCGTTTCACTTTCACTACGTAATAAGTTCTGTCACTATATACATGAATATGGTATATGTTATAAAATATTTAAAACACTATATAAATTAGTGTCCTGATAGGAGTTTATGGCCGCGACCCCGTGAAATTAAAAATTAAAAAAATCAAAATTAAAAATTAAATAAAATTACCGTAAAAACCAAGTAGTAGCAGTCTTTTATTGCTCACAGTTTTTAATACCGTGATAATTTAGATTCTGTATGAAGAATACTAGATATAATGTAGATAAAGTATATACAATTACCCCATTAGTTCTTCCTAATAGTATTATAACTATGAAAGATCGTATGTCTTGGATGGTTCTCGCAATCAGGGATAAAATTGAAATTTGACAGAGAGGTCATGGAATAAGACGAAAGGAAATTTTTGTCTCAATTACAGGTCTCTTTATATACAAAGCCCCGCAGGTAGTAAAGAGATCATTGTATAAAGATCCTTTATTGTCCTTATAGCTGTGGGTGACGCGTAAATGAATGTGGAAAAGAGTTATAGGATCACTCGAGATAAAATTTGCAGGCTAGGCGAAGGCGTAGTTAGTTGCTAATATGTTAGATGAAACAAAAATGTCGTCATAGCCCTTTCTTTATTTTATAAATAACTGTGCGTTTCCCGTACTGCAACAATGTTCAGTCTATATTTGTTAAATGTTTATATTTGTATCTCGCTTGATATTTTTAAGTGTCATTTATTTATAGTAACACTGCGAACGCGTTTAATCTGTGTTTTTGTTTTTAATTTAATTACTTAAAAATTTTAAACCGAACTGCCTGTCCTTTTCTTATCGTAAATTGAGACTAAACGGCTTTTGTTAGATAAGTTACTTCACGGTACATAATTCCTTATCAATTCGTAACTGGTACAATTATCTTTAATAAATTTCTTAATCTGGATTTGATCTTAAAATCGGAATTTTTTGATACTTGCCTAGTCTGGTCTGATGTTATTGCCGATTACCTTCGTGGATATGTAATCATTGGAAGAAATGTCCAAGACCCGGTGTCGGTCTCTATACGTGTACGATAATGAACAAATACTGGTTTCATTTAAAATTCTTCAAATCCGGGACCTGTGGCATAAGATGTCTATTGTATGGCGTATACTTAGACTAGAAAAATTAAAATATGGGTTTTTTCCTATTTACTATAAGAACATATATGACAACAAATTAAGATTTTAGGTAAACGGAAACGACCCTATAGGGTTTTATTCGTGACTCAGTCAATATAAAGGGGACAAACTTATAATATAGGAGGATATATATAGATCTCTAGTTTGTACATAATTAATGCAAGGTATATTGGTGCTGTGCAAGGGGAAACACCATATTTTTCTCCAAATGCCAACGTTACCTGTACGTGATGTATCCTGCTAGATATAATATATAATGAGACTCTGACAACCGGCAAATGTGGCGGACCATCCATCCAAATATGCCGATAAGATAACCCACAAAACAGTGAGAGGGTAGCATCACTAGTACAAGGGTACCGACACTGTGCTCACCTACCCGCTTGGCCACCGTGGTGAGCATGGACAAACCTTTCAAGAAATCATTTGCTGGCGCTATCATGAAAAGGTCTATGTCCAGCTGTGGACTAATACCCTTTAGATTTCTATGAATATTCAGTGAGTATAAATATTTCTTGACGTGTTGCATAATAGAAATTGTAAAAACTTCCGAAGCCAATGAGATAACATGGCTTCTTCTTTTTCTTTAACGGTCTGTAAACTTTTGACTAAGGCTCTCCTATAAGGATTTACCATAATCGCCGTAGATGGAGACCTTGCACGGAAAGCGTATAGGTGATCGCAGTACTATTGTTGTACTTAACTACGTACATGTTTACATTTATCAATATTATATAGACTACTTGACATATCATAAAAATCGTAATTCTCAATTAAATTAATTAAGAACATGTAATTACTTATTCACAGCAATTTTTTTTAACAATAATAGCTTTTAATGAGGCAACCTTTCTGTGAAGCAAGGGTTTCATAAAAGTGTGGAGTTTAACTACGTTGATGACTTTATGCAATACGCATTATTTTTTAGCATTCATTTAAATATAATTCTAGCCGCAGTGCAGTACCTTAGTGGCCAGGGCGCATGGTATAATAATTGTGTTAGGACAAAATAAATTTATTTTGTATTCGTTATTATTACTCATGGTTATTTTACAAAATATCTGTTAAACGTACACGTTAATAACGAAATTTCAGTAGGAAATGTATAGTGGCTTTATTTTTTTTTTAAATTCGTTTGTCCTTCGTGTCTCTGGCACTGTGTCTGTGGCACGGCTTTCCAAACATTAACACGAAGCACACATGCACGCTTGCACTTCTCACGTGCAACATTCCTACAAAGCGACCTAGTCATCTGTAACTAATGAACTGATGTATATTTCGATATTCAAACCATTTTCAACTTTCCTTTACGGTCTTTAGTCATGAATTTTTGGTACCTACGCAGTTACATTTTATTTAGCGATTTGTGATTGTGACTTAATGCCCACAGCTGGGTAAAGGCCTCCTCTATAATATTTTTGAGAGAGATTGGAACCGGGAACCGTCCATCATGTTACTCCCTTGATGCTTGGCGGACTCGAAATATATTTTTATTATTTCTGAAACATCCAGCTTTCTTCATGAACTAGTGATCAGCGTCCTCGCTTTAGTTTCATAGAGTGGGAGTGACCTGGGTTCGACAGCAGAGGGCACATACAGGCTGCTACTTTACTTTTTCTTCTGGTTCTTACGCCAAAGGCATACGGCTAATCCTTTTGTTTCGTCATCATCTGCGTATGTTCATTCCTATAGTCCTCCTCCTACTGAATATAGACCTCTGTTAGGAAACGCCAGCACAACCCAGCAGGATGCCTTTCTTGGATTTTCTGCAATCATTCGGTCGCCAGAGACTTGTTTTTTGCACCAATGTTAAATTATTGAAATTTAATTAGATTACTGAGCGCGTGTCAAATCCGTGCTATGTGTAGATGGAATGCGGAACATACCGGTAGTTGACTTTGTGTGCTAAAAAAACTACCACGTACTAGAAAGGATGCTACTGGGATACCATCGTTGTAAGGAGTTTAAATATCCAATAAGTTAAATTGAAAAAAAATATGTTGTACATACTGGCTCAGAAACCAACATTGTATGAACATTAGATGGCCACTTGGGAATTAAATAATTTTATTATTTTAATACCATTCATATCAAATAGGTATTCATCTTTGCCTCGGACATTGCATAAAAGAAATTTACGCTTCACTACTGTTACTGTTAACTTCCGTCTCAACTCATTGTATTCTTGCCTTTACATTAACAAGAAACAACTAGCAATAAATAACAATTTACTTTAATATCAATGAAATATCGATAGACCTAATCGATAAGCGATTGCCTCAATAATGTGTACTTTGCAGTACAAAATGACCTCGGTATTGCCTATACCGTGTATATCGTGTTCGTGACTATACACAGACAGATCCACATTATCTAAGTAAACAATCAGTCTACAGATATGTCTGGAATACGTCTATAGATCTCATAGCCATATCCGGTATTTAGATTCATAAATTCAATATGTATCTCTAACACTGCGTCTGATCCTTCCATTGATCATATCGCATTAGAATTCTATCGGATACGGGAAAGTAAAGACGAGTGAGTGTCTCTGTGGGTTGAGTTACACTTGCAGCAAAAACCCTGCAGAATTTACCTCAAGCTGGGAAAACTTCGCATAGATCTACGAAATATATAATAAAAAAAACATTTCGAGGACTAGTGAAGTCAGCCGGGGGAGAGTAGCCCAGAAGGAAATTTACAAGCTGATATATTTAACAAAAACTGTGTTAGTTGTTGGCATATTTAATAGGGAATTTACCATGTCATCCAAATGTCAACCTAATAAACTTCCAAAAAATGCACGAGCTTTCATTTAGGCTCTTCTGGGAAGGCCTATTTATTTAACGGACTGACGTCGTAATTGATACAAAAACACTCTTTGAGAAAATTAAAGCCCATTACGTTCGTGTCAAGACAAGTAATTATATGGACTAAGTACAGTAATATCACTTTGAACGTTTTAATTTTACGATATTTTATTATTTTAATTGAATTTATAATATACCTACTATGTTATTATAAATATGTACATACATTTATTGTGCATAGCTAAAAATGATTATTATGCAAATATTGTTAAGGTAATATAACAACAACATGAATGACAATAGCAAAATTTTAAATACCTATTACCTACCCACGTAACGGAACAACAGATATTACCGACTGCTATAAGCTTTTATTTAACCAGTCACGGCCGACCGACGTCTTTAGCGCAATCATTCAACTATGAAATTATAATGAAGTAGCGCAAGCGCTAATCTGTTTAGTGTGCGCATCTGTGTGTGTGTGCGGGTTAGATATTTGCATCTCCTCGCGAAATCGATGCAACCGGGTCAATGTAACGACAGGTCCGTTCAGTTCCCGGGTCGACTATAATATGATATCGTAGACAAAACAAACTGAATGTAACATTATTTTTCTTGTAATTTAATCTTGGTAGTCATACTGGCCACTTTACCTTTATTTCTATATAGTTGTGAAATAGATAAAACATAATTTTATTTTCTCTGTTAGAGTACCTACATTATGATTAAACAAGTATAATGCAGGTACGCAATTTTAATTTTATTCTACCAAAAAGAAAACGTGTACGAGTGACGACGAATTAACAATCTCGAAAAATACCGGACCCGAATGCACACAGTCCGATGACGGGTAGCAGCGTTTAAAGTGCGAGAAGAACGGTATACCATCATAAAGGTTGCAAACCCCTGCCATGCCTGATAATTATGGCAAAACCTCTTATTGGGAAATGCCTATGATCAGCAGTAAACTAATTAACGCCAGAGATATAATTCCTAATATGATTTAACAATCGATTTAAAGTAATCATATCAAATTACACATGAATAGTTAAAAGGTTGATGAAAAACTAGATTCACTTAATGATTTCTTGTATTTACGAGAACACTTTGTTTTTGCCGACGTTGCGAGAGCTTTACCGTCATCTTTTAATTATTAAATTTTGGTCCGATCTACGTGCCTTGTGTATCTTGAGGTCGAGCTTGGGTATGCTTGGTTTTTTTAATTGTATTTCTTACTGGATCCCAAGCCGGTGGTAGAACCCAGTCATCTTCTCTATTGAAATTAGAATGTTTTTAGATTAAGCAATAGCAATAGCCTTCATCGTTGGCAGGAATCGGTGTTCTTTCTCGAGTATTTATGATCTATCAAATCTGATTTAATGTAGGGTCGATCTAGAATATGATCACAGACTGCAGTACTCCTAGAGCGTCGATGTTCATTCACTGGTTATATATTGTCGTGTACCACTCCAGATACAAGCAGTTGGAAGTGGTTACAAGGTATATGTTACTCGCGACTTCGTATACGCGGAGTTCGTAATTTCATATAATTTATAATTGTATTCTAAAATGGATTTACATATATTTTGAGGAGTATTTTTATTAAGATTCAAGTTAACAACAGTAACTAAAATTTTCATCATAAAGTGATTTTACAAAAAGCGCTTACGCAGTTTCGATTATGTGAGAGGTTATTCGTAAAATTCTTTCACACTGTCAGGAATATACATGCCAAATTTCAAGTTTATTAGTTTATTGATGAAAATTGAGTGATTAGTCAGTGGTATAGGCTTTTGTATAGATAATAAAGATTTAACATTTTGCCACTACGTCGTGAGATTTACAGCTACCGGAAACAGTGATGTAGACTAAGATAAGCGCGGGAGTTTCCGCATATTTTATACGCGGACACTGTCACTCTCATTCTTACTCATACAATTGATATGGATATTTATAGATCAACCATAACTTACTGCTGCCTGCATAATTGCTTAATCTATTGGAAGCCATACGACATGATTTTGCCGGCATTTCTCTTAGTCGACTTTTACAATATATGAGTCATAGATTATTTAATACTTACTCCGTGACCCGTGATATAAGTTGGGAGGTAGATGGCTCGCGACGTCACCACTGATGGATTTTATAATTCGAGACCCTCCCTCACACACAATTCGTATTTTACGGCACTTCGGGGATAAAATGTAAAATTTATATGATGCTTATAACCAACCTAGAACATTTTTGACCATGATAATCGAATTTTCAAGGTTACACGATTAACCACCCTCAAATTTTATAATTAAAAATAAAAGTTTTGTTACAAGACGTTGACTCTATTCTAACCACGAGATGGCAATATTTGATATAAACATAGTTTACCTCAAGTAGTTACTATTATTTATTCGTGCGACATTTATTGTTTGTCCCGAAGTCAAACAATGCTCAATTAAGCCCCTTCTCGGTAAAATATAACCAGAAATGTTTGACATCTGTGCTTCCTAATTAATGAACAAAGGCAACTAAAACAATCATAGTGTCAAGCTACAACCTAACGCTTCCGCAGTTAAAAAAAAAACCACAATCGGTCAAGTCATATCCGCGCCTTTTGTACTCTGATTAAATCGCCGATGACGCGGTGAGCGGGCCTTGCCTGCGTTCAATACCAAGGTCTAGAGTTCGATGATCGCCTTTCGCTACAAGTAATTCAAAACTATGAAATGTCGGGCAGCTATACGCTACGCTAAACTATTACGAGTGATTATTTTATACAACGGCGACACAGACGGATGGTAAAAGGTCTTCTTTTTCGTTTTCAGCGCATTACGTAAACATTGCGTATTTTGTGTGCTGTCGGACACAAAATACCCGTTTATCTTATTTTTTAAGACTCATCATATAAGCGCTCGAGCCCGTCGCCCATTAGGTAGGCAGCGAATTTGGGTCTCCTTTTGGACACACCGGGGTTGGATTAGCTCCTAAAGATTGCTATGAGATTTTTATCCCTTTCCCTTCATATCTTTCCTTTTAACACCCTTGGTTTTTTTACACTTGGGAGAACATTTGGGGGTTAAGAAGATATTATTACTAATTACTAAACCAAATTTTCAGGCCAAATTCCTAAGTTACTGAGAAAATGCGCGGTGCCGAACGGATAAGGCGCGAATGATCTTTTGTTTCGTTTTTATTAGGAGGTTTGAAATCTGCAATTACTAGATTAAGAACATATTAAAAGTAAAACATAGAAATATACTCTCACGACCGTATACCCAATACGGGGGTGGTCAGAAGTCGAGACATATTAATCCTTTCAATCCACTTTTCACCAGAGCTTATTTGGTGCAACTTGATGGGTAGTGAGTAACTTGGTGTCTTAGAGTGAATGCCATCGATACAAATCGTACATAAGTTTCGAAAAACTTATTGTTGCCAGCAATCTACATATCTAAATCCGGTTTTCTGATTCAGAGGCTGGTCGCCTAACCCTTTATGGCTTCGTGGCTTAACTATAAAACATTAATACGAAATTGCAAATGCGACGTGAACTATATAAAAAAGCGGCAATATCAAAATTAAATAAGGTAGCATTGGCCATCGCATATAGTGCAGTTAAAAACTTGTTGATATTTATAGAAATAAAAACAACAGTTACTAAAACTGAACCGGCTTATAGTAAAAATACTTGGCCGGCCCTTGACAATCTTAAATTATCAAATATTACAGTGAATTCGTACTGTATATTTAACAGAGACCAGGTGTGTTTGCAGCAGATCGATGCTTTTGTTTCCGAGGTAAGGAAATTATATAATATTCTTATAGTCTCGAAGAACTGATACAATGATCACAATTGAATATAAAATGATGATGAACCTCATGATGGCCTCCAGACAGATTTCGACCACAGCTATACACATATATCAGCATCCATATATAATACCATCAGCAGTTGACAACCAGCAAGAGACATTATAGTGCTGTCAGAGTACGCGCAAACACAGAGGAAGGGTCTGATGCAGTCTCAGAGACATGGGATGCTACATAGCACAACCAGATTCTAACGCCAATAATGTATGTTTTGCTGCGATTATAACACGGGGCCTATGGCTCATCTACGCTATGGTACGCTAATCTCTAAAGTCAATCAGTCAGTCAGTCATCAAAATATAAAAGGATCAGAAACCATACCATCAAATATATACATTTTATTATTATTATTTTGATTTAACCCTTAAGTTACACGTAATTGTCTAGGTACCCGTATATAGCTCATGGTTCAACAGCTACTGTAGCCGTTCCAATAGTGTATACAAAATAATATAAAATAAAACTGATCCCCAGGGTAATATTAATAATTAAAAATCACATGGTAACCTCCCTCGAAAATCCAGAGACGAGGCTCGCCATGCAACACGTTCTATGTCCTAAAACCCATATGAATATGGGTAACATACGTAATAAGTGTTACAACAATTTATAATAGTTAATGTTAGTGCTAATTGTCAACAATAAAATTGCATTAATTTGTAAGATCCTCTCTCCAGAGAAAAATACAAAGTAAATAAATAAGTGTATGTGTACAACGAAAAATAAAATTTCAATCCCTGACAATTTCCTGAGATTTTTTTTAGATAGCAACACGATCATAGATCCATAATCAAAAGCAAAAGTCGCCGTTGTATCAATTTGGCACAGATGGATACTACCTACGACACTGTGGTACAATTTAATGAACAAACGCCGCTTCGATGAGATATTTGATTGTAACCCGTTTTGACTTCCTGGACCCCGAACGATACTCGTGCGAATTAATATGCTATCCAACCGTACGCCAGTTACGTGTAGGACCATAAACAAATACTTTATATGTTAGTATTTCGGAGTGGTAAGGGACGCCTCTCTCAAAGCGTCTGTACACGCCCAAACTTAAAATCCGGCCACTAATATCAGCCAAAATTTCATTACCTAAAATTTTATGAAAAATTACGGCATGATTGAAACAACATTGTTGACAAGATTTTAATTTTTTCCGTCGTTAATTTTTTTAATTAAGAATCAGGCATACACATTTGAAACTTATAATTAAAGTCTCCCAATTTTTTTTCCAATGGCTGTGGATTTCAGATGTCCTCGAAACATTTCTTTTTTTTTTAATTAATCATTCAGGTCCCCACGATGTCGTCCCTCATCAAGCACGAGGCACAGCTTTAAAATGATATTGCTAAATACTTCATGTTAGTGATACCGGCACCTGGGTCACAAACAATAAAACAATATAATAAAATTTTAAAGCGTGCACCCGTCCCCTGTGCTACTACGGATTAATTGGACTGATTCCTGTCAAGTGACATGATGACTACAAATTATATTATTATTACTATCCGCTTCCCTCTATTATATACTAGCACGTACTTTTATAGTTCTTTGTGATATATTATGACCTATTACCCTCTAACACTCACTCGTAAAAGAAGGTCTTCACATTTCAATGGAAAGTGTATCGGGTGACATAATTAAGTTATCTCGAGCACATGCGGCATCATGGCCTCATTGCACAATTCACAACAAGTTATACAAATACATATAAAACGCGGCCCGTCTCGCTGTCTCAGAGTTTAAATTTTAATTCATTAATTAAATTAAATATAATTTCATTGTACAATTTAAAAAACAAATACGAAAAGGAAATTAAAAGAATACTTATACGTCAAAATAGATCAAAGAAATAGAATATAGTATTTTTATAGTATATTATCATAATTAATAATTAAGCAGATAGTGTTCAGTGACCAGGGTTTTAATATTATAAGCACTCACGCCTGTTCACATTTGGGTGAGGTAGAGATCACTGCGAGTCTTGCGTTCGAAACCCAACCAGAATACGTCATTTGAAATGTAGCATCGATACTTCTGTCAATACTATATTGTTCAATTATCAAGAAAATTAACTAATTTTAACACAACCCTTAATCAATCGATTAATTCAACCCTATTTGATATACAAAAAAGCATACAAGCCTGTCACACAAAGGGGTCGACAGAGAAGTTAAGGATTTTCATGTAGCACAACTCAGTGTAGCAAAACGTTTTTGCGTTACTCACTTTTCGCTTCGTTCGTAGAAAGAATGAATGGGAGGGATACTAACACGGCAACAGACTCAGCACCTATCACTTTATCCCAAATCTATCTTGGGAAAAGAGGACTAAAAAGGTCGCCTCCCGCGGAAGAATTGGGGTCGTAGATATTACAACGCTGCTGTCACATGATACGCTGCCATCGTTTTGGACTAATTTAGTCTTATGGATGTTGATCTCAGTACCAGATAATTTAAAGTAAGTTGTGCTTTTTTGCTTACTACAGCGTGAATGAATTTGTAACTCGGATTTTTAAATGCTGACTAATTGCGTAAAAAATGACATGTAAAATACATTGCACTAATTCAAGTTTCGATAAAAATAACATGTTAACTAATTGACAGAGCATAATTAATGGCAATGAATGAAGATTTGCATATTTTACAATAACTGTAAGAGATATATTTGTAATCCTAGTCGAATTAGATTACGAATACCAAATACATAAAAGTTTCAGCACTAACAGTGCCCACGGCTGGGCAAAGGCGTCCTTTTCAAGTATCTCAGAGGGTTATGGAGCCGGGTAGGACCAGTCACGCTGCTCCAGTGCGAGTTGGCGGGCTTCACATGTTCTCGAAATAATATTTTTATTATTTCTCAGACATGCAGGTTTTCTCTCCGATGTTTTCCTTCATTCTATGAAACTAAACCGAGCGCCCTGACCACTATGCTACTACGGCTCTATGCCTATTGTTTATATAGCCGACTACTTAAGGGATCTTTTGTAAGATTGTAGTTGAGTGTATCATTGGCCTGGACACTAAGACGGCGATAGGCTCTACACCTGTCACGTTGTCCCAAATAAGCTCTGGGAAAAAGACTAAACTAGATTTCTAAACACCCTAATTTTGGGTATATCGTGAAAGAATATTTTTTTTTAATTGCTTATTCATATTTTTAGCACAAATAGTCATCGTTGCTCATTTGTCATCATACCCATAATATTTGTCATACAAATTGAAACTGATTTCTTTAATGTGTATGTTCAATTAGTATGACAAATTCACTGTAAAGTCGTTTTTTTCTGTCTCTCCATTTCAATGTAAACCTTGGGGTTCTGATTTAAAAAATAATTTACCGCCGAATACGTGGTAAATTTAGTACTCAAAATTGCAATTAGTAGTTTTAGCGGTGCCGGGTGTGGTATCAAAGGATAAGAGTATAATAACAATTAATAATAATTTTAAAGTTATACATATTCTTCATTGTTTAATATCCTGTATAAAAATTAAAGTATGCAGAATTGTTTATTTCTTTGCCTGAAATAATCTAGCTCTTGTAAGACCTTAAACGCAAGGATTTACTCAAGAAGAAGGTCATAAACATCGCTTAGTTTTTTTTGAATTTTGGATAATTTATTTACATGTCACTTGACATTTTACGTTTATAAATTGTATATTGCGTTTTTCAATAAATCCCTCTTAAAAATAATAGCTAACCGCTCCGGCTTCGCACGTATAGATTTATTACTAAATATATATATATATTATAAAACCGTATTAAACGATTTTTTTTCAATTAATAGTTTGACTAATAAAATATAAATATCCGTAATAAAATACAAGAAACCGTAGCATAAATTATTGTAATAGTTACTACGTAAACTGCGTTTTTCTTTTAAGAAAGTAGCGAAGAACAAATAAGAAATTTTCTTATGAATCCTTTTATTTTGTAAGTAACCTATGACCACCTGAAGTAATGCAGCTTGTAAACAGTGAAAGATTTTTGAAAATCGATCGATAAATTCTGGAGCTTTTCACTGTAGCTTATTTGGTAAAACGTGGCTGGCGGTGAGCCTGTCGCATTCTTAGTATTCAAGCCAACGTTACAAATCGAACATTAGTTTCGAATAAGTTTTTGGTACTAGCGGTTCTCCTGTTTCAGAGGCAGATAACCACGTAATTTCATATTTCCGAAGATTATTACACATAAAAACTCTCATTCTCTCTTTACAATATTAGTAAAGACAACAGCACAATCAAATCAATGCTTTATGTATATAAAATCTTTACAACCAAATAACAAAACCGGTCGTATTAAATAAGCAGTGCTCCTTTATTCCTGTTCTTCTAACTAGTTTTATGCAATCGCAAGTTCAACAATACTGTGGGCCGATGCTCTGTGCGTTGGTCGACAAAATATAGGTCACTAAACCGTTCGTGACTGGAGTCGGTATAAGTGATCGTTCCCATTTCAAACATTCACAAGGCGTGGCTTAAAACAAAAATTTACAACTTAATTTTCACCTAATTGACCAACTATATCCATTAATGTTTTCATTGTAAGTGTTAACTCCCTTGTCGTACTTTAAAATCAAAAAGTTCCCATACCTTATGGAAAAAAGCAATGAAATATCTTGCCCTATCATATAATGTGTACGAGTATTTTTCGAATGTCAAATGCACAAAGTAGTAGCATCATGATTCACTGTTACTAACAACGGTAACGATGTGATTTTCATAAATAAAATCGTAGACATACTGTACAAAAATAATATAATAAACATTAATTCATTAAGCAATATTTTGTTAACCAAGCGAACATAAGCTTACGAAGTAAACCTTGTATATTATAGATTGCTTTAACATAAATATATATAATGTCTATTAATTAATCTTCTGTGGATACGAATCCGAACACATTTATTATTTTGTTATATTTACACATGACAGGTATATAACTTATACTCTACGTTTTGTATCTAATAGATTCGTAGGTGAAAATGCTATCCTTTTATACGCTTTTTATTACCTTGACCTGTAAGTATGTACGTATAAATATAATGTAATCTCTCAATTAAATTTTCACCTACTTTAAGCAGTCTCAATAATTTTCAATTTTGTACACGTATTAAGAACCGATAAGAATACAATAATATAATAACATCGAGGTGGTTTGATGACGGAGCTGGAAATTGGGTGACGGAATCCATGAATGGTTAACCCCTAGTTAACCCGTCGAGTTTGGGCTTGTTCCTATTCAGTTAATTTGATGACGAGCACCTGATGAAAGGGAAAAGGGAAAAACGTGCATATGTTTAAATTAGGCAATTTTTTTTCCATTATTCCATCTCTACTATACTGTTGCGACATGGTGATGGAGCTGACCTGAAGACCTCTAGTCCTGCTATTTTTTTTATTTGGGAAAGAGAGCAAACAAGCAAGTGGCTCATCTGATGCCTGATGTAAGTGATTACCGTCGCCCACGTACATCCTGCAACACCAGATGCGTTGCAGGTGCGATAGGAGGGAGGATGAGAAGGAGGAGAGGAGAGGGGGCTTAACGAAGGGACAATTTTTCTTTAATTGATTCTGCTGCACGAAAGAGGATTTGGCAATCGAATTATGACCGAAAATTCCATCGAGTTCCTAAAGATCTGCTTGCCCATAAAAGTATATATCGGCAAATCTTCCATTCTTGACTAGTTAGCTTTTATTGGTGCTTTTACGGAAATGTCTACATATGTTCATGAATGGACAGAATAACAAAAAGGAAGAAGATTAGTAATATATGTCAAAGATATGTTATCATGTTTTTCTTTTTATAAAGTACCGGCTGCCATCGCCTTCTTTAATCATAAATTATACTAATCAACTACAGGTTTTTTGTTCGTATATAACAGATCAATTATACATAGTTTTGAAATGTTAATACTGTAAGGTTCAGAGGAAGTAAGATTGGACGATGCTGGACATAGGCCTTTTCTGGAAAGCGCAAGGAAAAACCAGCAAGCATTCCTAGCAAAGTATGAATATGCTCACCACGCGGGGCAGGCAGATAAATGAGGATGAGGCCTTTGAGATTTTAGTTCGACATTTCCAGATGCATTTCCCCCCAACAGACAGTCACCAGAGAATCGATCGCCAGCAGAGTGCACCACATATAGGTGAAGTTGATATTAGAATAAATTGCTTGTACATCGATCTTATGTTAACATGCAATAATCAGTTATATGAAAATTTTAAATGATTGATAATAACATATGCATGTTTAGTAAAAAGGATATTACGGGACAAGTAGTGTATCCGACTCTTAACACAGCTGCATAGGATATACAAGTATTTTATTCAAGGCAACAAAACCGGATATGAATGCAAATGGAACTAAGAATAAGGCCTACGAACTAGAATAGCCCGAGGCTGTTAATCGCAATCTGTAACTATTGTTATTTTATAGTCACTCGATCATGAAGGATCACAAGAAGCATGAAATCCGTTAAAATATTTCCTAACAATATATTTTCTTTTTAATTGGAAAGGCCGCAAACGAGCAAGCGGCTCACCTGGTGGTACGTGACGCCAACGTACATCTGCAAATCCAGAGACGCTGTAGGTGCGTTTAAGCATATTTGGGAGATGAGAGGGAGGATGAGGAAGGAGAGTGGGCCTCCGGTTACTTCACTCACCGAATGAAACGCAGAAGCACAAGATGCTTCTGCTTCAGACAAGTATTCTGCGAGGCCTTGGTACCAATCCGGTCGTGCCGGCCCATTCGAGCAGCAGCAAAAGCCACTGCATGCCTCTACCACGTTCAAGATATTTTTAATAACAACAAATATTTTTATATATATATGTATATATAATGGATTAATTTTAGTGGGCAATAATGTTGAAAAACCTAATTGGCCCACACGAAAGACAGGACAAGATGAAGATTAACCATAAAGAATCCATTAAGCAAACACAAAAGTTTAAAAAAAAGAAATGAGTCCCAAAGTGCCGAATGGAAATGTTAACAGCGGAGCGACGAAATAAATCGTAAAAAACAAATGATGTTAAAATGTATTTATACTTGGTTGGCAAATGTTTGAAATCTGCATTACTTGGGTAAAAAAAATTAAAAAACCGAATGATTTTAATATATACACATTTTATAAAATGTTCAACAGGTTGAAATTTAACTAAACATCACTATAGATTAGACTATAAGTAATACGGCGACCACTTGCGCCTTGAATAAAGTAAAAGTACTTCTAAATAAATATAAAAAAAAACGACAACTACAATTTAAACGTAGAAGACTAATTTAAAACTCCAACAGTCATCATTTAACACTTCAAGATAAAACATATTGCGGAAGCATTTTTGTCTTCAAAGTCACATGATTATACCGATTTTGAGCAATTTATTCCTATGAGTTATTATAATTTACACGCGCTCCATTATTCATAGATAATTACTCAAAGGTTTAGACTATCCGCAGGCGTTCATTTACTTTCGTCAAAATCGTAAAAACAAAAAAGTTGCGACATTTTTTGAAGTCAAGAAAAATTTTTCTTAAAAGCGTTCCCCACTCTGCCGTTGAATTAATATTTTTATCTCAAATATCCTAGTTTCCTCACGACAATCCCTGTCACCGCTAACTGAATGATATACCGTCACTTATATTAAAATTGTAATCGAACTATTGCCTCTGCTCCTTAATTAACTTGTAAACATAAAAATCCTCCATCAATAAGGGATAATTGACACATTTAACATACTTGGCGGGATCAAAACAAAACTTACGACGATGTAGTTCGTCGAGGTTCTGTGTATTTTAGCTCTGGGGAATTCGAGACAATTATTCCGAAATGTGTTGGAGGTCCTGTAATATTTCTGGGGCTTCCTTTAGTTGATTCCTACGATACCATAGGGACAAGATCATGTTGTATATATTCATAAGTCACCGTAAGGCGTCACAAACACAGTGTTTGCGAAGGTGCTTCCAACATTCTGTTGTATTTGTACTTCTGTATATCACTGTAGCCGTTTTTGAGATTTAGGCAGATGAAAAGTGTTTACAAAATATGAATTCTTTTGACACTTAAAAAAACGAATATCGGACAGAGTTTCCTTATAGCATTCACAGGCCTTTAGGGGTTATGCAACCATTTATATAGTTGTAAAACCACTTGTTCGTTAGCACTCTCTTCTACAAAATAATAAACATAACACACTGTACAATTCTACGAATGAAAATATACGAGAAATAAAAATACGCTGTTATAACATATTCTGCGCAGATAGCCAACTCACCCAAATTAGACAAAAATAAATCCTTCACACAACTGTCCAAAAGTCGGTGTAGCACAGGAGCAAAGTGTTTGACTGAAAACTTACAAAAAAATCGCGAAAGATGTGTTTTTTCTATTCCCCGCCAAAATAAAAATTGTTACTTGAAATGCTGATTGATCAAGTGTTCGGTAGTAAAGAACCTGCATACCTCAGGGGCGTTAAATCTGCTAAACTGGACTAGAGACGGACTTTTCTAGAAATCCCACTCAAAATTGGGAATCGACCTGGGCTTTGAAGAAGGATAATAATTCATTGCAAGTCATTCGTACTCGAAGTACCCATGAATAAGAGACAAAGATATTCGGTGACGTCACGTTAATGGTTTAAATAATTGGCTTCAGCTTATATCATGTTACAGTATGATGCTACTGCGTTCTACATATATCCAGTTTGAATCATCGTATGACACCATGCAATATGAAAACATACTTTATCTAATCAACGGGTTTAGTGAGCAATGCATATATGATCTGTCTGTAAAGATAAATAAGTTGTAACACAAAACTAACAGCTTAACACTACTGGTGAAAATAAGGTTCAAACGACCAAGATGTTCACTTCATTATTACATAAGATCGTGTGAGCTTATCTACTATTTTTTTTTAATTTCTATGGCAATTTTTCTGTTGACCATTCCCAGGACATCTTTGCATTAGAAGGTAGTATGTTTTGTGGATTATAAAACATGTTCTTCAGTCAATGAATCTATAACAATACATACAATATAAGGATATTCTTCCTTGGATATTCAAAATTTTCAAGAATTTAATTTTCTAATTAAAGACTAAAGACTAAAGATGAAAGTCTTTTGCCAGTGCATAGTGTTTGAAGTTGGATAAAAATCTGTTTTAACTTGGAACGTAGTTGTGACGGAAATAAGTAGTAGATATATTGTGTACAGAAATATATTTGTCATTGACTACAATAAACAAACGAATGATTATTAATTACATACACTAATAAAAATAATGCATCGAAGAGTTATTGACCAGCAACTTCATACATAAAGAACGAGATTCATATTGTACAGTGCCATGATTTCCTAGTGTTATTACGATAGCTTATCTCAGTGTAGAAACATAACACTTTCAAGTCAACTACTCTCACTACTAGTTTGAATGACACATTTTTTATCTAAAACGTAGCATAAAACAATTGTCCAATAAAAAGTTAAAACTTATTTTATGTATATATATCTATAGGCATGCAGACTTGTATATCTGTCTCTGTGCTATAAACATTATATTCGAATTGATAATTTCTATTCGACCTGATTTATTATATTCTAACGGAAACTATCGAACGCACAGTTCACTTGATTGTAAGTGGTCGATGTGGCTGATAGAGATGTGACTTTCACCTTTTCTCGTTTATAAATCAAAACGCAGTTGCGTTGTCAACCCCGAGGACTGAGATAAAATGCCTCGTTACTCTCTCCAGTACAAACACACATCATACGATATCTACCTGTATTGTACTGCTATTTTACGCTGGCCATCCTGTGAGACTGGACTTATCCAGGTCGAGAAGACCCATTCTTGCCGTAACTGCAATAGAGCAGCAGGGTGGTTCTAATACATCATATATATATGTGGTCATAATACAATACATCGGACATGGCTCAACCACATCACGCATGAATGTACTTCGACCACGGAATAGATATATTAACGATTAAGGAAATAAATATTCCAGGAATGCTTCTGAGACAACCCCTACTCCGTGGTTGCATACTATTGCATATTATAGAGCTTTCAATATGATGATTATCATTTAAGAAATTATTATCAAGAGACTAGATAGATGCACTCTGATCCTAACCTCCTACAGGTTAGGATCAGAGCGCATATTTTAGTTTTCTCAGTAAGCATGTGACTAGAGTTTCTTAACTTTTTTATTTCAGAAATAGTGCTCAGTGCTTAACCACTGAACTTTCATTACTTTCTATCTAAATAAGTCTCTGTCTAATATTTAAGATTGGTGTCATGACAATGATTGATCTGCAAGATATAAATTTGAGGTACCTATAAAAAAACATCGCGTTGTTTTTTTAGATTAAGTTGCATGAATTTGTACGTGACGGCTAAAGATGACTTATGTTCCACAGTTGGCAGACGAGCTGCCGGCCAAGCTGTCGGAGCTCGAGCTGCGGCCGCGGGCAATGGCAAAGCCCGCCTACACGCTCTGCATACTCAGTCCAGATGACAAGGACGCCGTCATCGACTTCCTCAGAAGGTATAAGACTAGAAAACGCTAAGTAGCTCTTGTACACCGACGGTACGACTATTTCACAGGCTTAAAAATCTACACAGGTCGGTGTAGATATTAAATACTCTCAGTTGACGAAAGTTATAAACGTGGAATGGAAAAAAAAATTTAAAAGTTACTCTGCTCTAAAATTTGTAAAAAGTAATGTCTGCGCCAAAGCTCTTTTCAAGCTTAAGCGGTCACAAACGTGAATCCAATTGTAGAAATTTCATTAGTACATAATTAGTGCAAAGCATATTGGTGCAAGTAGTAATCGAATTAGTAGAGACCGATGTCTATTAAATTTATTAAAAGTCAGGATACGGCAAATAATTATTTAAAAAAAACTAGAAACTATTTAGTCACATCGAACTTCCCAACTAGCTTAAAATCAAGCAATTAATTCCTTGTTTACAGAGATTCTTCTCAGATTGTTGACATCAATGACGCCGTAGTTTTATTTTCATGGTTAATTTGTTGGAACGGACTGAAAAAAAGGCGATCTTTTTTTTAATAAGATCGAGATTTAAGAAAAAAAATAACGTTTCAAACAGTTACTTCTACTAGGCTAACCACTTTGTTACGCTATTCAAATACCATATCTATTCATATATCATTTCTCGTAAAGTCTAAAGGAGTCAGACAAAAGACCCGGTAACCGTCCCGAAAACTAGACCGCAAACTAGTCAGCAAGACGCCTGCCGAGCGTGGTGTATTCAGCAACTCCTTCGTATAGAGCGGCCAATTGTCCATCAGTGGACTATTTAATTACGGCTAAAGTTAATGATGCTTTAACCATACTTTACACTTGACACTCGCCATAGAGAGTAGTTAAACTCGTTCCCGTGTATGATGCTCTGCTCTACTGAATAACCAAAATAATCATCCTAACAGGTTTTTCTTCCGCGACGAGCCCTTGAACCAGACAATCAACCTATTGGAAACACCAGAGTCAAGATGTATGGAGTTGGAAGATTACGCAGGGAGTACCTTACTCGATGGTGTTTCAGTCGCCGCTGTTGACGAACATGGAGAATTTGTGGGCGTGGTCATAAATGGTCTCGTCAGGAGAGAGGTAAGGAAACGTGTTATAATTATAATAATCCATTCTTCATCAGCTACTAAGGAATTCTGCTGTGAAGCTGAACAAACAAGTGCAAGTGACAATAGTTCTGTAGAATGAAGGAATCTAAATAGCCTAGGAGTCATCTGGTGAGGCTCTTACCTATTTCTGCCACTAATCAGACTGCCACTGTCGTATTCAGGGTTAAGGAGTGTGAGGTATTACAGCATAGCCCAGGGATAACAACGCAGTACTATAGGTAGCAATAGTCATTTACGTATCGCTCGTTGGTCACACCGATTTTATAAAAATAATCAGCGGCATTTAAAATACAACTATTGAACAAAGGCTTCTCCTAAAAGGTAACTTTGCTATAATCGCAACGCTTGGCATGCGGGTTTTGCAATCGTAGTATAAATGATGCTCCTAGGCAGCAATTATAAACTGTTATATAATATTTTATCAAGAGCAAAAGTTATAAATTGTTGCCATGTTATATAACAACCAATTAATGGTAGTAGTTAAACACCATAGCAAATTATTACTTTTATGAATTATAGCATTTATGCATAGGCATCCGGAGTGTTGCGCGGGGGGTAATGTCGGCAATTAACGCGATCTTTTTTTGTCTTTAAGCGGGTGAAAGCCACAACCACCGTTCAATATAAAAGATCTTCGATAGGAGCAATTATAACTGGTTTTTCTTTTTTTCTTTGCAATGTTAAACTTTCTCTAAAATCAGATTAGATCGCTAATGGTAACAAAATGTTAAGCATTCTTATAAAATACGTTAGAGAGTTCACGCCGGTGTGGACCGTACTCCCTCGAGCATATCTACCGTGTAACAAATTATAGGAAATGATTTCTTGTATTTACGCGAACACTACACATTTTAAATGAAACAATTACTTACGGATTTTATCGCGTTTAGTTTTTAAGTTTTACGACTTCCAGCCTCCCGAATAAGCTGGTTTCCGAAAGGGCGATGGTACCATATACCACATAGATTCTTCGCCTGATCGTACAGAAGATAAGATAAGATAAATGGATTATGTCTGGCGTATGTGCACAATGAGAAAGCCTTCGGTACAGTCGAAATTTGGGTACCCCCGGGGGGTTGGGACTCCCGGTATATCGAAGTGCTTAGGTGTTTGTGCAATAAGGTCACGATATATGTATCCAAGTACAGAACCAGAGCATGACACCGATCCAATTGCAGAAGAGACGTAAGACAGGGGGACGATCCCCGAAACTCTTCACTGCTGATCTAGAACATTCTTTAAGCTGCTAACTAGAATAGAAAAAGACTAGAACTGAACTAGGCTACGGTATCAACATTAATGACGAATAAATTACCTACCTTCGATTTGCCGACGACATAGTCCTCATGGCAGGATCGCTGGAGGAGCTTTGAACAATCTAAATAATATCTTCCAACGGGTTGGTCTTAAGGTGAAACATGGACCAGACGAAGATCATCTCTAACGTCCATGCCACATCAATACCTGTTGTTGTTGGGAACACTACGCTCTAAGCTGTCGATGAGTACTGATAGTAAGTCCAACTACGACTCAGAGGTCAATCGAAGAATTCAATTCGAATGTGCAGCTTTAGGGAAACTACATCACATCTTTTCAACTAGTATACCACAAAACCTGAAGAGTAAAGTATACAACCAGGGCGTAAAAGTGACGACTGACGTGGGGCGTGCCGTAAGGATCATCAAGCTGAAGTGGCAATGGGCCGGCCACATACGTCTATTATTCTTGTTCTACTGCGGATATCGTCGTTGCAGATTCTACCGAGCACCGAACATAACCCCTTTCCATAGCCCGCTTAGCAAATTTGAGGTTCCTTATACAGCCTGCAGTAAATGCCCACGTCTCGGTTCGATAGGTTACTGAAGACAGTTATGTCGGGATCAGCAAAAACCCTCACGGAATTACCGATACGCTGTTGACAACTTCGACGGAGACGCTAGTAAAAGGCCCGCAAGTAAAAGCCTGCAGGACTGATTACCGTTAGGGAAGAAAGGTTTTCAACGCAGTGTGTGGCGACCCCTAAAATATGGAGTGACAACCTACTTGGTGTCGCGAGAAGACGATGGATGCAGGTGGCTCAGGCCCGTGCTTTAATGGCAATCTTTGTGTGAGGCCTATGTTCAACAGTGGACTGGTGACAGGCTGAAATGATGAAATGATGACTTCATTTAAAACTAGCAGTCGACATTGATTGTTTAAAATAAAAATTTAAATTTATAATTAAAATATAAAATTAAATACAAGGAATACAATGCAGAACTATTTGATCATTGAGGAAAAAAGGAATAAATATTTAAGACAATATAAAGGGAGCTAGCAGGTACCCCGCAGGTAATTTACATAAAGAGCAACGACGCTGCCGGCGATGTTGCGCGACTCGGCATCACGATCACGACGCTGCTGCCTGCCGCTGTATTGCGCTCCGACCCCTGCTTACGAAGAAAAACTTCCGACCAAAATCTAGAACTCGCAGCAACCCAAGGGCCCTTTTTAAGGGGGTACGAGACGGTTGGGTTACCGAAGATAAGGGAGGAATAGCTCGAATTTTTAAAAACGACCTTGTGCACGAGTATCGTATAGGCCGTGAACCTGAGTCTTCCACGCGTTTGCCGGCGAATGGGGTAATTAAGGAGGGCTGTACGCGACTCGCTGTATGTTGTCGTGAAGTGAGCGACGGCTGTGCCCGGAGGGCGCGGCCTCAAACGAATTATTACTGATAGGTATAATGTCATTATCGTCTGTAACGAAAGACAGACATACTTTTTTAAAGTACTTTTTTAGACATACTGCTCCTCAAATAATTGAGGGAGTTTGGGGCCGGGACGCTGTTCTAGTGCGGGTTGGCGGCCTTCACGTCCTGGGAATTTTTTTTAGTCCAGACATGCAGACTTTTTCGATGTTTTCGATGTTGATTTAGTTTAGTTATTCGTTTACGACTTTCGGTATACATAATTCGAATTTCAAACCAGCTGTATTTCAAATAAGGAATAGCTCCGCCCTGTATATCGATGAACCTTCATACATAAAAATCGGCGTACGTCCTTATACATCATGCAACCTCATCGAGCACAGATCGAATATAAATATAGTTTGGTAATGCAACTTCCTCGCAGGTGTTCATCGTAAGTCCCCGATTATTGATACGTGACATTAATTAAAATAATTCATTAATTGTTAATTTTTTAATAGGGACAACACTAGGGATGTACTTTTCGATTTAAAAAAAAGGCACTTTACCTATAATACATGATTTTGCTCGTCGTATATAGAACGAGACAGGTTAAGAAAACAAAGTGTATAAATATAAGCAAAAGTAATAAAAAATATAAAAATATATTCGAAGTTACATTCTTTCATCTGTTTCTTTTGCTTAGAGGAACCAAAATAAGTAACTTATCCAAGACAGCAGAAGATTTAAAAAAAAATTAACGAACCGAAACGAAACTTAAATTCCTTAACACCACGATTGTATTACAATTTACGCACGTAACGAGTAACAAGTTCAGATAATCTTCAATTAATTTCAACAAGTCTAGTTAAAAATCTCAAGCTATCATCTGACTTGATAAAGGAAGAATTTATAGAACGAGATAATCATTCATTTAAAATTAAAAACAACTCGGTGGCGCAGAGACTAAGCGTTTGGATGTGAAGCTACAGGTCAACAGTTCGATTCCCAGAGAGCATAAATGCTTGTATTGCTTACAAATAGGAAGCTTGGGTGTTTTTTCTTGTACAATGTTTCTAAAACGCCTGAAAAGATGGAGAGTCCTAAAAAGGACCTAGTTTATGTCGTTAGTAATCATTTCGAGCATGTCAAATAATTTTACTGCCCGATGTAGATTTTACTTTGCATACAGATGATGAAACTAAGGATTGGCAACCCTAAATAAAATCGAAATTAATTATAATTATTGACATCAATGACAAAATACATGAGAAGTACTTTAAAGGATATTAGTAGAAAGGCCTAAATAAATCAGCACGTTTTAAATTATCGATGTAAACCACATATTTGATAAATATTCGTCCAGTTTGCAATTCATTTTTACCGTTTATGGCAAGTTGTTTTGTGCCAATTTCATGAGCTAATTTATTTAAAAAAAATAATAATCAACTGTCACTGAAAATTATTAATAAAATTACTTATTTGCTGCAATAATAGTTTAATGATTATAATATATGTAGCTTTGAAAAATACGTGCCTATTATTTAATTTCAGAAATATAGAATATTAAAATACATAATTTGAAGATATTGTTAAGTGGTTGCCATATAATATTAATACAATATGAAACAGAGCTATTCTAATAAACGAAGGGATAATCTGTGTAAATACAAAGTCGGCTAAAATATAACAAATAATCCGACGAGATTATCTGACAAAGGCAGGAAACCCAGGGAAAATTTACCGTTTTCAAGATTTCTCACCACACACGAATTGAATTTTTTTTCTATTTAACATTTTTATCATATTTAAATGTAATGAAAAACTTAAATTTTCACCAAGCCTTTGTTGCGGCTGCTTTCTGAGATTTAATCAATTTTTAAATAATAACCTGTTGATTATGAGTTTATAATAGAGAATTATTAATCATTATTACAATCGATCTAGACGCATTGCGGGAGTTTTTTTTTATTTATTTGAACCGACAAATAGTAAACAACAATATATAAACACTCAGTTGGCACATGTACAGCGGTAGCCTACAGGCACCATCTTTTAGCGTTGCCAAACGGACTGTCGCTAACCACTTTTCACCACTTTAAGTGATGAGCCTCGTCAATATTAACCTATTAACGTCAATTCCATTCACCGGTCTAATTAGGTCTGGCAAATTTGAGACATAATTTACGCCATCTTCATATTTGTGGCCATAAGACTTTTCTGCCATTTCGCTTATACATCGACCAATTGAAGTCGATATATGCACAGAATGGTTGTTACGTTGCTTTAAATAAAAACTTCGTATAATTATATTTTTTGATTATTACGCATACGTGTATTGTGTTTCTACGTGGTAGAAGCCAAGCGGCCGTTTTTGCTGCTGCTCGAATGGGAATGCTCGATCGGGGTTTATAACACGGCCTCGCAAAATACCGGCGTGAAGAAGCGGCATCTTGTGCTTCTGCGTTTCGTTGAGCGAATGAAGTAACTGGAGGCCTACTTCTCTCGAGCCTAGGATCCATACCTCAACAGACAAACAAAAAATAATTATATAATCTTGGATAGTTAAATAGTTGAATTATCTGTGAACAGGTTCATTTTAAATCGGAATTAGTTAACGTATCTTACTAATTACGGCATTAGATTAAGAACTGAAAGGATTTGCGCACGCTCCACCGACTTCCGGAATGGCTTCGTCGACTCTCGCGTAATACTTGGTTAAAGGACGTTATGGCCAAAAATAAATCGTTATTTTATTTTTAAATCATCAAGTACTTTAAGAGCTAAACGGTCTTAATATTCGAATAACCTAGCATGGCACTGTATTCCCTGGTTCCATTTTTACCGATTAAGCTACATTTTAAAGTTCACACAACGCGTTTATGTTAATATTGTACGTGGTGGTGTCAAACTATGACTACTTTCTTATGATAAGTGACTACTGACGCCTACGTATATCTAAAACACCAGACGAGCTGAAGGGGCATTGCCAGCCTTTAAGGACATTCCTTTCGTCTAAGGCATCTCGATCAGAGAAACTTGATATCTCGAATCAGAGAAACGATGGAAAATTGTATAAAGTTTAAGAAATAAATAAAAAAATATTAATGTCAAAGATTATAGAATTATCATTTAAATTTTATGTAGTTGTATATTTTTCTTTAAATGTTCTTAATATGTAGTACCTGTACCTGTACCATAATGCATAAAGTGCAAACACTGTGATGCCTAGTTTGTAGTATTAACAATAAATAAATGATCCACGCAGGAGGTGGACTACACTGACAAGTCTGAAGAGTGTCCGCATCCGAAGTTCAAACGTATTCTCAAGCTTTTGGGACATCTGGACCGCGAAGCACGTATCTGGGACAAACTGCCCAAAGAGTGCCACACTGTCATGGAAGTCCGGTTAGCGTCTACACACTCCGACTGGCGGGGGCGGGGGCTTATGAGGGTCCTTTGCGAGGAGTCTGAGTGAGTATCCATTAATTTATTGCATCACGTCAAGAAATATTAGACAATGTCTGTACTCAGCAGTTAGTGGCTAGATGTCTAACTCTCCTTCTTCATCTGCCTAAGCCCACTGACTGTATCATCACACAAGCTGGCAAAAAGCCTAACCTTACATGAAAGTTTTGCTCTTACTGTCAATGCTGGTCAAAGGAATTGATTGTGTGAGAGCGGCGTAGCATCGCACTCACGCACTGATGAAATGTGCATTTAGTGTATTTGAATCGATTTTCTGGCTGACAAAATCTGACGTGCCATGTCCTCCCCACATGACAACACCCACCATATTGGATAAGCGGGCTGATGAGCCCAATGCAATACCGGTATCCTCGCCTTAGAGATACTGCTCCCCGTCACTAGTCTGCGGGATTTGGGTTCGGCAAAGTCTTAAGGATTTTCAGCGAGAGCCTCATCTCTCAGTCAGCAGAGTACACTGCCCTTGAGATTGCTGTTAGTGTAATGTATACTGTCCCCCTTAATATTATATTTAATATGTACCAATTACTCATTCTCACTCTGTTTATTGCGAGATCACCTTGACATTAATCAATTATGTCGTTCTATTTTATTATTTTACGATTGGCAATAATTCATTTCAGATAAATTTCTATAATATTACCCGTTAAGTTGTAATTAAGTATATTGTCCTACGTACCTACGTACCTACGTAGGTTATCATAAAGGTGTGTCGCGTTACTAATGCAATGAAATCTACAAACAATACACGATATTAACTTCAGTAATTGCTTTATTGAGTTAATTCAATTCTTTACGCTTCGGTCATCTCATTATGTTCTGGAATTGCATTTTTATGTTCCGCGTTAGGTTGCTAATAAGCTAGAGTGGTGACTACGAAACAAGTTTAAAAATCGAAATTTTTCAATATATTTTAACACTCATGCCTGGGTAGGAAGATCCAGACGGGCTTCCGTACCCACTTTTCGCCTCTCCGGGACCCTCGTCGCCGCGTCAATTCCCGGAGAATGCCGTGACCCTTTCAAGGCTTATCTCTTTATCGCATCTTACGACACCAATGGAAAGGAATGTTAGGCTGATTCCTTCACCGCTAGCACACGGCAAAGATATCTGTTATTTCCAATGGTGAATTAATAAGTTTATGAATATTAGTCTGCCTACTTAATTTAACATTGACTAGTCTAATAAAATATCAGACCTGTAATGGCTAAAATTACAATAAAGTATAAAAAACGTCAAGATAGGTAAGGCAATGTCTTAAAAACTTTGATTACCTTCACCTTAAAAAATGTAACACCTTTCGAACGTTAATCGGTTAATAAAGATTATCAGAGTATTAACGGATTATTCAAATTATAACTTATGTGAACCGTCACCTTTTTCGTAGCCTTGATCTCAATTATTTAACTATATAATCTACTTCCGTAAACAAATGGATATAAAATGTAATATTTTACATGATATTTTAAATATAATAAATTTCAAATATTAACCCTCTCATACATTTGAGAAGGAGGCCTTTGCCCAGTTTTGGGAACTTACAGGCTGTTACTTTTCTACATATATACAATACACATACAAATATAAATTTAAAATTCAAATATAATATTATATGCATTTGTTTACGGAAGTAAATTATTTACATATCAACTGATATCACCTCTTTACTGCTAACGTGTGTAACCAACACTTTCTTGGGTTAGGTCCAGGTCGTATTATAAGGCAACTTGTTCAGATGCCGAGAACTAAACCATAACCACAAAGAAGCAAAGCTATAAGAGCACAACACCGAGCCGGACAAACCTAAATAAAATAAAATAAATTAACCAGATCCCAATCTTCTTGTTAATTTTGACTTAAATAATACATTTTGAAAATATGTGTAAAAAATGGTATAAAACTGTCATTCGACAAGAACGTAACAATCTTACCCAATCTTCATCTATTTTCATAATTATTCTTAGCTAAAGTCTATAGTTGAGAGGATTTTCCGTAATGAGCCTTGATCCATAAACGCTACTCCCATCATTACTACTCAAAATAATTCAAAGATATGTAAAGTCTGCCAATCCGTATTGGAACAGAGATTTTAATACGTTTGATAGATTACTGATGTGACTTATATTCAACCCTAATCTGATATCTATAGACAGAATTAGTGGCTTAACAAATCTTCTTAAACATAGAGGCGTTCGAGTGTACTTCATTAAAGTAGACATCCATCGAAACAGCAAGAGCATTTAGTGTTTATGTCTTCTTTTGTAATTATGAGCCCCAGGGAAATTTAAAACGTCTCTATATTGTATCTATCATGTACTTGTTCATGTACATGCACAACGACAAACATTGTCAAGACAAATAAAAAAATATTCCATAAATTGTGTTAAAATTACAATATTATAGAATACAATAATATCCGCATTTATATTAAGTAAAAAAAAAAGACGTTGACGTAATAATGCAAATGTCACCTGAATATCCACATACGGCAACGATGAAGAAGCCGAGTCGAGTGATTAAAATAATTCTACTACCACCTGGGTAGCTTATCTAGTTAGTTGTTGGTCCTGAGTTTCTATATTTGTATCCCTGTTTGTTAACTGGGATACGAATATTATTATACAAATAATTTACAAACATATATGTTTCGAAATCGTTTATGA
This sequence comes from Bhutanitis thaidina, assembly GCA_029286595.1. Taxonomy (NCBI): domain Eukaryota; kingdom Metazoa; phylum Arthropoda; class Insecta; order Lepidoptera; family Papilionidae; genus Bhutanitis; species Bhutanitis thaidina. The sequence goes on along the minus strand of JAGSMS010000012.1, from coordinate 5,406,146 downwards.
TAACATTAAAATGAATAAGTTCCTTTTGGTTAATAATACTTTAAAAAGAGATCCAAGACACAGGTATAATATTCAGATTGATTTCTGATTCAGATTTATATACAAAGATTCGAGATAGATTTCGAGATAGGTAGCTCGTTAAAACCACGGTAAGGATAGAAACAAAATGTGATGCAGTAGTTTGCTGTTATTATGACGTAAATAGTAACTGCAAACAACTTTGAAACCAATAAATTGACAAAAATAAAGAAAACTTTATAGATAATAAAGTAACAATAGACAAACAGCCAATATAAGTACGTATTTTATTTAGCAGTTGTTTAGCCACCGCACAAACCGAGTCACTCATCTCAACTAAATTACATAATTTTCATTGTTTGGAAACCTCTTAGAGCGTACAACTTTGTTTATTGAATGGAAATGATAAAAACTTTAAGCTATTGCTTTACATCATTTCACATGTAATAAGAAAAGTTTGTTCTCCGAACTCCAAGAATGAATCACGAACATGTTCGATTTTTTACGAGGACTTATTTATACTTTGTGAAATAAATCGATATAAAGCTAGAGTTAAAATGTGCATTAAAATACAATTTTTAGTCTAGAAACACTACGTGAGTTCGATTTATTTTTGGATAGATTTACCACCAACAAATGCCAGAAACTGCCAGAGCCTCATCTGTTTATTGCACTCCGATACTGTAAGAGATACATCAAATTGAATATTGGAAATAATTGTATACCGCCGCATAACAATCTTAATAAAAGTCCACTATAGCATAAATTTAATTATGTTAAACATACGGAGTTTCTTTCGCCTCTTTCTTCTCCGCCAGATAAACCTCATTACGAAACCGTAGTAGATTGTAAAAAAATAATAAAAGAATAGACATTTGACAAACGAAAACAGCAGTGCAAACCTTAACCGCACATAGTCCTTTATTATCCTTAGTTATCGATAATCAATAGCCTTTATTTTACCGAAATAACATTTCACAACCACGAAAACATAAATAATGCTAATTAACACGTCATTCGATAATCTCTGATGTAAATAATACATGTGACATCTGGAACACTTGTTGACAGCATAATATGATCTTAATGAAGACGTTTGCATTATGCAATTGGCGTGTCGGATTATGCGTAGAACTGACATACGAGAGTTTGTAATTGTCTGTTTTGTATGGCATACAAAGTTAATCTGTTGTTTAGTTTATCAGAACTTCTTACTTCTGAGTTACATCCTTTATCCTTTGACAGAAATTAAAAAAGGCCATAAAGATACAGACAGCAGATGATTAGTGACACCAATATTAACATAAAACCAGTGTTGCCAATAATTGTATACGGAACCAAACTGATTCGTAATTATAGGGTGAATGAGGACGTTCAAGGTCGCTCAGAACTATTATGCTCGGTGTTTCTCAAGAAGATCCCGTTACGGGGACATTCACAGGGAACTGGGATAATTGACAATGTCTTAACGATCCCAGTTATATCCCATGTTAGAGTCTGGCTATATATTGGCCTGATAACGATCTGAAAGAGAGAACACAGTGTATAATTTAAATTATGTGTATTATAATTCATAAATCTTTAGCTTTACCACTGAAGAAATTATTTTTACATTCTAAAATTGGAAATAACATAAAAATTGGTTCAGTGGTGATCCAACACAAAGCATCGGTTTGGGTTCAGAAACGTTTGATGTCGAATGTTCTGTTGAAATATCTCTAATGAATATTCACATCCTTTTTACAATATTAAAATGTTGTACATAATGTGTGTACCTAATACACAAACCTTGCGAAATTAATTATATCTTAATTATATGAATTACGTACATTTATCTAAAGCAACGCGTCTTCTATCCGGGATATCGTAATCCACGTGGTTAAGTGAGTAATTATCTACTTCCGTAGATATATAATATTTGTTTTTGGCAATATTTATCTACTTCCTTTGATCTGACATGCTATGCTGTCTTGCCACGCTCAACATTTGTTGTTAAACCTAAATTTTTTTAAATAATTCAAAAGAAATAATTTCAATAAATTCTATAACCTTTATACGTCTACCAGTCCGGTAAAGGCTTTTCTTCGTGAAAATCTGTAAATATACCCTGGCAAATTAATAAAGTACACGTAGAGTAAAATTCAAACTTACGAAGTTATGTATTCTGCTATTGATTTCTTCATCTGACACTTATCAATCAAGAAGCTACATAGATACCAAAAGAGCATCCATTTATTTGTCACCCCTTGTGCGAATGCCAAGACTTCGGTCTTCTTCGCATTATATGCGGATGGATTTTTCACCATGAGTAGGTCGTCAGACCCAGGTCTGTCAATTAACAGGGTGCACTGCATGCCGGTGAATATGACCTTTGGAGAAAAAGGTTGGTATATATCCCCTTACATCTAAATAACGTAAAATGTATACTTATACTTATATAGTGTAACTAGGTGGCCTGAGAGACATTGTTCTGCCCTTTCCGGTAGGTGGCTAGATGAGTTCGATTTCTTAATTACTTAATGAATCAATCACAGCGACAGTTTTTTTGGCTCTAAGGCCAGATATATATGAGTAATTTTGGTACACAAATGTATAATTTGTTTATAACTTGACTACAGCACCACCTATCGGATCCTAGTAGCTAGCTGTAAACCATGGTCTCGACGAAACAAATATATTGTGTGAATATGATCTCAATCGGTCAAGTCGTTCAGAACTTACACGATAACTAATAGACGATCTATCTATTAAATGGCGTATAAATGAGTTTCTTGAAGAACATTTCTTTTCTATAAGAAAAAACATATTAAACTGAAAACTGAGCGCTGGAGATAAGTAACTATTAAAAATCGGGGTAGGTAGAGGTAATAGAATTCCATTTGGCACGATTAAAGCCTAACGGGCTTCCGCAACCCACCATCATTCCTCCGGAAGACATAACGAAACTAAGAGCTGTGCCTTTGCTCCTGTCATCAGATTTTCATGGTTTTCCCCTTAGTAGCCTCGTACGACATCGACGAGAATCTATGGTAAACGGAAATATGATCCTTCTTAAATAACATTTTTTTTTTTCATCTTTTTCAGACGTATAGCTAGAGAAGCAGGCGCTGGGGCTTTGCGAATGGACACAACTTCGGCATTCTCAGCGGCTGCTGCTGAGCGACTGAATTACAGGCAAGTCATCTCAAAATCTTTATAATATAGAAGTTAATATCGGCACCCAGGGTGTAGTACACTAGTGATTACCATGATTAAATCTTAAAGTTTAAAAAATAAACAAATACAAAAGGAGTCCTTTCATCTAGTTAACCTAGTAAATATTCGGTTTACTTGATGATAGAAGTTCTTTTATACCTATTTCATGCCGCTAATCAGCGACGGAACCACTGTTTTGTTCTGGTTTGAAGGATACTGGTAGTCAGCATAGTTACGGGCTGTGAGGCATTCCATCTTAATCAACACATCTGCATAACCTTCGCAAGAATCTTCTTGACATTCTTGACAAAAACATCTGTTTTCAGGACTGTTGTACCCACTTACCATCAGGTGGTCTGTAAGCGCGTCCGTCAATTCCTAGCTATGAAAAAAAAAATTAACAAAAGGCAAACAGAGAATGGTCACTGACCAGAAAAACTTCATGCATAAAAAACTAAAGCGAAAGGATAAATATATTATTTCGAAATGTGATATCTGTGTACAAAGACAGATCGAATTTGTTTTGTAGTAAAAACTAACTGTGCCTTATTCGCGACACTATTCGCGTAGACATAAGAATTCATGTAACTCTAGATAAAATGCTTGGGAGATATTATACCTAATTAAGCTGTGCGTTGTCATTTAATATGGTGGTTTCGAATTGACGTTCAAGCCGATATTATGTGCTAATTATATTTTTAGCACGTGATTTCGGTTAGTAAGCCCAAATGATATCATATATAATATTTCGATACTAAAAATTATAAAATCAAAGCCTTAACTTTTGAAAATCCTTTGGCCTTTTAAGATGATCATTGCCTTACCAGAATGTACAAACTTTATACAAAGGGTTATCTTTACCTTACTTATCTACCTTTTATATATAAGGGATTATGTAATGGTCTTAATGACACACTTAACATTATTTATGTGATTTCCTCCTGACCAATTTCGAACACGCCATCAACCCCCAAAGACTATCAACATTTAACAACTGAGCAGGATATATCATAGTGCCGCAAACATAGAGCAACTCACTCGTATCCGTTGTATTATGTAGTCGGAGGAAAGTTTCGACAGCAGTGTGAGAGAAGCAGGACGCAACGTAACACAACCATACCCGAAAAATCAATACTTTATGTGATGCTCAATTCATTGCCTTAATAGTGAAGTACTCTGAGACATTAAACTGCAAAGAACTATAAAATAAAACTGTAAATTTTTTAAAAAGCAAGTCACATTACTTCTGTGTGGGATGGAGAAAATTTAGCCAAGTCGCGGAAATGTTTTCCTGTAAAAAGTTGTGAGATCTTACGTAGTTAACCCTCCCTAACTATAAACTTTTTGTTTTAAAATAATTCAATTTAGTTGATAAAGATTTTATTTCCATAAGTTACATATCCTGTTAATGTCATAATAGTTATACAAATCCAAAGAATAATAATTTTACAATTTATACAGGAGCATTTACGGCATCTATTACGAAGAGCTTCCGTACGCACCACACCCACCCCCACCGCATCTTGAAGCCAGAGTATACATCAAAGAGCTATAAGCAAAGTAAGTATTTTATAAATCAGCGACGATAACGACGGAGTAACAGAATCTATCTCATCTCATTTCGACGACCCTGTAAAAGTCGACTAAGGGAATAAAATATTACATTCTGAGACAGACTATGGTAACTGTCTTAAATCTGCCACAAATAAATTAAGACCAGTTTCCAGACGGGTGACGGTAGCAGTGTTAAACTGTCTGGTACTGCGATCATTAAAACAAAGAGTCGTATGCCGTGCATTGGTATGTGGTGATAGTGACAACGAAAGTTATTAACAAAATCCGTCGCATATCTATAATACAGCACCGGAGTATTTTCATCTTTGCTCCTTCTCGTTTACGGCCTATAAATAGTCCATATAGAGGATTTACCATAATCTTACCATATCGTATTATACCGTAACTGGCACCTGTTGCCCGTTAATGGTCCTAAGTACGCCCACAGTATGAGATGGATTTAATTGCGCCTATATATATTTTATTTCGTTAATATTTTTTACCGTGTGCTGGGGGGGTAAGATCTGTCAACCACTTTCTTCCCCATGGTTATCGTAAAATTGGACTAAGCGTATATTACTTAAAAATCTCACAGGGGGCGGACCATACGACACGATAATTCACTAACAGCGATAACTGCGGCAGCAACGTCTAGAATAATGAAGGAGAAGATGTGGATTTGCTTAACTTCTAAGTTACTATTTTTTTTAATTTTATTTTTTAAAGGAATAAAGAGAATATGACGATTAACTTTTCTTACAATGTCTAATTAAACTAATTTATCTTTTCAGAATTTACGTACACAATGAGTTACCAGTATAATTAAAGTAAACCTAATTTTATGAAGCATATAGAAGCATAAAGGAATATGTAACAAGGTAGAAAATTATGAATTCATAGATATAAGATTGTGTTACTCAAGTTACCTTATAATATATATATATATATTTATATCTGCTCAGAACGTTAACAAATCGTTTTGTTTACGTAGCGTTTTAGAATTCGTAGCAAAGTGTATTAGGGATTTAAATCTCCGTAATTTTTTTTGGGCAAACAAATATACTGAAAATATTGTAAAAATTATAATCACTATCTTTAAATAACATTTTCATTTTAATTCAAACTAAAATAATTGTAAAACATATATTTATTTAACAGAAATTTGAATTTTTACTTTAATAATATTAAAACTAGTTCGTTAGTTATATATATGCACTTTAGTACCTGCGTAATTATCATTTAAAACATTTTTTTATAAAACACTATGTTTGCGATGTGATAATTTACAATTAAAAAATATTATGAAAAATAATTAAAAAAAAATATTTATTTACAGTACAGGCTAGTGAATGTACACTCGTCTGTACTATGTAGTGATAGATAATAAATTAATACTTTAACTAAATTTGTTAATGTACCTTATTCTGTCACATTTGTACCTACAAAATTTATGAAAAAATACTTTGCATTATTCTTTTGTATTGTTGACTACATTCATCATTTTGGGCGCCTATTGAAAAACATTGGCATTAAAAAAAGTATATAAGCTATTTGCTATTTGCTATGCAAAATTTTAAGTCAACTTAAATTTCATTGTTTACCTTTTATCGCACGAAACCCAGTTCCTTTAGATAATGTATACATGAGATGTATGTCATATTTATAATATATTAGTTACGTAATAATAGAATCATTCCAAATTATAAAACTGACGAAGACTTACGTCGGTCGTCAATTTTAAACTTAGTCAATTTCGATGTGATCTGATCAAAGTGTATTGAAACATATTTAAGAATAATAAAATAATCAATAAATAGAAATTAAAAAAAAAATAGATCGTTTTATTTATAAACTTATACAAAGTGAGTACATTTTACGTAATTATATACTGGCATCTGTAGAGAGATATGCCATAGGGCATAGAAGTTAGAAGAGGTTAGGGGGCGATTGCTGCTACACCACAGACGTCGTACTGGTGGACACTGAATAGGTGCTGGTTGTGGGGCTTGTCCGCTTTAGTTTGCAGCACACTAGCTCGCCACCCGACGATTAATATCTCGCCGAAACACGAAAATTGGTTTGCAGTACTGTAACGGATTACACTACGTCACAAATAGAAGTCGGTAATCTCTGTCTACCCCTTAGGGTAGCCAACAAGTCCTCTGCTAATTTTTTTTTTTTTATGAAAATATAGGCCTGCGTTTGACCTCAATCTTGCCCGAAAATATTTAGATATATAAGTACCTAGAATGGCCATAACTTCTGTTACACATATTTATCAAAGTCTACGCGATTAATTAAAACAACTTTATTCATAGTGGCCACCTTTTGCTTTGATACGTTTAATCCTCTGATTTTATCAAATCTCTTTGCGGAATTTAGCCACAGCTGACTCTAATTTTTTCTTAAGAAACACAATATCGGAGTAACGTTTGAAGCAGGCCATGTAATGTACTCTAGTACTAATGCAAAGGGTTCGAAGTGCACTGAACGATGCCTAGTTTTCAGCTCGTGTGAATGTCCGGAACATTGGCCAGGTTCAGACTCTTGCTGAAAATTCTACGGTACATTTTTGAAGAGCCGCCGAGAGTCTTCACTTCACGATCCAAAATGGTCTCTTGCTTAACTTAGGCCGTTTTTAAACAAAGAAATTGAAGTCACTAAAACGCTATTATATATAACTTTGTATTTCAATGATGAGCAATCCTTTATATTATTATATTATCTTCTATATATTGTTAATATCCCTAATTTCTACAATTGCCTCTAGAATAAAGGGACGCAACGTTTATAGCAATGAAGGTAATAATCGACACCGGCTCCACTCAAAAAAGTGTATAATCCTACGAAGCGAATGGCATGCCGCTTGCGCTAAACAAATCAATTTAATTAATAAAATAACTCTGAACGTATAAATAATACGCTAAAGCTGAGTGCTGTGATCATATCATCGTGTAACGGAAAGAAGAAAACCCCACCAGAAATGACAAACTGCCAGGAATTCTACAATCCCATGAGGTACGTTGCTCTTCATGGTAAACGAGGCGCACCATTATCCCAATTTTCCTACGCAAACTCACAATCACAAATAAAAAAACCGCTTACGATTAAGTTCTAACGACAATTAATTTCATTAAACATTAGTTACAAACGTACTCGTTTATTGATATGTTATTGCTGTGGCGTATGTTTACTGATAATGTAGATTTAAAGTTACCGATAGGTTGAAATAATTATTACCAACGCATTGTCATAACAGCACAACAGTAGACAATTTAAGGGCAAGACAGTTTCGGTCACCAATTTAATTAGTTATAAATTTAAAATAAACATATTGCCATATACATAATATAGAATTCAAAATATAATACTAAAGTCGCTAAAGCATCCATTAAACGTGTCCTGTAAAACTTGGCCAGTGACAAAGTGCTATAAGAACTTTGGGATATATATACATTCAATCGAGCTTTTATGGAATTAATTTTTTTTTATGGAAAAGGCGGCAAAAGAGCAAGCGGTTCACATAATGGTAAGTGGTGACCATCGCCCACGTACATCTGCAACAACAGAGGTGCTGCAGTGCGTTGCCGACCTTTAAGGGTATTTAGGAGAAGGCAGGGAGGACAAGGAGGGAGACGGGGAGGGAGAGTGGCGTTCCGGTTACCTGACTCACCGAACGCAAAGCAGAAGTACAAGATGCCTCAACTTCTCGCCGGTATTCTACGAGGCCATGATACCAACCCGGTCGAGCCGACCCGTTCGAGCAGCAGCTAAAGCCGCCGCTTGGCTCTGCCGCGCTTAGAAGACGAAGACGTATATCGTCGGTAAAACTATAGCTAACTGTTACCGAAGACTTGTAGGACTCAAGACAACAAAACGATAAATGATTCCGTGCTTCGACCGAATTTTCCAATTACCGAACACATTCACATGCACTTGCGGCATAATAAAGTATCAATGTTATGCATTTAAACAAAATATACAGAAATCACTCACCGTCAACCTTCGAGTTTGCGCCAAAAGTTCATTATACCTTTGTATATAAAATCGGCTATAGCAGAACGATTTTCCCCCAATTAGGATTACAGTTGTTGCGTAAAAATCTGTTTTATTTGATTTAAAAATACGATAAGTAAATTAAAGACGTATTGATTTATCCATTAAAACTATGGTCACCCCTCGGCATTCTCACTGTGTAACAGTATCACACATACGAGTATATGGAAGTACAGAACTCCATCATCGTGAAACCATTCAAACGGAATATATTTTGATATTCTGAATAAGTTTACAATATATCATACAATACATACGTATATAATATAAAATACCAATATACATCGATGTTATGGCGCCACATTGTGAGCAGAATTTATATTCTAGGTGGCTTTAGATTCTTTTGTTGCACTTGTTTACGTAGTCTTATAAAACTTAATCAAAGAATTAAAAGAAAAAAATGTAAATCAAGTCCAAATGATCAGAGTCCGATATCGTGTGCAACTAAATATATAAAGCAATTTTTTACGAAAGAATACTGATAATGCTATTAATATTACTAATATTCCTGTTAACCACTCCAACTATGCATTACAGCTTGTATCTGGAGTGGTTCACGACATTAGTCGTATGTCGGGCTCGAACCTGCGTCACGTTTCGCAGTCCGCACCCTAACTCATTAGGCTATTGGCGTATGGCCGTTATTTAAGGAAATATATCAATCCCCCTTCTCTGTGCATGATGAGACATAGTGTCATCTAACGGAAATAAAAAAAATTAAAAAGTAAGCTCTCACGACCTTATACCCAATAATGGGATGGTCAGAGGTCTAGTCTACATTTTTCGTTCCACTTTTCACCAGAGTTTATTTGGGACAAAGTGGCAGGTAGGCAAGCCTGTAGCCGTTTTAGTGTTTAGTCTTGTGACGTAAGATAAATTACCACTCACCCCTTTCCATCGCCCACTTAAAATTTAACAAGACAAGAAAATCTCATTCAAGATCTCAAAATATTTCAGACATAAATACACGTGTAATGGCGGCATTAGAGAATTTACGATCTCGTCACGTCTTGTGGGTATATCGCAAAACTCGATTCTGGAACCTTATCCGCTGACAAAAAAAAACATCCTAAAACTGACATGTGTAATACCACGATAAAATCAGGCCGTATTATCTTTTAACATGGTTTTGTTCGTTTATCCAAGACACGGTTATTATTAAGGGACGTGAAAAATTAAGCGATATGATTTTATTGAGAAATTAATACGGAATTTTTGTGAAATATACTAGTGTAGGATAGCGGACCTAATTTATCCAGATCGGTGTTGTGCAGCAGCGTCTAATGCACGATAGAGGTTGCTGCCTTGTGTCTGATACTGCCAAGCTACTTATCAACAGAGGCCTACGTTCAGCAGTGGATTAACTTAAAAAAAACAGCAGACTTTTAAAGAAGAATATATTCGAAGATCGCATCTTAGACACAGGCGCGAAACACTAGGTACATCGATCCTTGCAAAAGGAAAAGTCAAGCCTTCATATCCTGCAGTGAACTTTTATAATTAAAAAAAAATTGTTATGTCTCCCGGTTTCAAAACAGTGAAGCGAGTTGAAAAAACAGTTTCAAAAATCTCTAGCAGCGTTAATATTCGCACGCGAATCATATTTTTAATACGTTTTTATTACCTCGCTTTCTTATCCGTCTGTCTGCTTGTTCGTTTGTTTGGTTGTTTACATTCCCAATGAGATTTGATGAGACTCATTTCTCATAAGCGTTACATTGGATTCGGAAGTGTGAGTCCGTGTGGCTTAGTGGTTCTTAACATTGTCTGAATGCTAAGCCATGGGTCCGAGGTCCCTATTTAGCAATCGTCAAATTATTTGTTTTTGGGTCTTGTTGTATTATGTTACGTTACATCTGTCTGTCACTGCATCCGATACTTCCTGCAATCTTAACGCATAAGCATTAGGTAGATTGGATACTGGGAGGTGAAGACGAGCGAGTGCCTCTGTGTTTGCGTATACACTTGCGGCACTATAATATATCCTACGCAGTTGACAACTTGTATTTGGTAATCAGAAAACAAGGCTGTGTTAAAATCGGCCAAAAGAACACCATCATCTCTAAAAACTATATGGATTAAGAGTTTATTATTGAAATGTATGGCATGACAAAAAAGTAAACAAAGTGGTAGCTCTTCACCTTAATGTGTACTGGTGCCTATTTTTATCATTCACCGTTATAATGTAAATGCGCGTCTCGCGTACCGAACGCGTCAAAACAACAGCTCTTGCACGCGCAAAAACGTAAAGATTACGAACTCTTATTATCTCCAATACACGACTAAGCTGTTTTAGGAACCTAATCGCAGTGATAACAAATAAGTTTAGACGGCATTTATGATAACGAGTGTTGAATGATATGTAAAGACACAGGTAAGTGATTTGCAAATTTTTTTCAAATTATTTGTAATGACACTGGCAAACAACACTTTTTTAAAGTGTGTTTTTAAATATAGATAATCTAGAAAATATTTACTGCTCAAGTATATCTGTATAATCATTTTATTTGAATTATTATTTTATGTGTGATATATTCAATTGTTGACTTAAATAATTAATAAGTTAAAATTACTTTTCAATAAATGGAAAATGTAAAATTTTATTTATATATAACTTATTTTTGGCGGCACTGTATTTGTGTTAACTCCAATGCTATTGTTTTTTAATTGCATCTTATTTCTTTCTTCATCACATCTTGGAGTTACAGGTCACGCCAAGCCTAGTAAGAGCTTTAAAAAACCTAAATTGAATTAAAAAAAAATTACTTTGACTACTATATAAAGTTCTTTTTCATAAAATTTCAAATAAATGCTGCCACGCCATTGAGACCACCAAGCTGGGCAGGCGGCAGCACCCTCCAAAAACGCTGCTCCTCATCACCAGACTATGTGATTTGGCTTCGACATAGTCGGATCGACTTTCCGTCTACAGTCAATAGATGGTGCACCCTGCAGGATTCAACTAATCAGTTGATTTGATTCAACTCATCATCGCGTGTTGATGAGGTTAACATTCAGAGAGAAAGCTTAAACATGCCTTACGCCCGTAATCCGTAATTCTTCTTCTCTTCATCTATCAGCCGTGTAACGACAGAGGCTGGAATTAGAACTTTCCGAGACAGCGCCTAAAAGAGCTATTAGTATTCCATTCGCGGAAGATTTGCTCACCTCGGTGGGCTGGTGAGAGCAATGCCATTACCGATACTGCTCTCCATTACTAGTCTCTGAAATCTGGGTTCGGCCAATGGTTATTGCATAATGCAAATATTTAACAAATTAGTATGGGTGATTTTTCGTTGTAATTTCTATTAAAGGTACTTACTTAAGATGTCAGAATTACCAGGATACACAGTTGCACCAATACAAGAAGGAGATGCTGATGAAGTTATGAAATTACTCAAAAGGTGAACAGGTTTAGATCGCACTACTCTTTAGTCTTAAGATATTATCTCTACAAGGATACCCATAGTGAGCCTCAGTAGGTACTCCGTGAATGGAAAAGCTGCGTGCAAGCAATATTAATTCATAAACTCATCCGTTCAAGTACCAGATATGTATGCTATACTGTTTGGCATATTTATAATATATCAGACAATAACCATTAAAAAAACTTTTACCTACACCTAGGAAAAACAGAAAGTAAATGATTTAAAAGCCTATATGATATAGGCTTTTAAATCATTTAAATTTCTCAATTACATTTATACTACTTGTAATCGCTATAAAACAAGTATTGCAATAATAAAAAGTAATACTAGGTCCTTTATACTAGGTTTCCTCGCGTAAGGTACATTCCTCAAACTAATAAATTATTATTTCTCAAAATATTGACTGAAACGGACATGTAATGCTTGGGGCATTACCTAAACTAGAGCAGTGCGGCGGATTATTCCTATCTTCAAAACCCTTCCAAAATACGAAATAGAGAAAGGGCGATTCATCAATATTAAAGAAAAACACACAATATTTAAAAAGATTTATATGGAGACCTTTTTTTAGATTTATATGGAAAAGATCTACTATAAAATAGACCGGAATATCGAGGAAATTTTGATGTATGGAAGTAGCTCTAATTCTGCATTGCAGGTCCCTTTGGTTGGCTACTGATATAATGACATTGTGAAAATTATTGTAATTGACATTTACTGTTATTATTTATATTCACATTTGACATTGTAATTACTGGCAACACGTATAATGACATTGAAAAAAAATTATTAACTCTCTAACGTCGATAGTATTTACAGGACATTTTTCCTGGACGAACCTTTGAACCAAGCTGTCGGTCTTTGCAAATCTGAAACTGATACATGTCCTGATTTAGAAGAGTACTGCGAGCATTCTTTATTCGAAGGACTGTCGTTTAAGGCAATTGACAGTGGGGGCAAAATAGTTGGAGTGATCGTAAATGGAGTGTGCCCGGTGAAGGAGGTGAGGAATTATTTGTCATCATTAGTAATCGTCACCGCAACATTATCTGCCCATTGAAATAACTATGCCGCCTCAAACAATCGTTTTAGTTTAGGCAAAAAAACTTAACATTTTAAGGATTTATCTATAAAATAAATCACTACTGTGCATGCTTGATGGACCACCGACTTCAATTACGGTGTTATTATAAACTTTAAAGATGAAGACTGGGCTAACCCGAACGTTGTGTGGACCGTTAAAAAGCCGAACTTCGGTCCACATTTAGGTTTTTTGTTAAATAGGAAAATATTTACATACCGACATACATATGTAAGTAATTCGAACATCAAACTGAAACGTATTAATGCTTGCAAAGTATTGCAAAATACTCATCACTGCTTTGGTTTCTTTTCAGAAGGATCTCTAGTCCCACCATCTAGTAAACAGTTTTTTTTTAATATATCATTGCAGGACGACGACAACAACTTACTGAGCCAAGCGCAAAAATGTCAGAACCCTAAATTTCAAAAAATACTCTACATCCTGTCACGGCGAGAGGAAGGCGCTAGATTGTGGGAAAAGTTTCCTAATGATGGAAAACTGGTAGAAGTAAAGGTTGCGGCTACAGATCCACAATGGAGGAGACGTGGGATCATGAACGTCTTAGTCAAGGAAACTGAGTAAGGATCTCTATAAACCCAAACATACAACTATCGTCGTGGTAGCCAGGTGGAAGTCAAGGCGCTCGCTTTAGTTTCAAAGAGCGCGAGTGACCTGGATACGATCTCCGGTGCCAGCACCACTCACACTTTCGAGGATATGTGTAGCCAGTTAACCCGCACTGAAGCAGCGTGGCGGGCCCTTCCCGGCTCCAATACCCTCTCAGATATTTGAGAAGGAGGCCTTTGCTCCATAATGGGCACTTACAGGCTGCTACTTTATGCATCTACAGCTTATAAACTACTCAGGCCCTTGCCTTATGGAGAGCAAAAAAATCTACAAAACACTTTTCAGCGATTTAATTTTTTTAAAACAACAAAATTTAAAACAATCTTTTGTTTATTTTAATGAGTAATTTGTTAACTTTTACGAGGGCGATGGTTTCAATTTCGTGCTATCTTATTTTTGCGATAATTCAATATTTATCACAGTAATGACTCAATTACATTTCGGACATGTAAGAAAATATAGTATAAATATAAAAATATACGTACGTTATCAGGATCGGTAACGTAAAAGTTATTAAAAAAAATCCCAACCAGTGTCTTGCAGTAAAGTATTAAAAGGCTGATAAAGAACTAATTTCTATTAGATAAATAGGAAAAAAAATAATTTTAGGTTTCAGAACTGACAATTAAAATGAAAATATTATTCCAACAGATTTTTTTGGCAATTGTTTTATACGGTGGGAAAATACTTGACGCATACCTGCCCCAAAGGTAAAGGGCATGGATAAATTATGTCTGATTTGCAACAACAGAAACCCCGGTGTTCCGTGGGGGCTTTGGCACATATTGGCTTCTTATATGGCCGCTAATCCCACTTGAGCGTCGAACCCCACCGTGTTCCTAATGTCCGAAGCCCTCGAAAGCGGTACTGCTTCTCTCGTAACACGAAGATATAGCGAATTTTAAATTTTAGCGTGTTCGCGTATTGTCCGACGTTAGAAAGTATTATATCGCATATGAGAACTTTGTATACACAATTTGAAAATTGTTAAACAGTGTAAAGAGAGATAGCTCTCCGGATAAGCTCTAAACTCATTACATCTAATAACGTGTATAACAATATGAATCTCAATATATTGACATGGCTGTCGCCTCCTTTCTCTACCTCTCGACCTCCAGTCGCTGAGCTTGCAGTCCGAGGAAACAGTCATAGGCAGACACAGTCAATGTGTCTTGGATGTGAAAAATAACACCCCACAATTTTATGGAGGAATAACTTCAAACAGAATTGTTGTGAAATACTTTCATGGCATAGAGCATAAAGTCCTTAGACTCCGACATGTCGTGGGAAAGTGTGGCGCACCCTGCCTTACTGCTTTCAGAATCCACCACAAAGGAGACAGAGATGAGTTTTTGTGCCTAGTAGCCGTAGCAATTATGTTTTTTTTATTGCATGTTACAGCAAAATTTGTTCGCCAAAAAATATGTAAGTCTGTTGGAGAACATTCACATGCCCGTATTTGTTGTTTGAATATAGTAGAAACCTCGTTTTCAAACTATTACGCCATTACAGTACGTTACTTAAACACATTATACTTTCGGCGGCAGTGAATGAAGCTTGCTTACAAATAGAAACGACGTTGAAATGTAGTTAGCATAGCTATTTATCAAGTGTAATATGCGTGAAGAACACTTCATCCATCCAGAAAAGGCATGAGGCTACCAAACTCTATAACACTTGCTATAAAACTTGCGAGTGCTGTATGAATTTGTATCGCAAATATATTTACTTTTTATTATAATAACAGTATTCACTAACATAACTTAACTTAAATGTCAATCTTTTTATCAGTTTATTTAATTTACGCCTCTCAGCGTTTCATACAAACTTTCAAGACTAAAATATTCGAAATTAAAAAACCTATTTTAATTTAACTTTATATGCATAAGCAGGATACACAGGTATGAAAAGTTGGTAGAAAAGATTTTAGAAATGTCCAGTTACAAAGGAGATAATTGTAATTATCCGTAGATGAAAAGCCGTTAGGCGTAAACGCTCTTGAGTCCTGCTAAACTTGGGCCTCTCCCGGAAGCATCTGCAAGCTATCAGCAATTTCTTGAAGGGTTTATCTATACTCACCATATCACACTGGAGAGAGGTGTTGGTGGGCGCAGTTCCAGTACCCTCTTAATGGTGATGCTACTCCACACTTGTCTGTGAGATTTGGGCTTGGCAAATTTGGCTGGATTGTCCGCTATCGATCGATCGTTTTCCTTGTTGGTCGATGTGACGTAGTTCAACGTCTAAGTGTAACGTTAATCAACCAGATTGCAATCTGTAATTCAAAATATTGATACCGCAAACAATTGAAGCCATTGGATTCCACTTATGTTTATGTACCTAACCACAAACATTACATTATCGAGGTAGCACTTGAGGCCCTAACGTTTATTATCACTACGAATATATATCGATTAAATAGTACGACAAACAAATTTTGATTTTGAAGAGTGTAATGTTGAATGTTTTAAAATCATAAGGAGAAACGTCTAGTCCATCACTCTGCTTCATTAAAGGCTTATGTCATTTCTAGTGTCGATGACACATTATTATATATTTAATAATCCCACACAAGCGTGGTAGAGCCAAGCGGCGGCTTTAGCTGCTGCTCGAATGGGCCGGCTGGACCGGATTGATACCACGGCCTCGCAGAATACCGGCGTGAAGTAGAGCCATCTTGTGCTTCTGCGTTTCGTTCGGTGAGTGAGGTAACCGGAGGCCCACGTCCCCTCCCTATTCCTCTCCTTTTCCCTCCCATCTTCCAAAAATCCTTAAAGACCGGCAAAGCACCTGCAGCATCTATGGTGTTGCAGATGTACGTGGGCGACGGTAATCACTTACCATCAGGTGAACCTCTTGCTCGTTTGCCGTCTTTTCCATAACAAAAAAAACCTGCAACCATGTCGTGGTACGAATAACTCAAGCCCGGGCAGGAGATTAATCTGCGAGCCACTATTGCTGAGTGGTTAGGGGTTTTGGCTACGTATCAGGAGACTCGAGTATGATCCACTATCTAGAGCGCTCGCACCAATGAGTTTTAAAAACTTACGTATGATTATTGTAATATGTATGTTTTTTTATTGTAATTTTATTTGCTGATCAACCACGTGCAAAATAAAATAAGAAAAATTAATAAAGTGAGAAATAAAAATAGTTCGAAGACTCAACCTGGACCAACCTTCCCGCACTGAAGCAATATGGTAGACTTTCCGCCAAACCTCTCTGCTGCTTCCCCAAGTACATAGCTATTAAAGTTGGGTTCTAAATAGTATTTGAAGTGGCAATGAATAGGAATCAATAATTCGCGATAGAGCACGCTCTAAAGTATTTTTTATATCTATAAAGTATGTACCTACTCTTACGTATAACAAGTAACGTTTATCATATATTTAATTAACCTGTTATTCATTAAATAACAACAGGTTTCAAGTCTACACAACAAGCCTGCGTTATATTGACTTCAAAATACGTTCGATAACAAAAGGCAACCAAAGAATATTTCTAATCGCTGTCCAACTGTCATAATACTATAAGCTAATAAATATATTACAGGACAGCTGTAAAGCAGCGAGGCGTAAGACTGGTACGCTTGGACACGTCGAGTGCCTACTCCGCCATGTCCGCTGAGAGGCTCGGCTACGTCTGTGTTTACAGAGCTTCGTATAAGGACATTAAAATGGACGGTCAGCCTCTCATAGTACCGGAGCCACCACACGATCAAGACTGTGTTTATATCAAAAAGTTGTTTGAGTAAATTTTAAAGTATTACCTAGGTATGTCAAATTGTTATCATACATTGACGTGTACGTCAAGAATTATCGTAAAATAGAAGTGTATACACAATTTTCTAATTCTTACTTCTTTTTGTAGATATTCACAACAAAATTCGACTTAATTTATTTTTATCTGTTTGTTTCACAGGATTTGACTTAAAAACGTTTAACGTTTTTTTATTGTTACTAATTATCCGACACTAATTTTGGGATCAATTTGAACCTTGTTTCATCAAAATATATTACAGCGTTCGAATGTTAGTAATACTTAATAGATAACATTTCATTATATCTTATAATCTATCATCTCCATTCTTATAACTGCACTCCATCGGCGTGTGGTATCGGCGTAAGAATGTATCATCCCGCTGGCTGTTGTAAGAGACGACTAAGCAGTCCGGTGACAGGCAGCAGCATCAAAGTGTTCGATCGCCAATCCGCTTCCCGAACGTGGCCTTAAGGGAATCTTCAAACGTATCTCACCTCGTAAGTGTGTAAAAGATCGCTTGACCTTCGACAGTTGGCGGAAAAACACACTAATACATAGTAGTATACTACTACTACTTCAGCCTATTTTAGTACAACACTGAACACAGGCACGGTTAGATAGCACCAGCAAAAGCTCGCATACATTTCTTAAAAAGTTTGCCCATATTGACCACGCTTGCCAAGCAGGTTGGTGAGCACAATGCCGGTACTCTCGCACTGGAGATGCTGCTGCCCTTCACTAGTCTTATAGATTCAGATTTCGAATTTGGCACATTCGGATGGATAACGGGATGCATCACGTGCCAGGTGATTGAAGAAAGAGTTGTTATATTCCTACTTACACCGTACACATGACAAACATAACAGACATGAATTATCAAGAGCCATAACGGACAGAAGAGAAGAAGAAGAAGACACAAGATGAGATATCTTTTAATAGCAAATCCTCTCATTGGGAGAGGCTTATGTTCTGCAGTAGGCAATTTAGAGGATGCTAAATAAGAATTTATACGTTCGTTTACAACATAGAAATTGAAAAAAAAAATGTCTAATATCCATGTGGCTCAGGTCAATGTTCAGCAGTGGAACTTGCCATAAGCTGTGATAGCACTTACTATATTATGGTTGTACCAGGGGGTTTTCTTTCGAGGTCAGGTGCATTAAAACATAACGTTTTGGCACCTTCGCTCAAAATCCCTATGGGCGTGTTACGTGAAACGAATTTGGAAAAATAAGGTGTTATACAATCTGCTTTATACAATCGCCTGTATTCATTTACATCCCAGTGTATAGACAACGGGCGTTTTTTAGTCATTTCAAAACAGATATTCTGCTGCTGTTTCTTAAGCGATAATGCTTAAAGAAATTTCTCTGTTCAATATAAATAAGCCTTTATTTTATTCACAACTTCATTATATGTTATGTCATTTCCATTCATTGCACAATAGCCACATTCTGTCCCATTCTCCATTAAACGACTACATCGACTGCAAGAACTCGTCGATTTCCTGCGAATTATAATATATAAATATATATATATATATACGTATTGACTATGTCAGAGGCTAGAAAAGTATAAATAACTATTGGTCGAAAAGATTTAGCACGTACGTCTCGTACTCAAAAATTAATTTTTACTCCTCTTTAGCAGCCGGACAGCGACCCCAGCAGACTACCTGGGTGTCCTCACCCCTTTAACGCTGCTTCATGTCACCCGTCTGGATAACTAACCTCTGGCATTTCGAGGTTTATCCGTCAGATATCGCAGACCTTTAGACTTTTCTTTTAGTTGACTCTTACAAACCTCGGGTTAGATGATTGTCTTCCGCCACCACAGGGCACAATATCAAATAATAAGCTCTCAAGACAGTATATCCAATTTCGGGGTAGTCGGAGATCTAGACATTTATTTTAGTCATTTCAACTCACTTTTGGTGAGGGCCTCCAGTTAACTCACCTAATGAATCGCAGAAGCACAAGATGCCTCTACATGACGCCGGTATTCTACGAGGCGGTGATACTACCCCGGTTGAGCCGGCCCATTCTAACACCAGCAAAAGCCGCTAATAGGCATTAAATCTATAAAAAACAAATTAATGAAATGTCTTTATTCTTCGATGAAAGAAAGGTAATTTCGTTAGTGAAACAAAATTGTTATGCCACAGAATAATTCACATAAATTCCGTGTGACATCATTCACCGATCATACCGTGTTATTTTTTAACATAGTTTCGTTTATTCAAGACATTATTGCCTATAAACGAAACCATGTCCTAGAGGTGAAAAATAACACGGTATCGAGGAATGATTTTATCCGGAATTTTTGTGAAATATTTTCGTGTCAAAGCGGATAAGGCCCCAAATCGCTTAGCCAGCGTAGTGAGTATTGGCAAAGCTTCAAGGAAATGTATTGCTGGTGCTTTCTTGAAGTGAACTTGTAGTAATAGTAGGTTTATTAAGCAACCATTACACGGTGCTCTACTTACGACATAATAATATTATTATATGATACACATAGATGGAGGTGGACATTTCGAGGTGAGTGAAGTTGTTTATGTAAAATATAAAGGCAAGAGCTAATATAGTTTAAATATTATCAAAAAAATTATGAAATGGTTTCATGTTATAGACGTAAGGGTATAGTGCGCTAAGGCTTTACTTGCATAGTAGACGATTTCTAGGTCTAATATCGTGAGAATGTCTTTTCCCAGCAGTGGATCATTTACAAGCTGCTTGGTACTTTACGTATAAATTGGACAAAGCAAAAAAAAACATCCAAATGTATAGCCGGATATACTCATTTAGTATTAAATATAATGTACACTAGGTAATGGTACGCAGTAGCAAACTAGTTGAAACAGGTAAATGGTGTAATTGTGTTTATTCTGTCACTAATTGCCAGGATATGAGTCCGTTGCCCACTCAGCTCATAAGTGAGTTACATACCGACTATACAATATGAAATTGATGAATAACAACAATTCTTCCTTCAGATTTCTATAAACAATCTAATCAACAAATCGACGTAATGGTACGACTAACGCTCGGCAGGGCCGTTGGCGTTTGAAACGCACACACTCGCACTTTAGACGCTCCTACCCGTCACAGAGCCGGATATATATTACCGAACATGTTTGTGATGATTATTCCGCCATCTATCGGAGACTTAGGTTTTCTAGCGTATCCCCTGAGTAGATTTTTACGACACCCACGGGATGTGATCGATTGGCAGATTCTCTTATGCTACCACTACTGGACTAGTGACACTACTATTTTTGTTTAGTTGAGTACGTGATATTTATATAGTTTATTTTAATTATTAGAAGACAACAGGGAGTAAACAGAAGTGTCTTTAAACATAAAGTACTGTACATTTCCTAACAGATACCTACATTTCCTCTTCAAGATACCTTATTTTCGTAATTAAGATAACCATTTACTATCCCTTCACACCCGCACCCTGCTCACTACTCAACTACTGCTCTAATTCCTTAAATACCGCCATATTAGACTCAGCAGCCAGGAGGTTTCATAGTACCCGGCTAGTGACCTGGGATCCTCGATACCGGAGGCCCGAGGTGGCCGCTCCGAGAGAGCTTAGGTAGCTCACTCCTGTTGGAGGTCAGTGGACTATGCTACCTCCACAGCCGAGGAGTTTTGGTGTTGTGATACGCCATTCTGCCTAGCCTCCGGGGAGGGCCGCACCGCTGATGCGGCCGTGTTGGGGCCGCGGAGGGAGAGGAGTATCGGTATTACGATAAACCTTAGAGGTCACCAGTAGCAGCCTTGCTAATACCAAGCCTTCGGATGGCGAACTCAGAAAGGTTCGACGCCCTCGTTCGTTTGGGCCGTGCATGTAGGCGCGTCTGTGTGTAGGCGCTCCTTGCCATGACGGAGAGGGATAGGGTGTGGTCTCTCCCGAGGAGGGGCCTCCTAGGACGGCCGGCACTAGTGGGGTTTGTTTGTGTTTTGATTTTATGTGAAAGGGGCAATCCAGCAAACTGCTCACCTGATCCCAAGTGATTACCGTCGCCCAGGTAAATCTGCAAAACCGAAAGAGCTGCAGGTGCGTTGCCAGCCTTAAAGAATATTTGGGGGATGGGGAGGATGATGGTGACGGGAGTTGGGAAAGGGGAAAGTGGGCCTCCGGTTACCACACTCACCGCTCGAAACGCGGATGGCGCGGATATCACCACGGTCGAGCCGGCCATTCGAACAGCAGCAAAAGCCACTACTTGGCTCTACCACATACAAAACTACTTTTTATGGGTGTAAACGTATGTTTCATCGGTCAATACCGCTTTATCTTATTAAGTAACATATTATTATAACAAAAGTTTTATATTATTTTCAAAATTTTAATACAAATTTTCCAAGAATTAATTATTTTAATTATTTAGAAATACTCTACAATATATCTATAATTTCGTTCTATATAATTAAAATGTTTGCGTCAAAAGATTTACAGATACACTATATTTACAACAAAGTCTACGATATTAATTAGTCTATGTTCAAATTGTGCTACGTAGAAATTTTATGTTATTGTCACTTTTTTTCATTCGCCAACGCCTGTCCCAGGGAAGCGGTCGCGACGGTCGGGTTGGCGGCCGATACGATCTTCTCCAGCAACATGCGGGTTTGCGCCTGGAATATATTGCAACAAACATTATAGCCATACGGTGCAATAACCAAGAGAATCTTCCGCTCTCCTATCATCGAAATAAGGGGTGTAAAGTGAAAATACCATCTCTTTCTCCTAATGTCAACTTCACCTGTACGCGGTACATGCGGATTAAGCAACGAATCCGAATTGTGGCGGTAAATCCATCCGAATATAGCGAACTCAAATACCAGAGACTAGTGATAGGGAGCAGCGTCAGCGGTGCGAGGCCGGTACCCACAGCGCCCGACAACCCGTCCCCGCCCACCGTGCTGTGTATGGGCATACCTTTCAAGAAATTAATGCCGGCTTTTGCTGGCGCTTTCTTGGAGAGAACCTATGTTAAACAGAGAATTGAAACAGGCCGACGTAGTAGTAGAATAAAAATAAAAAATTACATCGTTGGTTTTGCCTTGTGCTGAGGCGCGTACTTTGTCCAGCTGCTCAGCTATCCTCATAGATTTTTCTTGTAATTGTCGATGGTGTGAAATGTATGCATTTCTGGAAAAAAATATAATTTCTACATTTACATATCAAAACATGATAACGAAATATTACATATTAAATATGTTTGAAAAACAATTTTCTCTAGTTTTGTACAGCTTAGGTAGTAACCATAAATAAAAAAGGCATATTAATCAAACATCTACTAATAATTTATTAGAACTAATATCGTCTGTGGTCAAAATTCGATCCATAGTGTTTGTAAAGTAACGAAATTCTTTCATTTAATTGGTTAAAGTATTTTGTATGGAAAAATCATTCCATTTTTTGATTTTTTTTTTTGTGCACACATATGGCACAGTACCTATCAAATTTCTTTCCTCTCCTTTCGTACTAAACATCAGCTTGATGCTTTGGACTCGTTGGAGCGCCGAGCGAAGAGGATCATAGGCAGTGACTCACTAGTAGAGGCAAAACTTCAAAGCCTCGAACACCGTAGACGAGTGGCCTGCCTCTCGGTTTTTTATCGAATTCATTTCGGAGAGTGTGCGAAGGTTTTGCATAACCTAATACCCTCTTCCCCTTTCCATCACCGAACGACTAGACGCGGCGAGAAGTCCCACCCTTATGTTGTAGACATTCCTCCATTACGCACGAGGCGGTTTGCCTCTTCTTTCTTTGTGCGGACGGCTAAGGAGTGGAACTCTCTGCAGAGGTCGGTTTTTCCGGAGGCCTATAACCTGGATATCTTCAAGGCCAAAGTGAACAGACATCTAGGCAAGCGTGTACCATCCTAGGCCTCATCTTCGCTTTCCATCGGGCAAGATTGAGGTCAAACGCAGGCCTATTTTTCATAAAAAAAAAAAAAAAACTAAAAATAGATGCTTCAATGTTCCGTTCACATATTAATATAACACATTTAATGTAATTAAGGTGTGGCAGTGTAGTCCATGGGCCACCCTGATGCCGTCAACATATACATAAAGTAATTAAATGTTTGCTTAAAATGTAGGGCTATAGGCCATTACAACAACATAATTACATTATGTGGGAAAAATTATCCCTCTTCAGTTGTTATTACTCGGTACTAAGGTTACCCAAAATGAAATGTATGACAAATATATTTATGCGACTATAAAATAGAACTTCTCCAATTTTGTACAACCCATGGAACTCAATAATATAAGCACAGTAGTTTGCTTATAGGATACTATTTAAATTTTTTGTTACTTTGACTCAAGATATATTTGGGCTAATAGTTAACAAAGGCCTACGATATCCAGGTAAACGAGACCCTTTCAAGTTGCCGCTTGTTGTTCAAATCCTTCGATTTCGCCGCTCTTGGATAGGTCAGTAAACCATTATTTATGACGAACAGTGCGAAATGTTTCATGCGGATTATAAGGCTACTAAGTTGTTTAAACAAAAATGATTCGCTACATGCCTTCGAGTGGGTTGGCCTGTTTGGTTGCCGTGAAATCATACCAAATAGAAATCTGTTATCTCTATCTATCCCTAATGGGTATCAGACGTCAGTGGTTATAAGTATGACGATTCCATGTAAAAATACTTATATTCCCTAGGCCACCAAATCGAAAGAGTCAAGTTCGATCCGCTAGGCGGAGCGCTCGATTTTATGTAGTATTTGTATCGTTGGTCTGGACACTATACGGCGACAGGGTCGCAGGGACTAAAATATCTAAACCTCTGACCATCCCAGTATTGGGTGTGAGGTCGGGATGGTTTATATTTTTCGACAAGTCTAACTGTCGAATCCGTCGCAGCTTCATATTGCGATTGAAACCGGTCGCTAGTACACAAGATACAAAATATACCCCCTGCTGTGTATTGTGTTGGGTGGCGTCTCGTGTCTCTGACACTGCATCATCCAACCTATCCTCCAATCTTATCGTATAAACGATACATCGGATGTAGGTGAAGATGAGCAAATGCCCCTTCTATTTAATCCTTCATATGCGCCATTAAATCCTGCATAGCTTACCAACACTAAACGAAACGTTTTCACCGAGGTAGAAATTGACCAGCAGAATATCATCATGAATTATTGGTGGGATAATTACTTACCTGATTACAACAATCTGTAGAGTTACTCCTACAAAGGCAATACCAAAACAAAGCGCAATGATAGTAGTGTTTGTTAATTTCTTCACACCTTTCACACCATAATATGAATTAGAATTGCTGCCTGACGATTTATAATCTTGGTAGAAGTCATAATTGGAATTATTGCGCATGCTGTAATAGACAAAAATTTGGATCAGTTTACTTGAAACATTAATACATATTGTGATTATAGTGCTATCAGTTTCAGTTTATAGATAGGTATGGATAGAAAGAGCAGAGACGCTGGAGAATGTCATGCTTACTGAACCCTGGCACAGGAATCAGGAAACTTGTTTCAATTTTATAGTACACAGTAACAGTAATGAGATTTTTTGTCTTATTTAAGATTGTGAGTATTTAGTACATTTTGATTATACATATAGCATTTATTCATCATATGTGATGAGTGCATGACCAAGGTTTATGGTTATTGCTCTGCTCCTTTAGATCATAGCGAAATGTTATTATATTGTTATATTACCTATAATATATAACCTCTTTCACTGAACAAGGTACCGCAAAAGGAATTTTTCAAATCTGACTTGTAGTTCATGAGATTAGTATGTTCAAATATACAAACTCTTCAGTTTTGTAATATTAAGTATAAATAATAGTATATGAAGTCCGCTAACCCGTACTGGAGCAATGTAGTGGACCCGATCTCCAAAACCCTCGTAAAATATTAAGCCTCCTCTTAAGCCTTTGCCCAGGAGTGAGACACACATACAGACTGCTACTATGCTACTTTAGATAAGGGTGGATTCTTTTACATTGTAGAAACCTGGCACAAACTACACATAATGATAATTATGTGTAGTTTGTGCCAGGCTACTAGTAGCCAGGATCTTACACCAAGAGCTCGCTCTGAAGTGCGGTCTCGTGGATCGGAGACTGCCTTACTATAAATACACGCCGGAAGCCGTGCTCGAAAATGACCGCGCTAGGCTCTATTGGGACCGGTCCATTATCACGGACAGGACGATTCATGCAAACAAGCCTGACATCGTGTTGATGGACCAAGCACAGTCGAGGATATTTTTGGTCGACATCACCATTCCATATGACGAGAACCGTGTGAAAGCCGAAACAGATAAGAAGACAAAATATCTGGACCTGGCTCACGAGGTAACCGACATGTGGGGTGGTATGCCGCCCGAAATTATTCCGATCGTCGTCTCTGCGAATGGGTTAATCCCAGTCAGCCTCTCGGAACATCTGAGGCGGCTGGGACTCCGTAACGGACCGCTCCGAGCTCAAATGCAGAAGGCAGTGCTACTCGATACCGCTCGCATTGTCCGCCGGTTTCTTTCCCTTTCTCCCTGCCGGGGGCTTCCATATGGTTGGGTTTTAATTATCTATTTAATTTTATTATTTATATAATTTATAAAATAGTACTTATGTATGTATTTATTTATACAACTCAACCAGATGAGTAAATATAGAAATACCCCAAAAAAAATTAAAAGATTTACATTCTACTCCAGGCACAACAATGCTTCACACTAGAAAGAATGTTTGTTATTTATTTCCTCATGACACAAAATGTCTGACAATACCTTACAGCCCTTACAGGCTTACAGCTTAAAGTGGTAGGTTTAAGACTGTCAGCAAATAATGGACACCTGGTACCAAATAATGGATGCTATATTTAAAAATGCTTACTACACGGAATGGTTTACTGGTACATATAAATATATAGATATCTTAACTTAACAGCCTGATGGTCCACTGCTACATAAGTCAAAGCCAAAACTACTTCATACTATTTAGTTTTTATTCTGTTCAAATTAGCTTGTTTAAAGAACTTATATGCGAATCGTAATACAATACCTTCTCATAGAAGAACCAGCTAGAAACTGAGTCTTTTTTTTAATGGCATGTTGTTTGCAATAAAATCAAAACATGGACAATATATCACTAGCAGTATATCAGTAGCCAGGGTATCTGTTAGTTTCAGGGTAGCTTCTGTCTGTTTGTTGCACAATATTATATGGATTTTATTGTAAAATTCATGCATTTACACAAAAAAGACTTTCTACTTTTAGCCAACCTAAATTTAGAAAACTCTAGCACATCCCATATTACAGAAGACTGTCAATTTTTTATTAAATACATTATAATATATTTTTCCACACAGACATTTAAAAAAAACAATGATGGAAGTGTGAATGATATTTTAAATATATCGCGTAGTGACTCACAAGGTCCAAAGTTATAGAGAGCCCATTATCAGTATCACTTGTTTTTATAAAATCACTAGCTTTTACCCGCGACTTCGTCCGCATAAGTTTTTTTGTTTTCTCCCGACTATTAGTCCCCCTGCAACAATGTCCCACTATCGTGTTCCAGTCCTCAACTTCACATCAAAATTTGTTCAAAAGCAACCTAAGCTACATAATGGATAGCTCCGAATGTTTCCTTAGTAAATATAAAAAGTAAATAATGTAAATCGGTTTAAAATACTACTAACTACCTACCTGCCAACCCCCGATGTTAGACAGTGTGACATCCTACGCAGACGATGTTGCATCGTCTGCGTAGGAAGTACTAACTTAATGTAAGTAGTATAATAATGTAGGAAGCTAAAAATAAGAGGCCTTATTACTGTAGTACATTTTTGTAAACTATGTTCTTTGTTTTTCCCTCTCTGGCCAACACATGGAGATTCTGTGGACTTGAAACACGTGAGCAAGCCACGTATAATTGTCCGTGAGAAAAACAACTCTTTTCTAAATTAATGCCGGCTACTTTTAATGTTTGCCCTGAGCTTTATTTATCGTCATAGCGAATGCGATTTTCAGCGGAAACTGTAATCTCTTAAACTGGAATGGCAAATCTGTCGGAATTATACCCATACGGGGATTAAAACGTTCTCTCCTTTTGCCATTCCAGTCATAATGATTGCTTTTACAATATTGCGACCGAGGTGTGTCACTTGCAACCGTGTGCCATTACACAGTCTTGGTGCATCTAAATTCCGCATTAAAAGGACAGGAACGCCTACTTTCAGCCTCAGTTTGTGTGAAGGTACTCCCGACAGTTCTAAAGAATTAAGAAATTCTACAGGGTATGATGTTACTTGTTCAGTATCCATTACAGTGTCTACAGAGAGAAACTCAACAATATCACCTTCCACGCGTGACATAATTTGCTCGTTTATCTGTCCCACCATTTCATTCGTCGGCGCTAAAATGGCAGTTTAAGCACCGAATGTGCCGTTCGACCACCATTGAGCAGAGTGGCGGCTATTCCGGAAGAGGCAACTGCTACAGCAATTCCTTTATCTTTTCGGATTTGCGCTAAAAGCAAGTTTAAAAGAAAGGTTTTCCCGTGCCTCCGGGAGCATCCAAAATAACAAACCACCTTCGCCATCTTCGATTTTTTAAAACATTGTCAAATACTAACCTTTGTTCTGGGATCAAACGTGGAACAGACTGTCAATTTTTATTAAATATATTATAATATATTTTCCTCACAGACATTTAAAAAAAACAATGATGGAAGTGTGAATGATATTTTAAATATATCGCGTAGTGACTCACAAGGTCCAAAGTTATAGAGAGCCCATTATCAGTATCACTTGTTTTTATAAAATCACTAGCTTTTACCCGCGACTTCGTCCGCATAAGTTTTTTTGTTTTCTCCCGACTATTAGTCCCCCTGCAACAATGTCCCACTATCGTGTTCCAGTCCTCAACTTCACATCAAAATTTGTTCAAAAGCAACCTAAGCTACATAATGGATAGCTCCGAATGTTTCCTTAGTAAATATAAAAAGTAAATAATGTAAATCGGTTTAAAATACTACTAACTACCTACCTGCCAACCCCCGATGTTAGACAGTGTGACATCCTACGCAGACGATGTTGCATCGTCTGCGTAGGAAGTACTAACTTAATGTAAGTAGTATAATAATGTAGGAAGCTAAAAATAAGAGGCCTTATTACTGTAGTACATTTTGTAAACTATGTTCTTTGTTTTCCCTCTCTGGCCAACACATGGAGATTCTGTGGACTTGAAACACGTGAGCAAGCCACGTATAATTGTCCGTGAGAAAAACAACTCTTTTCTAAATTAATGCCGGCTACTTTTAATGTTTGCCCTGAGCTTTATTTATCGTCATAGCGAATGCGATTTTCAGCGGAAACTGTAATCTCTTAAACTGGAATGGCAAATCTGTCGGAATTATACCCATACGGGGATTAAAACGTTCTCTCCTTTTGCCATTCCAGTCATAATGATTGCTTTTACAATATTGCGACCGAGGTGTGTCACTTGCAACCGTGTGCCATTACACAGTCTTGGTGCATCTAAATTCCGCATTAAAAGGACAGGAACGCCTACTTTCAGCCTCAGTTTGTGTGAAGGTACTCCCGACAGTTCTAAAGAATTAAGAAATTCTACAGGGTATGATGTTACTTGTTCAGTATCCATTACAGTGTCTACAGAGAGAAACTCAACAATATCACCTTCCACGCGTGACATAATTTGCTCGTTTATCTGTCCCACCATTTCATTCGTCGGCGCTAAAATTGCTCTTTCACATAACCAGTCTCTATTCCTCATATTAGTTAGCAGTTCGCTATAGACGAAGTTATTTAGATCATCTGGATTATGCACAACATTGCAGAATTCACGATCCGATGTAATCATGCCATTACCATCCTTTGCCATACGATCTTCTCCAATTTTAAGAAGAGCAGCAGCATATTGTCCAGATTGTACATCATTGTGTAGTTGCACTCTCATATTTGTAGACAGACTAAACGTTTTACGTGCACCCATAACGTTGACGCTTTTAAACACGCATTTATTTCATCTGCAGGGGTGCCTTTAGTGATAACCGGCAAAGTCTGTCTAAAATCGCCCGCTAAAAGTACCACCATCCCCCCCATGATATTTGGATTACTCTTGATGTCTTTCAAAGTCCGATCTAGAGCTTCAATTGCTCTTTTATGGGACATAGTACACTCATCCCAAACTAATAATTTACATTGCTGCAACATACGTCCACGCTCGCTGTTTTTACTTATATTACAGACTGGCATTTCTTCATGGGCTAAGTTTAATGGCAGTTTAAGCACCGAATGTGCCGTTCGACCACCATTGAGCAGAGTGGCGGCTATTCCGGAAGAGGCAACTGCTACAGCAATTCCTTTATCTTTTCGGATTTGCGCTAAAAGCAAGTTTAAAAGAAAGGTTTTCCCGTGCCTCCGGGAGCATCCAAAATAACAAACCACCTTCGCCATCTTCGATTTTTTAAAACATTGTCAAATACTAACCTTTGTTCTGGGATCAAACGTGGAACAGACTCTGTCAATTGTTGTTGTAATGAAGCAGTATCGTAATATAGTTCCCGTATTAAATCGCTACTGATTTCCTCGGTTCTCTGTGGTCTGATCATTGCATAATCTGATAAATCCTTTCTAGAAATTGTTTTAACCTGGTCTTCAATTTTGACAGACCCTCATTGTAAATTAAATCACTGTACGTGACATTGGGATTTTGCTCTTGTAATCTGTGCAATATATCGTCGGTCATATCATTTTTGTATTTATCCCACAATTGTTGAGGATTTGAAAGACCACATGTCGCTACTAATACAGCAAATAGCTCTCTCATCTTGCCTGCTGATCTACATTGAGCAGCTTCTTCCAGTGTCACATCCCAATGGTTGTCATTCTCCAGTAATCCTCTTGCCTCACATGCCTCTCGAAATGTAGGATAATCTTGTGTGTTGTATTTTTTTAGATCATAGAAAGAGGTAGGTCCGCGCACATGGTGTAAAAGCATGCGTAGACAAAAACATTCCATGTTACTAACATGAACTGTATAAACTCGTCCTATAGCATCTCCAGATTTGACGCCAGGCCAATCGTGAACTGAAGTACCTTGAATGCGGTTTCCAAGTTTTCCTACTTGCATCCCAAGTATAATACCTCGGCACCTCGACATAAAGAAGAGTTTTGCAAACTCATCTCTGATACAAAGATCAAAAAGCAGTGAGTGTGGTTTTGGCGGAGTAGTTATTCGTTCGTGGAAATTGTGTTCATTAAAATAAACGCGTTCACCATTTTCTAAATGCACGCTGAGATGTGTCACGGTGGGATGCCTTTCGTGCAACGGAAATGCTAACAGACGCCACACGGCTTCGTTGCTGCTGACATACCGACCAGACTGATAAGTTTGTACCTCATCTACGGGATTCGCAAGATCAGTATTTCTAAAATTGAAAATAGCTTGATCACTACCCTTGTATATTTGCAAATATATTTGATGGCGCGTACTGAACTGCATGCCTCAACATTTATGTGGGCGTTAAACATTTTGATAAAATTGGTGAATAGGGGACTACCCAACTATTATCAACCGTAACGTAGCTACCATTTCGGAGCTTCACGGTTGCTGTTCGACCTCCGTCTGCTGGCGCTCTTCTACGATACTGCGGGTATCCGTGGTCGTTGTGAACGGTCTCTTTCACTAACTTGCGAGGAATTTTTTTTGTGCATTTTCCGTCTTTCATGCAGTGGCACTGTGGATTTTCGGGTCCGCATGGACCGTCAATCATATTTTTACAATAATGTCATGGAGAGTCTTGTCAATGTTAGGATCCGGTATTTCAGCGCTGATTATGTTATCTATTTGATCGGGTCGTAACTTATCTTTTAACCACAATAATATATGGACATGTGGCAGTCCACGTTTCTGCCATTCGACAGAGTACATAAAGCAGCGCGCTTCTCTGAACACTCGGCCTTTATTAATCACATCCATTAGTTTTTTAACTTTTAGTCTAAAAACTCTTGCGACTACATCATGTCTATCTATTGCGCTTTGCCCCGGCATCAACTGATTGACTATTTCGGGCCAGGCTGGGTTGCAAGTAAAGGTGACGAATAAGTCAGGGCGACCATGTGTACGCACATAAACAAACGCGTCCTGAGTATATTCGTGTAAGTACCGCGGGCTATTTACAAATGAAGATGGTAAAATGACCATACGACCTAAGTTATTTGGATTTAAATTAGCGTCATTTGCCACAGCGTCTTGAAGATGGATGTAATTCTCTGCTCTTAGTTTAGTTTGATTTAATGATATGTACCGTAACCTCTCGCTTTCAACTTTAACGTACATGTCAACGTAAAACTGATTGGCCAGTTGCTTGCATCTTTGTACAATGTTAAAGTTGTTTTCTCGTATCATCATGTTGTAGGCATAAAAATCCATGCATGAAACCTTTTTGTTATGCAAGGGAAGACCTGTTACAGGATTAATTTGAGGAACTTGAAAGTGGCACCCTCTTGTCCCTTACTAAATATGATCGGATATTGCAACGCATCATAAAATTTATGAGTATCCGGCACCCTGGTTAATGTGTCATCTCGGGCCTGTAAAACTATATCACGGAAAGCAAACTGTTCGCCTGTAACCAAGGCTGCGACTTCATTTATTAACGGTGCATTATACCGCCTTTCATGTTCCCCACTTGGTGTGCGATCGGGGTGCATCACCAACCTATAATCCTCTCCCGGCATTCTTTCTAGTGCTGTTTTGAAAGTATTGATAAGGCGATTATGTTCATGCAACATTCTCTGGATTTTAAAACAGTATCCCTTTCGATTCCTTGTATATTTGCAAATATATTTGATGGCGCGTACTGAACTGCATGCCTCAACATTTATGTGGGCGTTAAACATTTTGATAAAATTGGTGAATAGGGGACTACCCAACTATTATCAACCGTAACGTAGCTACCATTTCGGAGCTTCACGGTTGCTGTTCGACCTCCGTCTGCTGGCGCTCTTCTACGATACTGCGGGTATCCGTGGTCGTTGTGAACGGTCTCTTTCACTAACTTGCGAGGAATTTTTTTTGTGCATTTTCCGTCTTTCATGCAGTGGCACTGTGGATTTTCGGGTCCGCATGGACCGTCAATCATATTTTTACAATAATGTCATGGAGAGTCTTGTCAATGTTAGGATCCGGTATTTCAGCGCTGATTATGTTATCTATTTGATCGGGTCGTAACTTATCTTTTAACCACAATAATATATGGACATGTGGCAGTCCACGTTTCTGCCATTCGACAGAGTACATAAAGCAGCGCGCTTCTCTGAACACTCGGCCTTTATTAATCACATCCATTAGTTTTTTAACTTTTAGTCTAAAAACTCTTGCGACTACATCATGTCTATCTATTGCGCTTTGCCCCGGCATCAACTGATTGACTATTTCGGGCCAGGCTGGGTTGCAAGTAAAGGTGACGAATAAGTCAGGGCGACCATGTGTACGCACATAAACAAACGCGTCCTGAGTATATTCGTGTAAGTACCGCGGGCTATTTACAAATGAAGATGGTAAAATGACCATACGACCTAAGTTATTTGGATTTAAATTAGCGTCATTTGCCACAGCGTCTTGAAGATGGATGTAATTCTCTGCTCTTAGTTTAGTTTGATTTAATGATATGTACCGTAACCTCTCGCTTTCAACTTTAACGTACATGTCAACGTAAAACTGATTGGCCAGTTGCTTGCATCTTTGTACAATGTTAAAGTTGTTTTCTCGTATCATCATGTTGTAGGCATAAAAATCCATGCATGAAACCTTTTTGTTATGCAAGGGAAGACCTGTTACAGGATTAATTTGAGGAACTTGAAAGTGGCACCCTCTTGTCCCTTACTAAATATGATCGGATATTGCAACGCATCATAAAATTTATGAGTATCCGGCACCCTGGTTAATGTGTCATCTCGGGCCTGTAAAACTATATCACGGAAAGCAAACTGTTCGCCTGTAACCAAGGCTGCGACTTCATTTATTAACGGTGCATTATACCGCCTTTCATGTTCCCCACTTGGTGTGCGATCGGGGTGCATCACCAACCTATAATCCTCTCCCGGCATTCTTTCTAGTGCTGTTTTGAAAGTATTGATAAGGCGATTATGTTCATGCAACATTCTCTGGATTTTAAAACAGTATCCCTTTCGATTCCTTGTATATTTTGACACCTGCGATCAGCTTCGTTTTTCATCGCCCATGAAATAAAGTTGCAAAAACTTTGGTTGTTCATTATTTGCGGGAAGTAAGGAACCAATCCTGTGATACACCTGTCCTTGGATGGTAAAAGTAGGTGAAAATCCAGGCATTACGACCTCCTTATCTACACCAAATGACGTCATCTGAAAGCAAGAATTATACTTTCTAATCCTGCTTTAAAACCGGCGCGATTCGTTACTGTCGTATAAAAGTAAAGATTTAAGAGGCTCCTCTGGCTCGCCAAGTAATGGAATTTTAACCTTTCCACCAGAACAGCACATACCTGGAGTTTCTTCTTTCCATTTCAGTGCTTCACAATATCTGCATTTTTATCCATTCTCCCAATGATAACCAATCGGTAATTAACATAGTCGATCAAAGGGTCATACTCAAAAGCGGCACCATTAAATGCCTCCCACGTACTCATTGAAAACGTACGTCTTCTTTCTGCCTGCCGTTCAGCATTTAAAAGACGTCGTCTTTGTGAATCTTCGTCAGTCTCTGCCGCAATCAATTGCGGCGCGACGGTTCGGCCCAAAACTATATCACGGAAAGCAAACTGTTAAACATAACCAAGGCTGCGACTTCATTTATTAACGGTGCATTATACCGCCTTTCATGTTCCCCACTTGGTGTGCGATCGGGGTGCATCACCAACCTATAATCCTCTCCCGGCATTCTTTCTAGTGCTGTTTTGAAAGTATTGATAAGGCGATTATGTTCATGCAACATTCTCTGGATTTTTAAAACAGTATCCCTTTCGATTCCTTGTATATTTTGACACCTGCGATCAGCTTCGTTTTTTTCATCGCCCATGAAATAAAGTTGCAAAAACTTTGGTTGTTCATTATTTGCGGGAAGTAAGGAACCAATCCTGTGATACACCTGTCCTTGGATGGTAAAAGTAGGTGAAAATCCAGGCATTACGACCTCCTTATCTACACCAAATGACGTCATCTGAAAGCAAGAATTATACTTTCTAATCCTGCTTTAAAACCGGCGCGATTCGTTACTGTCGTATAAAAGTAAAGATTTAAGAGGTTCCTCTGGCTCGCCAAGTAATGGAATTTTAACCTTTCCACCAGAACAGCACATACCTGGAGTTTCTTCTTTCCATTTCAGTGCTTCACAATATCTGCATTTTTATCCATTCTCCCAATGATAACCAATCGGTAATTAACATAGTCGATCAAAGGGTCATACTCAAAAGCGGCACCATTAAATGCCTCCCACGTACTCATTGAAAACGTACGTCTTCTTTCTGCCTGCCGTTCAGCATTTAAAAGACGTCGTCTTTGTGAATCTTCGTCAGTCTCTGCCGCAATCAATTGCGCGTGACGTTCGGCATCTAAAACTCGACGTGTCTGAGTCTGTTCCACTGTCTCAGCAGCTCTTTGAGATGCGTGGCGCTCAGCATCTAAGGTCCTACGGGCTTGAGTCTGCGTATAGGTCTCAGAAGCTCTTTGAGTCGCATGACGCTGAGAATCTAACATCTGACGCGTCTGAGTCTTCTCTTCAGATTCTTGGCTCTGCTAGAACTACGGCTTAGATTGGATTTACGTTTGCGTGGCATATCGAAAACAATAAAACAATAATTAAAGATTTTTAAAATCGGTAGTTTTAAAAACTACAACGTAAGACAATTTTTTATAAAAACTTCGATAAAGCAAACCTTTTTATAACCTATACTAACTTATAACCTAAATATCTAAATCAATCAATAACGTATTGCACCTAAACAACTATGCACCTGACAAACCTTTTATACCTAAAACCTAAATTAACTAAATAAATTCAAAAATATTGAATTTATCAATACACAATTTTCTTCACTACTGGTACTACCTACTTATCTATCAAAACTAACATAAAAGTACTATAATATAATGACAAAATCTATTACTAAACTAATTTACTACGAACTATAAACATCCTGATGTGAGCTAAAAAACACTTAACCTACACATGAATAAAATTGAGAATTAACAAATGAAAGCGACTGCAAAATAAAGAATAATACGTATCTGAGTAAACCTTGAGATATGAATGATTGGTTAAGAAAATACCTACATCTAACAGCTACCTTAACTACCTAATAATAAAAATGTAACTAAGTACTTAATAAAAATACGAAAATGACGTCAACTTGGACTCAAAAATAATAACCTACCAAATATTTATTTAGATATCTAAAACAAAGGACTAAATTAAAGCTTACAGACCCTACGCGTAGACCGTAGTACCTATTTCAACTCGGAATTTAAAAAGAACGTTTTAGCTAACCAAAAATACGCAACGAATAGAGTTTCGTAACGCAATATTTCAATATTCGCATACGTGCGACGACGACGTCTGCCCTCGTGCGTCTGCCCGCTTGGGTAGGCACAGTTGGGCACGGCCTCCTCGCGCCGCACCGCCTCTTCGCTCGGCGCAGCGTCTTGTATTCACTACGACGACGTATGATTTGAAGGTTTGCGTTATATTGAATTATTTTCCTCGTTGAATAGTAAACAAACTAAGTGTAGGTGTTATAATTTCGGTGATGAACTGATTACCTATCCGTTTCTTTGTCTAAAATGAGTATTAACTTATCACTATGATTGATTACTGAGCATAAAGTTCGTATAAATGTCTATCTAATTACCTCCTCAAGTTTAAAGCGTAGCTAGTTATGTAGTACTATATCAATTCTGTGGTGTAGGTAATTAGATTTTATCTGTATGTAATTTAACAGTCAGTTGAATAAAAAATCGTATACAAATCAGATCAATAGCTATGGCGTAATGTGATTCTAGACAGAGTTTTAATGTTGTAGATAGGTAGCTGTGTATAGGTTCCTGTGGGAATGAGATATTTTCCCGAAGTAAAAAGTAGTCTGAATTTTGGTACCTTCCTACCCTATAAGTTAAGTAGTGTGATGGTATGTCGCTAAGTTTCGATCCAAGTAAAACTGTTAAATAAAGACAGATGCATCAAAATTTTATAATAAATTCCTAAATTATGGCGCCTACCGACCCTCTAAGTTAGAAAAGTGATCAAATACTAACTTTAAGTCTTAGTAACACTCATTTAAAAAAAACATCAAAATCATTTCAGTAGCTATGGCGTCATTCGCTTCTTGACACGATCACGCTAGATTTCCGCGGGAATGAGGTATTTTCCCGCCGTAAGAAGTAGCCTGTGTCCGTGCCTAGGATCCTATCTTTATATTAACCAAGTCTTATAAAAATCCGTTCAGACGTTAAGGCGTGAATGAGGTAAACTTTTAAACCAAACTATTAAAAATCACTAACTTAATTAGTTTTCTGCCTACTGCCTACGCCTTAAGTACGATAGCATGAATATTAATAGCCCATATCCTTTTCTAGGTTACTATCTATCACCTAACTAAATTTCATCAAAATCCGTTCAGCCGTTTAGGCATGATAGAGCAAAACTCCCACCAAAAACCATAAAAAAATCACTAACTCAATTCAGTTTTCTGCCTACTTCCTACCCCCTAAGTACTATGACGTGATCATTTTGATCTTATATCCGTTTTTAGGTAACCATCTATTACCTTACTAAATTTCATCAAGATCTGTTCAGCCTTTTATACGTGAAAGAGCAAAAGTCCCAACAAAAACGACTAAAAATCACTAACTCAATTTAGTTATCTGCCTACTGCCTACCCCCTAAGAACGATGGCGTGATTATTTATAGCCTATGACCATTTCTAGGTTATCATCTATCACCATACCAAATTTCATCAAAATCCGTTCAGCCGTTTAGGCGTGAAAGAGGAACAGACAGACAGACAGACAGACAGACAGAGTTACTTTCGGATTTATAATATTAGTATGGATAGTATGGATTACTATTTCCAATCCAGTTGCAGATCCCCACAGTAACACACCATATGACATAATACT
This sequence comes from Bhutanitis thaidina, assembly GCA_029286595.1. Lineage (NCBI taxonomy): Eukaryota > Metazoa > Arthropoda > Insecta > Lepidoptera > Papilionidae > Bhutanitis > Bhutanitis thaidina. The sequence continues at coordinate 5,368,243 of JAGSMS010000012.1, read as the reverse complement.
ATGGAGGAATGCAAAATAACCAAAATAAGATGTAGTAATTGGGTCAGTCAACTGTCTGATCCATCTAATAGCAATCTAATTGCAAAGCTGAAATTCGAAGGGGCTTCCATAATTTATATGCAGATAACTGATAAAATGTGACAGATTGCTGGTAATCTGGGAGCATTCGAGATATTGCAATGATATTTTCAAGGCTTTTCCTGTTATCGAGTTTTACGACACGCATGGGAAGAAAGGGGGTGGAAGATTTATAAACCACATAACTAATGCAAATAAATAGCGTAATAGTTAATAATAATTATCTGAAAATATTTATAATACTTCTTACTTATATGGTACATGGGGTCTATAAGTATATGAGGCACTGTTAAATGGTATCTCAAATGTTCTGTCATACTGTGCTCTAGTACTGGGCTTGCTAAGCACATTGTAAGCTTCTTGTACTTGCACAAACTGCTCCTGAGCTCCTACATGTTTATTTTTATCAGGGTGATACTGAAAATGGAGAGAACATTATTTTCTCATTTAGTTAAAGTTAAATAAAAACAGACATAAGACAAACAAGCCAATAATGTTATAAAAAAGAAGTAGATAATACATTATCAACATGCATCAAATAAGTATTTAGAGTGGTAGTATAGTATTGTAAAGGAATTATGCCAAATATTTATAGATATACTATTACTGTTTATACATACTCCTACTTTTTTTTTTATGGGAAAGGCGACAATCCAGCTAGTGGTTCGCCTGATGGTAAGTGATTACTTTCGCCCATGTGCATTTGCAACTCCAGAGGAGCTGCAAGTGCGTTGCCGGCCTTTAAGGGTATTGGGAGATGGGAAGGAGGATGAGGATGGGGATGGGGAGGGGGAGTGGGCCTCCGGTTACCTCACTCACCAAACGAAACGCAGAAGCACAAGATGTCTCTACTTGCCGGTTTTCTGGTACCAACCCAGTCGAGCCGGCCCATTCGAGCAGCAGTAAAATCCGCCACTGGGCTCTATCACGTATAACAAAGTTACATAGTACTTAGTAATACATATATATACATAAATGTACGTGTATACACACACATTCATATACATGTATATTATACATATTCTCAAACCATAAGAAAGTAAAGAAAGGAAACTACTACACTACACCAACTTCCCCACCCAGCCAGCAATGCGTTACTGCTGCCCTATATATGCTGGCAGGGCTATTGTTACCATTGTCTATTAGATTAGAAGTGTGTAAAAGCAGTTATTTAAAGAGTTATATTTATTGTAAAATCATGCCAGTTTTATAAATAAAAAACCATGGTTACACCATTGCAATTATATACACATTAAAACAAGGTGTATTATAGTTAACTTAGGTATTAGAATTGTGTATGCTTTAATCACTTTGTAGTTTTAATATTAGGTGTTAAAGTATGAAATTGCTTTTTTGATTGTGTGGCCACTTTGAATTAAAATGTAAGCCAAGATCTAAGATTTATGATCAGAACTCTTTTTACACAAAAAAAAACATAACACACACAAAATAATGGTGAGAGCTGATCTTTATCAAAGAACCAAGGAATTAGCATCATGGTTTAACATTAGTTTACCCACAATATTGACTGATTTGCACCATGAATTAATTTATGTGCATCGAGAAACATGAAGAGCCGTGATAGCCTAGTGGTTAGGACACTCAGTTTAGTTTCATACAGCGCAAGTGATGAACGATCGATCCCTGGTGCCAGCACCACTAAAATTGTTAAGAGCAATTTTAAGTGTTGCATTTACCACATGCTAAGCGGCGAAGGAAAACATCGTGAGAAAACCTGCATGTCTATGAAATAATAAAAATATTATTTCGGGGATATGTGAAGCCCACCACACTGGAGCAGCGAGGCAGGCCCTTCCCGGTTCCTAAACCCTCTCTGATACTCTTATTTGTAAAGGAGGCCTTTGCCCAGCAGTGGACAGTTATAGGCTGCTACTTTACTTTACTTAGATGAACATGTGGCGAAGCTTGTCTTGCTTTGATAAGTAGGTACAGAAATGAAGGAATTTTAGAAAGAATGATGTGTGATGAAAAGTGGATACTCGCATGCAAAACACATTTCTAAATTCGAAATATACAGGAACAATAAAATTTAATCAAAGAACAACAATCACTGTAGGAGCCAAAGTCCTCCATTTCATAAAATAAAATTAAATCTAGAATTAGATAGACTTGAGTAGATCACCTACACTATAAACATGTTTATTACTTCAAATAAACAAAAAAAAATACATACCTCTTTGCTCAGCTTGATGTAGGCCTCCTTAATTTCTTTATCAGTACAGTTTTTATGTAAATTGAGTACATCATAATGAGATCTTTTTGCGAAGCTGCAAATAACAACAATAATAATGGATACAAAGATAAAAACAAAGATCAAAGCAAAATACATTTAAACAATTACCTATAAAGCCTAGTACATGCGTTTATTAATTTTAAATCAGGATATCTCTTAAATAAATACATAACGATTTTGCACCTCCGGATCGAAATTATTTTGAGTAGTAATCATAATCATAAAATCATAATATTATTTGGCAATTTCCATTTTCCAAGCCTAATATGTCAAGCAATTGTCAATGTTAATGTCACTTGTACATAGCGACAGTGTCGCCATAATCTAAATTTTTGTTATCGACAATGTCAATGTAATTAAGTGGTAATGATACACCTTGGTTAATAGATTTTGAAACTGAAAAACCCACTTAATATTTCAAACTTATATCATCCACCCAAATTTCCGTTACAACTTCATTGTTATGTAATTTTAAAATTTGGTCTTGGTCGTGGTCATGGTCATGATCATTAAATTTTAATATTTTGTGTATTTTGTGTATGATGGTGAGTTCTATAATATTACCTCATAAGTAACGTACCCCGACTTTTGGTGCGAACTCGAAAAGTGATGGTTGTGGTATTTTGTTATTTCTGTGTATTTAAGTTTTGACACTAAATATTAATAGCGTATTAGGCTACAAGTGCCCGTTAGTAATGTGTTCTGTGTGAAAGTGCCCGTGAAAGTATACAGTGACTTGTAAAATTTAATTCAAGACCGAATACCACGCTTTACGTGTTGGTTCCAGCAGTCCACATAATTTTCAGTAGTCAAGTGAAGTATCACTTTAGGGATATTGTTAGCAAGTGTAAATTAAAACAGGAGAAATTAATTTTGAAGTAATTATGTATATAGCATAACTTGACACTAGTTATGCTATATACATATGTATAACAATATACATATGTATATATAACTAGACAAACAGTTAGTTACTGAAGCCATATTGATTCACCAAGCCTAAAAAATTTTGCAGCTACAAATCGTCGACACTAAGATTTAGACATATGAAATATTTTAAGTACCTGAGGGCCTAAATAATATTTCATCTAAGTATTAAAATTTTGATATATCGATAAAGTCAACTACATATTTTACTAATGGCAATAAATCAATGAAATAATGGCACTCACTCATAGATTTATAAAATTGTATGCAAAATTACAGATTATTATATAGTTTATGCGCAAAGCTTCTGTCTGTGGTCACGAATTCTAAATACAGTTTGAAAAAATCTTGAAAATCTGGAAAATCTTTGTAATTGATTACAAATAAAAAATACTCAATACTCAACACTTATAAGCACACACATAATGTGCTTACATGCTTTCAGATACCGAAGTATTATTTTAAAAAAACATTATTTCCATTATTCCTATATTATTTATATCGAAATATTGGTTTATATTATTAGCGTACTTACGCCCTGTATTTCTCTTATATATTTCGTTAAACCTATACCTACCTAATGTTTTGGCAAAGTGAATATAACAACGAGCATTGTGATGAGGCTGTTATGTAGCTTAATGTAATGCGACGTTGTCAATTTACATTGAGCTTTAGCTCAGCACGATGTGAATGCACAGTATTATACTCAGCATGTGATACCGGCGCACAAACAAAGTAGCGAATAACGACCATAGTGTGCCGACTACGTACTAACTTCAAAACTACGACTTTCGATAGCGATAGCAAGCAATACAATTGGTACAGCAACGCAAAGCGCAGTCGCAGTGTTCGCGCGACAGGCGACGTGGGTGGTTGTACGGTCATGCGAGAAGCGGCTAGCAGGATGGCCGAACTCGAGTTCGAGGCGCCGCTCGCCCAGATCGAAGATGCCGATGATTGTCTCTCATCAGCAGACTACCCACAAAAAACCATTAACGGTAATGATATACATCTGAACAATATCAATAATCTCAAAAGTGAAATGACAAAAATGAAAACTGACTCAAATAAAATAAATGACAACGACGAATCGAGACCGGTGAAGTGCAAACAGGACAATATGCAGAACGTCGAAGGAGATAATTTCACGGAGACATTTTCCGGTTCTCTTGAAGATCTGGTGAACACATTCGATGAGAAGATAACGAAGTGCTTCGGAAACTACGAAGAGAGTGTTGAAAAATTTGCGCCGGTCCAGGTTCGCTCACAGGAGGAGATAATGAACGAGTGCCAGTGAGTATTAATTAATTAACACCTAATAAGCTTCCTAAATGATGCATAAAAAAACTGATATCATTAATATTTTAATATTCGAATCCAAATAGAGAATTATTTGAGCAAATAAAAATTTGAGCGTTAATTTTATGTACAAAACATGTATTATTTATAGTATAAACAAAAAGGGCGGGCTTTGCGCATGGCGCGAGTGGTCTCGGGATCGATAGTTGCTTGAGGCGAGGGTGTCAGGGGTGCGTTCTATAGGGTGGTCGCTATGACGCATCGCTTACCCGCCCCGCTCTTTTGTTTCCAACCTAAACTTTTAAAATCACATCGCGATACGTAGAGTAACATCATCAAAGCCACAATTATGTTTTTTTTAGATAAGTCTTATTGCTGGTAAGTGGCTCCTGCAGCCCAAACAACCTCAATCGAAGAAGGTTGCAGATGCGTTAGCCACCGTGGACATGATGGAATACCTCACATCCCGTAATTGTACTGGCTCTCAACTAGCAGTAGTTGCACTACTCTGCCAGACGATTCCTTGGCAGAGAATGAGTCTGCCATCAGTGTGTACCACCAAATTTGATACATGACGACCTAAAGTACCGAGAGAATTCGTTTTTTAGCCTAGTATTGTAAGCACGTCGTGGGGGCGTCGGTGACCACGTACTATCGGGTGAGCCGCATGCTCGTTTGCCCCCTTCTTCTATAAAAAAAGCAATTGCTAACATAATCTGATTTTCTCATAATAAAATGGTTAGTACTTTCTTGCATTTCACCATTGTATTGAAGAGACAAAGTGAAAAACCTTTCTTATGCAACCCTGGGATATCTGATTCATTATTATTTTCTGTATGGTTTATTTCTTTTAAACAATACGTTCCCACGGGCGTTGATACTGATGATGTCTGACTGTTAAATATTTTGCATTATTTTATTTAAAATATTAAGATAACTAATGAAATCCAACTACTATTACTGCGATACATTTTATATTTATACAGTGTAAATTGCTTTTAATTAAGTTGGATAATCGGCATATTTATCATCATCCTTTAAACTGATCCCGGATTAAAATCGTTGTATTTCACTAGCGATTGATAACCGGTCAGAAAAGTCTATGATCAAATAAGGTTTTGCACCATCTGACAGAGACTACTAAGTTTTCTTGCATGTCTGTTAATTGTCTTTTTCGACATCCTCAGATCGAGTTGAGATGGTTGTCTTACGTATCTTATCTGTGGCGAAGCACACATCGATACCTGATAGTAATAGAATATTAATTCTTAATTATTTACAATAAGGAAAGTGAATCCAAGCTACATTATGACTTAACCACGTATTTACCCGCAATTTCTGTTCATCGGAGTTCGTGAAATTTCATATTTCTACCAAAATAAGACATCACCATGTGAATTGGATACAACTGTTGAAATGCATCCGCTTATTACCCGGTCTTCCTCCGACTGCTATATTGATTTAACCGATCGCTTTGTAAACATAACTTCGCCCATCACGTGTCAAGCCGAACTTTTGGAAGCGGTCCAGGTGACCCAAATGCCTGAATGTCGAGAAAAACCAATAAAATTTAACAATTTGCGAACAACGGAGGGTTAAAGCTTCATACTTACTCATCGCTACGTGTTATAAAATCAGGTAACCTAATTTGTATCTCCAAATAGATTTCGAAAAGAGGATCAAAAATCTGTATACCTTAATTGCATTTTTATAAATAAGCCTATTTAAACAACCATGAAATCATTTCAAAGATGTGCTATGCTGTATATTTTGTGCTATTTTTCAGAAATGTTTTAGGGTAGACATTTCATAAGGCGTAAACTTACAGTTCATAGCTAAAATGGTAACGGTAAGTTATCGTCGGCACAGAGTATATTCTTCTCGTTTAATACTTGCTCATCATGCAACCTCATCTTCTATGTTCAAATACGATGTCATTGGTTTTTACCAGCGGTTGTAATAAGAACCACACCCTAACATCATTCCAGAGTTAACTGGTAGCATAACTTTGTTATGTTTCCTAAGTTACAGAAGAGAACCCAATGACTGATAATTAGGTTTTCTACCTTAGTGATGACAACCAAGAGGCGACAAAGCACCTTCATTTAATTTTTTATCAAGATTTGATTTTAGTATTCAATTGCTACCTTTTGTAAAAATTCAATAAATCGAAACAGTTTCAATACAGTCTGGATAACTAAAAAGTAACTATACACTGAACACTATCTTTAAAATGATCTTAAACGAATTAAGGTAGAAATTGCCTCTCTCCGAAGGATTTATTTTAGTTATGCACCTGTCAATCCGATAGCAGGTGCATACGTAGATTTCGCAGTGATTGCAGTACAGGAAGCGGTTACGCAGATGTTTCGACCACCTTGGCTTGCAAATCATACCTTCCCAATATAGGATATCCAACATATGGCGTCCCCAATCAAATATGGATTCCTTGGACGTATAAGATTACTTAGTTATTTGAGCATTTTAAAAGGTACCAAAACGATTTATTAAATAGGTGGTAATTACCCCATTACAATCTATCAGTTCGTTGTTAATAATCGAAGAATTTAGTATTACCAAAAATACAGTAACAAAATGTATTACATACTAGATACAGCTTGCCACGCTACGCAGTGAAACATTGATTTTTTTTATTCTTCACTTTTCCAGTATTACGAACTAAACCCATACATTTGAGTTCAATCGGATAAACGTCCGGGAACGCATAAAAGCCAAACGACAAAATAATAATTTATTATTTATTAGATTGTTTTTTACGAACTAAGAAATACGTTAATAATAAAAAATAAAAAAATCATAATTTTTTTTTACATACTCTGTATATTAGTAGACTTAAAGTCAGACGATCCACCCAATAAGACACCAAACCTCATTGTTAGCCAGTACCCCGGAGAGTTGTTGATTTAAAAAAAAACTTTATTCTCAAATAAGTATATAGTGTATAAACAGTGTATATTAAGATGATTTTCCATATTAAGTGTATAAGAAGATAAAACTAATATTCATACTGTATTCAACTAAATTAAAGCAATACCGGCGCCGCACTGGCACCACTGTCAAAAGCTTTCGTTCTTTAATCAGCCTTACTAATAAATAAACGTAGGAACTTTCAACTTATATGCAGCAAGCATAATGCTTATTACTTGGCAGTTTCTTTTTTGCGAGGAAATGCTAATACGAAATTGTTCGATAAGTGGAATAAAATCAGTGGGAGACACATTTGATATGCACGATGGGGCTCTGTTTGAAGCGTCGCACACGACTCACGTCCGTCTTGATGCAGTTCGCGTATGAATAATGAATGAGGAGCGTAACGTAAGCGTCACTTATTATGCTACCGGAGGGTAAACTCAATAATTACTTTCCGTACTATTTTTCTATAAAACCATGTTCTTAAACTATATACAGTTCGTATGTTTGATATCACTTATTCCATTGGGCCAGTGGGTACTGTAAAATAATTATTTGGTAAAAGGTTTCTCTAATCTTCGAAACATGGTCGCTCTGACAAGGTGACGGTTTTTTTTACGGGAAAGGCGGCAAACGTGCAATCTGTTCACCCGATAGCAAGTGATTACCGTCGTCCACGTACATCTGCGATACCAGAGGAGCTGCAGGTGCGTTGCCGGCCTTTAAGGGTATTTGGGAGATGGAAGGGAGGATAAGGATTGGAACGAAACGCAGAAGCACAAGATGCCTCTACTTCACGCCGGTATTTTGCGAGGTCGTGGTATTTACCCGGTCGAGCCGTTTCTTTCGAGCATCAGCTAAAGCCGCCGCTTGGGACTATAACGTTTAAAAATCACGATGTCGTGACAAATTAGCCTAAATACATATCACATGGTCAATTCGCACTTTTGCGATGTATAAATAATAAAAGTTTTAGTTAGTCTTACTTTCTAGCCGGATAATATACTTAATCATTAAGTTTTAGTAACATCATTTTAGCTTCGGAATTGTATCGTTGTTACTAATTATGACAAGTTTTCTTTCGTTAACTATGTTTATGTAACAACGTGTACATTGTGCAATGTAATCGATTGTGACTATTACAGTAAAACTATTAGTCGATTACTAAACTTGAACGTGCAACGGCCGCCGTAACGTTCAGCATAAACTGTGCCCTTACACATATCGACGTATTTGCGTGAACAAAACAGATTTCGCAACCGCAACGTCGTATACTTACAAGAATATACGCGGCAACTCATCGTCTCAGTTTCCGAACAAAATTATGTCTAATTGATATAACTTCGCGTGTCTAAATCAATCAATGCATCACTTAATTGTTGTGGCCTTCCTAAATAAGCCACTTTCTAATTCATACTATTTATATTTTAACAGTTTTAGTAACTTGCGTCGTTTTTAAAGTACATCATAAAAAAAAAAATTATGTTATATACAAGTTTATTATTCACACACATACCTTGTTAAATTGGAAGAAACAAAGCAGGATCTATCTTCATAATTAGCCTGGAAAACTTAACAAATAAAGATTTATAAAATATTTACTTAAGTCTTACAAAAAATCCCTAATTAATATTAACTCCACAAGACATACGTGACAAATGAATTTATGATACTTGAAAATAGTGTCACCTTTGAAAAAACCATTAAAGATCGCATCTGATTTATTATTGACATAATTCGTTAACATTAAATCTTGCACAGACGCATAGACCGACGATAGCAGATCCTTATCGTTCAAAGACGATTTACATTTTGTAAGGAATTGAAACAATATCATGCACAGTTGCTATACAAATCTATGCTGTTGGTAAAATGGTTGAATTTTTGTTTAGCAGAAGCAAATTGCTGAAGAGTAATTTGCTCGTAGTTGTTTTTAGACTCTTTATTATGTATATCAATATAGTTATAATTTGAGATGAAACAAAGACAAAAAAAAAGAACACTATTTCAAATCTGACGACGTTCTCTGATACACATTTTTTTTAATCTAGCACATTGTGCATTAAAGAGGTCATTGTAATCTTGAAACCTACCCGCAATGTGAAATTTAAAATGCACCCGTTATCAATGTCGCACTTAGCAAGTTTATCAGCTGTACCCCTGCGGAAGCTTGGCCTAGATCTCGCTTTGCGGTGAATTAGCGGACCTTATTGTCTGTTTCGAGCCGCCGCAATTTGTATTCGCAGACATTTGCAATGGAAATACTCATGATGTACTTCTATGCTTTCTTTACTTTGTCCAATTTCATTATGTAACTTTGCGTGGAATTCTTATGTATCATAAACATTGTAAACTATATGGGTATATATTCTGTAACAGTGTTTCGCAACGTGATTCTATTTGGAATACGTCTATGGCTAGGTCACTAAAATTCAAACTTTTCATTAGTTGTCCACTAATTTCAGTTTTTGCGATCTCTTTCTGACTAGTAATAATCTTTGCATCCAATAATGCGAAGATAATCACTAGTCAGTAAGTAGTAACTAGCTTTTATGCAAGTTTATGTACGGTCCGTGCTACACTACGGAATTCTCCGGTGTATACGCTTAAAACCAGATTAAATCTAATCAGAACAACTTTGTAAACGCTCATTTAGTGCACTTTTCAGGGTGCTGGATGAACCAATTGCAAATGACAAGTATTTTGTTTAGCCCACAAAAGATTGTTTCGGATCGGTTTTTTTTTTGTCCATTTACGATTTAAGTCTAACATACCTCCGTGAGACTGGAAAACTTCCTCCTCCTACTTCTACAGTGGAGGCAACTTAAAAAATATGTAATCCGCGAGTCTGCTGCTCTACGAGAGTTAAGAGTGCAGCAACATTGTTTTGATTAGTTCGTTTTTAAACCTCTCGCACATTGAATCTTAAAAATTGCTTAGTGAAACTCTAGCTTTTAGATGAATATGTGCAGTCTGGATCTTTGGATCTTAGAGGACTCTCAACCAGCGATATTCAGCTTTAATATTTATAGATTACTTTTGATTTGCAGTTTTTGTTTATAATTTAATCCTATGAATCATGGTTGAGTTCAGGGGAATATCTGGTCTATATGGTATGTAGTATGGCTATGGTATATATTATATGTTGTGATGGGCTATTTAACGCTCAGCCGGCATTTTTGACATAAATCAAAGAAAAAGTTTAAAAAATACAAAGTAATAAAAAACAAATGTACGCCTTTTATGGTAATTAATCAATAATGCATTGGATACATAACAACCGTGTAATTTCCTTTGTGTATTTTTTTAACTGCTATTGTAATGGCAGATGTTATATTTTTCATAATCTTTATGGTACATATGCCATACTCAGGAATTATACAAGTTTAATGACCACGCTGAACTTATCAGTGGAGTCCACAGGGTTCACAAACATTATAATCGTCACCCACATATGCGGGTTGACGGCAACTGACCTGCAATTCGCGGACCTACTTACGTTAGTAATACATATTCGTTAATCTTCACTTATTGTTGAAATACTTGGTATTTGTTATTACACGTTGAAATAATTTCTTCTGAGTGGTAGTGGTAAAAGAGAGTCTACGTGTTGAGAAAATCGCCCAAAGAAAATGCCAGAATGCAACGGGTAGCAGCGTCTCAGGTGTGAAGTGCCAGTTTCTGTAAATGCAACCGACTAACTCAGCGCGAAGTTTAAGGCAAATCTTATTTCGAAAAGCCGACTAAGAAGAATAAAGTAGTTTAAATAAAAGTTTAAAAATACAAAGTAATAAAAACAAATGTACGCCTTTTATGGTAATTAATCAGTAATGCATTGGACACATAACAACCGTGTAATTTCCTTTGTGTATTTTTTTAACTGCAATTGTAATGGCAGATGTTATATTTTTCATAATCTTTATGGTACATATGCCATACTCAGGAATTATACAAGTTTAATGACCACGCTGAACTTATCAGTGGAGTCCACAGGGTTCACAAACATTATAATCGTCACCCACATATGCGGGTTGACGGCAACTGACCTGCAATTCGCGGACCTACTTACGTTAGTAATACATATTCGTTAATCTTCACTTATTGTTGAAATACTTGGTATTTGTTATTACACGTTGAAATAATTTCTTCTGAGTGGTAGTGGTAAAAGAGAGTCTACGTGTTGAGAAAATCGCCCAAAGAAAATGCCAGAATGCAACGGGTAGCAGCGTCTCAGGTGTGAAGTGCCAGTTTCTGTAAATGCAACCGACTAACTCAGCGCGAAGTTTAAGGCAAATCTTATTTCGAAAAGCCGACTAAGAAGAATAAAGTAGTTTAAATAAAAGTTTAAAAATACAAAGTAATAAAAACAAATGTACGCCTTTTATGGTAATTAATCAATAATGCATTGGACACATAACAACCGTGTAATTTCCTTTGTGTATTTTTTTAACTGCAATTGTAATGGCAGATGTTATATTTTTCATAATCTTTATGGTACATATGCCATACTCAGGAATTATACAAGTTTAATGACCACGCTGAACTTATCAGTGGAGTCCACAGGGTTCACAAACTTTATAATCGTCACCCACATATGCGGGTTGACGGCAACTGACCTGCAATTCGCGGACCTACTTACGTTAGTAATACATATTCGTTAATCTTCACTTATTGTTGAAATACTTGGTATTTGTTATTACACGTTGAAATAATTTCTTCTGAGTGGTAGTGGTAAAAGAGAGTCTACGTGTTGAGAAAATCGCCCAAAGAAAATGCCAGAATGCAACGGGTAGCAGCGTCTCAGGTGTGAAGTGCCAGTTTCTGTAAATGCAACCGACTAACTCAGCGCGAAGTTTAAGGCAAATCTTATTTCGAAAAGCCGACTAAGAAGAATGAAGTAGTTTAAATAAAAGTTTAGTTTTGCAATAATAAGTGGTCACTATGAGGTACATAGACGGGAGCTAGTAGAAACAAAAAATCACTATAATACTTTTATATATAGATCAATCTTTCAACTCGAATGTAGGTTACGCTTTCTCTGGTAGCTTGCCAACTTCGTGAGGGGTTGTAAACGCTAGGACACAACTTTAATACTGTATTTTATAATAAAACGTAGTGTGAAACCATTGTCCTCAACAACAACCACAACACCACAACCTCAATGGTGAAACCGGCAGCGCATCTGTAGCTCCTCTGGTGTTGTGGATGTTCGTGGGCGTCGGTGATCACTTACCATCAGATGAGCCACACGCTCGTTTGCCCCCTTCTTCTATATAAAAAAAAAGAATCCATTGTCCTCAACAACAACCACAACACCACAACCTCAATGGTGAAACCGGCAGCGCATCTGTAGCTCCTCTGGTGTTGTGGATGTTCGTGGGCGTCGGTGATCACTTACCATCAGATGAGCCGCACGCTCGTTTGCCCCCTTCTTCTATATAAAAAAAAAAACCATTGTCCTCAACTTCACTGCTACATAATAATCTTTTAACGATTTTAAACCCATATTCTCTTTTCCTGATAACTCAAGAATATGAGAAATAACAGAAAAGATGTTTAGCTTGAAAGTTTTAGGCCATCGTCGTTAAGTAAGCATCCAAGGCAAGCGGCATGATCTATCAATCAAATAAATAAATAAGTAGTGGATTGGTTCTAAATTTGACAAGACGAGAAACTCACGTTCATCTGTAATCATGATAAATGATGCTGGGTCCGCCATAGCGCTTGTTAAAACTAAAAACACGTTTGTAAATTATATAACAGAAAATATATTAAACACCCAAGACTAGCGTACTTCAGCAATAGTTAAAGAACATATGAATGATCCCTTTCTTTCAAAAACTGTATTCTCCAATCTTATTGCTTTGATCATATTCTGGAAGGCACGGACGAGTAGGAGCTTTTGTATTTGCTTTTTTACTTAGGGCAATGTATTTCGTGCTGTTGACATCTACCAGTAACAAATAGCAATAACAATAACAAGATGCTGTCGTAATCTAAATTGACTAAGCATAACAAAAACGTATCGCTAGATTGATTGATTCAATTGTTCATTTAATAAAACATCGATTTAATCTTGAGTCAACTCACTTATTGATCACGTTGTTGACACACTATACTGTTTTTTCTTTTAAGTTCTTTCAGTTGTGATATAAAGCGTGTTATGTATTTCAACCCTAATCTTACATATGTACAAAGTAAATACAAAACGAAAAGAAATCTTTATGGACAAACTGTCCAGCAAAATTTCTTAAAGCTTCATAACATTTACATGAAGTTTACATTTCATATTGCTCAAGTTTCAAAAGTTGTGTATGTATTGAATTATTTAGAGCGTATATTATATATAATCCCTGTGTCTTTCCACCGCCCTTATCACGACAACGAAATAAGATAGAGACTTGGCATTGGGTTTGTACTTCTAAACCCATGTAGTTGATAATAAAAATTCGAAAAACTTTTATTTATTGTTTAAACAATTATTTGTGAACGGAGACAGGTTGATATGCTAGTATGGAACAAAATCATAGAATATTTAATTTTTGCTAAAAACTATGTAGAGATTGTCCTCTATAAATTAGTTTATTACACATTGTTTTAGTAGTGATTTATTTTTTATACTAGACTACATTTTTACTTGCAGATACTATGTACTAAAAAATTAAATAAATTTGTATTGACGTCAATAGGCCATGATTGCTTGGCCATTGCGTGCATCACATGAGCCTGTATACTAATCATAACTGTTCTAAATGTTCTTATGTCTACTACTCTTTACTCTCTTTAATCACAGCATGTCACGTCCTCAAATAGTCAGCTGCTATATGCTTACATTGATTGAAGGGGTCCAAGAAAAACTTGAAAAATATTTTGAAGTACATTAAAGCGATGAATTATATGAAGGAAAATAAATAAACAATAGAGAGCCGTGGTAGCATAGAAGTCAGAGCACTTTTTTATTGGATTGGGGTGACTACTGCAGCCCATGGGACGCAAACAACTTCAATTGATAAAGGTTAGAGATGCGTCGTCATCCCTGAGGACTAAGATACCTACCCAGACGACTCCTAGGTAGAGGAGTTGCTTTAACTACCTAGTACGCGAGTGACCTAGATTCGAATTCCGATCTCAGCTCCACTATAATTAATATATTTCGAGGACATGTTAATCTGCTAACCCTCACAGGAGCAGCCGGCGGTTTTGAAGCGTCTTTAAAACCGTCTTAAATGTTAAGAGGAGCCCAGCTGTGAGACATTTACAGGTTGCTTATTTACTTTACTTTTACATATGCATACATTTAATTTCAATATATCAACACTACCTTTGAAAATGAAATAAAACACAGATCTTTTCTTTATTGCTCATAAAACCAATAACCTAGAACTTTTGATTACGTGCGTGGGTGAAAAACACGGTAATGTGACTGTGAGTATCCGAACGATTACACGGATGATTGCGGCTTGTAATGTAATGAGACGACCAGACGATTGTACGATCTACGTAGGTACCACCAACGGAACTTTCGACATTACTGTAAGGTTTAAAATAAATTAGTTTTATTACATGTTGTTAACGATTTAATTAACTTTTCTTGTGATTGTTCTAACTTGTTGGAAATCTATTTTAACTATCTAATTTTTTTTTTAATAAAAAGATCTCTAAGTACTACATACTTCATTTGTCTGTCACTACACGTCTGTCATCCCTAGGTATAGGCAGAGCTTACGACTTTCCCCTAGGCAAGACTCAGCGTAGCCAAACTGGCTTGCGCAATCCACTTTTCGCCTCTGCAGGAGATAACACGTAACGGTTGGCCGTCTCCAGCTCTTGGAGATTGCCATGAGATTTAGAAGGCTTCTCTTTTAGTCGCCTCCTACGAGACTTACGACTGTTCACGTGGGTGCCTTTAGATGCGACCGCTCGGTAAGGTTCTAAGAGATTATTACTCTGCTACCATTTTGTTTTTAATCTCTTATACAACTAATTTCATTCAGCAATATTTGCCAATTAATTAAAGTTAATAGATCCGATTGTTATCCCTAAACTCCGTTTTTACTTATAATCTGTGGAAATAATACCTACAAGTATTTTTGGTCACCGTACAATTTAAATTATTTAATTAAATTAGAGAAATATATGTGATTTTTATCCGTTTACCACCTCTATCCCTCGTGTGTTATTCTAAAACCATCGTTACAAGACTCAAGGAATTAAATACTAAAAATGCTTTTCAAAGCTATTCAACGTTTAAAAAAAAACACGACGTTCGACACAAAAAGAGTTTTTTTTATTTAAAGTCAAAGTACAGTATCCATAATATCGCTAGTTCTGTTTTGTTGCTGAATTACATATGGTTTATACCGTTCTTTTTATAGCATAAGTAACCCTGGAATTGTATGTTTTTTGTCTATGGACTTGTCAATCCCTACTCCCAATTCGGCTGATCATCAAGACTTGTTGATGATCAGGCGTTGTTATGATGTAATTTATTCCATTGATATAAAATAACACAGTATCGGGGACCGGAACCAATTACATGGTTGGGTAACACGACGATCAAAGCTTATACAAATAAATGACAATGCAGGTCGATTCTTTAGAGGAAAATTTTTGCATTGAATACGTGCCGATGATGCCTTTGTTCATATCTGTCCATTACGATTGATGACCATTATATCACGCAATGAAATAGGTAAGTAGGCATCTCTTTAGAGGTCGTATCATTTAAAACCACTACGCACACTAATTTAGACTGCTGATTTTATATACTCAGTCTTGCATTTATAAAAAAATAAGGGTACGTACTTACATCAAAATATGTATAACTTCTAGGACTTGAATATAACATCTTTTAATGATTTCTTGTGACCCGAATATTACACATTTAAAATGAAACTATTATTCACTTTATTCATCGCGTTCAATTTTAGTTTTTACTCCCGACGTTTTTCAGAGTTAAGATCGGATTAAAAATTAGTAATAAGAAAGCCGGGTCAACAATGACATCAGCACGCCAAATACCTCAGTTTCCTGCGGCCACGGGTGCTGTAGAGCATCCAAAGCGGCGATATTAGAAAGTAAAATTAAACGCCATAAAATGCGTAAATAATACTTTAATTTTAAATAACATCTTTTTCATCTAATGGTCACCTCACCCAAATAAAGTGCAGCGTGCTGGATGAAAACGATTCTTTAATGAATGAGTGCTGGAAATCGACGTTGAAATTGCCAAAAGCCAAATCCCATGTGCCAGTGACGAGGAGCAGCGTCACCAGTGAGAATACTGCTTACCGAACCGTTAATAAGTGCAATGCAAACTATTTATGACTCTATGCCTTTGATGAAGCAGCCTAAACTGTTGCGTTTCTAAAACTGTTGCGTTTGCGTTGCTAAAAATGCGGCAGGGGATCTAGAACGACTGGTAGTAATGACTGTGAGAAAGATAATTCGAGCCTAGAAACAAAATTCAAGAAGTTAGCTCATAGTTGGTCGTTCACATCTCGTAACGCCTATTGTAAACCTTATGGCTAGGTCGCACTTGAGTAACATTTTCGGTGCTTTACTTACCTTTCAATATATAACAGATGTGTCGAATTTGATGCGTATTTAGGTATTAATAAATTGTAGTTCTAGTTATGTACTACAATTGTACTTTAATGTCATCTATTTTAATTGATTAAACGCAGGGCTAGTACCTAATTTCTTAACGAACTTTTACGCTGACATGTTTTCCTAGTAGTCAATGATTCTACGTACGGCCACCAAATCGAAAAAGCATACATATGTTAGCACCACACATGAAAAAAAAAACTCCTTCATTGTAAGAAAAAGGTGGAATATGTAATATCCTGTATATAAATATATTAATGCTATCGTTAAACATACTCATATATTATTAATCACGCGTGCCAGAACCCGAATGACACATCTCCGCAATACCATATGTTTCAATTCCCTTGAATTCGCCAACGCGACGTTCGCAACGTATGCACAGATTGCCTTTCGTTCGTGTTTTGTTTACATAGATCTATTGTAGACTTTATACTTCAGTTATAGTTAACGTTCCAGAATATTTTGTTTTTTGTTTTATTTTTACTGCCGTTACTACTTCTACGAATTCCAGATGTTTATATCTCTATACATTTTTCCCTCTGTAGTTAGAATAGAGTGTTATGACGATAATAAATAAGATAATCCTATAATAACCAATTAAAATTTATTTTACAATGATCATCACTCACATATATCTTAAAATATGTCTCACTTAATATAATAATTATTAATAAAATAAACATACATTTATAGAATCAATATATATAGTATAATGACATAAAGCGGCGTAAGTTGATAGCACGTCGATTTTGTCACGACCGCATTAAATTTATTACCATTTTGACCTTATATCAATTTTTTTATATATATATGGTTCTATAAGATGAATTCGCCCACACCCATTATCAACAATAATTTGTTTAAAGGTGATCTGACTGTTTGTTGTTGAAACAATCATATGTTTATTGTAGACAGTTGACTCATAGTGATATAACGCACGCGTTTTGTTTCTACTCTGCTTTAGGCAATACAATATCTCAATACGTCTTCTGTACATACACGTACCGGACTATTCTTGGATCTTTAAGAATACAAATAATAATTATCTATGATTTATGTCAAGAAAAAAAGGAGAATATGAATGTTTGTGTCATTGAAGCTCACCATTTGTGTGTTACGTACACACGTTGGCCGTATGTTATCGGCATAAGATTCTGCCACCCACTTTCTACCAGTGAGTGTCATAAGAGGCGACTAAGGGAGAAACCGGAAAATCTTAAGAGGATAACCATTTCGAAAAATACCGAACCAATCACCAATCCGCTTGCTGAGCGTGACGATTAAGGCAAATCCTACTTGTGGGAGAGACCTATGTACTGCAGTGGAGTATTTGTAGCTTGTTAAGGCAAGGTAAGGTAAAGTTACTAAATATTACGACCATAATATAATTAATGGGTATAAGCCTAAATTAAATACAAAAGTTTGACTGCTTGACTTAAGAGTAACCCCTTAGGCTATTGGTGATTCACGTTATAGTACACATTTACACATGTAAGAGTCGTGGTAGCCTAGTGGTCAGGACGCTCACTTTAGTTTCATAGAGCGCGAGTGACCTGAGTTCGATCCCCGGTGCCGGCACCACTAAATTGTTAATAGCAATTTTAAGTGCTGTATTTACCACGTGCTCGGCGGTAAAGGAAAACATCGTGAGGAAACCTGCATGCCTGAGAAATAATAAAAATATTATTTCGAGGATATGTGAAGCCCGCCAACCCGCACTGGAGCGGCGTGGCGGGCCCTTCCTGGCTTCTAAACCCTCTCTGATACTCGTAGACTTACTTTGAGAAGGAGGCCTTTGCCCAGCAGTGGGCACTTATAGGCTGCTACTTTTTACACATGTACGAAATAAAAATCAGACTCTTTAATTTTTCATAACACTGTTCACCAGAGTAATGATAGCGTTCCGGACATCCAGCAGCATGGCAGTGATAACTGCATTAAACACACCCGGTGCTGAGGCTGACCTTCCATCAATTTAAAATAGAATTATACTGTCCGCATGTTCTCGTTTGTTTCACTTTGTAGGCGTAGTAGAGCCGACTTGTGAATAACACACTATCTTTAGCACGGGCAAATAATTTAAAAGATTAAGACATTGATTCTTTTTTAATGCGTAATTTCATCACAATGAATACACCTGTTTCTAATACAACGAATAAAATACAAAACACAACGATTAATGTTCCATCTGACTAATTTCGATCTTCGGTATTATAAGTATAAAAGACTCAATATTTTGTACCAATAGTTTGTATATGAGAGGAAAACGTTATATGAGAGAAGAAACATTTGGATGTATGTGAGTAACACAGAATGTTAAAGGGAATATGCCATGTCTTACCCCAAATATCAACCTCACCTGCTCATGGCACACCTAACTAGCAAACAAACGCGGCTCTGGAGACCGAAAGGTGGCGGAATATCCTTCTGATTTTGCCGAACCCAAACCCCAGCACTGTGCTGACCAAACTGCTTACCCAGCGAGGTGAGTATGTGCAAACCTTCCAAGAAATATTTCTGCTCATTAAGGCTTCGTGGTGTTCCCTTGGAGAGATGTTCAGCAGTACATAAAAATGGGCTGATATACTAATGTAGCCATACAACTTACACAGTATCACACTGTTCATCGATACCTTATGTATGGATGTTGTTCCCTATGGTCGATACTTTGCAGCCGAATATGAAAATTATCAATGCCTTATCACGTCGCATCGTGTAAAATAAAAAAGACATTAGAAAGTGCCGGCGGTCGGTGGCTTATAGCAAGAAAATCAATGAAACAAAATTCGGCCCATTGTTTTACTATATGTAGGGTAGGGCGCCCACCGGTTAGAAAGCCCTGCCTTATAAACAAACTTTTATTTACAAAAGAAATTGATGTCTTGAATTTGAATTCAAGGCCAATGACATAGCCGCATCGCTAATCGCTGAACCGAGTCGATCTTGTTTTTGTTCAGAATTAATTTAAAAGCGATCCATTAAGATGATAAATGCGTTACTCAAAGAACACATTGTTTGAAATACTTTCTCACAGTATGATCTTCCATTAAAAGTTATTCACCCTAATTAGTCGTGGAAGAATAGCCTCCATTTTTAAATAATTCACGATACGAATTTGCGATGAGAATAACGACCCTGCTATTTTTACGCAACGTCAACGGCAAAAGCTTTTTATGTGTAATTAAATGTGTGTAGTAAAACATCATGTATTTGTTTTCTAAAGTTACTAATAAAAGTATTTGAGTAGTGTTTTGTCTTTTAAGTTATTTTCAGTGACAAAACACTTAACTACAACTAGTACAAAAAAAGTATACATTCAATCTATAGTCGATTTTAAGAAAACACGAGGCGGACTAACTTCAGAACGGCAATCACAGCGTGCTGCTGGTTTAAAGCTTAATGTTTGGTATTACTCAGGTTTGGTTTAGATTACATAATGTAATTTTTAAATAAACATACGGTACTGTCATTATGTTTCTTACTTAACATAAATTTGTAAGAATTAAATAATGAAGGTAGTTGTTTTGCTATTAGGCATATTTACAGTCCAATTGGCAATTTCATGTCTACAATGTTGCGTTGCGCGGTCACTGGTCATCTAGAAGTAAAACGCATGATGTATATACTCGTATGTGCAAATGTGATAACTTTTTGATTTAAATTTTTTTGTTTTGAATACACATAAAACTTACATTATTCTTTATTTGATCATTATTTTGAAAATGTCTTGAGTTATGTAATTTATAATTTTCTCCTTAATAACACAGTAAATATGGCAACCCTATACGGAAACTGGGATAGCAATATTCAATTTCACACTACGTCGCGTTATGATTGACGCTCGAGATGAAGATGATAAAGCGATGTTCTTGTGCAATCGTTTTTGCGCCTTCTAGGCAGACGCACTGCCGCGCTCGATCAACCGTTATATCATGATAATGATGCTAATTACATCGACGGATTAACGTTTTTTTTTATTTTTAAATTTTAACGTTTATCTGATTACATTATGCTACTTAATTCATTATTTCCATGGGGCGGTGCTCGATATTTCTCTGCGTGATCGAATCTGCTAAGATGTTATTCGCAGCAAAACTAGAATAACTAACAGTCAGCGTCTTAAAGATTAGAAAGCTGAAGTGGCATAGGACCCGGCCGCATAGCTTATTGAAATGCTTACAAGCGTGGGGAAGAAAGGTCCTGTAGTGGCATCATGGTACTGGCAAACGCATTGAAGGGCGACTCGCCACAATATGTAGTGACGACTTTCACAATGTTGCGGGAAATAGATTGATATAAGTGGCTCAGAACTGTGCTTTGTAACATCCTTTGGGAATGGTCTACGTTGAGCTGTGGACTTGCGATAGGGTATAATGATGAATTGTTTTTAACGCGTTTTTATATTACAGAAATTTATACAATTAGTCCCGATATCTTACATATTTTATTTATTCTCTATATCTTACATAATTTAACGAGCGTGGGAAAGCATGTGATTTCATCGAAACATGGACTGCTCTTGACTCTTTGCAGTAATGCCAAAGTTAATTGGCGAGATATCGAGACATTTGAAACTTTGTGACCGTAACATATGTCGTAATTTATAGCGCAACCGTTGTATAAACTACAAGATATGCTAAACAGTCAAAATGAATAACCAGACTTTTTCGATGTTAAGTCATGTTAAACCGTTACACCAGCAGCTCCAATTACTGTGCGTGGTGAGATTCTTGAAATTGTCAAAGGCTATATCTATCTCTCTATGTGCGCACAGTCAAGTAGAAACAACTTCAAGAAAAGAGCCGAACGTACAATTCAATTGCGCAAGGTGTGGATGGCGAATGAATGCGGGTTGTCGAAGAGCAAGCTAAGTCCCTTGACCAGCAGCACCGCAGTTCGGTTGAAACCGAAATACTCTATAATATTTCCGTACCAACTACAGATAATTTAGAATTGCTGTGCCTTTTTTCTATTGACGTTAATTATTTCAGCCTTCCCTCTGTTGTTTATAAATAACGACCACCGCTTCAGGTTTATTTTTGCGAAGTTCACGTCATCCCGCCTGGGATTGTTTGAATGACTACATGCATGACTAAACTGTACCGCGTTCATTAAATGAGTAATAATATCGAACATTTCACACTCAAGTAAGAATCTTGTTTTTAAATGTTTAATTTTTCGTTGTTTTGAAAACGTCTCTCCAATCAAAACATTGTCTCTGAAACTAAACTTAAATACCTACGCCCCAACATATTAACCTTGTGGTAATATCCACTTTCAAGGACGGTGTCGCGTATTCATTCGAAACTTGAATAGGACCCCTATTGACGCCTCCCTGTTCCTACGCATGCTCACGAGCATCCACACCGAGACAAAGACAAAAAACAAACTATGTTAAAGACATGATTTATGAGCAACGGTATCATCTCACCACTAGTCGCTCTCGCTTGCTTTGATTCGGAGCGCAGTCCGTTTTGTGTCGCGACTTTCCTGCTATTCATCCTGTCCGCTTAAGAGCGATCACGCGTTATCCGCCCTCTCTTTTACTCCGCCTACCTAACCTAAGTTATATTCCTATAGTTCTAAAGTCTTTTCAATATTAAACGGTCTTTCAGACACAAGCAACGTCGCGTATCTGTTTCTTTCGCACGTATGAGAGGGCGCTACGTTGTAGCTAGCGTAAAACGGTTTCTGCAGAGATTTCTTAACGTATACCTACATTTATGCATGTGTATCGAGTACCCAAGTTGACTTGTCGACGGACTATAAGCAGATTTGCTTGCTAATCTCATCATGACTGAAATAGTATGGAATTTCCTTTACACGATTGATAAATGCGAAGCCGATATATCGTAATGTTATTTTTCAGCCTTAGTTTTGCATTTTAATCACAACAAAATATTATTTGTAGTAATATTATAATATTAGTAGGAAATAGCAATGTAGTATATAGTCCCTACTAATAATTACAACTTATTTGTAACTAAATCGGCCAACAGCATGTCTGGATCATTAGGAACCAAAACTACTACCAACAACAGAACACAAATAATTGGTATTCAGGTTCAGATGTATTGTTACTGTGAATGTATCTGATACATTCTCGTTCAATATTATTGTATATGCATAAGCAAGTTCGATAAGCTGAAGGTGAAAGAATGCCTCTGTGCTTGCGTTTAGAGTCACGACACTACAATATGTATGTCCAGCGCAGATGACCAGAAGACTTAACTGTCGCCGAAATCGGCCATCGGACTTCAGTCTTAGAACTCCTTTAAATAGATGCAATACCTAAACGTCTTTGTTTTACTTGACCCACAAAAGGACACACATGTACATAGTACCTAAGCAAATCTAGGTTGAAATACTACTTAAGTGAAATATTGTAATCAAAGAATTATTAAACTTTCATGTCTGTAATAATTTTAAGATATTTGAATAAATCATATTTCGTTTAAAACATACAAAAATGGCGTTAACATTATCAATAATAACGTTTAAAGATTCGATCTTGTTTT
The DNA here is from genome assembly GCA_029286595.1 of Bhutanitis thaidina. Taxonomy (NCBI): domain Eukaryota; kingdom Metazoa; phylum Arthropoda; class Insecta; order Lepidoptera; family Papilionidae; genus Bhutanitis; species Bhutanitis thaidina. The sequence continues at coordinate 5,344,624 of JAGSMS010000012.1, read as the reverse complement.
ACATCCTCGCAAGCTTTGTCTTTGGCAAGCCCTAGAGTGCCAAGTCGGTGCATTGGGTCGAACTGGATCTGCAATCGCCAACCGGTTAGACCGCCGCGAATCCTGGCTCTAATGCTGCCAGATTATTGCGAGAAAGATCTATGTCTACCTATATTTAATTAAATACATTTACACAGAAAAAAACGAATTCCTAAGTATTTCATTAAAGTAAATTTAAAAGATTAAAACAACCGGATGGTTTTACTTTGTCCAATTTTTAGCAAGCTATTGCACCTACCCATTCAAAATAAATTTTTATCGATTATCTAATATGAAAAACGTCATCAATAACATTATATCTTTAATTTTTAAGGTTATCTATATTACAAAAATCCTGGCTCTAATGCTGTCAGATTATTGCGAGAAATATCTATGTCTACCTATATTTAATTAAATACATTTACACAGAAAAAACGAATTCTAGGTATTTCATTAACGTAAATTTAAAAGATTAAAACAACCGGATGGTTTTACTTTGTCAATTTTTAGCAATCTATTGCACCTACCGATTCAAAATAAATTTTTATCGATTATCTAATATGAAAAACGTCATCAATAACATTATATCTTTAATTTTTAAGGTTATCTATATTACAAAAATCCTGGCTCTAATGCTGTCAGATTATTGCGAGAAACATCTATGTCTACCTATATATTTAATTAAATACATTTACACAGAAAAAAACGAATTCCTAAGTATTTCATTAAAGTAAATTTAAAAGATTAAAACAACCGGATGGTTTTACTTTGTCCAATTTTTAGCAAGCTATTGCACCTACCCATTCAAAATAAATTTTTATCGATTATCTAATATGAAAAACGTCATCAATAACATTATATCTTTAATTTTTAAGGTTATCTATATTACAAAAATCCTGGCTCTAATGCTGCCAGATTATTGCGAGAAACATCTATGTTTACCTATATATTTAATTAAATACATTTACACAGAAAAAAACGAATTCCTAAGTATTTCATTAAAGTAAATTTAAAAGATTAAAACAACCGGATGGTTTTACTTTGTCCAATTTTTAGCAAGCTATTGCACCTACCGATTCAAAATAAATTTCTATCGATTATCTAATAGGAAAAACGTCATCAATAACATTATATCTTTAATTTTTAAGGTTATCTATATTACAAAAATCCTGGCTCTAATGCTGTCAGATTATTGCGAGAAACATCTATGTCTACCTATATATTTAATTAAATACATTTACACAGAAAAAAACGAATTCCTAGGTATTTCATTAACGTAAATTTAAAAGATTAAAACAACCGGATGGTTTTACTTTGTCAATTTTTAGCAAGCTATTGCACCTACCGATTCAAAATAAATTTTTATCGATTATCTAATATGAAAAACGTCATCAATAACATTATATCTTTAATTTTTAAGGTTATCTATATTACAAAAATCCTGGCTCTAATGCTGCCAGATTATTGCGAAAACATCTATGTCTACCTATATATTTAATTAAATACATTTACACAGAAAAAACGAATTCCTAGGTATTTCATTAACGTAAATTTAAAAGATTAAAACAACCGGATGGTTTTACTTTGTCAATTTTTAGCAAGCTATTGCACCTACCGATTCAAAATAAATTTTTATCGATTATCTAATAGGAAAAACGTCATCAATAACATTATATCTTTAATTTTTAAGGTTATCTATATTACAAAAATCCTGGCTCTAATGCTGTCAGATTATTGCGAGAAATATCTATGTCTACCTATATATTTAATTAAATACATTTACACAGAAAAAACGAATTCTAGGTATTTCATTAAAGTAAATTTAAAAGATTAAAACAACCGGATGGTTTTACTTTGTCAATTTTTAGCAAGCTATTGCACCTACCGATTCAAAATAAATTTTTATCGATTATCTAATAAGAAAAACGTCATCAATAACATTATATCTTTAATTTTTAAGGTTATCTATATTACAAAAATCCTGGCTCTAATGCTGCCAGATTATTGCGAGAAACATCTATGTTTACCTATATATTTAAGTAAATACATTTACACAGAAAAAAACGAATTCCTAGGTATTTCATTAAAGTAAATTTAAAAGATTAAAACAACCGGATGGTTTTACTTTGTCCAATTTTTAACAAGCTATTGCACCTACCCATTCAAAATAAATTTTTATCGATTATCTAATAAGAAAAACGTCATCAATAACATTATATCTTTAATTTTTAAGGTTATCTATATTACAAAAACTAATCCTGTATACTAAAGAATATATTAAAATGAGTACATTGACATTGGGCTATTGATAGTAAGAATTCTAAATAAACGAAATCTTATAACAACGTATAATGAAATCAATAACTTCAAAAATACAAATGGCGAAAATGCTAGAATAATTAAATACGCACCACAAAGTAGGTAACATGGGTGTGTTACGCCAGACCTTATTTATGCAAGTTTTAGCGATAAGGTCATGTTACAGTATTTATTTGTATAACACAAATACACGTGTAAAGCGTATTTGTTTTAAAAAAAACTTCTGAGCCTATGGCACAATGTTTACACAGACATCTTGTAAGCAACGTTCTGCTTCCCACAATTACATTTGCAACATAAACATATTTATATAAATACACGCTGAAATACAAAAGGCAATAAAGTACAAGGCTGAGGCAGGGTTACTAGGCACAAAAGTTCCAGGTAACAGTGTAAACATTCGAAGAACATCATATCGTGATATTCTTCGAAGAAATGAATGAGATGTTTTGAGACTTTCACAATTACAAATCTTTAAGTAAAGTTAGATTCATCTGTAATTCCCTTAATCAGACAAAAGATAGAATAAGACTACAAAAATAATTAAAATGAAGTAATGACATTACACAATGTAAAAGGCAATGCAAATGCACTGTATAAAAGTTCACATCACAGCTATGATTTTGAAAGTATAATTTTGTAATTGGTTTCCCCTTAAGGTTGTTATAAAAACACAATTAAGACAATTCAAAATACAAATTTTTGCATTAAATGGATAGACGCGATTTCGTTAACCCGGTATGGCATTATTTTGATTTTCTCTAGGCCCAACAACACTCTTCTTATCTGCTCACTTCCAAAGTGGTTTATTTTTGTGCGCCATTGTATTCACGATGCAATCTTGTCACGTGCATTAGCGAAGTCTACAAAGTGCCGCGTATGTCGTCATACGCGATCGCAACAACAACTTTCTTCGTTTTTTTTCTCGCAATGAACTAATAAGATATTTTAGTATCGATCCGATCGAGTAAGGAGGCGCCATGTTATAACATTGCGCTATTACATTTGTGTTGTTTCCTACAACGAGTTGATCTAAGCAAACCTCTAAAGACCATTTTATAAATGTAGTATATATCACAGGTGTAGGAGAAAACATACACAATAATACCTTAGAGTACCTAAATATGATGACCAGTGTTGGTAGATCTACAAATGAGTAGAGGGGTACGAATGCACAAAAGACTAAACTTTCGATTGCCTTTTTTTTTAACTTTAGGTTCTTAGATTTGAAATTTTAACTTGATACGGATACTTCTAACCTTTCTGCGGAACACAGGTCTTGTGTATTAACGGAAATAGAAAGTTGTTTCATAAGAGTTGTTCTTCTCTAATATGCAAAACACCTACACATAACCCTTAAGAAGACCGAGTTGATTTTTCTTTAGTCATTATTAATACTCTGCAAGGCCATGGTGCCTTTCTTCCATATGTAACTTTAATGCAATAAGATCGGAGACTATAAATCCATACTAATATTATAAATACGAAAGTAACTCTGAAAACGTAACAGACTGATAGACCTGCCTGTTACGTACAGCTAAATGGCAGAATCACTGAAACTATTTTGCTAAATTTTATTAGGGAGATGCCGTGAATCCTGTGGAAAGACAAATGTTAAAAAGGCTAGAAAAAAATTCCAAATATAAATCATTAAATAAATTTAAGTCACTCACGTGAAGAGGTGACTAAGAAAAGCCTTGAAAATTATAATGGCTGGCATCAGATGGCGGTCTCGAAAACTACCAGATCTAAATTAAGCAGACCGTGGATGGGTAGCAGCATCTGAGATGCGATATATCTGGTACTGCGATCGCCAATCCGCTTGCCTTGAGTGGCTATTATGGCAAGATTAAGACCTTAAGGAGAACTTGCCATGATCATAACATGGCAGTGGACAATTTACCGCCTTGTAAGGTAAGGTAAATACATTTTAATGAACAGAAAGTAACTAGGAGCATAATGTAATGTGTAGTGTTATAGTACTAAAACGGCCAACTTGTGACACATAAATTTCAGTTCATTACAGTATTACATTACAGCTTTCTCGTTAGCGTGTTCAAATTATATCTACATGGACAATTTGATGAGCTTGTCGACGTGATTACTACAGTAAACATTGACGGAGAAAGTCAACAAACCGACAGATTGTAAGGCAGTGAAATGATTAGTGTCGTACGTATGTTCAATGTGACCAGACCAATTATGGAAAAAAAAACATTTCATTCACTCGTAAAATAAAAAAACCTATGACGCAACAATCAGTACGGAACAAGATGCACGTAGCTTATATTAATTGGCAACAGAAAGAAGATCTTGTTTTACTTTTTTGTGCGGCACAGCACAGCGAACTGACAATGGCGATGTGGCCTAAAATACTTTTGTTGGAAGATTTTTTTATCGAATTAGGCCACACGCGGTGCACTAGGTATCTTGTAATGCCAAGAGTGATTCTCGTGAGTTAAGTAAAAATACAAGTGCTGTTTTAGTGCGGCACTTACGTAATCGTCATCTCAAGAGTGCTTCTAGGCCAGTGGCTAAAGATACAAACGTTTTCATAGTAACATTTACGTAATCATAGACCATGTTTATTTCGATAACACTTGTGATTGTAGTTTATTTCATAATAAACAAAGACACTGTAATGAAAATAGACGATTTTGTAATTGCAATCTACCGTATTACAACCAAGAAATTGCCAGGATCTACATCATATATGTAGAGCCGTCATCATTACCAGAAACGTGATAACCTTATTGTATCCGATGTTCCTAATGCTAAAGCGAGGAAATCTTAAGGAGAGTCAGATGCAGTTTCAACCAAAATGATTCCAAATATTTGTAAGTTCAGGGATTCAAATTAAAACTGTACCTAACAACACGCATGTGTGACAGATTGAATAACTCTAAGCTATAAATAAGTAAACAAGTATAACATGTGCGAATATTTTGCGCAAATATAGCAAGTAATGCTATGTAATGCTAAAAGTAACGAATGTGCTAAATAGTTTATAAAAGAGGGTGTGAATTTGTTTGTAAGAATAAAATTAGTCTAAATACTGAATCCATTTTTAAAACAATTTCATTGTCATGAATTTCCATAATATTCTGATGTTTCACATTCTGCGTAGATCGGATCAAAATTAATAATTAAAAGCTGAAGGTTGATCAAGTTGACTATGACATCTGGACGTCTAACACCTCAGTCCCCCCGTGACCACGGCTTAAAACAAAATTAACACCATATAAAATCTTTTCATTTCATTTCAAATTCTGATGGATTTAAATTGTTGTATAAAAATTATAATTATACGGTTTCATAGCACACACATGTGCGGGTTGCTAGTGAATCTTTAAATTAAATCGCTATTTAGGTACGCGCACAATACGTGAAAAAGGTAAAGTTCGAGTTCTTTTTTAACGAGGTAGAGCCAAGCGGCGGCTTTAGCTGCTGCTCGAATGGTCCGGCTCGACCGGATTAATACCTCGACCTCGCAGAATACCGGCGTGAAGTATCTTGTGCTTCTCTGTTTCGTTCGGTGAGTGAGGTAACCGGAGGCCCACTCCCCCTCACCTTTCCACTCCTTATCCTCCCTCCCATCATGTGGTGGTATGTGTGTAACAATATGTAAGTGATTACCATCGCCCAGTATGTATGTATGTGGGCGATGGTAATCACTACCATCAGGTGAACCTATTGCTCGTTTGCCGCCTTTCCCATAAAAAAAAAACTTTCTGTGATTGCAGTGGAACGAAGAATAATAAAATTATTTCTTTCAAATATGTAGAGCACCTATCTATCGTGAAACTATAGTTAAGTATAAACTCAAAAAAAATAAGAATTTTATCGTACAAATCTAAATTATTCATTTGGAATAGCAAACCATTTTAAATAAACGTAGATTATTTATTATTACTATTTCTTGTAATATTTAGTATATTACCTATTTGTGTTAGAAGTTCGCAATAATTAGAAATAATTAAAAACTAGTTTTACAAATTACATGTTTTTACTTCTTCGCTAATTAAACGTTATCTTTTATCTAACTTCCCATGCACTACAACAAAGCGATGATTTCGCACGGTATTTTTATTCTAAACAGTAAGTAATATCGAGGTAGTTGACCCGATATCACCTTTGCGATAATACCTAAGCGTTATTTCTCGTTTTATTTCTTTTGTTGGGAGACCTCGATAACGATAGGTTGAAAGTAACCACACGTTGTTTAATAAAGTTTTTAGTTCCAAAGCACTTTAGTTTAATTTAAGTCACTGATGAAAGGTATGTAATTCGATTAAATAACTTGTGTATCAAATAATTTAGGTTAGGGTTAACGGAAACGCAGGAATGTCGGTGATACTTTCAGGTGTTCGCTTTCCTCACGCCTATAACCCCCGGTCATGGATTCGCAAGTCGAAGGTTGGGGGAGATCTGCGGGGCGGTTCCTTGTTTCCTTACTAGAAAGAAAAGGGTATTTAGTCACGTTTAAAAAGTTATCTTATATGCTCTCCCAACGCCGTTACTCGTGAGCGGATTTGTTTAAGCTTTCACCTGATTCATTTCGTCAAAAGATAATTAAAAAGTGATTGAGCAAAGCTTATGAATACGATTTTATTCTCACGTCTGTATCTGATATATACACTTATAATCTCGTCAAGCTTAGGATTAAGCACCCAAGAAACCTAGCAAAGCGGTATAATTTATTACCTCTGTATGAGGTTAAATCTAAATAACTAAATCTTATCGTATTAACGCATTTTCACAATTTACGAAATGGAGCAAAATTGTATTATGGCTTTCAATGTTCAAACGTTAAAGTGTCTTGTTGCCTGTTTTATTTAGTATTATTGTGGCTGCGGTTTTCCACGAACAAATGTTCTAAACCGTCGAGGTTGGAAGTTTACAATAACTTGTTTATATCACGATATGTGGCGACCGAGTCGTTAATTTTAAAATGACTAGACATATCCAACATCGAATGCTTTTCAATTGCTCGAGGCATGAAATAATTAAATTTAACAGATCTTCACTATCGTGCGAATAACGCTTTTGTGATGATTATTATCTTTTTGGTTGTTATTCGTTTTTTAATGTAAGCCTAGAATGGTAAATATTTTAGAATTTATAAATAATTAACCACGATGAGATGAAAAAAGAAAAAACCGGGACTATATAGTTTTTACTTTTATGTTGAAAGGTGTCGAACTACGCATGCACACTGTGCTTTTTTGGTACTTTTTTTTAGAAAGTATGCGTTACGTGAAAATGGATAAAAAATCATTTTTAGAAAATTGAATTCATTTCTCTTTATATATTGTACGTATGCTTGTTGTATGTTGCGGCATAGGCTGGGTTCCTATGAATGACAATATTTAGCTTTAAATGGAGTCGCATTTCCGACCTACATTATTGCCTTAATGAGGTCAGCACTCACTAGGGTTTTATCTTTAATGAAGACACAAAGTGAAGTCGGCCTTTGTTTTCTGAACATTAAAGAGAAGTCAAGCATTTATTAATTTAAAACATTACTTTCGACTCTTCTGTTTAATTCTATATAAACAATGCATAAATAACTTATTGCATTAAAATAAGTGTAACCACTAACCTAACCCAACATAAGTATGATTACTTAATTTTTTTTTTAAAGAGTTTATACTTAACAAGTATCTCTTGCTCAGAAGCGACCACTATTTTTTAATACTTTGTGATGCCAATAAAGGCTATTATTTTTGATCATTTCATTGTTTTCCTCATTGTGAGTGCAGCCCGGCATTGAACCCACTTCGAATTCATACAAACAAACGTGACATCAAGAACGGCTTCACGACTTAATTACAATGTGTGGTAGGTTGTATGTTGTATGCATACTTTACTAGCCACGCAATTGATGTCTAGTATAGGTACTCTTCAACATGAAAGTATAATTATCGATATAGTATTAAAAACTTTGAATTTCATTTTAAATTTTAAAGATAAACATTATATTTTTCGAAGTGTAAAGAGAAATTAACAAATTAATCAATTTAAATTTTGTTTAGATCCCAAGTGGCGGAGAAATAGAAGTGACTAGTGGTAAGAGTAATATTTCAGAACTACGTAAGTTCTATTATGTAATCATTACTCTATTACTTGTTATGTTCTGTCATGTAATATTCGAGTTCAGAGGCTGTATCTGACCACTGAATAAGTGTCCGCAGGACTGAAGTAATCTATTTTTTATTATGTCCCCACTTGGAAAATTTTAATTCCGAAAACGTAATATTATTTCGGTTCATTTAAACCCGTCGATCCAGAAGTTACTAATCATCGTCCGTGCCAAAATGATGAAAACTCATCGTTACAAAAACCTAAGTCATATGATAAGATATTAGTGTGTGTTACATGCATGCAAGATAAAACAGAATCGCATAGTAACCAGAGGGAATTGTAATTTATCTCATATTTTTAATCATAATAATTTATAACGATTGTATTTAAGCACAGTTTTTAATTAATCCAACGAAGAATAAAATTAGCTATTTACGAATTTTTAAACGTTAATAGTTTTATTGTTATGTTAACTGTTAATTATTCAGTAATGTAACTGGGTTTTCCACAAACAAATGTTCTTCTAAACCGTTGACGCTGGTTTAAACATATGCCGTTATAACGATAACTTATGCCCTTTAAAATAATATCATATACCTATACCTATCTGGTCGTGTTCGGTGTTACGTCGCGGTGTTGCTTAATGTGCGCAAACATGGCAGGAGGCCGTAATCCGGCCGATGGTCGGCATGGGCGCGCCAAAGGTCGTATGCTAATGATTACTCTTGTCTTGTTCATTGACAAGTAGCTCATATCTGTAATAAATAACGTTTTTACTTTCGACAACAACTTAAATAGCCTAATAATCGAAATAAAACGCTAACGATTTCCTCTTGAACAATAGTTTACTGACCTCTGCAAGAGCGCGCGACCTTGCAGGATTTCTTTGACGGCACGTCGGCAACTTCAAACTTCTTTGAACTGGGTGTTTTTTGGATAATTTTTGTTGGATTTTACCTAGACATAATCTGCCTCAGTAACACATTTAATTATTAACATCGATCACCAACAAAACAATATTTTTGTACGTTTAACACGTAAGGGTTTTGATTTTCGACCAATTAAAATTCCGTCCCCAAGTCTCTCCTTACTTTATATACATATTACCATATTGTAAAGGTTTTAACAACCTGTATAGTCAACATGTCATCTCTTGAAAGTTCTATTTTAATCGCCAATTCCTCTTTCTATAATAACTGACTAACTATAAATACGCTGCTGATAGTAAACAATACTGAAATCCGTGTAAAGAAGTAACAATAAACTTTAAACAAAAAATATGCGTGTTAACATTTTTGAATGTATTCCGCACGCAATCTTGTTCGATATTTATGAAGTAATTTAAACGTTCTTTCGATTTCTCCTGTTTGAACCAATTAAATAGTTTCTATAGGCGAGAACTTTCATAAAAAGTTTTGTTAAAATAAACTAAACGAACTTCTTGTCATTAATCAAGCGCGTAGCCTATTCTAACACCGAATTACCACTTCCCATCAATAAATTAATATTACATAAACAAAACTAAAATAGATGGTTGTAATATGGAGTAGGAAACATTTCCGTGCATTATATTTGTGTAGTATTGTTAAAATTGTATGTTTTTTTTTTATATAGAAGAAGGGGGCAGACGAGCATGCTCACTTGATGGTAAAGTGATGATGATGATGATGCTTACTATGTGCACATTTGTTATTTCTTTATAATACTATCCTACTTTACGTTATGCATTACAGTTATTGTAAAAAATAATCAAATCACGGGATACCTCCTGGGTTTCTTTCGCCTGTTTCTTTGTCAGTGGAACCTCGTTGCGAAACGGTGGTAGATTGTAAAAAAAATTGAATTTGATATTTGACCAACGAAATTATCTTTCTTACGTCGAAGTTTAAAGAATTTTCATTCATTCATTCCTGAATGTTATTTAATGCATCATAGGTGTTTTTAGAAAAGCACGAGCGAAACCTAGAGCGCAGTCCCAGTATTCTCGTACTAATGAATAACGTTTCGTTTACATTAATTAACGAGACTTTAACAAAACAAAAAAGAAGAAATTAATTAATGATCCTGGTCACCATAGGTTATTCGAACAAGCTGTAGCAATTCAAGAAATAGATCTTTTGATCGAATCAATATTTTTTGAGTCCAGCAGGTGTCCTCTGCTGATTTTCTCATTACTCTTTCTTAGCAACATAAACAGGAATATCAGATATAAATATTTGTTCAACTGAACACCACGAATACAACTTTTAAAATGCAGATTGTTATTTAAAAAAAAAGTTTACGTCACTAACACTTGCCTTTTTGGTATGTCTCTTTTTCGTTTTTATTAAGGAAGTGGACAATAAGGTTAAACTGCCTACCTGGCGTCCGGAACCAGGGAACGCACCTGCTTTCCACAAAAAATATATACAAACACACTGGTCTATTTCGAGGACCCGCACACTGACTCCGTGCCAATGAACCGTGAATTATTACTCCAACGTCACGTTGGATCTTTTGAGAAAGCGGTGCTGTTACGCCAATTAAAAATACAGATAATGATAAATTATTGGGTGTTTGGTGGTGGGACTCATATTACTGTTTTTCTAAAGTTAATCTGAGTTTTAATTCCAACTAATAAACTTAAACCGTAAAAGCCATGCTTGAGAATAGCAATCACACGCTAACGGTCAAGTTGACCAGGGAAGAATATTGCGTTTCGTTTAACAAATCGTTTATTGGTACCAGTTACTAAAATATAAATAAAAAAAAACTTTTATATTAAGACTGTGAACGGTTTTGAGTTATACCCAACTGTTAAACTAAAACAGTAATTTCGGCATCAATATGTACAGATAAATATACCTATGGCACATACATGCGTAAACTAATTTAAATACTATTTATGGTAAAAGAGAACTCTGGGATTGGTATTGTAGACCGCGCTGCTCAACAGATAGAAATAATGATCGTTGAACCATTACCTAGATATTATTTGCTGGGATCCCAGACGAAGACATTGTTTGTTCAAACACTTAAATTATGGGTTTTCGGGTCTGGTTGTGTGTGTTCGTCCCGTGTCCCTGGCACTGCATCTGACCCTTCCTTCGATCTGATCGTATAAGCGTTACATCGGGGACATATGGGAAGGTATAGACAACTGAGGAGTGCCTGTGTGTTTGCGCGTACTCTTACGGCACTATTACATCTCCTGTTATAACTACTTGATAACTTTAGTATTCGGTATCCGGAAGTTGTCTCCGTGGTCGAAATCGGCCAGGAGGACATCATCATCATTATTTGATAGCAAGTCTAATGATTAGCGGTATATATCAATGAATCATATTTTATAAATGAAATACAATTTCAATTCGCAGCTCCATTCACATTTTATAGGTTAGTGACACCAACCGAGTAGAATAAAAAAAAAACGTGTGCTCGCAGACTGATATAAAATTCTAAATTTGAAACTCTCCCGCCTCTTACGTTTTAATATGATGTCATAATGTCATGCGATGTGGTATTTTATATATAAGTCTGTCATATGCATAGCCTACCTAAAGTTCTTGTTTATGTGAACTTTTTAATTTTGAAAACAACTTCGGTATGGGTTATGTATGTTGTTCTTAATTAAATTTTCTTGACGATGGTACCTATTTTAGGTTAACATAAGCAATTTTATTGTTATGACCTGTGACGGTATTAGTAATAATGTTTAGTATTTGAAAAAGTACCTAATGGGGAACTTAACAATTTTTTTCTTCAAATGTATGCACCGTGCTGTCTAACAGATACGACTCTGTGGACAGAAATTTCGGCGGAAAATCTCTTCGAATTTGAACACAAACTTCGCAGAATTAAGATGGGGGAGCTACATCACTATTGCGAGGATACCAGCACTGCGCTTGCCAACCCCGTGGCCAGCGTGGTGAGCATGATATACACCTATCTATGATTGTTCCATGTTAGGTAAGCCGGCCGGCCCGCCTATGTCCAGCTGTGGAATCAGACTGGCTGTAGGAGGGAGTTATCTGGGTAGGTACCACCCGCATAACCATTTCTGTCGCCAAACAGCATTGCTACAACTGTTGTGTTCCTGTTCGAAATGTATGGAGAGCCAGCATAATTACGGGCATTCGAGGCTTTCCATCTTTGTCCTCAGGGTGCCAACGCATCTGTAACTTTCATCGTTTGAAGTTGTTTCCAGGTGTAAATGGGCTGCAGTAATCAGGCGGACCGTTAGCTCGTTTTCCACCTCAATCCAAAAAAAAAAGAAGACTTAATAAACTACGTAAAAGTTATTTTAACGGAATAATTAAGTTCAAGAATATTGCCATTTCTTTCACACAAAAATTTTGCAATCACAAGCAGACATTTTTATCGGCATTGATAAACATCTTTAGTCACTGTACTACTTTTAATATTGTTAGTATAGTGCATCACAAGATAAGGCCACGCTTGATTTTCAATGGTATGAGTAATTAAGATTATCTTGAAATAAGTACTGGTACTTGCGAGGAACGTAGACCTGTAATGCCTGTCGCTTTACTGACCGATATACATTGCAAAACATTGTTAATTAATAGTAGACTTTGGATTTTTGTATTGGAAACAAATAATTTACATTTGTGATATTTTTAAATTAAACAATATTCAAATTAATCATGACGTGTAGCAATAATAGAAATTATATTGTTATTACACGTTGGAATAATTTGCAAGAACCGTGTTATGCTATCTAATAATATATGTACAATGTATTATGAAAACTAACACTCACAATCTACCTCCGTCATTTGAATGCATTTTAACGTTTATTCAAGTTATCACTAAATCAATTTTGGTGTATTTGTGCAGTACTTAGGCACTTAAATGATTCCTAGTTATTACTTAAATTATGTAGTAGACCCCGTTGTTGTACAATATTAAAGCTGCGGCACGAGTGGGTCGCCTCGGAAGGACCACACTATCACGTAATCTGTGAGAGTGTGGTCCTAAGAAGAATACTTATGTACCTAATCTAGAGGATGTATATATAAAGTTGTATAAAGTTCTTACCTACCATCGTATCAATCAACGGATAGCAAAGAATAATGATTTTAAAGAATGCATGCTTATGATTGGGGTCATTGGGGTAAACGGTAAATCCCTGCGACGGAACGGTTCAATAACGCACCCCAGGAGAGCCTTAGTGTGCGTGACCGTAAAAGTAAATATTTAGGTATATTCTTATAGCGTGAGGCAAATAACGCAAGCTTTTGGAAAAGCGATTTTATTGCATGTCGTGCGTATAAGTTGTTGAAGCCTTTTATTTTAATTAAAACCCTTGATAGGGAGACATTAAGAAGTAGTAGAGATAGAGAAATTCTTTCTCGGTTTTGATTTTTACATACTTCGTGAATTTTCATTGTAACAAGTAAAGTGAGAGTAGCGGCCTGTAAGTGCCCACTGCTGGGCAAAGGCCTCTTGCTCAAATACGACTATCAGTGAGGGTTTAGGAGCCGGTAAGTGCCCGCCACGCTGCTCCAGCGCGGCTTGGCGGGCTTCACATATCCTCGAAATAATATTTTTATTATTTCTCAGACATGCAGGTTTCCTCGCGATGTTTTCCTTCAACGCTGAACGCGTGGTAAATGCAGCACTTAAAATTGCTATTAACGATTTTAGAGGTGCCGGCACCGGGGGTCGAACCCCGGGTCACTCGCGCTCTACGAAACTAAAGTGTGCGCCCTGAACACTAGGCTACCACGGCTTATTGTAACAATCTTTATAAATATTTATTTATAATTTCTTCTATTACATGAACATAACTTAATATTCTGTCATAGATTTTTTAATTATTAAATATATTAGTTTTAGTATATTTTGTATTGTAGGCCGACAATAGGAGTACCGACTTACTCCAAGGGAGGTGTGTCTGTAGTTGTAGTGCTGCGCTGGCTTTCTTCCTTCTTACATTTTATTTATTAAACGATTTGTTTGCATCTCTCGATTGGATTTTTATATTTTCATTTACTAATTCCTACCAAAATTAAGTGTAAATTGATCAATGAATATAACCGGCCAAGTACAAGTTGGGCCTCGCACTATTAGGGTTCCGTACATATGACCAATTTACAAATAATAATATAAAATAATATTCAGTTTGGGGTCAACATTCTACACCAAATATCCAAATTTTAGGTCTATAACTAATTCCGGTACGAGCTAGAAATCTGTGACGGACGGACAGACAGCAGGGTGACATTAACAGGGATCCGCTTTTCCCTTTGGGCACGAAACTCTAAAAAGTATAAAAAAAACAAATAGCGATTTTCGCATAATGCTTTTTTTATCAAAATATAATATCCTATTTAACCAAAAATTTCTAATATCAATCTTTTGGGGATACCTGTGTTCACCTGTGGACTAATAATGATAGCAGGATAATCAATCTCCGAATTATCCTCAGAAGCCCTTTTAGATAATCTTATTGTTGGAATGTTGTTATTGTAGGTTATTTAGAGTAGATTTCTCTTAAAAGGCCAAGTCAGTGTTTGGTTAGACCAAATAAAGTCAATAGCAAATTATATTTGGTAGTAGTTGTTAACCTTATACTTATGGTTATACTTAGTTATTCAACCTTACTTTTGAAAATTTCCTACATCGATTTGGAAATACCGACGCCGGTAAAGGTTGCTTTCCCTGACTACCTACCTAATTCTTTTCCTACTGCTAGTAGAGAACGCCAATCAAGCTTCTGAATGATCATTGATAATTTTTATTGCATGTCCTTCACAATATACTATCCGCCTTAAATAACATGTATACTTAGTAAATTGTATCCACTAAATTAAGTGACAATAGAAGAAGACGTTGTTCTTCTTTATTATCAACTCAAATCTTCTGCCGAATTTTCCAAAAAAAGCACCACGAGGGAAGGTGGGTTGAGCGCACCGCGGATACCCTCTACAGTTAATGCTGCTCCCTTAAGACTGGGATGATTAGATTCTACCACCAGTGCGTTTGGTTAGGTGACGGTATTTAAAAGAGGTTTCACGCCCATGAAGCATGAAGTTTTATATAAAAAGAAAATTGTACGACTATTCTTAAAGCAATTACATGAGATTTACCTGATCAGCCTTAACTATTAAAAAAGAGCGCAGAAGACAAGCGCATGCAATTTTTCAACCGAAAATTATCGCGGGTGCAGAGTAGTGGTGCTATATTGCGTCTCTCCCAAGAAACAAAACTGAGCGTAAGTTTAATGAATACTACAACAAAAATATTGTTTTTTAATGAAAAGAAATGCAAACGTTTACTAAGTAAAATGATGCGCTAAAGCCAAATGTATTAAAACAAATTTCTTACATGAATAGTACTTCTTTTAATAGTACGTAAATAAAAATGAAACAAGACTGAAAATAATATGTAGGAATACTATGACGTTTGTATAATTATACGAAAATATGGCGGGCTGCTGTCTTATTGCGACCATTTTGCTTGACATTTAAATATTACACAATAGGCAGTTTACGTCACGTAATTCCGAATACTTTAAACAGCTCTATCTAGACCGTGATAATGTCAAAAGTGGGCCTTTCTTCTGTTCGGACCTCACAATAGACACAATACGAACATTGTCAGTTTAAAAATTAGGGCTGTCTGTATACCAGAAATAAATATTTAATAAAAAAAGTTAAGTAATCTATCTTTTTTTTTGTTATCTATTTAGTACAATTTTATTCATTACACACATCAGGATATAAATCAAGTATATATTTACATCACATATTAAACATAATGGATTTTACTTATTACTATTGATATTGAAAACATTTTGAATAACTCTTTTCCAGGTGAAGGGGTTCTTCAAAATATTAAAATCTAATACACTAACACGCTTTTCTATCTCCCCTATCATCATGTACTCGTTATCAAGTGATGTGAAAATGACTCGTTAAGATAAATCCAATGAACCTAAATTTGAAATGTTTACCATTCAGAGATTACGTTACCTACCTTCCAGCTCCATAATCAAACCAGCTCGATGGTGCCATATTATTGTAATTGATAAATGGAAATTAGTGAATATTTAAATGATATTTTTTTCATTTGTTGAAAATTTACATTCATTTACATTCATACATACGCACATACAGGTCAACCTAATAAAATCGTGTCAAAAAAATCAGCCAAAATCATATCAATGACCGTGTTTCTGTTTTTCTATATCAATGACACCAGTTACTAACAGTTTGCCGTTTAAAGTTTTGCTGTTTAAAATTAAGAGGGTAATTTTGCCCATTTCTTCTGATACTTTTTGTCAATCGTATCCCATTATTTTCCATGAAACGTTAACTTAATCTGTTTACAATCATACGATCTAAAGCTGTTTTATATACTATCCTGATATTTTATACTACTCTGGAAAGGGATTAAGTTTATAATGTAATAAATGAAGAAATTACGTATACTATTAATGTGTTTTTGCACATTGCCGTCTGTTCAAATTAAGATGTCCTTGAGTCACTGTACTGACATATATTTATAGAATAATTGATATTCTTAACCTATAACCCTGTACCAGATAACAAATCCAACGCGTGAACTTAACCTCATTTCTTATCTGGCCACGGTCCGACAAATATGTCTGACGTGCATCGTAAGAAATTCTTACAAATAAACCGTATGAATATGTTTTATGATTTTCTTAAATCTTAGAGATTTGATGTATAACATTTAATAGAGTCATGAGACATAGACGCATAATCCTATCTCAAATTAGGAGATTTTGCCGTAATCGTTACACTTGGCGATTCACGATCCCTTTACCAAAAATTTATTATTTTTAAATTTTAAAAATTTTATTGCACTAATATATAACAATAACGTACGAACTTCGACTTGTGGCTAAAAATCTATCCAACAACGCCTAAACCCAACGCCTCTGCCCAGTGGGTGGATCTTCCATACATGGCAAGGGTAAAAAAAAATTATCATATAACAGAGATTCTAATTCGGAATTAAATTAACCAAAAGGTATACACTTTATTCTTTTAAACACATCACGTCTTTCATTTACCGGCATCTGGTCATTACGGCACATCAGTTTTTTCAAAAGCTTTGTTTTAAAAATAACGTAGGCACTGACTTTCCATTAAAACTACACTTGAAGCAATTAGAAATCTTTTACTGTTGTAATAAAGATAACAAAAGAAGCGCCATAAAATACGTGGTGCCTGTGATGTAGTTCTAACTTAATAAATAATGGATGTATGTTCATTTTACGTTGGCCACATCGACCTCTGCGACCAGCTAATGGAATGTCGTGTCCGAAATCCAGTCTTATGCCCAGTTCTAAGAACTGAGAGATCAAGTTTCGAACCTCTCTGAGACTCCTGTATGGACTTTTTAACAGGATGATTTTGGACATAACCTGTTTCTTAAAATTTTAATTGACTCGACTTTTATATCATACTAGCTGATGTACTTTGGCCATGCTGAGTATTTTAAAATCTCAATGTATACATAAAAGCCAAGCTTTGAATACTTAAAACATAAAAAACATTGTTGTGCATTTCTATGTTATAAGATGTTAAGTAACAAATTTGAGCTCATGGTGTTTTTGGTCCGGATAGTAAACCAGTCTGAAAAAGAACATTATAATGCATTTTAGAAATATCTTGGTGGTATATATGAATTTATTCAATTTTTTCATCGAAGATAAGTAATAACCATAGCTCAGAATGATTTCTAGTATTTACGCGAATACTACAGGTTTGAAATTAAACTATTATTTACCGGGTAAGTAATCGGGTTAAGGGTCAGGACGTCAAACACCTCAGACGCCCGTGACCAAGCGTGCTGTAAAGCCTCCGAAACGCCGAGATCTAAATTAATACGCAGAACTAATTTTTTAGATCATATTACTTTGTAGCATTAAGTGTTACCATCGGTAATAAAAATTATGATAGTTATAAAAATTGAAGTATTATATGAATTAATCTAGTACAGACGGTATCTACTTGGCATTCTATATAGTAATTAATTATAGAGTATTCAAAATAATCTTAATACGTATTCCTTAAAATTCTAAACACGTTTTTGATGATAAATTTGATAAGTAATAATGATCATTATTTCCCTCATTATTATCAAAGAGAATGACTACTTTTTCATTTCGACACTCGCATTCCTTATCCATTATTGGATGATGCCTGTGCTATACAAAACCTGTTTCTCGTTCCTGTTGGTAGTAATAAGACGTAAACAGAGACTGAATTTAACTGTGTAAAGGTTGGACATTACTTAGAATTTAAAAAGGCTTCCACACATTTAAACTTTAAATGTTGTACGTCTCGTTTAAATTATAACTTAGGAGCCTGTTTTATCTATTGCAAATTTGAAAACGAATTGTACTGTAAATTGTTTTCTAATTATCATTCATATCAGGGAATAAATAGTGCACTACTACATAGTCTCTCTCATTTAAGCTGGAATTGTCAATATTATAACATTTGCAGTTTAATGATCACTCTGTACTAGAAAGCTCTGACTTTTTTTAAGTATGTGTAACTACATTATACAAATTAGATGTGCTTTGTTTTACTCGTTATCTGATTTTCTTTGCGTAGACCATAGCCAGAAAGCCTCCCATGCATTACCGAAACAAAAGAATACGAATCCATTGAGATTGTTGTTAATAGCTAATGCAAGCAAACAAAACGGTACAATGCCATTTTTGTATACGCGGTGAAACTACGTGTACGGGGACAGTGGAACGATGTCCATTTGTGTCGATACAACCACGCAAAGTTATCCGCGAGGCTCTAAACAGTAGCAAACTCAATTTCACAAAACTTACTAGAATGTTCAGAAGAAACAATTTGTAGGTACCATCCTCTTTACCTATTTCTGCCGCTAATCAGCAGTGTTCCGGCTTGAAAGTTATACTGAACCAATATAAATACGGGCTGTGCATTGTAGTCCATAGGAGTGATAACGCATCTGTTACCTTCTTCGTCTTTGATAAAATATTTTGCAGATGTTCATGGGCTGCAGTTGTCCCTTACCGTCAGGTGAACTGTCTCCTTTTCAATTAAATTCAATAATTTATTTGCATATCAATGTTGAGATAAAAATAAGGTTATAAGGTGACCGTATTCCCGACAATCGGCATAAATAATGATTCGTTTGTACAAAAATTTGCTCTGTTTTGGAATCTTATCGAACAGGTATAGACAGGTCACTCAGTCACGCGTTCGTGAAACTAGTTTGTAACAGTCATCTAAATGGGTTAATTAATTAAATCAAAAGTGAAAACATGAGAGAACTATATTCGTGACTATAACGAAAATTGCAATTTCATATCTTTTAATTTATTATGCATTTTGACATTTAAAATAACATACGTATATTATATTGATTTTTTTATGACTTTTCAAGTGTGCATTGCAGATGTGACACAATTAAAGCAAATTAATCCTTAGTGTCTTATCAATGACGATAATCGCAAAATGTTCGTTGCAATTCATTTATTTCACTGTTAACCTCGCTTAATATGTTAAGGGACAACCATATGCAAATTTCAGATTACGTGATCCAAACCTGCTCTGCAGCTTTCGTCCACATCATCATAAAGAATAAGAAATATGTTCGTAGTTTGTATATGAATACTATGTTTAATGTACAAAACAACTTTGTTAAACCTTGTATGAAAGTAATGGAAAGTTTTTCTTTTTGCAATGTAACTTGGGTAAAGCCAGAAACGGATAACTTAAAGCGAATTTCATTAAAAATATATTTATCTTAACTGTGATCTTGCATATATAATTTTTTTTTATTGTTATCATTGATGTTGAAATACTTATTACTCGCACGCCAGTATCAGACGTTAACCAGTATTGAGCAACTGTTAAAAATACTTATACGAAGCGATTAAACTAACTAGACTACAGATGACGTTTTAAATCCCCTTTAACTGTGGCAAAACAGTGTACAACGGATTATAAAAAAAATCAACCTCTGCACATCCTGCCGCGACATTGAATCTGCCATATGGCAATCTGTGACGCAACCGACGACCCCGCCAGGCCGCCTGCTATTAAGATTAGTAGTACCATATGACTCGTTTAGTGTTACACACTAACAAATATCAGTGTTACCTTTATTCGGAAAAAATTAAACTATGTGTATGTGTATTTTTCTATTTAAATCATTCATCATTGGTGTCCAACAAAAAATCATTAACTTCACGTCATGGTTAGTAGTCCCGAAACAGTCTGCTTCTGAGCAAATTCTCCTCTACCTCCCACCACATATGGTATAGGATTACCAGAAATGATTATTCCGCTATTTTAACACGACAAGATGTGATGGAGTGAATATACGCCACCACCACATGTTAGCACCTCTTCTCTATCAGCCCATTTAAAACCTTGGCCAAGCATCTCCGCAATGTTATTAAAGAATGTTCGCTGAAGTTGACCCCTTCCATCCAGATTCTTTATCCATCTTTACATACCTCTCTCAATCTCATCAATCGCACTTTGGATAAACAATTGACAAAAACTGTAAATGCTTCTTAACTATTGAATAAAACTATAATAACAAGTAACAATGCTCATAGAAAGAATTTATGCCGATCCAATAGAAGCTGTAATCTGTATATAATCATACTAATCCACTTCTGCCACGGATTATTAGTCTGAAGAGGTGAACTGGGCTCGAGTTAGTTTTATCCGTTAGTTATTAAGTAAGAAATAAATCCGAAGACATTCGAAAAACAATCTTCTCTCACACTTGCTTACAATACATGCAACTTGCAGCACGTACATACCAACACGACTCACACCTAATATGAAGTGACACATTCCTCAATTGAGCTGTGACGCGACGCGAGATCTCAAATTGGCGCCAATTTGTGTCTCCGGCTGACTCATAGTCCAGCGTTTGTTTTCAGTCGCTCAGCTCAGGTTCCATCCTAACATATGTATGTATATCTTGTACAGTACAATAATCTCCTTGTCCTCACATTGGTCTTTCTCTCCCTCCATAAAGAAGCTAACATTTTGCTTTGTTTTGGATTACTACTATGTCCGTCAATAGTTATTATTGTTGACTATCTCTGCTTTCTCAGAAACAGTTACACGAATCATGTTGAAACTCGCATTTAATTCTAAGACTTCGTCGTCCGCTACAAAATTCTAGATTGGAACTAAATTAAAATTAATATTTACACGCTAACATCCAAATTTACAAAGTATTTCTCGAATACCTAAATTTAATATCAAATGTTAAATTTACAATTCTTGAGTAACAATTTTGTTGTATATTTAACAAACAGATGGACGTGAATAGACGGATGGTTGACGACCGCGTGGCTTAGTAATTAGCGTACGTGACTGCTGAGCCGTAGGTCCTGCCGTTCGATCCTCAGCCGAAGCCAAAATTTTTGCAGAAACACAAATTATTGGATTTCGAATCTAGTCGTGTTGTGTTGTGTCCCGAGTGTCTGACACAACATCTAACCCTTCCTCCGATCTTGCCTCCGTGTTTCCGTGTACACTTGCTGCACATTTGCAATTGACAATCCGAAGCTTTATTATCATCATAATAGATGACTATAATCGAAGACTCTTAATACTATACTGCAGTGCATTCAAGTGCTATCCCTATATTGTATCTACTTAGACCAGAAGTAAACATAGGTTATGCACGGAACCCTCACACCGTGAATACTACTCAATCTTACCCGCATTACCGCGAATATTACCCGCACGATTTCTCTACATTACCGCCTATGTTATAACATAAACCTATCAGTTAGATACTGAAATAAAATTTCATACGGTATGATGTGTGAAACTTATTCTAATTGCACAATACATAGTAGTTTGAAACGAGCTCAAACTTTTTTTTAAGATTGGGATGCATGGAATCTAATCAGAGCGTTGATCAACCGCAGCAGGTCAGGCCTAGAGTTGCCAGTTGCCCAATTAAAATGATTAATGCAGTTCGTTATTGCTGAAGCTGGGGAAACTTAGTAGCCAAGCACTGGCATTTAATATCAAAGGGTGTTATGCATTGAGTTCGGTCTTCGCCCTCGGTTCCCCCATAATTGTTCATTACAAATTTAAGATTTGGAATTTACATAGTAGTGAAAAAAAAACCGTGACGAAACATGTATACAAAGATACAAAAATAAAGCAAGGACATGTTGTTCGCTAAGTCATAAAAAAATACACAACAATTCCGTGTGAAATAACGATAAAATAATATCGTATTATTTTTCACAACCAAGACATGGTTTCGATTATTGGTAACCACGTCTTGCATATACGAAACCAAAAATGACCCGGTATGATTTTATAGGGGCACGATCCCCTGTCACACGGAATTATTGTGAAATTGTTTGTGGCATAGCGGATAAGGGTCCTAGGGTAGCGTGGTGAGTACTGTGATTGTTACAGGGCTGTATTTTACCTTCTACCTCGTCATAGTGTCAACAATTCATTTAATTGTGTTTTTTCTTTACAATAGAACCTAAATTATTTTCATGCCTAAGTTTACTCAAGGCGATGAGATCTAAAAACCTCTAATTTTGCTTATACGCACTAGAGCCATTTGACTCTAGTATTTTAAAAATGTTGCACGGAAACCCAAGCCTGACGCCATAAAATGGTCGTCTTTGCTTCACAAGTAATTGGGAGAGCTGACGCAATTTAGATCTGCACTGCGGTTAACTTGCGGGAAGAGAGGAAACATGAAATTACACTAACAAGTTCATGGCCGCATGGCAGGGTACGAGGTGTGCGAAGATCTAACTCTTAAATACTCGTAACTCTGTATAGTTCCCACGATAGTAATGATGCCACCTAATATGATATCTGCTAAATTGCGTTCATCGCTGTGACGAATATGACAATTTACCATGTAGTTAATGTAGTTAAATATAGAATAATAAATCGTATAGTGATCCTTCCAGAAGATTCTAAGTCGTACCCTGATTATTCTAAATGTGTAGTAGTGTAAGTAGTCTTAATATGCGGTGGTCTTTAAATAAAGCTTAAAATCATTATACTGTATTACTGTCGTAATTAAAAATTTACTATCTATGTATTAAATATTTTTTTATTTTATTTAATACATGTTTGATCCCATATCCCATATTCTTCGGACATTCATTATATCCATTATCCATTATCATTAAAAGTTTCACACCTGTTATATAACGAAAAACCGTGTCCATGATTCTCACCAACCACAAAACAATAATAGAACATAAATTGTTCCCACTGTCGGGACATTCATTACCACATAATCCTACTTACGTCAGAGCGTTATGACGTAAGTAGGATTTTAGTAGCGGATTATATTTATTTAGTGCGGTAATATGAAATCAACGACACACTGAAAATGGTTTTTGAATTTATGTTTGACGAGCTGTGGTCAAAGCGCTCGCTTTAATTTCATTGTACGCCTGTGACCTGAGTTCGATACCCGGTTCCGGGACCGGAAATTGTTAATAGAAATTTTATGTGCTGAATATACCACGCGCTCGGCGGTGATGGAAAATATCGTGGTGGGTGTGAATATTACCAGCCAAGCGTGATTAAGATTAAGAACATTCGTGTCTACAACCAAAAAATGCGTCCTAGTGGAGATTTGACTGTTGGATAGCATGTATATACGTTAAGGTTTAAAACTAAAACTGCCTTTTAGTTCCTGGCGTTTAGCATTTGTGTGCCAATTTATTTATTTATTTATATTTATTTGTTGATCATATGTGATACTTGTATAGATGTTAACATTTTGTTTATGTCCTATATGATCTACCACTTATTGACATACAAATTTTTCAATATGATATAATTTCAAGACAACTTTGTTGATCAGATGTCAAAATCAAAATTTACAACAACTATCAAAGTAAAATAAAATAATAACAATATAAATAAATGTACATGTCTAATTTCATTATGAGTTAAAAAAAATTCAATTTAAATGTCCAAAAAAAAGCCAAATCAAAAAACTGTTTACAAGATCAATGTTAAACGTAACTTAATCTTTTTTCTAAACTGTGTAAAGCCAGGGATGGTCGCTTGTTTCTGCTAAATTAAAGCGTGACAAAAAATTGACACACAATTTTGATGAGTATTATTTTTTGTTTTACTCTACTTTTACCTTTGCTGCTAATCCAGTTATTTTTAAAGAACTGTTACAATAGTTAACAGTTCTTTTAAAATTACTTTTAAGACGTTTTTTTTAAGTTGGTACTCCTTCGGTTTCCGCTAAAATTAATAAAAGTTACCACGATCAATTATTAGTGCAAGACTTTTCATGTCATGACTAAGACAGGCATAGTTTTGCGTTCGCGACTAAAGTATGTGTAAAGCAGATGGGAGGGCTGCACCCAATTAGTTAGCTCTTTAAAAAAACAAAACATAAAGGCTAGAGTAGTATACATGTTCAGGTTTGGAGGCTTCAAACACCAGCTGTTTCTATCCCAAATTATTCAGTTCCATAAACAACATTCTTGGTCATAGTACTAGCAACTGTTAGCGCCATAAACAAAAATGGTAAAATTTTAACGGATTTGGTATTATTTTTCTAGATGCTTATCCCGCTATATGTCGGTACGGTAGCTGTTGCGTTTTTGTATTCTTTTCCATTATTCGCCTCTTACGGCACTCGCAGATGTGCCACGTGTTCGATAGTCAAGGAAAACATCGTGAGGACACTTGCATGTCCTTACCTCCAATGATTCCTTACTTTTTGCTTTAAGCAAAACATATAAACTTACCATTTTACGTATATAAGCATAACGCTTATCACCCAGGGATAGTAGAGTATATATTTCAGTTTGGTGCAATAATGTTCAGTTCAACTTGGCCAAACAAGCTTCGGTAAATCACTACTGTCCAATCGGTAATTGGCTAATACGTATAATAAAATAAACCCTCACAACTGTAGCTTATAATAAGTAGTTACAATAGAACTTGCATGTCTGTGATGTTTTTAATATATTTCTTCTTTTCCAGGATGTGGTGGACAATAACTGGCAACTTCGGAAACATCCTTCCGATCGATTGGACGAAGTCATTCTCCAGGAAAATGCACATCCCTACTTTGAACCTAAGCGACAAAATGGTCAGTAATTAATAACCGGGTGTACGGGGGAATATTATGACTTCGCTTTTCCAAATGCCAACCTCATCCGTATGTGATGCACTATGCTAGCAAACAAACGATGCTCTGGCGACCGAATGGCGGCATATCCGTTTGAATTCGCCGAATCCCAATCCCACAGACTGATGGAGAGCAGCAGACTACCAGCATTGCGCTCACCGATCCGATTAGCCAGCACGGCGAATATATGGGAACCTTCCGAGAAATTCCATGCCGGCTTTAGCTGGCGCTTTCTTGGATGTTTATGTTCAACAGTGGGCTAAAATTAGCTTATATAGTAATAAATCATCTTAAACCTAGACAAACATTATCACTATTTAAAACAAATGAATAACAAAGTTGTAGAGAAACAACCGACTTCAATCACTTTATACAGTCAAATTCTGACTCCCAATGTGAAACTTCAACCTCTATTTTCCCACCCGTAGGGGTTCTTCACACGTAAATGCAGCAACCCATAGGGTTATAGCCTATTCAATAAAAAAATAATCATCAAAATCTCGTAAAATACATACAAACAAAAATACAGTCGAATTGATAACCTCCTACTTTTTTAAAGTCGGTTGAAAAGTAAAATACACACCATGTCCAGGAGACCTGTGTGGTCGTGAAGATAAGGTAAAATAACGACTTCCACAAGATGAGGGTAAGAGGTTGTAAAACAGATTTTCGCACGCCGGTACCTACCTACCTAGAAGCTTAGAATAATAGCGCCAAGTTTGTTGGTCTGTCTGTTTCACTTTTCTTTCTCCCAAGTGAGGCAATAAAACAACGGATGTATGTAGACATACAAAACATGTCTACACACATCTACGTTCTCCGACAGACTTACTTGTAGTTTCAAAAATCATGCGGATGGAACTTATCTTTCTTATCTCATCTAATCATTATGAGTAATCGAAATTCCAAAAGGTATTAGCAATAGACTTGTACAAGAATCCAGTATCAGAATCCTTGGTGTTGACATATCAAGCGACGTTCAGTTCCGTGGTCACTTGGAGGGAAAGGCCAAATTGGCCTCCAAAAAGCTTTGTGTGCTCTGTAGAGCGGGACAGTATTTCATGCCGGTCCACCGTTTGCAACTTTATAAGGCGCAAGTTCGGCCCCACATGGAATACTGTTCTCATCTCTGGGCAGGGGCACCCCAGTACCAACTCTTTCCATTTGACCGCATCCAACGTCGAGCGGCTCGAATTCTCGGCGACCAAGCTCTCTCTGATCGGCTTGATCCTTTGGCCTTGCGAAGAGATGTTGCTTCTCTTTGCATTTTTTACAAAATTTACCACGGGGAATGTTCTGAGGAACTGTTCGGATTGATCCCAGCTGCTGAGTTTCACCATCGTACATCGCGACAGAATTCGAAGTTCCATCGATACCACCTAGATGGTTGGCATTCCACCACAGTGCGTTTTAATCGAAGTTTTCTGCCACGCACTTCGATTTTGTGGAATCAGCTGTCGCCAGCAGTATTTCCGAACAGTTACGACTTAGGGACCTTCAAGAAAAGAGCTTATTCCTTCCTTAAAGGCCGGCAGCACATCTGTAGCTCCTCTGGTGTTGTGGATGTTCGTGGGCGTCGGTGATCACTTACCATCAGGTGAGCCGCACGCTCGTTTGCCCCTTCTTCTATAAAAAAAAAAAAAAACAATGACATTCGTCTGGTAAAGTGAGCCAATATGAAAGATTGCGCAAAAAAAACTAAGCCTAATTTTGGTCACAGAACATTTTTTTTAACATTTAACGGGTAAATAAACAATAATGCTTAAAACGCTAGTACAGGAACGGCCTAAGCGATGGATTTCGTCACGCTCCCAATGTGACTTTAAACACTTGACACCAAATAAATGTGAATAAGCGTTTAATTCAATGCGGTTGCTTCACAGAAAAGCTCCGTAGTCTTCTTTCGTCTACTCGTTACGGTTTTATTTTACGTAACACAATAGAATATAAAAACAAAGATGGCGTTTGTATTCTCGATCTGTGTGGGAAAATAATGTTATTAATATTTGTGAGCTATAGCTGACCTGACTCCATATCTTATTACACAGAAGCGTAGATATTACTACAATAAAACATCGTGATGAAACCGGCCTAATAGCAACATAAAGAAAAATACTTCTAACTCCACCAACCCGCTCTGGAGTAAAGCGAAGAATTGATCTTGGCTCCAAAATTACATTACGCCTTCGCCCAGAATTCATACTTTACTTTTCATACTATATTTAGAAGTAAAGATATAAGTATACATTATATTAAAATTACAATTGAATATTAAATACTACACCCACTGTAGGAATTTCAACAGTATCGCGAAGAAGGCAGTTTACGCACTAACATTGCACGTGTTTCTCACCCAGACCCGGAAACATTGTTTGTATTCCATATAAATATTTATCCCGTTCGAGAATCTAACCCGTGATACGCAGCCCCGCGGCCAAACGCTTTGCCAATACGCCATCGTGCTGTTATTTTTGTCTTCCTTGTTAGAAGACAAGACAAAAAAAATTTAGAGACTATGGACATAAAAAATCGAGTAATATGTACTTTGTACATTGCATCATTTTTATTAGTAGTAGGATACTTACTCGTATTATTAGTTCTTCTTATGTTAATAGAGTATTATTTATTCTGTCGTAATAGTATAAAAGGTTCTGAAGTATCAGGAAAGTTTATGCCCACACAAATAAATTCGCGCGTATCATTTGCTAAATATAAAGCATATGTACATTATTTTCTTTTTGATTATACCAGAGCGCCATGACTCCGGATGACGAGATTCATAGCTCAGAAGACGAAGCAGTTGCTTCGGACCTGGACATGCATGCGCTCATACTGGGTGGCCTGCATCAGGACCACGAGTGTCCCGTGAAGACCGCAGACGAGGTGATTAAAAACATTAAATAATAATTTAGAAATATTTGACCTAGAGCACAGAATAACTAACTAACTGAAGATAGTTTTTCTGCGATATAGTATGTTCTTCGAATTGCTTTTTGGCGCCTTTACCATAAAATAAATATATAATAATTGTCTATAAAAGTTTTGGATCATTATTACCACGTTAGTTATAAACTAAAAAGTTACAAATACTCAATATTCGCATTATTGACGTTTCATATAACAATTGCAGGTCATTCAGGAGATCGACGATATGATGCAAGAAACGCCGTCATCTGAAGGCGATATTCTGGAGTACAACGAAGCGTTAGAAAAAGGCAAAGAGGTTCTGAATTCCCCGCTTTATGAAGATAGTAAGTATGATGTTACACGTATATATGAGCAACCAACAAATATAGCACATTTGCCCCCATTCCCATAAAAAAAAATTGTCTTTTACAAAACGTAGTCCTTTACTGCACGTCGTATAAGGGCCCATGAAGCTTCTCTGTGCCTCTCTATCATCATAGTTAATCTTTTTAAATTACAAAAATAATGATTTAAGACGCATTTACTAACGTCGAGAATTTTTCGTATACTAGACCTCTTTGGTCTTCATTTAGGACTGTTGTAGGGGTCAGTTGTCGAATTTACGGGTCTTCCATTTTATCCTAGTCCCTGTTTTTTCTTTTTTAGGTACAGATCTCTTAAATAAATCTCCAATACGTAAGATTTCCTGTAATTGTCGCGAAACAGGTAGGTTGGCGTCGCATCACTATATAATCGTAGTACAAGACACCTGGTCTCGAAATCTTTTTTTAGTTTTGTCAAATTTGTATAATGTTTTGTACGAGTATTGTACGAGCACAAGTATTAATATTTGTCAAATTTGTATAATGACCCAGATACCATATATTAGTCAGAGAAAAATACTTTACAAGTACTAACAATAAAAACTGTACCAAGGCAACATAAATCATAACAAGCATAATTCACCTCAAAACTTGGACAAAGACCATTTTCAGAAAAACATTAATGCCATGAATTCACAATTATGTTTTTAGAAAATAGCCATAGGGATCAAACGGCATATTTAACACGGACCATATTAGTAGTACAAGAGGACAACCGCGAAATTAATTTGAGCAAAAACATCGCCCAAGTGAACCGTGTGAGAACGGATCCCGTCGCCATATATGGTAGGAAACGTCTGACAAAGTAATGGAACTAGTTGTGAACTCACTTTAATGCACAGTCTAACAGTGAATCGGTTTTCGTTAGCGCTGATGTAATTACTATATCATTACATACATAAAAATATATGTGTATAATGATATGTTTAATGTTAAAATCGAAGTAGACTTAGTTCAAACATTTCTAAGCTTCATTGAATATATTTCTTCTTTACGACATAAAAAAATTATAATTATCGTCGGAACGTGTACCGTGATCGTCGCCGGTATTCTGGACACGGTGTATTTTATGTCAAAAACAAATTTATTTGTACAACTAAACTGCAATATAGTTCAATAATATGGCTTCTATTATAAAGATACGACATGAGATACTTTTGGGACCTTCCTTAGATCATATCGCTAAAGTATTCTATCGAAGTAATATCGATAAAAATGAAAATAGTACCATGTGTATAAGTGTTGCAATGCCGGCCAACAAGTAAGATCTTTAAAAATGTAAGAAGTGTCTGTTACCTTGCTTCATGTGGGTTGGTGGACTTCACATTTTCTTTTGATTCTCAAACATGCAGGTTTACTGATGATGTTCTCCTTCGCCGCCGAACACTTAATAAATAAACTCAGGACTAAACATCGCAATCAGTGATTACCGAGGTGCGCAAGAGTAAAATGCCACGCCATATGTATTTACAACTTTTTTTATTTCCGTTGGGGCCAAATGGACTAATGGCTTCGATTAAGGGCAAAATAAAGTGTCTATAGTCATATATATGTGCATTTTCCAGGTTCAAAACGTCTTTACTTAACATTGATGAGCACGCGATTGCACCTACATTAGTAAAATTAATAAAAAAATTCCCAGTTTTCAAAAACTATCAATAATTTTCTTATACATATTATAAAATCTTTGCCCACTGCTGGTATTAAATGCGTGCACGCCCTTTCGCTACGTATAAGTGGTCCGTGATTGTAAAATTTACAAGTTTAAATATTTTTTCGCCTTTGATTATCCGTATATGGTATGGTATACATACTCCATCTCTTTATCTAAAGAGCGACTGTTCAGATGCCGGGTGATTGTCTTAAGTTCCATAGTATGCGATGCGGGTAACTGAATATAGATACAGCAAAAAACATAAAAAAAACGTACATCGGGTTTGAAAACTATGCATGAACAATAGTTTACTAACCTCTTAGAACTTCGCAGTTCAGAAACCCACTCGTAATAAACTGAGGATTATGTCTATCAATGGTAGGTCAAGAATTTGGAAGTTTACACGGAGTACATGTAGATAAGTAGCAACTGAGAATTACTTCTCGTAGAAATCAAAAACTAACACGATATGATTGTATCGAGGAAAGACTTCCCAGTGAAAGATTGGAAAGAGCTTAGTCCTTGTATAGAAGCCGTGCGTTCTTACCTATATCTAGCGCCAATCAACAGAGCAAACGCTGTTGTGTTCCGCTTTGAAAGGTACTGACTCAGTATAATTGCGGACGGACTGTGAGGCATTCCATCATAGTCGTCAGGGGTGACAACGCATTTGTAACCTTCTTCGATTGAAGTTGTTTGCGAGTGTGCCTGGGCAGCAGTAGCCACTTACCCATCAGGTGGACTGTTAGCTCGTTTCTCACCCTAATCCAATAAAAAAAGTATAATAAATGAAACATGAAAGAAAAACCGGAATATTTCATGACGAAACGATTCCTAAAACTGCTGACAGAGAAACGCTATCCGATATCTTATCACGCGAACCGTTTTTACTACGCAGATTTCGTTAAAGTAATCTCGGCCGTAGTGCTTCGATTTGTTGACATTTTTTATTCAACGGGCGTTCACCGCTGGTGTTACACCTATTTTTAACAGTAGGGTCAGGCTATTGTACAGACTTTAATCATTGAATGTTGCCTTATAAAACTACGATTTATTTTGAGAAAGTGTGTGGGACAATTTTTGTTCGCAATGTAAATAGTTTGCTATGTAACTTAAGTATAAATGTTCAAAATTCACAAATTTACTTAAAGATACGTTTTACCAAAATTTGGAAATTGTTCCGATCTCTCACAACTTATCATTGGTACTATAATGTTTAAACAAATATAACATTAGGCGTGGAACAACATTTTGATTGAGGTCACAGTCGAGTTTAAGATATACTTAAACTTCTTTCTGTCTAACTTGTTCTTTTAAACATTGATAATACGATATTTTGCTGGTCATTGTGAATACCACATTGCAACTATCTGACTTTAAAGCCTACCGACAATGCGACGTTGAACTTGATCAGCGATTATAGACAAAAAATATAAACTTTTACTTATTTTCCAGAACTCCGTCAGCTATCCCTCGCCCAGCTGAACGAGATCTTTATGGAACTGGAGGTGCTCATTCGGGAGTTTTCTGAGACCCTGATAGCAGAGTTGGCCCTTCGCGATGAGCTGGAATACGAGAAGGAGTTGAAAAACACTTTCATATCGCTGCTGCTGGCAGTGCAGAACAAGCGAAGGCAGTATCATATAGAGAAGAAGAAGAGACCCGGTCCGCCGAGATCGCCTAATCTTAACACCAGCCATTCGGAACCGAAGGTGAGAGTTTATGCACACCTATACCAGTATAGAACACTGACCTATTTTGCACGGTGTCGTAAACTAACTGCCAAAAAATTGTAACCAATTTTCGTGATAACCTGAAAATATCGCAACGATCGGAATCGTTCTAACTATAAATATTAAGTAGTATTGGGCAGAGTTTCTGTGTCACTGTCGGAGTAGAACGAGCAGCGACCAATTGCAAATGTGCATAACATCATAATCATAACGTTGTACTGCCCCCTGACTGATTCGAGAATTGTTCGTTAGTCAGGTGAATTGGATGCATCTAAGGGCCAGATTCACAGATCAAACTGCTCGGAGGTCACGGGGGGATTATGTAGAAAGTAAAACTTAAACGCGATAAACTCCGTAACATTAGTTTCAGTTCAATGTTGAATATTCGCGTAAATATATGAAATAATGAAAACCATACTTTATAAAGAGAAACTCCATCCGATGATGAAGAAATAACTGTACAACTTAAAAATTTGGAAGTAAAGTTTGACACTTGTAGGATTACATTGAGAAAAAGAGTAAAGTTGCGTTACCCTCGGAAGCTGCCACCAGCCACCGGTCGCGATAATTTAGCTCTCACGTACATAATTAGACGATTAATACATCCTGGAGATAAGATCCTGGAGGGGTAGCAAATTCTCTTACTTATTTATATACATAAATAATACAAATCTATCTCAATTTCATATTCTCTTACAATACCTGTTATTAAAATAAAGAAAATTAATAGAGCCATTAAAAATTAATGTTTGTATTTCAGTACTTGACCACGGTGATACCATTCCACCTGGACAACGGACCGCCGGACAACCAATCCCTTCAAGTCCTTATTAAAAGTAAGTCAAAAATATGCGAACACTACTTCGATATTGTTTTAATTTAATTTTTTCCCCTAACGCCCAACTCATATGCTGCCACCTTGATTGATTCTTGATGATTCTTTCGCTTGTTTAAAATAATTTAAATACTCTTTTGATCTGCAGTAGATCTTAAGTTATGGTAACGCTAGGGCCTTTGTCTCAAGGATAAGGGATTATCCTTGGAGACAAAGGCCCCTAAATAAATAAGTGAATAAAAAAAACTCATGCTGATGATATTCGGAGGCACTAACGAATTCTTGTTTGTTGTTGTTTTCGTAATTAAATTAAATGCGCTTATTAGATGCATTGTAATCGTTCCATGTCTATTCTCATCTGTGACACTGCATTAGCCCTTCGTCGTGTGAGTCCACAGCTGACCATAGGTCTCTTCAAGAAAACGCCAACAAAAGCCGATAGGAATTTTTTGAAAAGTTGGCGCATACTAACCTGGTTTTTGGGTCTATGGGATTCGGGTTCGTCAAATTTGGATGGATTTCGCGCTATCATTCTGTCGCCAGAGCCACGTTACCTAGTAAGGTGCACTATGAGCAGGTGAAGTTGGTGACCTTACAGCCCACTAAATTCTAATTTGAATACTGAATAAATGTTTAAACAATTTTTGGTATTAATTATTACAGCCTGTCACAAGGCCACCGCTGAACACAGGCCTCGCCAAGGATTGCCATAAAGCACGTTTCTAAACCACCTGCATCCATCGACTTCCCGACACTTGTATTTGTTTTATACGTGTGTGGTAAAGCCAAGCGACGGCTTTTGCTTCTGCTCGAATGGGCCGGCTCGACCGGGTTAGCACCACGGCCGCGCAGAATACCGGCGAGAACTAGAGGCATCTTGTGCTTCTGCGTTTCGTTTGGTGGGTGAGGTATCGGGAGGTTCACTCTCCCTCCCCATCCCCCTCCTCATCCTCTAAAACTAATTGCCGCCTTTCCCATAAAATTAAAATATGTTCATTAATAAATATTAAGTCTATTTATGTTTCAGTACTGAAAGCGATCAATGAAGACAGCCCTACGGTGCCCACCCTTTTAACGGACTACATTCTGAAAGTCCTCTGTCCGACATAAATTGTCAAACATTCAGATTTAGCCAATTCTCCGGTTACTTCATCGATTTGATCACATAACGACGTTAGCACATTTACTATTCATTCACAAATTGTTTTAATTTTAAAAATTAATATGTAAGTTTAACTATGCTCCGAATATAAAACGCATCAGTTATTTCTTTATGAAACATCGAAAACTATGACCATAGAAAAATGGCGTCTTCAAAACCTTTTTTAAGGTTATATTATGATTATACTAAAATAAATTAAAGAATTAATGTAATCAATATTAAT
Organism: Bhutanitis thaidina; assembly: GCA_029286595.1. Lineage (NCBI taxonomy): Eukaryota > Metazoa > Arthropoda > Insecta > Lepidoptera > Papilionidae > Bhutanitis > Bhutanitis thaidina. The sequence goes on along the minus strand of JAGSMS010000012.1, from coordinate 5,310,155 downwards.
TCTTTGTGGTCACATTATTCTTAATAACAATATTTTAAGGTGCTAACAAATCTAGATATTAAAAAATGGAGAAAAATAAATCAATACTCATGTGGAATAATGGTCTTATGATGAAGAAGAAATAATAGTAATGTTAAACAGTAGTGTAATAATGGTAGATGTCCCGAGAAATTTCTTTAAATTGACCTCTGTCAATTAATATTATTCAAATGATTTCTCGGTGGGTTTAATTTCAGGATATAATTAGCCGAACAAAACATTGTTTTTGATATTCGCATTGAACCCCTTAACAAACAATTACTGTGCATTTACTCCATGGTACCCGTGCTGCTGTATGAAAGCAACACGCTCATCGCTCACACGCATTACATAAATGTCAACACAAGCGGCCGCCGCGCCGCGCTGCACCATTGCCAGCAACATGAAACATTAAGTTGTTCACAGTGTGCCGTTAGTGTCGATGTTGCCATATTGTTATTTTGTAATTTAATCAGTTTTTTACATTTTAATTACTTTTTTGCATAAATGAACTGTGATATCGTATTATGGTAGTTTGTTAATTATTGCTTCCTTTTAGGTTTACATTATTTCATGTTTTGTTGATAAACAGTTATGTAACATTTATTTATTAAGAAAAACTATATATTTTACTTCTACTATTCTGTCTGTGTAGTAAGTTTGGCATTGTGTAATGTAAATAATATTTATAAAAAAAATTCAAGTGGAATTGTCACTAGGGTTAAATTTTAATCAAGATTAATTATTATAGGGTAACATTGGGAGGAGAGGCTTGTAAATAGTTTTATTCAGCTTTATAGTTGTAGTTAATTGTTTAGATATACTTTGATTTGAACGGGACCTTACTGTGTTTTATCAATTGACTACACCTTGATAATATCTAGTTATATGTTCAAATAACTGTTAGCAGATTTGTATAATAAGGTCCTCGCATTACGAAATCTTTTGTTATTTTTATTGAAACATCGAACGAAGTTAAACTTTTTGGTATAGCCGCAATTTTTTAATTTTGAATCATGTTCTTACATTTCAGTAATCGTGGGCACCATAACCTAGATTTAGGTAAAAATAAGATTCTCTAGTCGCAATATTTCGTAGTAATTTGTTGTTACTTTAATTATTGGCAGCGAATTTTATGAAAAAGTAATAAAATAAAATTTCAAAAATATTGCATGATATAATGTAAAGTTGCTGTTGTGATTTATAAAATTTAAATTGTGTCTAAAAATAATTTACAAAAAAAAATATTTATATTTACACTTACATATACATGTGAAAGCTTATGTCGCACATTTTAAATTATATGTGTAGTGAAACACCCATTTGTTGTATCTACTCAGAGAAATCATGTTTAGGTACCTCAATGAAAATAATATCAAATTTGTATAAGTAATTAATATTTATAAATAGTAGTACCTGTGGAAAAGCGACATTGCACTCTGTGCTTTGTTACTCTAGCGTAACAGGGTTATGACAAGATTTTAAGAAGACATCTGGCTGGAAGGTTAATCACAGAATCGGTATCTGGTTAAAATAAAAAAGCTTGAATGAAACAATTTTCTTTTTACTTACCTACGCACAAAATGATTAGTACAGAATGCGAAGTCTTGAAATATAAAGCTAAAGACTTTATCTATTGGGTGCTCTGCTATCGCTCAGCCGCCGCCACTATTGACATCAGATTGGTCGAGTTTGTAAATGTTGTGTTCTTAATCAAATGAAAAGGTTTTTATATTCAACTTAGTCACATTTCACTGAAATTTAATACTTTATAAATACTAACATGACTTTTGTATTACAAGTGTTGTGTGATGAAACCGTGGAAGCTGGTAATCCTTGCGAAAGCCGAAGGGAAGCCGAGTTGGCAGCCAGTGCCGGCTACGAAAGAACTTACGCCCACCTGGAAATTAAACACAACGTTACATAAACACAGGGTTATCATTTAGCACAAGATAAATACAAATATAGCTGTTAAATAATCTTATATTATAAGTTATTACTAAAAAGGCACACAACGTGACGAAGGTGTATAACTAGGAATGAGGTTATAATACCAAGATTTTCTGTCCGTTTCGGTTTACAAACAAAGGCCCGCCGGAGTCGCCTCCACAGATGCCCACCCCGCCGGCGCCGCTCGTGCAGATGTTGCTCGGCTGCGCCCAGGTGCCGAACACGCCCTGGCACTGCGACAGCGTGATCACTTGCAGGTTCACGTGGCTCACCATTGAGTTCACTGACACGCCGATTTGTTCTGAAAACATTTACGATAGTACCTCATAATTGACCACGCGCTGAAGTACCAATCGGCACTGTAAGCAACCATTTTGGTGTTGTCAAGACTGGAACACACTCACATTATACTAAAAAAAATTAACGCACGAGCCCTAAGCAAACGTCACTAAGCAACCTGTGCGAAGCGACGTTGAAACTCACAATACCTTTTTAAAGATCTAAACTTACAAACTATAAAACTTACGGTCACTGGTACGGCCATAGCCAGCGGCCATGGACCACTCGCCGGCGAACGAGTCCCCCAGTTGGCCCGCACTTGGTAGAGAAATAGGCTGGATACTCGCTGGAAATTATTAAATTATATACTGCAATTGTCTGCCTGTCTGGGCATACATTAACAAATTTATTCATCAGAAGATTTCGAAAGCAAAACAGTCTTTTAGCGGTTCTTCTCCGAAAGACTTCTGTTCTTAAACGAGTCAAAAGAATAAAAAAGATTTAACTTTAAAAAATAAAAAAAAAACAATTTGGAAAATCTAAAAGTGCTCGTCTCATAACGCTCATTTAACTCTTAAGAAAAAAAAATCGTATTGAGGTTCAAACAAATATTTCGAGTCATTTCCATTTCAGATGAAAACAATAAGAAAAAATAATAATAATAAAAAAATAACTGCAAGTGCTAGACTTGAGATAAAATAGAAAACCAGTAGATAAAATTCTTTCGGGAACGATCACGACGATCGTCAATTTTTTCGGGTGTTATCGTGACCACATCCGTATGTCCAATATTTTATTAACTGTTTTTTTCAACGTAGAGATATTAATGATTTTTCAAAATAATTTTAATGAATTAATTAAAATGTTTCCTCGATAAGTGTCTATTCAAATTAGCATATAATTGCGATAAAGATATTTGAAGACCGACATAGACCGACCAGACATATCGGGTATAAAGCACTAATCTCACGCCGCTTCGCGCCATGCGACGTGCAAAAGTGATCGTGGGTATCGAATTTAAATAAAAGCCCGTACTCCAATTGTCTACACTACACATGTAGATATTTCGAATAGTCTTTTGCCCTGCTGGTATTCCAGCTGAACCTATTACGTATGCACATTGATAACGATGTTCTCCTGGTAGATTTCGACCGCGGTGACAACTTATCGGGTAGTACCGCGGCTTCGCAGAATACCGGCGTGAATTAGAGGTATCTTGTGCTTCTGAGTTTTGTTCGGTGAGTGCGATAACCGGAACATTGACACAACTAGTGAGTTAAAATATGAAGAAACAGGTGCTATATGGTGTTTTGTATGATTTTTTTTCTTTTTTTACCCGCCTGTCCCAGAAGGAGAGTAATTTTTCTCGAGTGTATGTATGTATATATGTATGTATGACTTTTTCTTTGGCATGGTCTGTAGCCTTAACGGCTTGATGGACTTTAACATATGATGTGTTGTTAGAAACGTCTTCATTGTGGGAGTGACAGGGTACAATATTTAAATATGGCATCTGCAAATAAAAAAAAAGACGGAGGATTATAAACATTTACGTAGATGAGTTTTTAGTATTTTTTACAAATTAATTTCTACTTGTTAATTATGTTTCTTATGTGATTTCTGTATTGTTTTAAACTGTCTGTATTTCTGCTTCCCCAGTATCTATCCAATAATATGAATTTCATACCAGAAAATGGAACGTTGTTAGGTAGATATATAACAGCAACGTCATTCATCAAAGTCCGGGGTTCCATTGCGGATGCATGACAACTGTGGAAGTTGCTACACGGTTGCCGCCAGAGAACAGGTACTGAGAGCCCAGAACAACTATGAACATGTTTGCCTGGAAGTTGCCGTCGAACCAACAGTGTGCTGCCGTCACCAATCGGTTGAAAGAGATGAGGGAGGAGCCGCATGCCGATGTGCCCAGACTGTTCGCAAATGTTATCACTAGACCACCCTGAAAGGGAAATGAAAATTATGCGTGCGTAAATATATCTTTCAAAGCCGTTGTAGCTCATATCCAGTACTAATAAAATTATAAATTGCAACTTTAAGTGCTGAAAATACCACTTTCTCGCGATGGAGGTAAATATCGGGAGAAACCCGGATGTCTCCAAAACCGTTTCAAATATTATACGAAGCCTTTCCTCGGTAATAGGTCATAGGCTACTGTTACTTTATGTGTATATCTCATTTAATAACCTAATTTAGTCCACTGCTCCAAGAAAGCGCCAGCAAATGCGGGCGTACATCTCTTGGTAGTTTTACCACGCAGAGTTGTTTGGTGGGCCAGTAGAAGTGGGTTGGTGTTTGGTGGTTGGTTGATACTCTCGCACTATTGATGCTGTTCCTCATCTCTAGTCTGTGGGATTTGGTCTCGGCAAATTCCGATGAATATGCTGCCATCATTCGGTCGCCAGGGCTTCATCATCATCATGATATTAGACAATCACAAGTCCACAGCTGAACAAAGGCCCACAGTGCAGATTGTCACTTCGTCGCACACTGCGTTTGCCTTTGCGTGGCTGATACTCGAGAACCTTTTCCCCCAACGGTTGAGCTATGTGACCCGTTCCCACTTCAGGTTGCTGATCCTAACGGCTATATCGGTTACCCTAGTTCTGTTGTGGATATCATCTTTCCAGACTCTATCGCGCAGATAAACACCGAGCAAAGCCCTTTTTATAGCACGCTGAGTAACTTTGAGGTTCCTCATACGGCCTGCAGTGAAGGACCAAGTCTCGGTTCCGTAAGTCGTCACTGGCAACACTCACTCATTCTATACTCTGCTCTTGCTGTTTTGAGGTATACAAGACGAAAAGATATGACGTAGTTTCCGGAACGCAGCCCAGTCAAGTTGGATTCGTCGATTGACCTCTGGGTCGAAGATGGACTTACCTAATCGGACAATTTCTCTCAGGTATCGAAAACTCAAGTTCCCAACAACTACCGATATTGGTGTGACATGGACGTTAGACATGATCTTCATCTTGTCCATCTTTATCTTAAGACCAACCTGTTGGGAGACACAATTGAGATCATTGAGCATAGTGCTAAGCTCCTCCTGCGATCCTTCCATAATAACTATGTCGTCGGATAATCGTAGGGTGAGTGATGAATTCACCGTTGATGGGGATACCGTATCCTTTCCAGTCCAGCTGCTTGAAAACATCTTACAATGCAGCGGCGAAGAGGGATATGACTTCGCCTTGTTTTACACCTTTCTACTGTTAGATTGGTTTCGTACTCTGTTTCTGTACTCGGATAGACATCGTAACTTCTTTGTACAAACACCTCAGCATTTGTATATACCGTGAGTCTATCTGACGCCGCTGGAGATGTAGCACCGCCCACATTTCGACTGTATCGAAGGCTTTCTCGTAGTCCACATACGCCAGACATTTTTTTTTTCTAAAAAGAACACTAGCAATGCTATTTAAGTAACATTACTAATATTTCTGTTGTCCCTCCAACTAAGCATTACAACTATCTGGCAGCTATTAGTGGTTCACGACAATAGTCGAATGGCTTACGACGTCATGTTTCGTAGTTCGCACCCTAACCCATTAGGCTATATACATATTGAATGGTAAATTGTACTCTTCGGTCTTCTCTACGATCTGGCGATGAGTATGTATGTGGTCTATGTTACTTTCTGGAATCCAGCTAGTTCGGAATTTGTGATGACTCTCGAAAATAGCACATAGACGCGGCTAAGAACCGATATCGGTCTGTAATTCTTTAATTATTAATAATTTTTCATAAAAAAAACTATAGTAAAAAGCGCAATCTGCTGTTTATTATTGAACATATCCTTAATCAGGAATAGTTAAATACCAAGAGTGGACTATTTACGATTATACATAAATGATGCGTAACGCATTATTAAACATTGTCTTTTAATTAATAGAAAATACGCACGATGCATTAAGAGATTATACCGTAATCAATCAACTAATAGTCTTTATCATAATTAGGTACTACTTTGATTTCCATTGTAAATTATCACTCAATGACTATATCGCTTCAGATATATTATCTGACATTGAAAGACCACCAAATACCTAACGACTAAAAGGTACGTATTTGCTCAATTTATACACAGTAATCCAAACAAATCTAGTATATCATCGTAATGAAATATATAGCTTTAAAAAACACGATCTAACACCTTTAAGTCTATCTGTTTTGAATAGACAGTGGAGTGCATAGAGTTTAGAACTTGGGTAGGCAGTAGATATAAAAGTAAAGTAATTGCTAGAGTTGATACTACTTTTTGACTTTATGAAATACACGTCACTGTGAATAGATCCATAGTGAAACTATAAAATAATAATATATAGTAACCATGTGTGGTCACAGTCAGGTTCCTAATGACACCAGTTCGATTGTACGATTGTATTGTCTAAGCTAGTAGTAAATTTTATCATTTTGGTTGAAAATAGAAATCGGCTTTTCTCACAAATCGTGCCAATTAGTTACATCAGTCTAACCACTGATATACCAATAGAATGGACACTACATTATCAAAGGATTTGATTTCTAATCAGTTTAAGCAAGACGGTGGACCAAACACCAGTTTTAAAAATTATTAGTAAAATTAAAGTGAGAATAAGACTGAAAACGAAAGCCAAATATTTAATTATAACAATGGATCAAATACTAACTTTTTGTTCCGTCTCATCTAAATTATTTATGTGAGGTTCGTTCTAGTTCAAAAAAGAATCTAATCACAGCTTACCAAATACGGATGAGCATTTTGGGGAGCAATGCCACCACCAACAATCCTCGCATCTGCATTAGTCTGCTGCAACAGAATCGCATCTTCTGCCGCCTTAATACGAGCAGCTTCTGGGATCCCTATAACTTCGTGATAGTTAAAAGCACTTGGTTCTTTAACAAAAGGCACCCGAGCGGCAACAGATGCTATGAGCGACAAAGTAAGTAAAAATAAACGCATTTTGTTAAAAATAAAATAAATAAATCAATTAAATGGTGGTGGTGACTTTTATACTTTTATCTCATCACTGAATAATCGCGTCTGATTATTGATCATTGATTAAACAACAGGACAATCTAAGATAATAGCATACTCCAATGGATTTGTAATTTAATTTCAAATAACGATAATAAGATTTATTTGAAAAATATTCTCTCGCTATATTTTACTCTCTTGAACAGCGTGCTTATTTTAAAAATTATTTAGCCATTTGAAAATATATATAAATCATTATTGTCTGAAAAATAGTGACAATAGTACATCGAACTAAATTCTTGAAATAAAATTATTAGATTATATTATATATATTTCTAATATATCTAAAATAATTTATATAATAAAATCTTAAGGTTTATAAATTTCTGTATAGTCCACAATTGTAATTTGGCAGACAGACAGATAAATTTGTATTGTTTAGGTTTCTGCACTTGCTAAGAATAAAAGTAAAACTAGAATAAGAAGAACAGAGTTCCCTCATCTAATGTAGAGAGAGCTTGTAGCAATGAGTTGTTCGATATTTATGTATGTTTTGTAATACCATCTGTCACGTTGTTCCAAATAAACTATGGTAAAAGGTGAGTTAACCCTAAGAGCATATCTAATTAATTGTTTGATCAATAATTTATCCAAGTACTACCTCTTGTAACGACCTATTATTAATTATTAATGATATTGGAAAATTATTTACAAGATCATCTAATAAAATGTTTAGAATACTTTTAATGAAATAATCAAGTCAATATATGACTATAAATTAATCATATTTTCGTACTGAACAAAAGGCATATTGGTTTCAATTATGAGTATTCAATTCAAAAAGACTTAATTGAAGGATTTAAGTTATACCGGTCGTTCATGCATTGATTCATTTTTTAAAATTAATAACTCATTATATGGCAGAGAGATTAAAAATAATAATTTTCCATGAGTTGATTACCATATCGAACCACTACAATATTTGATCAAAATCGGGTCAGATGAAACTTAATAATTTTTTCTAAGGGGCATAACAGAAGGTTTTAGCACTTGTAGAGTTACGCGCATAATCAAAACCTCATATATTAGTGCATCTGTTCGTGGCACTTCAGTTGCTGGGAAATAAAGTCGATAAGAGTCATATTGGTATATTGTGAGAGAACCACTTGTGTGATGATCGCGTTGATGCATACGACAACCTGCAGTATTGCGTAATCTGTGTCTGTATCGAAGCATCGTATGGTTCTGGGAGTTAGGGGTGTAGATGTCTGCTGAAAATGTATCCTTGTGTTGACTTGTACCTGGTGATTGCTGTATATGTAGATGCATATTGCGTTACGCGGCATTGTGTATCTGCCGCGGTTGCTTGGACATCTGGCCAGTCATAATGGTTGCGCCCTGCATGTCGGTTGAACTCGCATCTCATTAGCTTTGCTCAAGTTTACTATCTAGCCTCCCTATATTTTATATAGGAGGCTACATAAAAAAAGACTCTCAGTTAATTTCCCACCTCTGAATGTATATAGGCAACTTGGTGGTGGGTGAGGTGGGTTGGTGCTCAATGCCAGTTACACTGTCCTTATTTGATGGCCAATTTATGGATATAACTCTGACAATACCTGCCAATACGATGGTTAGTGAATCATATCTACCTCATGCTGGCGGGATGATCCTCATAACGTCGCCTTAGTGATTGCTTAAAAGGGCCTCCATACGTTAAGAAAGAAAAGAGCCTAGTGGTCAGGGCACTCACTTTAGTTTCATATAGCGCGAGAGAGTGTTCATCACCGATGGCCGGCACCACTAAAATTGTTAATAGCAATTTTAAATGCTGTATTTACCACGTGGTCGGAAAACATCGAGGGAAACATGCATGTCTGAGGAATAATAAAAATATTAATTTCAGGATATGGTTCACCCTATGGCAAATGATTATCGTCGCCCACGTACATCTGCAACAACAGAGGAGCTGCAGGTGTGTTGCCAGCCTTTAAGGGTATTTGGGAGATGAGAAGAAGGATGGGGAGGGGGAGTGGGCCTCCGGTTACCTCACTCAACACACGAAACGCAGAAACACAAGATGCCTCTAGTTCTAGCGAGGCCGTGGTACCAATCCGGTCGAGCCGGCCCATTCGAGCAGCAGCAAAAGCCGCCGCTTGCCTCTACCACGAGATCATTCTTTGTAATCTATTATTAGGCTTGAAATTCGAGATTAGTTGGATAGCATATCGGGGCAAAGGTCAGACGCAGTGTAAGAGACACAACACGACCTGATCCGAAAAGTAATAATGTGTGTTTTTGTACTAATATTAGCTTTTTCCAAAAACCAACCTCGCGTGCACTCGGTGTGCTCTGCTGATTAACGAGCAGGGCTCTGACGACCGACTGATAGCGAAAATTTCTTCCGAATATACCGAACCCAAACACCATGGACTAGTGATGGCGCTCGCATCGCTGCTGTGAGGATACCGGCACTGCGCTCACCGACCCGTCCGCCCAGCGTGGTGTGTGCGAGCAAATCTACCTGGCATGACATGCCGGCTTCTGTCGGCGCTTTCATGGCGAGGCACATGGCCAGCAGTGGACTTCTACAAGCCAATAAAGAAGAAGAAAGCTAAGATTAGCATCGGCTGGGATTGGAAGAAACGTTGAGCTCGCACTGCGTTCAATCGATTATACGACACTGGACAATTTTTTCAATAAGATTTACCATATTTTCTTAATCTCTTAAAAATAGCCAGTTGTAGCTTTCAGAGGACTTAAATAATAACAATTTGTGTAACATATAATAATATATATTTTTCTACCATTAATCGAGTATTACTAGCAACATAACTTTTAGGTTGATAACAGATTTTACGTAAGTTTGCAGGAGTCAAATAAAACATCTCATTAACATTACATTATTAAAGTATAATAAAAATATAAACAAATTAAGAGAATAAATGAGCAACTCTTTTAAAATTAAATTCAGTACATGGAGATTATATATTACATTTGATACTCGATCATCTCCCAGCTATCTAGTATTTTCGCGGCATACGCTATTACATATGTTGCGAGATGAACCCGTGGAAGCTGGTAACCCTGGCGAAAGCCGAAGGGTAGCCAAGTTGACAGCCAATGCTTGCTACGAATGAACTGATGCCCACCTGAAAAATAAAATAAATTTGCAAATGAATACATAGAAGTTGATATCTAATACAGGGACAATTACTAATAATCACGTTCTAGTTTATTTTCATACTATCGCAGACAGTTCTGTCGCGGTGTCATCCCCGTGGGCAGACACGATATGTACATTAGTTCTCCCAAAATCCGTATGGTGGCAGTATATGACAATCTAAAATCCCATATCGTCCCTCAGATGTTGTAACAGTTGATTAATGGAAACATCATGGTCTAAAATTTGATGATTTCTATCAGGAATTGCAAATGTGATTGCCCAAGTTATCCTTTAAAGAAAACTAACTTAGCTAACACTGAATCTAAATTCTACGAACTAGTTTAGTTATGTGGTAGCCGCAGCTTTTGCTGCTGCTTGAACGGACCGGCCCGACCGCTCTAGTATGACGGCATCGCAGCATACGGGCATGAACTAGAGGCATCTTGTGCTTCTGGGCATTGTTGGTTGAGTCAGGTAACCGGATGCCCATTTCCTCCACCCCACCATTTTCTTTTTACTTTTCACCGATTCTTTTGAGGCACATATTCATGAACCCATTTAAGTTCAAAGACCACAGGACACACTGGATGGATGGATACTGGATCTCCAAGTAAGCCCCAGCAAAATACCGGCTTTTGCTGCTATATTTTTTAGAAGGTTTGCCCATACTCACCACGCTGGGCAAGCGGGTTGGTGAGTGTACTTCCGATATCCATGCACTATTGGATATTTGGCCATAATTAATTATTATTTAATTACCTACTATTAAGTATTAATTATTTTTTTACTAAAATACGTATACATTTAATAATTTTGTGCTTTCAACTGCTGAACATGATCTATGTTTAATTTAATAGAAATTATTCTTACCAAGATATTCTGTCCATTACGGTTGATGGCTAGAGGCCCGCCGGAGTCGCCTCCACAGATGCCCACCCCGCCGGCGCCGCTCGTGCAGATGTTGCTCGGCCGCACCCAGGTGCCGAACACGCCCTGGCACTGCGACACCGTGATCACTTGCAGGTTCACGTGGCTCACAATTGAGTTCACTGACACGCCGATTTGTTCTGTGTAGAATTTCGAAATTATTTCAAAAATTATTCAAAGTTCTCCTCGTTTTAGTTCTACGCCAAAGTATTTATTAATTGTAACGAATTGTAATTTACACTTTGTAATTGTACACGAATAGTGTTTAGACTTATGAACGTCTAGTATTCAAGAATGGCCAATCTATGACGAAAATAATTTGACATGCATTATGTGATGTTTTCCTGATCGAAACCCACTAACCTCGAGTCCACAACTGGCAGATTTTATGTCGCTGAGTCAAGCGGTCGCAGGTTTGAATAAACGCTTGTTATAAAATAATAATGACGAAAACATCCGATTAGTGTCGGCAGTTGCCAACTGCTCAGGAAATATTATAGTCCAGCAAGTGTACATAACCCATTCTTGTTTACTTCTAGTCTAAGTAGATACAATGTACGATGGCACTTGAATGCACTGCAGTATAATATTAAGAGTCATTTTTTTTATAGAAGAAGGGGGCAAACGAGAGTGCGGCTCACCTGATGGTAAGTGATCACCGACGCCCACGAACATCCACAACAACGATATACGTCTACGATTATATAGTCATGCATTATGATGATAATGAAGATGGCGATTCCGATTACTGGAGGCAGTTGTCGATTGCAAAGGTGATATTGTACTGCCGCAAGTGTATACGCAAACACAGAGGCATTTTTACCGGAGTTCGTTTTTACCTTCCCGTATCCGATGTAACGCATATGCGACAAGATCGGAGGGAGGGTCACATGCTGTCTGTGAGACACGGGACACATCACAACACCATCAGTCCCGAAAACCAATATATTGTTATTTGGGTTTAGAATTGACTTCGGCTGGGATTCGAACGCGGGACTCATTTCTCAGCAGTCGAGTAAGCTAACCACTAAGATTCAAATATACACTTACGGTCGTTAGTCTGACCATAGCCGGCGGCCATCGCCCACTCGCCGTTAAAGGAGTCCCAAAGCTGATTGCTGCTTGGAAGTGAGATGGGTTGAATACTCGCTGCAATTAAAAAAGGTCATAGTTGAAATTTTAAATTGAAGTGGTGGAAGGTGGCAGCGTAAGAAAATCTTTCGTACAAAGCTTCCCATGGGCGACGCAAGGGTCGCCTAAAGCCTTAAAACACAATAAATTAATCATGGTGTCCAATAGATGGCGGATTACTTACAAGGAGCGATAACGACAATGCCCGGTACTGGTGCTGCTACAAGGACTATTGACAGACTAGTGAAGAAGAAGAAAGCGAAGAAGATGTAGAAGTTGATCATCACGGTTTTGCAACGCTAATACTTCAAGATTATTAGATTACTTGTCTGACTACTATCATAATATATAAAACGAAATTTAAAAACTACCAACCAATCATCCGCATATGTGGAATCCTGTGAGGATATGTTGGATAGTAATAATAATAATCAATATCATACGATAATTAGATACACGCCGTGTTAGCGACTTTCTTCGCAAAAATTTAGCAATTATTGAAATACGTAAACTGTTTTATGTACCATGATTAGAAGAAACGTTAAGATAGTCCTAGGATTTTTATCTATACTCCGTGATATTTTAAAACATAGTCAATAGTTAAAGTAATATTACAGATTTAAATATTTTAGTAATTGTAACATAGAATATATATATATATGTAAATAAAAACCGAAAATTGAATTGTGTCTTATTTAACACGAGCGTAACGGTTTTTGATACAATGACAATGACTCACTGGAGAAGAAAACGTTGGTTGGAAGGTAGATCATAGCGACGTCGTTCATCAATGCGGCAGCGTTGTACTGGGGATGCGGGATGACGGTGGAGGTGGCGATCCTCGTGCCGCCATAGAACAGAAACTGTGAGCCGAGGACCACCACGAACTGGCTGGCCTGTAGCGAGTGGAACCAGCAGTGGGCAGCGGTCACTAGCCTGTTAGCGGAGAGGAGCGATGAGCCGCAAGCAGAAGTTCCAGGGTGGTTCACGAACGAAATGAGTAGACCAGCCTAAAACATAATATATATACGTTCTAGCGTAAGGTTATCTTAAATCTGTGCACAAAATTATCATTTTACCAACAGATGGGATTCGAATCCCGTGCACTCTCGTTTATATATTAAAAGGGCGAATGTATTCACTAATCAACCACTCCATTTTGTTTATGGGTATTATTATAAGTAAAATTTCTAGTTCTTTCTTCTTTTATATGGGATATAACAATCAAAACACATTTAAAAACAAAAAAAAGTGTAGCGTAAGTGTGTGAAACATTGTAAGCAACAGATAATCAAAGATAGTTTCTGAATTATAATATAAATATTGCATATTAAATTTGGTTTTCAAATATTGAATTTGGTTTTTACAATCGCAATGTCTTACCAAGTAAGGGTGTGCGTTGGTAGGAGCGACAGCTCCGCCAACAATCCTGACATCATCCATCTTGTTGGCCGAGCGTGACATGATCGCGTCCTCGGCCTCCTTGATCCTCGTTGCAAGGGGAATGCCGACGGTCTGGTGGTAGTCCAGCTCGGGTTCCACCAGGACCGGGGGCACCCTGGCGGCCGCCAGTGCCACCAGGCAGGACGCGATCAACAGAACAGTACGCATTTTGTCGAGTTTTTGCGGATTCAGTCTGCATTAGCGTTTATAAATGATTCTTTATCTGTATTTGATAGATAATATAATATATCACCAGATAGAAAAATTCTGATTTAATCCCTATGATTATTAGCTTTTGATTATATTAATCAACGGTTTATGTTCACGTGCGTAATTATATTTTACATTTGTTTGGGTCTGATAATAATAATTACAATGAGAAAACGGTCTAGATATATATACATATATATCATCATCATCATCATCATTTCAGCCTATTAGAAGTCCACTGCTGAACATAGGCCTCCCCCAAATACATATATATATATTCGTATATTATGTACTGATTTCGTGATCACAGATTTGTTCCCAAGAGAACTCAAAATTTAAATGAAAAGTATGCCATTCCATGTCATAACCAACTTCTCTGCCAAATTTTCAAATGTACGTTTACAGTCCTTTAAGGTTGATATAACGACAAACTTTCACGTTAAAACTACTACCTACTTATACAAGTATTTTATAGTTATTATTATACATAATAATAGTTTTCTCTTTCCTCAAGGGTTTGCTGGAAGAGAACTCTGCTTAGAGCTCGCCTTTGTACATTTATCTTGTATATTATTAAAATTGTAATTTTATCATAATGTGCAGTTCAGTCGCTGTTGCCCGTCACCGGTCCGGATGGTTTGGGTCGGGTTGGTGTACATTCGTATAATATCAACAAATTATAATAACATACAATTTACTCAATAATATAATATTTTATTCGCCATTTTTACATGTATTACTGTAGTTAACAATAACTTTTTTGTGTGTTTCGTCATGAAAGCTAACAATGAAATATAAAAATTAAGAATGTCACCATTGCATACTTCCAAAAATTTTTTTTGGCGACAATTAAACGAAACAGAGAACTAGTACGCAATTAGAAAACATAGTTCAATAGCTCTCAGTTTGACCTTTACAGTTTGTCCGAAACTTCCAAATTTTAAATAAAATTTAATATTTTCATTCGGTAAATGAATTGAGCACAAATGTGTATTTGGAGCTGTAATGCCTATCTATATTTATCGTGCAACAAACACAAAATAACGCATTACTTTAAAAGATTCTGCTTGTAATTTAAGTCTAACACCTCACACAACAGAGACTCTGTTGTGTTAGGTGTTAGACGTCCAGATGTCATAGTTAACTCGGGCTACCTTCAGCTTTTATTTATTAATTTTTGGTCCGATCTGCGTAATCCTGCGTTATTTTTCTAATAATCGATTCAAAACATAAAATTAATGTTTCGTTTTTGTTGATGAAATATATTCACAAATTTCTTTAAACTTCAATTCATTACTTAAGCTAAATCTAAACCTTCTTTCAGGACAATTTCTGAAAAGAGAAAAACCTATTCTAAAATGATGCCTGTGATTTCGCTGATCCAGGGTAAGTACCGCTGTACCCTGGTGAACACCGAAGGGAGATCATCGCTGCAACCACCAGCGCCGACGAAAGACGCCACACCGATCTGTTGTGTTTTTTATAATATTAAAACTTTAAAAATTGTTCATTTGAGGCCTGCTCCGCCCCGCTCTCCGATTCCTGCCTACTCGAGAGTCTCCTCTGTCGAAACTATAAAGGCCGCTGGGGTTTTAAGCGGTAAAAGCCTGATATAATATGCCTATGCCATTGCCTTCAATGACTGATATGCCCCTCATCTCCCAATCCCACGAGACGTAAAAGAATTACATTTCACTTAGTATGAAATTATAGCAACTTCTTCTCCAAATGCCATCCTGATCTGCATGCGGTGCACCCTGCTGACGAAAACACGAGGCCCTTGTGTCCCTAGTATCCTACTGCCTAACCCAAATCTCACAGACTATCAATAGGAACCAGCATCACTAGGGCCCCGGCACTGAACTCACATACCCGTGCCAGTCTATTTACCTGCCATGTTAGGCATGCCAGCTTTAGTTGACATCTTCTTGGAAATGTCTTTTCTTTATGGGTAAGTGGGCAAACGAGCATGCGGCTCACCTGATGGTAAGTGATTACCGTCGCCCGCGTACATCTGCAACAACAGAGGAGCTGCATATATGTTGCCGGCCTTTAAGGATATTTGGAAATAGGGATATTGGGTGGGAGGATTAGGATGGGGGATGGGGAGGGGGAGAGGGCCTCCGGTTATCTCACTCACCAAACGAATCGCAGAAACACAAGATGTCTCTACTTCACGCTGATATTCTGGAAGGTCGTGGTACTACCCTGGTTGAACCGACCCTTTGAAGCAGCGTCAAAAGCAACTGCTTGGCTCTACCACGTACAAAATGTCACTGTCTATTTCCAGCAGTATTGTAAAAGTCGACTAAGAGAAATACCAGGGAGGTTTATCAATCATATACCAGATGACGGAATAACCATCTCGAAAAATACCCGACCGCAAACACTCCCGAATGAATATACCTAATAACGAAAGTCTTTGAATAACATCTATCTTTACCAAAATGACTTCTTCAGTGGCATTGTAGAAAATTGTCAATGGCCCCCCGTTGTCGCCCTGAAAATTATCAAATAATGTTAAACATGGTTACAGGTGGTAAACTTACAAGGAATACACATAACGTCTAATTCAACGCAGGAATTTTATACACATATTTAAGTTAACAAATTCATTTAAATTATGAAATTATTTTCTTTCAATATCTATGAATTGGTTTTAAATTACAAATATATTATGAAAACTTCCTAAAAACTATTTAATTTAATAGATGGTTTATCTCAATAAAGACTTGGAATTTCACACGGATATTTCAGAACCCATGCTTTTTTTAACTTTGTTTTTATACGTTTATACTACGGCCCATGCATACACCAATCAGATATGGCTAGTGTTATTATAATTATTACAGTTGGTTAGCTAACTAATAGCAGTATAAATATCCTAGTTCGAAATAAATGCAGTCAACCATTGATTTACCTTGCAAGTGCCTGCGGCCATGCTGAAACCGCAAACAGTGTTGTCCGGCAACTGGTTAAGGTACGACGTGTTGCAATGAGGATCAGTCATCACTGTCATCAGCTTCCCCCGGAGTGTTGGAGACACGAACTTTACTCCTGTGTAACATAAAATAAATGACTATCTTTATTGTAAGTACATTTAACGAATGGTGTAACATATTTTTCTCCAAAAGCCAACGTCACCTGCACATGATGCACCCTGCTAGCTAACAAACGAATTGAGACGGAAATTCCATTCGAATTTACTGAATACAAATCTCACAGACTAACAATGATGGGGTGTGGCACCTATAGTACAATGGTGACGGGACTGCGTTCACCATACCGTCTGTTCAGCGTGGTGAGTATGGGCAAGCCCACCAAAGCATGAATGCTTCATTGCTGGTGCTTTCTTAGAGAGGCCTGAGTTCAGCTTTGGACTTAAATAGATTATGTTAAAACACAGTAAGCTCATTGACGTCTCAATACATTCTCGAATTTCAGTACTGTATAAGGTGCGAGGCGCCGCCGGTTACTAATGCTGAACCAACACTAAACATGACGACTAGTGAAAACCTCCGGAATTGGGTAAGATCTTTGTACAGCGGTGGAATATGTAGAGGTATATATATAGTTACTGAAGAATGAGTTAAGAATGTAAGGAAAATATATTTTTCCAATATTTAAAAAGATATTTACCTCCAGCAGCAATACCCCATCCAGACGCGATGGCACCCATACCCGCGAAATTAAAAGATGATATTCGGATGTACGGTAGTCGAACTGGGCCTATAGTGTCTGTAATTTAAAAGGATAAGGTTAGTTTAGTTGTGCGGTAGCGGCGTAGACCAACAACTTGCCTCTCTTGGTTGTTGTAAGAGGTACTAAGAGTAAAGCGTTGAAAATCTAAGGTATCTCCGGGAGCAAATCTGAAGTCGAGTCTAGTCACCGAGCCAAAATGTTTGCTTTCCTTTATGGGTGTGTGCTTATATGTATAATTTTTTTAATATTAGGAATAATTATTACAGGATCATTTTTTTATGACCTTGGGGCCAACGTGCAAACAGCTTACTTGATGGTAAGTATTACCGTCGCCCATCGACATCTGCAACACCAGATAAGCTGCAGGTGCGTTGCCGGCCTTTAAGAATATTTGGGGGGTCGGGAGTGAGGATCGAGAGGCGGAATAGAGAAGGGGAAAAGAGCCTCCGCTTACCTCACACACCGAATGAAACGCAGAAACGCACAAGATCTACTTCATGCCGGTATTCTGCGCTAAACAGTCGTAGGACGTAGGTCTCTCCCAATAGTTTTGAATCGCCATGCTTGACTATCGATGTAACTGACTCGCGCCTCAGGATGATTTCGATCTTTAATGGATACCGACATCTGTCGGAAGCCACGCGATTTTACTGGCATTTGCCGTGGTCCACTTTTACAACACCAACGGGATTAGTTTAGATGGCCTCGTCACTCAGTTCTGCACCGCTCGTCACCGACGAACTAACCAACGGCTTTATCTTATATCCTTCATTAATAAAAATCTCTAATTATAAATTAAAAAAGGATGTTTTTAGGTAGTTACTTATAATATGATTATTGTAACTAATAAAAACTATAAGAGATCTGACTAAGGCCTTTGTAGTGAAATTATGAGTAATTTATTTTACGATTTATACATTGTAAATTAACAAAAATTTTAAATAAATAATGTGTACTTTGCGAATGTAATATTTGGCGAACAAGCTATCAAAAGTTATCAAGATGGTTATAATCAGCCAAGAAACTTAAAATACATTTTTAATTAGTACGTATGCAAAATTACATTTATAGAATCAATCAATGTATGTTTACTTCTTTATCTTCTGTTAATCTTCTGATTAATTCCCTGACGACTACCATTTTATACACGAAGAAATGTCCTTCATTGGAAGAGTATTTTTGAGATAATGAAACACTTACTTCTTTGTTTTGAAAGTGTTTCATAAACAGGGTTTACTGGTTCATAAACAGGCTTTACTCTTATAGAAATGTCTAAGAACAAATATTTTTTTATTACTTTTGGAATTACATTATACCAAATTTTACTTTAGTCAGCTAATTTTATCAACTTCCATAACAACTTATCTTTTAGCATCATAGAAAAATATTCAAAATACATACAATTGACTAATTGATGTTTTTATCACGGGTCCCAGCAAGTCAAGCTCAACCCTAAGTAAATATTTATGTTCCCTTTCATTATTATTATTTCTTTAAGACAATAAGCCTAACCTATATATATGAATAAAATATACGATTATGCTTACATATCATGCGCACTTGCAAACTGACTTTAATAAGATAATTATGACGGATGATCATAAATCTACGCGAATTCAGTTTTGATACGGTTAAATTACATCAATCAATACATCAGACTTTACAAATCTAGACATATAAAAAAATTGTGGAAAAGTGGTTTCAGTAATTATAATATTTTGGGGAAAATAAGTACAGGAGTACTAAATATAATTTAATAAAAGTTAATGATTATTTTTAGTTTTTGACGTAAGAAAGATCTTTTTGGTTTTATGGCGCTTTGGTAAACTACTTAATACGTGCAATACATAGTTCACCAGCTCAGTAGATAAAAATAACTTTTATCGAACGATTCTTATTTTTTCACAATCCACCGCGTTTTCGTAATAAATTTCATCTGACTGAATAGAAACAGACGAAAGAAACTCCGTAGGATTCCGAGAGATAAGAATTTTAGCGTCTAGTAAAATATATATCATATTTTTACTTGATTTCCAGTAAACTTAATGAATACAATTTCATGAAAATAAAAGGCATAGTGCTTAATTAAATATAGAGATTCACAAAATGGACTTGTCTGTGCATTGGTGACTTAGCACAATTAAGTAAACAAGCAGCACCTGTTCACGAGAATGACGCATGTTGTGTAGAAGCCATCTACCCTATATATTGCAGGGTTTTATCCGACATCGCTGATGGATGTGAAAAGGAGCGCTATGTTTTTTTCTTTTCTTTAGTAATTACTGTTGATTAGTGATTAGGTTACATCGTCGGAAATGTTAAGAATTATTAATATCGCACATACAATTCGTTAAAATACTCACAGTCAAGCGTGAGAAGGGCTTGGGCCGTGTGGATATCATATTATTACGGATCATTATATTATCATAAAGCTTAGCAATTGATCGACCAGTGTATATAGGTCTAAGTAGTGACATCGCTTATATGCACAATAAGCTCAACTTAGAATTGTTGTTAGCACGCCTCATAACAAAAGCAATTTAGAGAGTGTGTACGGCACTTTATTTTTTATTTTTACTTTAGGATTACAACTCCGGAGACCTTGTAAGTGGGAATAACCCATCGTGAATACACAACCATCGTGTGGTACCAAAAATATAATAAATTATTCTTTAGGTTTGGTCTCTGTTACACTGATATTGACTTTAATAATGTTTTGATAATACACTTATTTCATGATTATTTACAGAAACTGATGTGAAGATTCGATCGAAGCAAACGTATAGCCATAAGAGTTATTCCCTTCTTTCTAATAAGAATTTCTTAATAAAGTGTGACTTAGTCTATTCCTGTTTCTTTACTTGGTACTATTAATTATTATTTGATATTCTTATGGTATAGGTTTATAATAAGATTTTTTTTATCATGATCGTCGATCCAGACCTAAACTAGGATTCCCTGTGTGCTTGATCTCTTCGACTACAGGTTTATTTGGTATAAGTATAATTTCCAATGTGTCGTTCATCGATTTAGTGACGCGGTGTGGTTTGATTGTAACGTAGGCTTATAGTTTAAAATGCTTCTAATAAATTATGATTTCTTGAAGAAGCCGCTGTTTGATTAGTAATAGAAGTTACTTTCCCCAGTCTACAAATATGATATATATATAGGTACAAATATGATACATATATATATATAACACAAATGTTTGCCCCCAGCCGGATTCGAACCCGCGACCCACGGCTTCGACGGTAAATGTCGCTTCCAAATACGCTATCTCACAGCCAACTTAGTAATATTAACGGTAGAATTAAAGTTCTGTAAAATGTTATATATAATTTAAAGCAAGTTACATTCAATTTGTAGTCCGAAGGGTTTGTTAATTACCGTACTCACCAGTAAGTTGGATTACATTGGCGAGCCTCAAGAGCGCGAGGTCATTAGAGAAGGTACTGGGCTCCCACGCCGGATGCACCACGATCTCGTCGACGTTGACGATGCGCCGCCCGTTCTCGTACCGGTCGTAGAGGGAGTGCGCTCCGAGTATTGCCTGCGTCGGATGCAACGTAAAAGTGTAATTGCTAAATATTTCTTAAGTAAAATACCTATGTGTTGCAGTGTCACATGGTAGTGCTCATATACAGGAGTTCGCTTGTTTTCTCATATATAGCTAATGGGCTTGCGTCAGGTGAACGCGATATGCTCAACAATAAAAAAGAAAAAAAAATAAAGTTGAAATAACACCCTGTAAATGTCTCACTGCTGAACAAAGTCCTCCATTTACTATTTAAGAGGCTTTTGGAGCCTGAAGAGGTTCCGCTTCGCTGCTCCATTGCGGGTAGGCGGACTACACATCTCCTGGAAATATACTTGTATTATTTGTCATACATGCACGATGTTTTCCTTCACCTTCTAGCACGTGCTCAATTCAACACTTAAAAATGCAAATTTGAATTTTAGCGTCGTCGATGCGAACTCAAGTCAATCGTTTATAATTACACAATGAAATGAAAGCGAGTGCTCTGCCCTAACATATGAGCTACGATGAATTTTTTCATTACCTACTTATTTGCAAACAAATCTGAACATTCGCGATTTGCATTAAAGCTGTTTGTGGTTAAGCGATTCATAACCCTTCATTCGGCGTAAAAGGAAATTATATATATGTACTTGCACATGGTCGACCAGACGGTCCCCATGGTGGCAGCAGTGCGCCGCGGTGAGCACCCACTGCGCGTGCACGAGGCTGCCGCCGCAGAAGCCCAGTTCGCCCGTCGTGCCGACGCGCAGGTATAAAGCTACCTATTTGTAACCAAAAATGATTAACATGGAAACTAACAACTGAGTGTCGTCGCTAAATATGTTGCTTGTGTTAAATTCTAGCTATTGTATTGTTCAGTCTTGAATTGTTATAGTCGTCCAATTGTATAGCTTAGTGGCTAGCGTATCTATAGAGCCATGGGCCCTGGATTTGAATCTGGGAGTCGAACTATATTGGTGTAACACAACAAGTTTCTTTATCTGGTTTTCTTGTCTGGCTGTGTCGTGTTGCGTCCCGTAGTCACTGCCACTGTATTTTTCCCTTCTTTCGACCTTATCGCATAAACCTTACTTCGGATACGGGAAGGTAGGATATCGAGTGAGTGCCTCTGTGTTTCATCTAGGTAAAGACAAGATTCTGACCACTCGGACGAAACCGATGACAGCCACTAGTATTCTTCTAGAAGTCAGAAGAAGAAAAAGGATGTATTGACACATAATTTGTTAACTGAAGTAAATAGGCCCTTATTTAAAAACTTATTTTACAACGGTTCTTTTGAGCATTGATAGTTTTGTAAATGGACTATCTACAGTTGAAGTATAACCGATAAAAATGAGACTACAACTAGATCCACATCAGCCTGCATAAGTTTAAGTCCACTGCCTGTTTCCATGGCTTTCTATGAAAGCGCCAACAAAAGTTGGTATAGATGATTCGCCTCACTATGCCTGCCCAGGCGAGTTAGTGATCGCGGCCACCTCTCGCGCTAGAGATGCTGCTCCTCATCAGAAATCTGTGAGATTTAACCTCGGCATTTTCGGATGTATTATCTGTCGCCAGTCGCTGCGGTTAGTCAACAAGCCGCAGCTGAGGTTGACCTTTGAGGATAAAAACTGGAATTTGCCCTAACACTCAAAAGTAAAACTATGTAAGCTTAATATTATCCTTTTTATAAAACCTTGGCGATGGGAATTTTTGACATTGTTTATAATAACATGATTAATACGTTGAGATAAGATAAATTAAATGATTAATCTATATTAAATAATTTATCAAAGATATTATGGACGGCCATTTTGAAAGTTGTCCATTTTGTTTTGGCAAATCTGCAATGTTAATCGTGACAAACACACAAGTAAAGGTCGCTGAACTATCAAGACATAAATGTAAACATAGACATACCATTATATTCCTTGCGTATCTTCTTCTTTTTTTAATTTATTAGCTTTATTTGAGTCCTAACATTCCTTTTCAAGAAAGGATCACCCGAACCGGGTACTGCTCGAGAGTTTTGCATTACGCTGAGCAGATAGGATTGTGGGCGCAGTGCACTAGTGATGCTGCAGTGCGACTCATTGAGCTCGGCAATATCCCACCATTATTCCTTCATTAGAACCTCGTGGTCTAAGCTCTATGATGGCGGATTAAGATTCTCTGCCACGCCATCTCGCTACGTGGGTATCGTGCAAGTCGACTAAAGGGAAAAATTTTGAATGACATCCGACAGATGACGGTATACGAGCAACAGCAAGCGGCGCCTGCTTTTTGCTGCTAGTCGAATAGGCTGGTTCGACTGGGGCATTACCACGGCCTTGCATAATACCGGCGTGAAGTATGAGGCATCTTGTGCTTCTGCATTTCGATCGGTGAGTGAGATAACCGAAGGCTCACTCCCATTACCTCCCCAGATCCTCCAAATATTCTCAAAGGGCGGCAACGCACCTGCAACTACTCTAGTGGTACATATGTACATGAATGACGATATTGACTTGTCATCAGGTGAGCTGTAAAAAAACTTTAAATAATCCCAATCGATGACTAGCAGCAGCGCCTATGGTGCGAGGTGTCTGGTGCATTACCATCTTCGGATTCTTGAACCGCCCACCTAATGTAGCAATTACGGTAAAACCTCCCATTGGGATAGGCCGATTAATTGTTATATTTTATCTGTGGCTTTATTTTAACATACCTGAAATGGTCTTGAATTAGGTTCAGTAATATCCCCACCCATTATCCTTCCATTATGACCTAGCACACAATCACCGTCAATACAATTATCTAAAGCACTGGAAGCAATTAACACAGAAATGAACACCAACTTCTCAAACATTTTCACATAAGTTACCGATTGTTAAAATTTCTAAATAAAAATATACGTGTTTAAAGAATTGTCAAAGCGTAGCCTGTGAGAAAATTCTTCTTATCATGATATGTGACGACGTTATCGAATATCAACGAGAGTAAATACCAGTCGCTTTTTATTTGCTACAATTATTTTTTATCTGCTGTAGCTTCAGATTTATGCGAAATTACATGGTGAAGTCTTCACAGTCGTTTTATGCAACACTTTCATTTTCTCCTTAATTGAGAGACTGTCATTTACTACGGATATTATGGTGACGTAAGTATTAGGGCAAGATATGATTGAAATTACTATATAATTATCTTTGCTATAACCATCAACTAGCAAAAAGTGTAGTTAGTTACAGGGAGAGATTAAACCACTATCACTTGTACTCACTCGCAGGCCGTAGGTAGATCCTAGGCGCTCTTTTCTTACACAAGTTGCTTAATTGTAACGACCTACTTACAGTATTCAGTATAAACGTCCCGTCTCGTTTACGAAGTTGTGCCTTCAGCTTCATTCACGTTCCGGTCCCGAGGCCGCCGATTGTCCGGCAATACAACAGGATTTCAAAAAATAACGGACTACATGCCAGTGAAGGTCTAGTAAAAAATATTTTGTTTCGAACATTTTATAAATAACAAACAGCGAAACCCGGTGTTGCTCGGGTCAAAATACATCCCACACGTAATGGTTATAAAATCAGTTTCTCTATATGTACTTAAATCTTTGTACCATTAAATGAAGGTTGTATTTACTGCATCCGAATGCAACTGATTAATTAACTTATTAAAATTATTATGCATCGAATTAGAAAGTAGTTGGTTTAAATAAAAGAAATGTTTTATTGAACATTACATATTTACAGTTTTATAAACGATTATATTTATTAAATTTTTGTTTACAACACTTGCTTATAAACTACATTTGTTGTTTTATTATTTGATATGGACGCGAAATGTCGTGTCGCTCGTGAAGACGAAACAGCGATGGCACCGGTAGCAGCTAATCGTTCACTCGACCTTCATGGGAGTCATGATGAAGATGAAATTTACCACCAATATCTCCAATTGAGCCTGTCTGCACGAGGAACATCCTGTCGGCTAACAAAGTCCCGGCAGTTCCATGTCGCTGCCGGTTATGCACCAAACTCTGTGATTAGTAGAAAATAATCTGCACAACTATTCATAATGTACAGTATTAGAAGAGCAACCATGCGCAAGAAGTAGTCTTAATTTATATTTTACAAGGCCACGGTACCACAGGGCTCATAGTTTGTGAGTATTATGGGTTTGAACCCAGGTGTCGGCGCCATTCAAATTATTAATTGCAATTTAAAGTATACTGAATATAGGAAATGCAGGTTCCTTGTGATGTTTTCCTTCGCCGCCGTCTGCTTTGTACAAGAAACAACAGAAAATATATTTCGAACATATCTAAACCAAATGTACTGCGTTTTCATGAAACAGGCGCGTGTGCTTTATCATATACATTTACTTCGGATATTGTACGGCAAATTAAAACGTTATGACACGTACTGAAGGCCTTGGCCACCTTTTTCTTCGTGGGTGCCGTAACAGAAGACTACGGGCCTTGAAATGCTCAGGACTATCTCCGGGAGCAAACCCGTCGACTCGGTCACCTTCTATCGCCCGGAGCGGCGAAAAGTAGTAGGTTTTGAAAACTAGTTTGACTTACCGTGCACTATAGAAATCTGTAATTTCTGTTTATCCTTCAGAATGACAGGCATGCAGCTCTTATAGGTTTAAATATAACACCGTGACACTGTTCCATGTGTAATTTATATTTTTATAACATCTTAATTAACAGGATTTAACAGTTGCATAACCACGAACGAAGGCTGGCACTGGTTTCTCTAGGCTCTACTGCAATATAACAATGTCCCATAACTAATTCGTGACGCAGAAATACTTACTTCGGTTAGTATTTCTGAAATGAAAACCGAGCACTCATTAGGCAGGCACGCCAAACTAAACTACGCTGTTATCTTTTTGTTATAAAATTATAAGTACATTTTAATTCATATAGAATTTTCCTTTATGAGAAAGGAAAGTTTTTATGTAATAGCCATGATCATTTCCCATTGTAGACGGCATTTTAAGGTAAGGCAAATAAATAAAAATACGAAGGTTATTTGAAAACATCATTTATTATATTTTCCTCAAAAAAGTAAAATTTAAAAATAAAATATTTAAACATAGGCATATATGCGATGCAGAGCAATGCGGTGGGATACGACATCGGTCAAGTTAGCTCGACACTGTTGATACGTTCCAGGCTCTAGACCTTCAGCACTAAGTGCTAAAAGCCAGTCCCACGGGTGGTCCCGCACCGCACGCAACCAACGCGGGCTACTATACAATAAACATAAGACGTTAACGGAACTAAAAATGTGTGATCGTTAAATCTAATAAAAGTGAACTTTAGTTATAATTACGTAATACTCGGGTAAAAATAAGGTTGTGTGAGGTTGGCAGTAAAATAATGTTGTATAAAGATAGTTTTACTTTTAAGCGCGGATAAGGCGATTAAGCGTTACTTACAAATCGAAATACTTTATATGACGCCCGGACGTCGCCGCTCGCTTCCATGCATCTAAAATCTAGTAACTATGCAATAATGAAGAATCTAAGGAGAAATTTTTTTGATAAAAATTTATTTAAATGCGACATTTTGACGTGGAGCGACGTCCGAGTGTCGGAGAAGACACTTCATAATGGAAAATAACACTAAAACAGTTACGTAGGTTAAATTACATTCTTCAGATTTATTTGCATATGGCTCTGGCGTAGTGAAGCTGTCAATGTATAATACGACAGTCACTGGGCATTACTTCTCGAAAATGCAAACACGTCCCAAACGTCCACGTCTAAGAAATTTTTTCTAGAACTTTCTCAAATTCCGTCGCAATGATATATTGGTCAATTGTTAAACTAATAAAAACCTCTAGTCATCCTGTTAATCATTGTATTAGAACACCATACATTTCTAGTTCAACTGAATGTACATTTTTACTCTATGTCATATACATACATAAATGTATACATATATAAATAATTATTATATGAATCTGAATTTAAACGCTAAAACTCGTTTATTCATAAATAGCATCGCATTTAGAATTTTATAATATGTACTTTTATAATTTTATTTAATTCAATAATTAAAAGATGAATCGTTTCATGTCACAACAGTTACACATAGGGGAGGGTCGGATCGCACCGACTGCAGTATGCTCGGCCGGCACTCACACCGTACAATAAATACGAAGGCGATATCAGACACACAAACGTGGAACAGTCTTAAATAACGTTACATTTGTACGCAACAAAATAATAATAGTATAACAATATGTTTGAGTGAAGGCGGCCGCTGCTCGACACAATTTCGTCATTAGCAAAGCTTACTGCGGCAAGCGTCGTGAGAAATGTGCGCCGCCCGGCCGCGGCGACGGACGGACGGACGCGCGACACGCGCCGGCTCAGCTGCGGACAGACAGACGGCGCTCGGTTACACTAGGCTGGATGTATATGGAGTGTTAATACCAATAGACAGAACAAAGTATAACGTTAGTCACCTTACTGAATGGTAAATGGCCATTGTGACACACAGACATCAATCTAAGACGTTGCTTAAGATGAGGTGCGTCTGCACTACTGGCAACTGATATATATAAACCAGAAATTTTAATTTCCGGTTATAGTCACTCAGTTATTATTCCAAATAGTAGAGATCGGTTTTGATTCATTCTTGTATTTAAAAAAATTGCTCTTGTATAGTGTGTGCTCTGTCAGACGCAAATACACACAAACTCAGAACAATGGTTGGTTGGTTTATTGCCCACAGACAATAATTACGAAATATAATATACTTCGCTATTTAGTATCCATCACCCCCACCTCTTACCAGAGTATTATAATATTGGACTATGATGTCTTCATTGGATAACAGAATAACAATCTCTAATGTGTAACATATCGCACCGTGATGACCGGCGACGACAGCTGCATGTAATCGACAAAACTCTCGACTCGAGGGGAGTCTTCACTAATGTACTAAGCAATTATGTAATAAGCAATGAACTGGTTAATAGGTAATAATGGTAATGACTTTTATGATCTGATCAGAGCCGACTGTACCTACCACGTTAGTAAATTTTTCAACATAGACAAATCCACCTTTTCCCCTAATTAGTAGTAGTTTTAAAACAATTATTCCATTCCATAGTGACATGACACACACAAGTAGATTAATTATTATAATAACGTAATATAGGATTCTTGTTACCTCTAAGCTTCTTTACGATCGATAAAGATAACAGAGGTATTGGTTCGCCAGGTAACGAACAACTTTGAAATATAAATACTGAATAGTAACCTACTATTTTTTGGGTTAGCTTAAATTGATTTAAATCTTACAAATAAGGAAAATATATTTTTTTAAATTACATGTTGAAGATATTGAGACGTTAGTGATCGAAAATATAACAGTCGTAGGTAATCTAATGCCATGCACTTAAAAAACATTGACGGACCTTATGCCATTGTCATAAGACACAAAGTCTTTCGTACATCCCGAGTACATGTCAGTGCCCACGACTGGCCTTGGACGGATCTCTCACATATGCCATGCACTTTGTAATTTTCATACCTTTCAGAATTGTCATACTGTTACGAGTCGGCATGATGTCATTGGATGGTGCTTAATGACATTAACAACATATAACAACATTTTGTAGCTGATAAAAAAATGTAACGCACAATATAATTTAAAATAAGCTAGCTAGCGAACTAGCAGGATTTGCGCTGTAAGATTTTAACTATAATAAATACTCGTAAAATCTATAATCAAATATCGTAATTGTGGTGAGCACATATTTTTTTTCTGTAATTATCATGCAACACATGCAGTTAATATTTTTTTGTAAATCAAATGGATCTGTATGGAATTAGACGCATTCACAGCGCTTCAAGGTGTTGGTGTTGAAATTGGAACTCTGCTCTACAAAGATTATTATGAAATTATTTGTAAAGAAATATTAATATGAATATTTTAGAACTTGTATAACAACAAGGTTAAACCAATTTAATCTGTTTACGTATATTTTAATTATAGTTAGTTATTAAAAATAAGTTGGAATAGCTTAAGTTTAAGTGAAGTGTGAAGTAGGAGTACGCCTTGGGGGTATTCTTTCGAATAATTCAGATTTAACAAATCTAAACTAAGAGTTGTATAATTTAACAAGAAAACAAAGAACGGACATTATTTAAATTCGATTCATTTTTAATTGTAATTTGGTAGGGATCTGAATTATGGCATTGGTACAGCTTTAGTCATTTCAGTAACATTAACTACAAAAGGAAAGAAATCGTATAGCGAAAGTGGAGTATGAATTATTACTTAACCGCAATAGAAGAAATTAATAAATCCGCAGAAATGCACGCAAGAGACGAACAGCACGGAGGCAACAAGAGAGGGCGGGGCGTGTGAACTAACTGAGCATGCAGTGTGAGTGAGGCGCAGCTAGGGCGAGTAGAGGAAGGAGAGCGTGTGGACTGACTTCTTCTTGAGCGTGAAGAAGGAGCGACGCTTGGGCTCGTTGTTGGCGGGCGCGTGCGCGGGCAGCGTGTGCGAGCGCGGCGTGGGCGCGGCCAGCCGGGCTGCCAGAGCACCCAACCATGCCCCCATCTCCGCCTCGTCATGCGCCTGCAGCAGGAACTCCGCGCCGCTGCCCAGCCTGCACGCACACACACAAACACGTTGCAATACGACATCACGACCACGCGCCGCACCAGTGTGCACGTCTCGCTCGTAGGAATACGAGCGCGTCATGCACACGTTTGTATATATACAAATGAACGTGCATTCCACACATGTGCATGCATAACTAAAATACGAGCACACATTGAAACGTACGGGTATATTTACTATACACTAACAGCTGTAGCAAATATAATCTTCAAATAGTATAATACAAAATTTCGAACATTTAAGGTTTATATATCCGTGCGAAGCCGGCGCTGTTCACTTAGTAAACTTATCAGATAATTTCGGAGGGCCCATCATTTCTTCAATGTCGTACGTTTACAGACATGAACCGCATATCACGCATAGACACAAACACCTAGACCAGCACCAATTATCGTGTCGGCTATACAAATATGTTTGTCGTTCTTACAACCCGCAGCGTACAGGCCAATAGCTCAGCCGCTGCGCAAACTGGGCCACCCGTAAATGATAATCACAATCCATTATCTTATTAACAAAAATCATTCAAATAATCGCTACTAAAGCAATCCAAACGATGCTTAACCTCGCAATATGTTTAAATCAAGATGCCGCAGTTTGCCAGTTCAAATATACAGTATAAGATATATGCGTATTGGAGTAGTATAAATTGAGTTATCATTATATTTTTATTTCATCCATTCATTACAGCCCGTCTCTGGTCTAAACATAGACCTTCTTTCCTTTGTCGGTCTACACTGCGTTTGCCAGTACGCGGTTGTCACTCGTAACATCAACATGTATATATGCTCTCACGACCGTGACCCCCAATGACCACCCCGGTCAGCCATCTGGTAATTTTTGTTAGTTGTTACACAACTCATTTTTCACTAAAGTAGGTATAATTTAACCACCACGTGCTTCACGTGACAAGTGGTGGAGCTGGTCAGTCATAGTGTCCAAGCCAACGATAAAATACTCATTGGTAGGAACCACATAGGAGATGGAACTCGGACTTCGTGAATCAGAGGAAGATCCACTCGGCCGGATATCTAATTAGTATAATAACAAAGTGGAGAAGTGTTGCGACCTGAGCCGGAAGACATGCTTCTTCTTGGTGTAGTTGGCGGCCACCTCGACGACGGCGCCGGTGAGGTCTAGCGGCGCCTCGCCGCGCCACAGCTGCTCGGGGGTCGCCTTGTAGCTTTTCTGGTCCTTGTAGAAGCTCATGCGGCCGTCCTTCGCCACCGCGAATACCTTATCCCACGATCTGACGACAAATTCAAAATTAAATTGACAAATAAAGAAAACATATCATTATTGACTGACTAGACATCAACGCAGAGTTGAAAGCACTGAAGCTTTATATACTACAATTTATTAGAAAATATATATTTTCACAGTAAGGGTTGACTAGCTTGCCTACTCTGCAAAAGGGAAAGCCAATCTTTTGTGCCGATTCTCTCATATTCTTTTGGAAGACACCTTTAGCGATCTCTAAAAAAAGAAGAACGTTCAGGTCCATCCAATTACAGTCCTATTGTCATCACCTCTTTGTTATCTACTATAATGGAAGTTTGATAATAACGAACAGTCTAAGGGATACCTATAGGAGCGCCAGTTGATTTGTAACTTCCGATTTGGTTTCTGAAAGGTTTGATCAGCTGATCAATTAGCTCCGTTCCATGGTTAAACCGTTTAGCTAATTTTGATGAAATTTTGTACAGAGATACCATGAACCCTGCGGAAGGATATTTTTAACCGAGGATTTATCCGCGCGGACGAGGTCGCGGGCGAAAGCTAGTATAATGATGATATATTTCGACATCTTCTCCTTGCTGCCATGCACAAGATGTATTTCTTATAGTGTTATAAATATTAGAAGCAGATATGTCCGTTGAATATCTCATATTATAAAATTGGAAGAACAGTTGGATGCATGGATAAGCACAATAATTTTAGTAGACTATAAAATTACGCGGAGCACAAATATTAGATTTATATGGGGTACCACCCACTAGCTACTACTAGATAGACTCGGGACGCACCCCGGTTGATCATAAGTACAGATGAAAATCAACTATAGTACATTTTTATTACGTAGAAGGAATAAAGTATTTTCTGTTCAGGTTCTGTTACCTATTAGAAGCACGCTTCGTTCCAGATTCCCACTCATGTTTTCGCATCAGGGTGCCCTCGAATCCCTCATCTTCGCCGGCGGGGCTTGCACCTTCTGTATAACACAGCCACAAAATGTAAAACATAAAAAAACAAGACACAAAAATAGACACTAAGGTAATCAAAGAAAAAGCTTCATTTTGACTACAATAAATTGCATTAATGGCGAAATCAAAAGAAAAAAAAGATATAAATCCTTGTGGTAACTTTTGATATCCGCCATGACATCACTACATAAAACACAGTAAAGAATAAAAATAAAACTATATAGTAACGAATTATATTTTTAATGTCACTAATGATAGGTTTGATACGTCTTAATACATCCTGTAGGTAAAGTGATTGATTTCCTCACGAAGTTGCGAAACCACGGGGCTTTCCTATTGCAGTATTGGGATACTTGTACAGGTCATGCGCAAACAACACAATAGCACACTGAAAGCAGTTGTAGTAGAAGTTCATTCGCAATAAGTCGTCGGCCGTTGTGGATGGATTACTCTCGAACTCCTCCATTTTGTTTGGAAAGGAATTCTTTTAAAATTATATCCAAAATATTTAGGCTTAATATCAAAATATGTTGTTCGTTATAAAACAAGCACCAGTTTATTATGTGAAATAAGTATCCCGTAATTTAAAAAAAAAAAGGATAAATTATGATCAAAGTGTATTGATAGTCATTAAAATACAACTACATCTTTAATGCAGTTTTATGATTCATTACAATTACTTCAGTCGATACATTTTTGAAACGCAGCATGGTTTAGGAAACTATTTCGAATAATAGATCTTGGAGTTTGCAACAGACAACAACTGACACTGAAAGAATTCCATCCGCAAGTGTGCGCCGTGAGGTACCTTCGTCGTCGCTGTGGTGCGATCCGGCGAGAAGTTTCTTAGCGGTGCGCCAGCGGAAGCTTCGGAAGGGCGACTTGCTGCGCGACCGCGTCTTCGCCTTACCCGACGTCGACGGGGTCGCCGGTGACGAACTCGAGCCGGCCGCTGCCCGCGCGATTGCACGGCGTGAGGGGCGAGGGGGGAGGGGGAGTAGAGGAGTGGCGAATGTGGGGCCGTTGTGTTACAATCATTCATGAGAGTAATAATGGGTATATAAGGTAAACGATAGCGATCGTTTTGAAAATATACAGAATTATTTGAAAAGTTATATTCATTAAAAATTATTAAAGTAATGGCGTAGGCCATAATTTTATAAGACACAAAAATTTTGGAACAGACAGAAATGAATGCATAATTCGCATAAAGAATATTTTCATTTAGGTTTAAGTATATTAAGAATTACGGAACGGATAAATATGGTAAGGAAATAAAGATATCAAGGTAGGATCAGGGATAAAAAAAAAGAAAAAATACTTCAAAGCAACATAAAAACATACTGCGACGCAGCAAAAAAACAAAAGCATTATCATGCCATTTTCAACACAACAAAAATCTAAAACAAATTACCATTATAAATAATATACAAATAAAACAGAGTTAACATGCAACAATTTAAATTATCAAATATTAAATACAAATAACAGAACCCTGTTAAGTTTGTGTTTGTGATTCAAAATTTCATCAAATTTAAAAAAAAATTGTTTATCTGTAATATTGGAGGAACAAACTACTTTTTGGAAAAAAGGAATACTATGAATTTTCGTCTCTATTCAGTCTGAACTATTGAGACAAAAAATTACCAGAAAATTACTTTGTAATTAAAACAGAAAATTAAAAAAAAAAATTTTTCGTCTTTATTGAGTTTAAAAACTAGAACATTAATTTTCAATTAAATATTAAAACAGCATTTCATTGCGTCCAATAATAAATTTAAATCACAAATCAACCGAACATCTAAAGAGATAGCTACGTTTACTTATACTTACTGGAGAGACGTGCAGGTTTAGCGGGCGTCTGTTTCGACGTGGAGGGGCGGGTAGGATCCAGAACAGGCGTGAGCGTGGGCGTGGACGTGGGCGTGGGCGGGGCCTCTGGGGCGGGAGCGGGGCTACTGGTTTCTGCATGCGTACATCTACGTGCTAGGTTATGTCTAAACACTACGTGCGTACATGCTACGTTACTTGCTACATGCTAATGGCCATTTATGCGTTACTTTTTCTCGAAAAACTCGAAGTAGCATTGACAAAGCTTTACAATATGCATTTGCGTTGACTAATGCAAAAGAAAAGCTAACGCATACATGGCTATGCATCTTACTTAAGTATTTATTATTATTAATATTACAAGTTAAAATTAATAGAGACCACAGAGCATTGTTACACTACAAAGTCGTACCACACATAAATACTGTCTCTGGATAAAGATTTTTATCTTATGTTATAACTGCGTTTTGAAAAGTTGTTAAAACCCCTTTTATTGATGAATGAATATTTTAATATGATGCTTCTATTATAATATGATATTCAGCACAATATTATTTAAAAAATGTTATGTTAACAGCCGATTTTAACCCAAGTATTCAATGAAATGTATTACGAATATATGAGAAAATTACTTAAGATATTGATTATGGACAAATGGAGACAGCAAAATGAATAAATAGTTGAGCATGAACACATAAATATAATATATAAAAACAGCTATAATGTTATGCGGACAGAACAACTACATATGCTGCGTTACAGAAAAAGCACTCAAATATTAGGAAACTATACCTACCTTTATGAAGTCTGCTTCAGTGGAAATAGAAGGTCGAAAGCTTGATTCACATTTTTAAAGAGTTAATTAGCCTCGTCTACAGCTGAATGGTTTAGAAGTTTAAACCTGGGATCGACGATTCATAATTTTTACATTGCATATATGGTGTTGAAAAAAATATATATATCAACAATGAACGACAAATATTTCAAATTTATTTAAATTTTTTTGCTTACAATAGTCGAACCCAGATTCATGAAACTTATAGTATGAAATAGTAAAGTATCCCAAAGACAGAGACAGTGTAGACAAGGTATAGTAGACAGATGTGACATATCAAACCTTCACCGTGATTAGCGTTACATATTTTTATAGATAATGGTATGTAAATAATTATTTATTAGGTAGATGACTCTAACAGACACATGAGCATGAATTTGTGAGCATAGATTTGAAACTAGGGCGTAAAATACGCAAATGAAGTTGCGTGAACTAAATGAACTTCTAAAAATAAAACTACAATTTAGTTTCAAGTTATTAATATATATGTTCCATCTTCTATTTCGTGTATATATCAATATTTGTACACCTAAATTGGATTACTAATACTAATAGATGAATTTGTCGAAATAACAACGACAGAGACCTTCACCTATGCAAAAATAAATAGTGAATGATGTATAATAGTGAATACTGAAATCGTGCAACAGCAAAGAAAATTTGTGCCATACGTCCCCGACTAAGTACCTAAACCTACGAAAACAGAAAACCTATTCATCTTTCACAAAGCCTAAGAGCTATGTAAATAAACACAAATCTACCCCGTGTAGCGTTACGATTTAGAGCGCAGCGTGTGACCCGACAAAATTAAGTAGACACCCAGTATCATAAACTACAGAATAAGCTCATGCGTACAGCCGGGTATCATTTTACATCGGATAATTATAGTAAGCGCTCTTGTTACCTGGCTGGGAATGCGGTCGCTCTTGGGCCTTCTCAGCCGCTTTAGTGGACGTTCTCCTTACGACTACGCGTGTGCATGTGTGGACAACACATCGGTAAGTAACGTCCCCTTATCTCTCACGCGACACTCGGCCGCCAAACGAATTACAACAAGCATATGAAGTCTTTTGGTTGAATTTATAGATTTTCTTTAATACATGAAACTAATTTTTTGTCGGCGTTATAGCGGATTCAATTAAACAAATATATTTAACAAAATTTCAAGATATGAAAAATTTCAGATTACGAGTCGTGACAGTTTTTCGTTTATCGGCCGAGTAAGCAAAATGTAGATCTTAAATAATACACGAAAAGCGGCAAGCAACGCCGTAAGACTTTTGGCTCTATCGCTGTGCGAAAAGTGCTAAGTCTTTTGAAAAAGAATATCTCGTGGTTATTCTCTTACTTTCTTTAGTATGTTAAATAATTAGAAATTGCAATCCGCAAGCAGTAATTCACCGGTTTTTCGGTGAAAGTTAATCGAAATGTTGATTAAAATTATTTCAGATTTGTAGCTTCATAGTATAGTGCTAGAAGATTTAAGGATAACACATGCTTGTGCTAACATTGCAATCTGTGAGTAAGTGAATTTAATTATTAAAACAATTAAGTGGTTCGGACGATCATAATGTAATTCAAATTAGTACTAGTGTTACTACTCTAATTTCATTTAAATTGGGGAAAGAATTAAAAATGTAAAAAAAGGTTCATTTCAAATAAATGTGTCAATAAAATCTAAATTAGTTATTATATTATCACTTTATATCTGACGAACATGGGACACGTGACAAGTTTATTCTAAAAGAAAAATAATCATTGATACCTGTAATATTTTAGGTATGAATTAATACCATTCAAAGCAATAACTTATCTTCTTCGATTTTTTTTTTGTTGTAGTTTTTTAATAGAAAAATAATAAATACAAGTTTTAATTTTACTCTATAATATCGATAACATAAAAATAAATTATTCCAAACCCTCGCCGTGGTGCTGTTGTATTGGTCGTTTTCCACAGTTGGTTTATAGATTGATGAAATAGATGTTTCGAGAACGAGTTTCTGTTAAATATTTATGTTTAGTAAGCAAAACGGGACTTCAGATATAGAAATCGACCACAACCAGATCATAGGCGCGTCGTGTGTAGAGTAACGGAAGACGTGTTCTAAGATAATTTTTTTAACCCTTGATTTTAGAAAATATACCGGAGATAGAAAAAAATCGAAGAACATAAATTGTTGCTATCCATTCAGTTAATTCATATCCAAAAGGGTGCAATATGTATATTTCTCAAACTCTCAAAAAATTCCAGTCATTCATTGTTTCTGATTGTTGGACAATAATCAGTGCTCTAATTCAAACAAGCTATGGAATTTACCGAACCGAATCGACAGAACGCTGTCCGTTCAAAATTGAAAATCGAATTAATGCTTTGAAGAAACTTGTCAACGCGTCGCGGGTCACGTGGCGAGTGTGGTGCGTGTGCGCGCTCACCGTGCGGCTGCGGCGCGTCCACAGTCTCCGCGGCGCGCTCGGCGGCCTCCCTGGCGGCGCGCTCGGCCTCCGCGGCAGCAGCGGCCTCGCGCTCCAGCCGCTCGCGCTCCGCAGCCTCCGCCGCCTCCTGCCGCCTCTTCATCTCCTTCACTTCAAACTGCCGGACACGAAAGCAACTCAATACTCAATACGCTACAATCGATTTGAATTTGGTTCAAAAATCAGACGGCTAAGTCGTCAGCGCATCTATGCGCTGGACTCGTGGATCTCGATTTCGAAATCCAGCCGATTCTTTTACTTTAGAACCCCACTGCTAGACATAACCCTTTACATGAAGTGTCAACAAAAGCTGCCGTTCCATGCTAGGAAAAATTATCTATAATCACAACGCTGCGCAGGCAAAAGTTGGTGAGCGAAATATATGAACATTTACATGAGTATGTACTTTACACAAATTACAAGCTGTTTTTTATCTATACACCTTACCCATCATCTAATCTAATCCGATAAGTATATCATCGGAAGGCATATATATTCCTATGCAGTTGACAAATTCCGCCAATCATAATCATTATTGATCGTCGGGGTTCAAAACGATAAGAATTTTAAAAAACATTGATCTACTATTTGCAATGAATTCATTTGTTTGCAAATAGTACTGTACTGTAGTATTCTTGTTTGTCACAAGAAACAAAAAATAGTTAAACTAAGCTTAACAAAAACACATAAATTTAGTCAAATATAACAACTTAGTACTATATTGAATGTAAAGAATTAACAATCACAGTCATGCGTTGCATGCATCTTAAAGCTGACGACTCTAATATTTTAATAGGTTATAAGTTTCCAATGTTTAGAAAGAGTTAAGAAGCAAATAATTTTTAGTACATACTTTTGTGAATTAATATTTTACTTTTTCGAGTAAGTTGATCTCTTACTATCAAAATTGAGCGCATAAATAATAAAAACCATTACCATTATGTCAATAATGTATTACATAATATATAATGCAGTTTCATGACCAAACTGCGGACGTCAGAAATCGAAAAACGGTAAATTACAGTGCGTAATTGTAAAAGCTTCACATGCCATGCGTCATGCAATATACCAACAACCAAGACTTACACAATCCAAGTAGTTAAAGTACCATGCACCATCGGGTAATAGAAGTTTTCGGGTTTGAGAAAGGAGCAAGAGGGAATAGTTTAAAGGAATGTTTTTTTTTTCTTTCGGTAAGTCGCTAATTGTTTTACTACTAGTACCAAGTCCAGGTAGAGAAAGCACTGCAATTTCGCCCTTATTTTCACCACTGGATAGTCGCCTTTTCTTTGAAAATTTTTGAATTATACGTTTAATGCTACCAGATTTAGATGAATGGACACTATTGTGCCTAGATAAAGAAATATGAGGATATACAAATTGATATGACAACCTTTCCCAGAGTATAAAATCTATAGACGCCAATCGGTAGTCTGACTTCTCAATATTAGAAGGGTATTCAAAGAAAACCGAGCTGTAAATCTCTGGTGACAGCGGCGACTTTAGAGGCGTCGTCGGGGGACTGCCTAATTCTGATATTGTAGAAAGACTATTATTTATAACAACTGACCATAGGTATGAGTCGTTTTTAGACACCGCCTTATTTTGACAGTTGACTTGCAATTTGAGCTTAAATTTTTCAGGCATTTCATATTTTTTACAATTTCTTATTATTTGTTCCACTACTTCTCCTACGGGCCTTTCTTTAGTGGTTACGATTTGGAGAGGAGTTTTCTTGTGGGAAACGGGCGGAGGTTCATAGAGGAAGGCAGATTCGTCACATTTATCCCAAGGTCGTGCTCTAGGCCACATTGTCGCCTCTTTGAGTTCAAGCTAGCGTCGAATTAGAAAATAAATTAGGTGAAATTCAAACAAAGATAACTACCAAGCAATAAGTGAAGAGCAAAATCCAAAAAAAAAGAAAGAAGTAAATTACTTTCTATTGATTATATTTACATTGTGCGGACAGAATTGTGTTGTGCTGATAAACATAGTCACTTTCGATGCGGTAACCATATACATACTTCACCATAATACTTTGTATTAAATTAAAGCAAAAGGCTTTCTTTTGTTTACGTTGTTCCAGTATAAGCCACGATAGGCGTATAGTTAGAGTTTCTGCTTCCTAATCAGGAGATCAGAGTTCGATCCTCCACATACTAAAGAGTTTTCGAAATTTCTGTACAAATTGTATTGTTGGCCTGAAGATTAAGACGGCTGTCACGCGGCTGGTGAAAAGTAGTTGAAACGACCAAAATATCAAATGGGTTGGTCACCCAGGATTGGGTGTACATGGCCCTGAGCGCTTTTTAATTTTTTAGTTCTAGTATGATACTTCTGTTTGATTACTAATGACTAAAACGAAGCAGGTTACCGCATGGCAAGTGCGTAAGCGTTCCCATGAAATTCCTACTGAGCAGATAGCATGGTAGCGGCGACATAGCGACGTGAATCTTACGGTGGTGAGGCGCTGCAGCGCGCTGAAGCGGTCCTCCTGCGCGGCGGCCGACTTCTCGAAGGCCTCGTGCTTCTTTATGAGGCTCTCCACCTCGTCGATTGTGTGCCCGAGCTCCTGCGACATGAGGTAGGGCTCCTGCGCGATGAGCCACGCCTCCGCCACAGCCGCGTCGCGCGCGAACTGGTACACCTCCAGGACTGCACGCACACATACAAAATACTTTAAACGCCGAACCCTTTAATATCCATGTGTAGTATATAGCAACTTCACTTGCAGTACACCTTTTTGTCAAACGAGGCGGATAACCCATTAAAAATGCTAAACCAAAATTATAGATTTGTCAAAACTTGACCAAAATTCAACAACCACTGTTGTGTTCCGGTTTGAATGGAAACTCAGATGCGTTGTCGCCCCTGGGAACTAAGAAGATAGGTCTCGTTAGTAATAAGAGGCGTGCATAGAAGGTTTTGACTCTGTATAGGTAGTAGGTATAAAAAGCAAGGCATGTTTATCACAAAAAACGTAGTTACCACTTCTGAAGACCTTCTATTAGCTAGAGTCGGCACTTCCTTTTTTCCAAGAAGGAAAGCCACTCTACTGTCCATATTCAAAACTAATAAGAATATTACATGACAATTGAACTTACTGAGCTGCAAGTTCTCCCAGCGTTCCTCCCAACGCCTCAACAAGGCGTTACGTTGATTGGTCAGCTGCAGCAATTTCTCTTTAATATCATTAGTGGCATAGTGTTGCCGCGCCAGGAGTTCTCTTCCCAAAGAAATGCACGCGGTGAAGTTGTCCTCGCGGGTGTCGATTTCGGCTTTAAGTGATTGGTGGTTGTTCATTAGTAGCTCTACTCCGCTGACGTCTCTGTAAAGTGGTAATCATACAATGAAGGACAAAGTCTAAAGGCTGTTAGGATCTTTGTCTGTTTCATGTGAATGGTATTAGTAATTTCTATGTTATATCTGTTTAAACAGAAAGACAGAAACTGAAGACACGTATTATATTTATACATATATTGATATACATCTGTTTTGATTTATTTCTCTTGATTAAATAGTGTATAGCTAGTTTGCGCCAGCGAATTCGTCCGCGAAGAAAAAAAATTTTCCCACAGCTGTCCCGATATAAAAACCAAATACCATAAACATCGGTTCAGGAAAATCCGTGAAAATGCAAAATACAGAAAAACAGTTATTTCAAATTTATCTAGTATGGATATTAATGTTTTTAGCATGAATACTTATTTACTTTAATAGTGTTATTCATATAACCTGCACCTGGGCGACCGAGCTGAACTGACTCTGAACATACTGGTACTTCAATATAGTTTAATATCAACATGATTGGTGCACATTAAACACATTACCTCTTAACGTTGATAAATACATACTTATAACGATTTATCAAAAGGAATAACGAAATGAACACGTCACAAATGTTCAAAAAGATGAAGTAACAGAAATACAAAACCTACTCATAACGCCTGACAAAAATTAGGATTCGAAGCACATTATAATAATTAGAAAAAGGTTAACAGAATGCTGGATTTTGTTTGGTACAATACTAAAATCGACAGACAAGTTTATGATCATAAATTTTACTTTTTTTTAAATTGCACTCACTGGCAGATCACAGTCGAATGTCATTAGACGACAGGTCAAATATAGTGTTACAATAAATAGTCAACAGGTGAGCTCTCGCTCTTTGGAATAATGCAGGGAGAAATAGTCAATACCAATTTGCTTCTCATTTAGGATTTTTTGTTATCATTTTTCAATGCTTTTTTGTTCCGTATTTCAAAGTTAACTATGTTAATTAACGGTTACTAGTGTGTTCTTAAGTATTTTCCATGCTTTACTATGTATTTATTGGAGAGCCTAATAAAATTAAAAATAAATACACAGAGTGCCAATGCTACCGAGAGAGGCGAACCCGTAAAATGTAGCTGTCTGGCAGTGGAATCATTACAGAGTAATTAATATGATGGCTTACATAGAATACATTTAACAGACATTGATGATTATAATGATATCGTTCGATTGTCCCACCTGGGCTTCTCGCCGGTGTTCATCTGGCGCACGACGTCGTCCATCCAGAGCGCGAGCGTGCGCACCTGGCTGAGGAAGCGGTACAGGTCGTCCGCGTCCTCTAGCTTGGCACGGCGCGCAGCGCAAGCGGCCTGCAGCGCGTCCCACGCCGACCGCACCTCCGCCTCGCGCCGCGTGATCTCCAACGCCTTGTCGCCCGCGTATGAGGCACCCAGCCGCGAGCACTCCGCGCTGATCGACTCCACCTGCGACACATCTGCGTGTACATTCCCAGTGCCTCGTTGCACGCGATCTCTCCACGCTGGTTGCCTTCTCCTACACTCGGATGTCTATGTACTGTTACTTCTTATGAGGGACTGACGTGTACATCTCACACCTGCATCGACTTGTGCTGCATGCGCTGTGGCGTGTGAAGCGTACCTGCTGCTGCAGCGTGCTGAGGTCCTGCATGAAATTGTGGTGCTTGCGCTGCAGCGCGCTGACGCTGATAGCGTCGCGGCCCAGCTCGTCGCTGACGCCGCGGGACTTCTCGCTGACGCGCTGCAGCGTGTCCTTGCAGTCGTGGAAGTACTTGTGCAGCTCGCGAGACGCCGCCAGCATCTACGAACAACGATGAAAGGATTAAATACTAGTCGTATAAAAAATACCAAATCCAGATCCAGAATAATAAGTGTTGCGAACAACTTCCAAAGTGCCGATTGTCCAGTGTGGGAATTGTGACGTATCTAAAAAAAATACTAAATAATAAAAAGACAGCTAATAGATACACATAGCATACCTGTGTCCGGGTCTCGATAAGCTCGAGCAGATCCTGCCAAGTTTCTTTGAGGCCTTCCTTCCATTGTGCGATGGTGGCGTTGTCAGAGTGGCCCATGGCGATCATCTGGTCGGCGATGCGCTCTGCTGTGGCCACACGCTCCGAGCCCACGGACTGGGTCTCGCGAGCGAACTCCTTGAAGCGCTCCCATAGTAACTACAGTATGCAGATATTTAATATAAGGTCAATAGTAAAATAAATAAATATTATTGTTTTCATAACACTACATATTTTTAACATAACTTTATCCTTCCAGTTGATGTTTATCTTATTTTTCATTACATTCAACTTTTTTGTTGACAAAATTTAATTCATTATGTATGTTGTATTCCAAAAACATTGTTGTAAAATCGTTATGTTCAGTTCAGTCCGCGTTAGACTAGCTGAATTATTTTGAGCTAAAAAATTCATAACCAAGCACGGATTCATTCTGCTGCTGTTGCACGTACAAAACTCAAGATAAACGAACAACAGTAACGAAGGTGGACTTACAGTAACATGATCATAGTCTTGTCCGAGTTCCTGCGAACTAGCGACCAGTTCGCGCTCGGTTATCCATTGCTCCAAGTCGTCCACTTCACGTGACAGTTGGAACAATCGCAAAGCCTCGTCCAACTTGGCGCGCCTCTCTCCCGCCAAGTCCTTGAGACCGGCGTAAAGTTTGTCCACTTGCGACTGCTTAACTGAGATCTGTTCACTGGAAATGAGAAAAATATATAGTATTTATATATTTTTTCTATTTTTGCAGATATATCAGACAGAAGACAGCTCTCCTGATGATTCCCAAAGAAGAAAATATGTGTGATTGGCTATTTTTAAACAATAGTAAAAAAAAACCCTATTTTACTACCAGAACATTAACGTGGTTATAACAGACCTTTCACTTACTTTAACTGTTACTTAACTTTCAATTGTAACTATAATATAAATTTACATAACATTGTAACCTAGGATTCTCTATCTCACCTAAGTGGGTGTTCTTCGCTGGTCAACTGACGAACAGTTTCACCCAACTGTCTGATTGTCTGGGCGTAGTCATCCACCGCCTGCTCTAATATTTCGTGTTTCTTCATTAGGTTCTGTGCAGAGATTTCGTCCTTGCCGCGGTCTTCTACCATCATGTACAATTCCTGCTCGCTCATCCACGCCTCCGCCTCGTTGGCGTCGAACAGATATTGCTGAGCCTTCTCCCATTGTGATAAGTTGTTTTTACGATTTTCGATGGCATCTAAAAACAGACTTCTTTAATTTTGGTATGAAACCTAAGTTAATAAAGAATTGCAAAAATCAGAAGAATGTCAAAATTTTTTACAAAATATTATTCCCGAAATAAGAATATGAAATGGTTAAGCCGCTTTATGGTAATGGTAGGAATGGGGACTTGAGATCGTTGCCCTGCCACATGCGAATAAATATATTAAATACTTGCCAATTTTATTTATCTTACCTTTAAGTTCTCGCCACCTCGCGGTTAATTCATCAATAAGCTTCTTGAACTCGGGCGCATCTTCATGCTCTTCATCAATCAGCTTCTGTCCATTGGAAATGACAGTCAAGATCCTAGGCTCGTGGTTATCTGTTTCCGTCTTAAGGGACTGGTTCTTCTTCTGAAGCATTTGAACGTTGAACAAGGAATTGCCGAAGTCACTGTTGGTAGCTAAGGGCATCTTTTCATGGATCCACAACTTCTCATCCTCTACATCGCGACGGAACTGGAATGCTTCCTTCTTTTTGGCCAATTGACGCTGGCGATCCAGTAAAGGTGCTTTGAGTTGCTCGAATCTTTGTTCCACCGTCTTTTTCTTCTCTTTGATCTCCTCCATTTTGTCGGGAACGGTCTTTTGGAGGTATTCGGCTTGGGTTTCCAATTCGGTGACCTGCCTCGCTTTGACAGCCATCTGAGTCTCGATCATCTGTTGCTTCTGCAGTAGTACACAGCGCGTACCTGTGCTCCTGGTGCACCACTAACAGCTGCCGTTGCCTTTACTGCAGTAGTACACAGCGCGTACCTGTGCTCCTGGTGCACCACTAACAGC
The DNA here is from genome assembly GCA_029286595.1 of Bhutanitis thaidina. Lineage (NCBI taxonomy): Eukaryota > Metazoa > Arthropoda > Insecta > Lepidoptera > Papilionidae > Bhutanitis > Bhutanitis thaidina. The sequence goes on along the minus strand of JAGSMS010000012.1, from coordinate 5,265,490 downwards.
TGCCGTTGCCTTTACTGCAGTAGTACACAGCGCGTACCTGTGCTCCTGGTGCACCACTAACAGCTGCCGTTGCCTTTACTGCAGTAGTACACAGCGCGTACCTGTGCTCCTGGTGCACCACTAACAGCTGCCGTTGCCTTTACTGCAGTAGTACACAGCGCGTACCTGTGCTCCTGGTGCACCACTAACAGCTGCCGTTGCCTTTACTGCAGTAGTACACAGCGCGTACCTGTGCTCCTGGTGCACCACTAACAGCTGCCGTTGCCTTTACTGCAGTAGTACACAGCGCGTACCTGTGCTCCTGGTGCACCACTAACAGCTGCCGTTGCCTTTACTGCAGTAGTACACAGCGCGTACCTGTGCTCCTGGTGCACCACTAACAGCTGCCGTTGCCTTTACTGCAGTAGTACACAGCGCGTACCTGTGCTCCTGGTGCACCACTAACAGCTGCCGTTGCCTTTACTGCAGTAGTACACAGCGCGTACCTGTGCTCCTGGTGCACCACTAACAGCTGCCGTTGCCTTTACTGCAGTAGTACACAGCGCGTACCTGTGCTCCTGGTGCACCACTAACAGCTGCCGTTGCCTTTACTGCAGTAGTACACAGCGCGTACCTGTGCTCCTGGTGCACCACTAACAGCTGCCGTTGCCTTTACTGCAGTAGTACACAGCGCGTACCTGTGCTCCTGGTGCACCACTAACAGCTGCCGTTGCCTTTACTGCAGTAGTACACAGCGCGTACCTGTGCTCCTGGTGCACCACTAACAGCTGCCGTTGCCTTTACTGCAGTAGTACACAGCGCGTACCTGTGCTCCTGGTGCACCACTAACAGCTGCCGTTGCCTTTACTGCAGTAGTACACAGCGCGTACCTGTGCTCCTGGTGCACCACTAACAGCTGCCGTTGCCTTTACTGCAGTAGTACACAGCGCGTACCTGTGCTCCTGGTGCACCACTAACAGCTGCCGTTGCCTTTACTGCAGTAGTACACAGCGCGTACCTGTGCTCCTGGTGCACCACTAACAGCTGCCGTTGCCTTTACTGCAGTAGTACACAGCGCGTACCTGTGCTCCTGGTGCACCACTAACAGCTGCCGTTGCCTTTACTGCAGTAGTACACAGCGCGTACCTGTGCTCCTGGTGCACCACTAACAGCTGCCGTTGCCTTTACTGCAGTAGTACACAGCGCGTACCTGTGCTCCTGGTGCACCACTAACAGCTGCCGTTGCCTTTACTGCAGTAGTACACAGCGCGTACCTGTGCTCCTGGTGCACCACTAACAGCTGCCGTTGCCTTTACTGCAGTAGTACACAGCGCGTACCTGTGCTCCTGGTGCACCACTAACAGCTGCCGTTGCCTTTACTGCAGTAGTACACAGCGCGTACCTGTGCTCCTGGTGCACCACTAACAGCTGCCGTTGCCTTTACTGCAGTAGTACACAGCGCGTACCTGTGCTCCTGGTGCACCACTAACAGCTGCCGTTGCCTTTACTGCAGTAGTACACAGCGCGTACCTGTGCTCCTGGTGCACCACTAACAGCTGCCGTTGCCTTTACTGCAGTAGTACACAGCGCGTACCTGTGCTCCTGGTGCACCACTAACAGCTGCCGTTGCCTTTACTGCAGTAGTACACAGCGCGTACCTGTGCTCCTGGTGCACCACTAACAGCTGCCGTTGCCTTTACTGCAGTAGTACACAGCGCGTACCTGTGCTCCTGGTGCACCACTAACAGCTGCCGTTGCCTTTACTGCAGTAGTACACAGCGCGTACCTGTGCTCCTGGTGCACCACTAACAGCTGCCGTTGCCTTTACTGCAGTAGTACACAGCGCGTACCTGTGCTCCTGGTGCACCACTAACAGCTGCCGTTGCCTTTACTGCAGTAGTACACAGCGCGTACCTGTGCTCCTGGTGCACCACTAACAGCTGCCGTTGCCTTTACTGCAGTAGTACACAGCGCGTACCTGTGCTCCTGGTGCACCACTAACAGCTGCCGTTGCCTTTACTGCAGTAGTACACAGCGCGTACCTGTGCTCCTGGTGCACCACTAACAGCTGCCGTTGCCTTTACTGCAGTAGTACACAGCGCGTACCTGTGCTCCTGGTGCACCACTAACAGCTGCCGTTGCCTTTACTGCAGTAGTACACAGCGCGTACCTGTGCTCCTGGTGCACCACTAACAGCTGCCGTTGCCTTTACTGCAGTAGTACACAGCGCGTACCTGTGCTCCTGGTGCACCACTAACAGCTGCCGTTGCCTTTACTGCAGTAGTACACAGCGCGTACCTGTGCTCCTGGTGCACCACTAACAGCTGCCGTTGCCTTTACTGCAGTAGTACACAGCGCGTACCTGTGCTCCTGGTGCACCACTAACAGCTGCCGTTGCCTTTACTGCAGTAGTACACAGCGCGTACCTGTGCTCCTGGTGCACCACTAACAGCTGCCGTTGCCTTTACTGCAGTAGTACACAGCGCGTACCTGTGCTCCTGGTGCACCACTAACAGCTGCCGTTGCCTTTACTGCAGTAGTACACAGCGCGTACCTGTGCTCCTGGTGCACCACTAACAGCTGCCGTTGCCTTTACTGCAGTAGTACACAGCGCGTACCTGTGCTCCTGGTGCACCACTAACAGCTGCCGTTGCCTTTACTGCAGTAGTACACAGCGCGTACCTGTGCTCCTGGTGCACCACTAACAGCTGCCGTTGCCTTTACTGCAGTAGTACACAGCGCGTACCTGTGCTCCTGGTGCACCACTAACAGCTGCCGTTGCCTTTACTGCAGTAGTACACAGCGCGTACCTGTGCTCCTGGTGCACCACTAACAGCTGCCGTTGCCTTTACTGCAGTAGTACACAGCGCGTACCTGTGCTCCTGGTGCACCACTAACAGCTGCCGTTGCCTTTACTGCAGTAGTACACAGCGCGTACCTGTGCTCCTGGTGCGCGAGCAGAACCTCCGCCTGGCGCGCGTCGCGCTGCAACAGCTGCAGCTCAAGACTCTGCGCAAGCAGCTGCTGCCGATTTTCCCACATTTGCTGCAACTCCGCCCAGCCCTCCCGCAACGCCTTTAATCGCTCTCGCAAGAACATGTACTGCGGGTCATCCTGCGTAGACGGCTCCTGCGTTTTCAAATTCAAAATTGTAACAACACAATAGTCCTTATTAGATGACTATTCAGGTTACGTGTTGTGCTTGTGATGTTACAAACATTGGTACGTGATATCTTTAGGTAATACTAATAATTATCTTACGTCATGTGTATAAATAACCCCGTTTTGATTTGTCGGCGTAGTTTTTATTTGTTAATTTTGTTTGATTCAGTACTACTAATCTATCTATGTATTACACTATCTTATTATAATCGTATTGCATAACATGCTATATAAATAGCATGTTTTGGTGTTCGGACTTTTTTTTAAATGACGAAACATCATACAATAATAGGCTCTTACTAATAGAAACTCTATGATATTAGTAAGAGCCGATTATTGGTTCCTTGTAATAAGCATGATACCTATTTAAGACGTTGTATAAGCAAACTGTAGGTCTCCTATTAAAAATAACACTTATATATATATGCCTTAAATATATTAATATATACCCCTTTCCCATAACAAAAAAACAATGCACTCACAGCAGTGATTTTCTCTCCATACTCCATCATCTTAGCATATTCGTCCTTGTAATTATCAATCTCTTCTTTGATTGTCTGGTGCTGAGACAGAAGCTTCTCGGCTTCCGCCAAGGATGACGGTATATCTAAAAAGAAATAAAGCAGAAACTTAAACATTAGTAAAATGAATAATTATTTTTGAATTAGTTTTTAGAAAATATGTATCATGTGAAAACTTTTATTTTTCTTTGTTTTATGTTTATACAATTTTATGAACTGTTTGATTTCCAATACCTAAACTAAAACAATTTTTTTATTTTAGTTAATATTTTCATATGTACATTGTTGATATAAATGATTAGATTTAAGTATAATTAATTTAATAAGAAGTATGCATATTTTATTTAATATTTAACTCGCCTTCTGATGCAACATCGGTTTGTGTCTTAGTAAGCCAGGCTTGGAAGTGGTCGACGGAACGCAAAAAGCGGTGCAAGTCTCCGGCTTCCTCCAATTTTGCGTCGCGATCTTTCAGCTGCAAATATAATTCAGAATCATGATTCAAAAGTAACAACTAATAACTTTTTTCAACGTAAGTTTTTATCCTAAACATTATAATTTTTATAATTTAACCTAATAAAAGTTTTATAAAATAAGAAAATTACTTTCTTTATTCATTTCCAATAAATATTATCCCTTGCTTTTATAATATTGATTACGATTAAAATGTAATAATAATATCATGCAATGATACATCTTTTTTTATTGTTTTGTTTATTTATTTCTTCCAGATCTCAATTAATAGTGACAATGTCTTCCTGACCAATTTCTACCACGTCAAAAACTTCCGAATACTATCGGCGGTTGTCTACTGCGCAGGAGATATTATAGTGCCGTAATGTACGCGCAAACACAGAGGGACTCTCCTCACTCGTCTTCAGTTTTCCATATCCGATGTAATGCTTATGCAATAAGATTAAAAGAAGGGTTAGATGCAGTGTCATAGACACGGAATGAACACATCACAACTAGATATGAAAACAAATTATTTGTGTTTTTGCACAAATATTGACTTCAACCCCAGGACCTATCGCTCAGTAGTAAGATATTCTCACTATCTACGGTTAACACTATATTTACTAAAAAGCTAGTTAGTTTGCATCTTAGGCAGAACTGATCATCATTCATATCCTTTGACTCTCAGCTCATATCTAATGTATTTTCATTTCTTCAAAAGGGTAATTTGATACTAGATGATCATATCTGTCAATATCTGTAGCACCAGATGATTAGTTGATGCTTTGTCTGCCTTTCCAGTATATGGTATAGTATGATACCTCTTTACCGGTTAAGTATTCGCTAGTTGGAGCATACTCCGGCAAGGTTACATGGATATTTTTTTATCCAATAAAGGAATATTTAACTAGTCACCATGTGCGTAAGCTGCTCCCAGTTGTCGTTGATGAGCGCGACGCGGTCCCGGATGAGCTGCGCCTCTTCGGGATGCGAGTGTTCGATGGCGCTGGCCTCGCTCTCCAGAGAGGCGATACGCGCTTGGATCGCGGCCAAGTCGCGCTCCATTCCGGACAGACGTCGCTGCAGGGTCATTACGCCTGCAGACAAAGTAAACAAAGTTATTATAAGTATATGTAAAGTAATGTAAATGAGAAATATTTGTTGTGCAAAGTTAATTTTCGCAACTTTTATGGAAATATAAAAATCACCATTTAGGTCCATCTCGAGGTTGTCTGTTTGCTGCAGGATACGTTTCTTGTCTTCGATCCATGATACGGTTTCACGACATTCGATATGGAACGTCTGTACGCCCTGCGCTGCCTTCAGCTCATCTTTCTTCGCTTCGGCCTAAACAACGATAAATGTTACAAATATGAATTGGCATAAATGATTTAACTTGAAGATTCTTAGATAAATAATAATAAATTTATATTAGTTTACTTCTGTGAAAATTTATTTCAAAGCATATATGCTGCTTCTAAATGTCTATGTGAACCTGATATATAGGTCTGTTTTAATAGAAAATTCTTTTTATTTTCCTAGTAAAAAAAATTTGGTTGTCTTGTTACAGTGGATGAACAGATAGCATTAATTGACCAAAATATGAGCACAATAGAGTCGAGAGCGTTGCGCTACGGCGCCGGTACCTTGTCGCGTAGCGTGCTCCAGGCGTGGTTGAGCGCGGTCTGGCGCTCCTGTATGCGCGGCGCCTGCGGGTGTTCCACGTGGATCAGCTGCCGCGCCAGCTGGTTCACCACGGCCACGCGAGACGCGTTCGCGTTCATCTCCTTATCGAACCCGTCGTACCTGTCAACGCTCATTCACTTTTAGTGGATGTTAAGCAGTTTCGGTAAGTGAATAGAAAACCTTCTTGCAGTAATGATTTCATTATAGCGTTCGACTTTACTATCCTTTTCGGCCTCGGTCAGCAATCTAAGTGGGTCAAAGGTACCACTCTCTTACTGTTCTTATCGCTTATTGGCATATCCAACCACTGTTGTGTTCTGGTTTGAAGCATATTTAGAGTCAGTATAGTTACAAGCTATAACGCATTCGATCTCAATTACAGTGACTGTAATTTTATTTAAAAGAATTGAGTTCTTAAAGTATTTCGATAGTTTAATCACTCACCGGTGCTTCATGATCTCGACGTCGTCGATGTCGCTGGGCGGCAGCATGGTGTCGAGCATGCGGTGCTTCTCGGCGATCCACTGGTCGGCCGCGTCCGCCTCGGCCAACAGCTTGAAGAGCGAGAGCGCGTCGAGTAGGCGCTGCTTGCGCAGGCGCGCCAGCGCGGCCAGCTCGGCGTGGCGCGCGTCGATGGCCGCCAGCCGCGAGCGTACCTCCGCGCTGCTCGCGTCCTCCGGGCTCAGCTCGCTCGCCTGCCGCGTTCCGTATGCGATATTAGTACATGGCTGAGCCGTAGTAACCTTTACTGGTCAGGGCGTTAGCTTTACGTTTTAATTTTAGACCGCTGATGATGTAGATTGCCCATGCCCGCTCCAAAACCCTCTCAAATAATAATAATATAACGAAACCTTTGCCCAACATTGGAACATTAACATGCTTTTAATTTACTTTTTCTTGGCACAAATTTCATTGTTATCCACGTTTTGTTTATATATATATATATATATATATCATTTTAATAGGTAGGTTATATCACAAAAATAAATTGCAAGCCTTAAACGGAATATTGACTGGCTTTTCTGGACAGACGAATTGAAGAAGAGCGCAGTGCAGCTACTGATGTGCACTAATGATGCAGCTCCCCATCACTTGGCTATGAGCTTTGAGTACCAGAGTCACAATGACTTTAAATTATCGCAAAATCTGAATCTGATTGAAAACATGTTTTTATAGAGATTTAAAAGAGTAACTCTTAAAATTATACCAGACCAAAAGTATTTCTTTACTGTTTAAAAATACTGTAATAAAAATTGTACCAAACTCGTACAGACCTGTTGTTTTAGTTGCTGTATGACATTGGCGTAGTTCTTCAGCTCGTCGGTTACGTCCTTATGCTTCTTCAGTAAGCTCTGCACTTGAGCTTCATCAACGCCCGTGTCCTCAGATGACACCAATCTTAAATGGTTAAATTAAAATTGACATAATTATTTAATTTTAGAAAAACTATTACTAAAAATATTTCTATTAACAATAAAAAAGAATATCATAGCATTTCATGGAAAAGATCTCCTAAAGATTTCGTAATTAACATGTCTAGTACGCCGGGTCGTACCTCTAAACTTGTGACGGTCCGCCGCGTCCTAGGTGCGTGGTGTTTATAATGCGTCTGCCAACCCGGCAGCCACGCAGGGCTATTACGGTAAATCACCCCATGGAAGAGGCTTATATCCGGCAGTGGCGTGTTTAGACACCACTAAAGAAGATGAACATTTTTAAAACCCACCTGAGCGTATCCAGCATCCAGTTGTCGATATCATCGGCATCGGCAAACAGTTGGTGATACCTGACGGCCGCGTCCAATCTGTTCTTCCGTAGTGACACCACATCCAGTAGATGATTCCATTGTGACAAGATATCTCGAAGACGATCCTAAGTAATTATAATTTAAAAACTATTACATTAACTCCAAATGAAGACTACTACTAGTGCTAATTATGTCAGACTTGTATGTAACTAAACAATATAATATTTTTATGAGCTATAAAATTTTGGATATAATTATTGAAATATATAAATCTTTTTGGAAGCACCATTAGGAACATTCATTTGTAAATATTCCTTACTAACTTCATTACAGCCACACCTTGGTTTGCCTTTAATTGCTAATATTAATATGTGACAGACGTACCTGTATCCGGTCGGCGCCGAAGTGTCCCTGCGAGATGAGTTCGTCGCCGATGGCGGCCACGCTCATCAGCTGGGGCTCGTGCGCCTGCACGTCCGCTTGCAGAGCCTTGTGTTTCGAGATCAGCAGGTACACTGAGTGAAAAAGAGAATCAATTACTGAAATAAGACTACTAATTTTTTGGAGAAAAAGATTTTTTTTACCCAGAAAGGATCTTTCAATACACTATTATTACATTCTGACAAAGATTCGAGTAGGTAGAAAGACTATAGTATTTTTTGCTAGTAAATAATTATTTTATATTAATTGAATTAGTTTGAACTTATGAACTAATTATGTGCTGTAAATTCACACGCATACTCGAACATCATAGCTATATATGAATTATTCTAGAAATGTTATGTACACTGACCTGTAGTGAGGTCGTGACCGATGTCGTCGACAGATACGATCTGCTCCTTCTCCTTAATCCAATTCTCCTCATCAGCCATGTCCCAATAGAACTGCCACAGTTTTCGGCTGTCTTCCAGTCTCTTCCTACACGCAATTTAGAATCATGAGTTATGGTAAAAGGTCAATTTGAATTTATATGATAAAATTAATTACTTTTTGGGAAAGTTGTATTTCTAGTGACATATAACTATGAGCAATGGAGTTAAAATTCTACAAAAACATAAACCTGCGTTCAACAGCAAGGTGCACAAGCTCGGCGTAGGCGTTCTCGAGCTGCTGGATGCGCTCCACGGTGATAGCGGGGTCGCAGGGGCGGTAGCCGCCCTCTTCTTGCTCGAGGAATCGTTGAGATTGTCCAACGACCACCTACAAAGCAGATAAATAAATACTTTATAGCGATTTTTATATAATTTTAAAATTGTCACGATTATGAACAGTACCAAAATTTTAACTTATTCTCTTCGAAGTTTGCTGAAAATGGCGTCGCAGAAGTCATTTTAAGGTACTACCCATGCTGTACTGTACTGTATCATTCATGAAGAAGTAACGAAATGTAGCAGGTTGAAATAGTAATTTTTAATAGTAGTTTCGAAATGAATAGGCGGAGTCCTGCTTTACTCTAACCTTAACACGTTCGCCGAGCACGTTAATGTCAGCCTCTACTAGAGCGTGCTTTTGCAGCAAGTCTTCGACCCCCATAAGATGTTTTCCGTAGTCGTCCGTCAGCAACCGCATCTTAATTTCTTCCATGGAATCCAAGATGTAGAGCATTTCCTATAAAAAAAAAAGGTTTACAAATTAGAAAAAACATTATATTCTATTCTATCGCTCGCATCGTTGTAATATTGCATTAATTCTTGTTGATTTTTAGCACAGCAACAATGCTTTTTTGTCTCGTTTTGACATGCATTCTCAAGGTAATTTAAAGGTGCTGTAAGGTAACTGTTGTCTATTAAATACATAAATTTTTTTACTGATTCGGAACGTGCATTAGACAATTTCAAGTCAATAAACACCACATATTCAGTTTTTAAAGATTTTCAGAATCCCAAAAGCTAGGTATAAATTTGAATGCAGTAGCTACAGTAGAGCACCTGGAAGTTCTGCTGCAGCTGCAGCGAGAGCTCGAGGCGCGCGCGCCGCGCACGCAGCAACTCCAGCAGGTAGGCCCACAGTCGCAGCACGTTGTCCCTACGTGCGCACACGCGCTCGATGTCGTGGTACCTGCATACAAACGTACCATTTTGGTTAAGAACGAATAAAAAGAATATATTTCATTATATAGAAGTAGTTTATAATTGGGTAGTATTTAGCACTGATGTCTTCACAGCTCAATTGGTAGATACTAGGTCAAGTCCATATTGTTATGTCTTAGTACACATACATTTATGTAATTGATGTTATCACTAATATCATTATCCCACCCCCGTTATGATTTCACTTCACAAAAACTAAATCGACGGATACTTCGGTATTTTTATTTTGAATATTAATTATATTATTCCCAATGTCACAAAGGTAAGAGCACGCGACGAGAACACTAGGTACCTCTCCGCCTGCAGCTCGGAGCAGACCGCGACGACGGCCTGCACGCGCTCCTCGTACGCGAAGATGTCGGTCTCGATGGCCTCGTGCTTCTTGGCCGCCGCCTCCACCGCCGCCAGGTCGAACCCGAAGTTGTCCTGGCTCACCAGCCGCTGGTTCTCCGACAGCCACGTCTCGCGCATTTGTGCCTTGCGGTTGAATCTGTATAGATTATTTTTTATTAAATTAGTGATAAATTTTCTGTCACTGCAGTGACTCGTATATAACGCGTCGTTTCAGTCTATTAAATATTAGTATTGTATTTCCTTAAGATCTTAGTTGCCTAATATAAATAAGTAAAAATAAAATATATATAACAGCACAAGCGTTTCCGAATGCCAAATAATGATCTAAGGAAGTTCAAAAATTTAAACAGCAATTTAATTTTTACAGAATTTACACTTAAAATGTCGTGTACGTATAATCACGCTACGTCAACGGGGAGCAGAGGTAATCATCCCATTAACTTTGAACTGAAGTATGTGATTATAAACCTAGCTGGCGGTGCACATGAGCGATTATACTTTTGATAGCAGCATCCATGCAACACCGCAAGTATGTTTAACGACTATGTGTCGCACCTGGCGGCGAGCTGGTCCAGCTTCTCCTGGCGTATGAGCTCCTCGCGCAGCGCCAGCTCCCGCTCGTGCTCGGCTTTCTCGAGGCGCTCCCAGGCGCGGTTGATGTCGTGGATCATACGGCCCTCGCGCGGCGTGTACGGCCGTTGGTTAGCCGCGCGCATGCGCGATTGCAGCGTGAACAATAGCACCTCCAGGTTGCCCTTCTCCACGAACCTGTAGCGAAACAAAATTATTATAGATGTTATATTGTAATAAGTATTCTGTACACTAACCTTACAGTCAAAACTAAGAGATCATATCGAGATTAAAAAACATGCGTAGTCAAATGGCATAAATAATGGAATTCTAGCATTGTGTTCCTGCTTTAACAGAACTGAGTAGTCAATGAATAAAGACTTAAAGCTGAAATTCAACTTGTGTACACCAGGGCTATTTAATAAAATCTAAGAGTTCACTTTTAACTTAATTAATATCATTGAAGACCTTTTCTATGCTTGATTATGAATAATTTCCAATAAATCACTATTCTTCATAACCTTTATTCTGTACACCGTGTGACGATGGCATAGTGAACGTACCTACGACAAGAGCCCGCATTCGGCCAGTTTATGTAAATAAAATAAAATTCAGAATATTTATTACTTTTAATTTTAAAATAAAATGTCCTTCAATAATCTTAAAGATTTTTAATGTTTTGTTGAAATATTAACTCAAAAAACAGAAAATCTTTAAAATAGCAGTCAGTATTTTGGGTAATTTATAAATTAGTGCACATATTTACATCATCCATTTTACATTTTGTGCTAAGTGGCGCTCCATTTAGTTGGACACTTGCTGCGGAGCTTGTTACATCATTATTCGTCTGTTGATGTTTTCATAAGACAAAAAGAAAATTATGAAATAAATAATTGAATTGATGTTTATTATAACGCCCTACTTATTTACATGCTAAAGGACAAATACAATAAAATTATAAAAACATATTATTTTAATTATGTGACAGAATCTGCAACAGAACTCGAGTAACTGACATTGGATAAGGACCGATAAGGAACAGTGATCTGTAGTGGCAATGGGTCGGACACATTGCATGCAAAAATACCAAATATTGAGGAAGAAGGGATCTCGTACAGATTAACGCAGTAGAGAAAGCCCTCCTCCTCAAAATGGACGGATGACCTCCATAGTTTTGCGTGAGTTAGGACCGTGCTTTGTGGCAATCTTTGGGAGACCTAAGTTCAGCTGTGGACTTAAGGCTAGGCTGAAATGATAAGAAATAAACCTAAACAATTTAAGATTTTGCTCGCCCCACATAAATGAGACATAATAATAATGTTGTCATCTTACTTTGGCGGTTTCTCGACAGTGCGGTAGTTAGCGAACTGTATGAGCTGCTGGCGCACCCCCTCTAGCGAGTTGGCGAACGTTCTGTCACCGAGCGCTTCGATGGTTCTCTCAATCCACTGTAGAAGATCACTGTAACAGAAAATAATACGTATTAGTAACATTATCGTCATTATAACATCTAAACATTGATTATACTTCACATAGTACAATGAGCTAAGAATGGTTTATTTGGACAACCGTACCTAATCTATTGCAATCTCTTGCTTTCTAAAAAGTATTGAGTGATGTTTTGATATATTAGAAGCGAGATATTCTGAAACTATTAATCAATGTAATAATTTGTGTTACTTCTGCCACTACTATGCAACAAGCTCACCTTGTCAATGATTCATACTCCATCATCATCTTTTCATTCTCCATTGCAATCCCCACGACTTTGCCGATACGCTTGCCCTGGACCGTCTCCTGCTTCAATTTGCTAAAGTAATGGTAGTACGTCACCACATACGTGATGATTGATTTCTCATCCGGGTGATCGACGGCGATATCTAGAAATATATACTTGCCGTTTAGAAAAAATCATTAGCAATTTAATCGATAATTTTTTGTAGAAAATTCTTTAGTGATTGTAATGTAGACTAAGCATTTATGAAAAAGTACAACAAACATCAAGAAATAATTGACAGAAACATGTATAATTTTCATAACTCATTCCAAGACAGCGTTAAAAACATTTACTTTAGCTTTTATATGTGATTATTAAATACATTACAGGAGTTTGTAGTCGATTGAGAACTCTTTGCTATATTACCAATTTTTTAAGTAAATATACTCACAACTTGCACTTTCATAACTATTTGAGGTTAACCTACCTTCTGCATCCAACAATTTAGTGAGCCCGAGCTTCTCCTCGGCGACATTGAATGCGTTGTTCAGGTTATGTATAGGGTTGTTCCTATGGAGCTTCTCAAACTGTATCAGGTCTGGTCGGTGCTTGTGTATTATGGCGTTGAACGCCAGCCCGTCGCGCCATGACGTCGTGAAGTTACGCACGTTAACATTGTTGTATCCGGCCGTCTTCATTTGACACCACAGAAGCAGAGCGTCCTTTGCTGATTTTGTTTCTTTGTTGTCTGTTTCTTCAATTGTTATATCTTGGATCTGTTGAGAAATAATAATGATTTAAGTTTTGTGGACGAGACTCCGGGGAACAAATTAAGATTCACAATCCATTCGAATTTGCCAAACTCAAGTCACACAGGCTAGTGGTGAGGAACAGTTCTCTACTACCAGTTACCGGCACTGTGCTCACCAACCCACATGTCCAGCGTGGAGAGTATGAGAAAACCTTTCAAGCATAACATTAAATTTTTATTGGCAATTTCATGGAAAGGTCCTACGTAAATCAGTGTAAATCACAGGGATTGATATAGAAGGAGTAGTTTTGCAATTAGCGCACAAATTATAAAATAATTAAGGAAGTTACGAAGTGGTAAAATGCTATGGCACTATATAGAACTATTTATTTTATTCAAATATACCTAGCCAACCTACTCCTAACGCTCAGTGAACCTGGAGATAAGTGATCACTGTGAACCATTGACACGCATATCAATTTTAAATTAATAATCATGGTACAGGTGAATTGGGCAATACATCATTGTCAGTTGTTTTCGGTCTGTTTCCTCACTCACCATACTTGACGCTACTTTAAACTAGTATTATGCGAGAGCGTGGTCCCGAGTCCACACGACGTTCTACTGACGTACTGACACAGCCAAGTAGTAGGGCAGGCTTTCCTAAGTGAAGTATCTTAATAATAATTATTCTCATTTAAAAAGAAGAAATATGAATGTATTGAGACCTGGAAGCGAAGGATGATGGTCCAGATAAGGCCGAGGTTGAGACGCGGGTTGCCGTCGACTATGTCGTGCGAGCCCATGTTCTCCAGGTGGACACGTTGCTCGCGTAGAAACTGCAGCGCCTTGTCGACATTCTCCAGGCAGTGGATACGCATTTTGCCTTTGGTGGGTCGTGGCTGTGGATAATATTAAAGTTTTATAATTTCTAGTATTCTTTAGTAAGTTTAATTTTAGTTTGTAGTGTTCTAAACAAAGGTGAAGTAAATCGTATTAGTCGGCTAATTTTAATCTTTAGTGTTTCAAACAAAGGTGTAAATAAATCGTAACGTTAAAGTGGAATAAGAGGAGCTTAAAGTAGGTTACGAAGCTACTTATTACACTTTGCTGATAATAGTGTAGCATATAAAAGTTTTCTTTAACTTTAGATAAGAAAACAATAAATATACAATTAATCTACAGTAAATTAAGGAATAAAATGCAATGACATGGTATTATAATATTGTACAACCTTTAATGTTATAAATAATTAAAAATAATACTTAAGTTTTAATTTTCAAAATTAATTGATTTTCTTATCAAATAAATTAATATTGATAGATTGGGGTAGTAATTAAAAAACATCGGTTTTTTCTGTTATGCATTACGTAGGTATACTTTTGAACCAAAATCTGACACATAAAATAAAGTGCATCTAACTGCTTAACTGGAAGGTAGCATTCTTTCAAATTTTATCTTATGTTTAATAACCTAATAATGACGCCTATATTAAGCAAAACGGCAACCAGTCCAATCGTCCCGTTCTATCTCCCAGAGAGGAAAGTAGGTTGCTGAAGGAAGGAGACGGGACAAAGAGAAATCTGCACTCTCCGCTTACACCTACATAGGTAGCAGTCGTGCGTGCATATATATATTACGCGTAGTAACAATAAAGGGAGATTACATATTATGAACGTTCGAAAAATGATAGCAGAAAATAACCCGTCAACTAACAGCCGAAACAATCATTATAAATAAGTGAAACGAAGTCTCCGATGTGTAAAAGTTTTCTGGGTGTAATGAACAAAACCTGTTTACTAAAATATATTTAAAATATACTTAAACAAAAACATAGTCTTAGTTTAAAGGTTTACATGAGTTCTAAAATGTTCGCGAACAAAGTTTTCGTTGTAGCTTGTTATATTTAAACACGATCGCGTTTCTGTTCCATGTTTGGAAACTCGTCCGCAATATCAACGATCACGACGTGGACAATAAGAAAAGATTTTTTTTCCATTCCCCTGTTTGCTTTCCCAAGCCTCCATGCTGCATCCCAATTAAATAAATTAAAAAACAAGTTGAAGTAAATTATCACAACACTAATAAATTTAATTTAAAATTCGTAATTCTTTTAAGAATTTAAATCATATGGCATTCATCGTACAAAATAATATATATGTTACGTTTTATGTTTGAGAATTCATGGCATTATCTAGCCGTCGAGAACACATTTTAATTTAAATATTTTTACAAATATAGGGTTGACTCAGCGGTATAGTCCGCCTAATTGTAAGTGACTACGTCAACCCTACAACACCTACAATCCAAAGAGAGGTTACAGATGCGTTGTCTCCTCTGAAGACTAAGATGAAGCTCCTCACAGCCTGTAATTGTACGGCTCTTTACCCTACAAACCGGAACACAACCGGCGAAACAACAGGTTATCTCGGCAAATTTAATATTCTCCAACTTCCACTAGCCTAATTAAAATGTTGAGGGCAGAAAGTCACACTTACCAGTCTCTCCCCAGAGAGCACTTCGAGTAGTTTGATCAGCATTTTGCCATCGCGCATATCGATGTAGAGGTCGCCGATGCGGCACCCCACGCGGACCAGGTGTGAGTTCACCCATTTCTGGAACGTCTTCTTTTGTACGTTCTCTCGTTCGTCTGTCAAAGAAATTGCAACAAATGAAATATATTATTTTAAGAACTTTTTTGCTACACATTAGCAGTTAATTACCTACTTATTTATCCTTTGATAACATTATAATGAAACTTTTGTGAATTATAAATTTGAGTTTTATATTCATACAAAAATAATCATTCATTTCTACCAAAATAAATCATATATTTTATTAATACAAGTATACACAATTATAAATTCTTATAACTAAGTTCATTTGATAAACTGGTAATATTAAATCATTATTTAACTGTACAAAGGTAAATTACCTAGCGAGATCTACAAAGAGAGAATGAGAAAGAAAACTAATTACTAAAGTAACTAACTAAAGACATTGATTATTAATTAGTTTTGATTTAGACTAAAATGGGGATTAGCCTTTGTAACCCATACAGCTTTGTACGAACCTGACAAATGACTAAAATCACCTTTTTCGAAATTCTAATTATTTAAAAGAATAGACCATGACCGAGTGAGAAACATTAAATATAACGAGTATAACGATGGCGATGAGAACATAAGCAATCTCCAAACAACGTAGTGAAACAAGTATCTATTTTTCGCAAACGCAAGCAGACCCGAAAGTGTATAGAAGAAGGGAATGATAACACAATAACCGCCAGTGGGGCCGCCCTCGCAGCGGCGACCAGATCGGTGGTTTGACTGTCCAAAGCCGCGCAGGCTCCACGCCGTCCGGTCTCGCCCGCTTCATCGTCACTACTCAGGCCAGAATAGCGTAGCCCGGTGTTGGATTCGAGAAATGATACGAGTAATTCGAGCGGCATATCGGATTCCTGTACCCCTCCAAGCGGAAAGCGCGGTGTTATGAAGTCTAAGAGACGAGACGACTACTGTAAGCCCTTCACTTTAAAATAAGCTCTGCGAAATTGTGAGACCTCTCCTAATCCATTTTTTCTGTTGTACATCACTTACCAAATAAACTGTATTACACCTAACCTGAGTGGACGCCGTGAGGAAAACTGCAGACAACAGACACCACACCCTTTTCCTCACTATAACATATCGAAAACAAAACACTTAAAACAAATACTATTGATCCACGAACCTCTCAGCTCCGATACCACTTTGTCATAGTAGAGTTCCAAACCAGGCACTTCAATATCAACACCCCTTTTTATAAGGTCGTAACACTCCGTCGATGTCATGTCACCAGCACTGTGAGACTGACACTCGGCTACGAGATGAAAGAACGGGAAGAATTAGAGCGACTAAATTCAACTGCCCGCTGAACAAGGATATTCGATACGTACGCTCCAGATGTAAGCAACTTTAGGACCGGTTCTATTGGGCCGTAATTCAATAACAATAATTAAAATTATAACTCGCAATGGTAATAAACAAAACGTCGACGTATATGTCAAAATAATTCACAAATATGCATAGAGTAATACTAACAATCATATCAAATGTAACACGATGGTAACACGAAAAAGTGTAAACGGCACGTTACACATGAGAGAATACTTGTACTATCTGATAAGTGTTACACAGATAAAATTTCAGCGTCCGATATAACGATAAACGTTCGGAATTAAACCCAATATGACACACTAAACTGTTTGGCATCACTGCAATTTGATGGGAAAACGGAAACTATGGTTGCCAATTCTAGATAAGCTAACAAACAATTTATATTATTGTATTATTATTAAAAGTGGTAATTAAAACTGGTATTACAATATTGTTCTAATGAAACCATACTTGTCCCTCTGATTTTGACGCTGACCATGGTAAATCAAATAAAATGATTGCACTATCTAGTATAACAACAATAATGGTCTTGCCTTACTTATAATCTTCCATGTCCCTGTATTGATAAAAAAAAATACTCTCAAGAACAAAGTTGTGCACAACTGAAAACAAAACGTCTTTTTCATCCGAAATCAAAGAACTGTAATATTTTCTGGTTCAGTCGAAGCAAATCGCGGTACCTAAGCGGAAGGTTCACGGTCGACCGTACCAAAAAAAAGTACACAATCGAATAATAACTGACCGAACTGCCTGCACCGCAAGCTGTAACACGTTTGATGTAACGTTTTTGTAGTTGTTTTAAACTAGCAACGATTCTGCGGTTGGTTACTTTTTGCATTGATTAACATGTTTAACGATAGTATTTCCAATGGCATGAAAAATTGTAAATCTAATGAGCAAGTGCGCTTGAAATAAGCCAGAAAAAGGAAGCGGTCCTGGGTCTCATGAATTATGTCTATGAAAATAAGTAAACTAGGGGTTGAGATAAATATGTATAGGAGACTGCTTTATCGTTTTAAGGTCTTAATATTACTACCAGACGTCCGACTCGTGTACTTGCGCGGGGCAACAATGTCGGTTTGCGGGGAAACGAACGGCAGGTACAGCGAGCGCATTCTATGTTAGATTGCGCTCTCCAGCCTGAAAGGGTGTACGTATGAGATTTGAAGTGACCGCTCTTATCGGAAATGAATTGTTCTATTTATAACAAGAAATGTTTTTACCAAAATTTAAAGCGTTACGTTTACTAATCATAAGTTGGAAGTAGTAGAGCCAAGCGGCGGCTTTTGCTGCTACTCGAATGGGCCGGCTCGTCTAATTTTTGACAACGTCTCTCGAGTGAGCGTAGTTATACGCAGTGGCGGCGTGCGTTCTAGAACAAAGGAGTCAAACTACAGATAGGACATTATTTACTTGTGTAGGTAGGTGTATAGGTATGACGACTGCCTGGCTCAAAATCCATAAGGCGATATGGATACTCTAATGCCGCCAAAGCACAGGAATAAATAATACAGACCAGAAGGTAATCTGCCATTGAACGCGAATTCGTAGGAACACTCACATTCGCGATTGCTGTGATCGGCAGTCACCTACGCACGTTTAGAGCTACGACAAGCCCGTGCCTATCAGCCGCGTTTGCGAGTATTGTTCTAATAATTTTAGTTTTTTTTTTAATCTGGTATTTACGCGAATGCCACTCATTGCAATGAAACTTTTATCTCCTTACTTTATTATATTATCAATTACTTAAATAATTATAATCATTGTGACTTTTATACTCTAAACTTTATACAATCCGTGACCAAAGAAAGATATATACATCCATCAGATCCATCAGATTCGAATACTTAAATTAAATAGATTAAAATATAAGTTAAACACTTATATTACATACCTACATAGATTAACCTAGTACATAATTTGTACTTCTATGTATGTCGCAAAATATTGAATTTCAGTAAATAAAAGAAGGGTCAAAAGTGACAACCACACGTATTTAGGTATTATTTTATGTAGACATTGGGCAGATTAATTTCTAGTCGGTATTATTTATTCCTGTGGCCAGAGCATGTCGAAGGTGCTGCGGAGACGTCTGCAACTGCAATAGCAAACCACCCTCAAATCAAATCAACCCAACATAGGGGAGACTAATGATGACGAATTTGCCACTATACAGACAATTCTGATAAATATGTTGATATAAAGTAATACGACTTACTCGAGGATAAACATACTCGGGGCGCCAAGGAAATAATTCGTCTACTTTCATAATGGAAATACAAAACATTCCAGAAGATTTTTTAGTTAGTTTTAATAGCATTATTAGTTTATATTGATAACAATGATTTTGCAGCATGCTGTTCGAATAAGTACAGTAGGTACTTATGATGTATGACAATGTAATATTTTAAATTTGTATCAAAAAACTTCGCAGGTTTCAAGATTCTACATCCGATGTTTATTTAAAAAAATAAAATATGAGCATTCGCATTGGAAATCTCCTGCCGTCTAGCTAAATGCACCGCATTAGAATTACAAATTATAAAATAATTCACACACTTAAGTATAAAAACAAAACTTAATAAAAAACTTAATAATATTCCCCAACAGTTCCATCGATCTTATCGCATTACATCGTCTCGGATAGGCGGGTACGAGTGAATCGTTGTTTAAACGTACGTTTGCAACACTAACATATCCTTCACAAATGATATTTGAATTGGCTGGAACACGTGGCTGTTATTGAAACATGTATGATTATCATCATCATGGTGCACAGTAGCACTATATACGCCATTTTTCAAGGCCCACCACCTTTCTTCTCGTAGCCGATTACGACGTTTTATAACTAATAAGTCAATGAACGTTTACCTGCGAGCGCTTTGATGCGCGATCGTTCGTAGAGCCTCGATGAGGAGTTGCCGCCGTCGTACTCAAAATCATCGATGATTTCCTGTCCGTGGCCGATGGACGGGTCCCAGCGGGACACCGAGATGTCGGTCGTCATCGCGACCTATTGCCACCTCACCTCACCGCGCCACGCTCAACGCTCTGCAAACAAATGAACACTTCGATTAAATAATTATCTAATACTATTGTAAAACATTTCATTGAAATAGACACGAACAAGGATTAATATTAAATAATTGAAAATGTTCTCTCCGATCATAGCAGTATAGACAAAGTAGGTGTAAATATATCAACCAAAAGTATGTATTCAAACTGAATGAAAATTAGAAACGTTTATCGAATTTTATTATATTATAATAACGAAAAGTAAAAGTAAAATTTAATGAAAGTTAGTGACGTTACTGAAATATTGAAATATTTTAGTCGGACCCTTCAGTCATCAGTCAGAGTCAGAGATCACCCCTTTTTTAAAGAATAAAAGGCAACCTGGCAACCTGGCAAGCTGCTCACCGGATGGAGAGTAAATACCGATGCCCGCGAGCATCCACAACACCAATGGACATGCAGGTTGCGTGAAGTTGCTAATGATTTCTAGAAGTTTTTCTTTCTTTCGCGTTCAAACCAATAGAAATCAAAGTATTTAGAAAAATTCACTACGTTAAAAGAAAGAATCACATAACATACATAAATAAAATGATATAAAAATTACTTGCACTGGTCAATTTCGTTCGCACACCCAGATATAGCACTAAAATGTATAGAAAACCGACCGAAAATAACTCATTTACCTTGAAGTCCGCCGCGATGAATAATAAATAATTTAACCGGCTAATAATATTACGCAAACAACTCCCTTTCAACACAACTCACTGCATACGAGACCTCTCACAACACAAAAACGTATGTACATGCACTTAATGTCTACATATGTCTAACGTGACGTCATATACGATAAGATTAGATACGTTTGAATGTTTCGTTAAACATCAGCATCACCCACACCCATTCCGATTCCTTTTTACTTACAATACGATAACAACTCAATTTATGTTACCTTTGCCGTCCTTCACCAAGAACAAAAAATACGTAACAGACACCAGTTCAAAGACACAACTGTCTAATTATAGTCATAACCAACTTTATCTTGTACTGTTCTTATCATTTGGAAAGCTAATTTACACACCACACCTATTGGAAGTAAATTAATACTTCAATTGATATTACCAGAAGTGGAAAATTAAATATTGCTGTAGTGTTATGAAAATGATGATATACTAAAATAAATATTAAACTATTACTTCACACGACAACTTTTAAATAGTAATGTATTTTTGGAATTTTAGAGTTATGTATAAGGTTTTCAAATACGTTTCCATATTTAGTTTATTCGATTAACCAAATGCAATAGTCTGTGCAAACTTCTATTACTCGTAAAGAGATAGACATACATAATATAATAAATAAAGAGAGTACTACAAGGATGGTGTTTCGATGTAATATCTCAAATGGTTCTGGAGCATACAAATCTAAACTCTTCGTAGACATTTAAATAAAATGAACCTGGGGTCTCAAATGTCTTTTTCTAAATTATGTAACCGACGGACAAATCCGGACTAATCTTATAAACGTTGGAACCATTTTGAACGGACTTCCACTTTATACGGATTGATATAGGTTAAGTAAAGGTAATCCTATAAAAATAATTAGAATTTCTGCGCGATAACAAAAAAAAGTTAGATGGACGAAACTATCAGGTAACATGGATCTAGTCAATGAAATTTTTTTTATATGGTGAAATGCGTGATAAAACAGACTTATTTGGTCCATTTCAGATATGTCATATTGTAAAAACCGGCCAAGTGCGATAGGGACTCACGCAGCGAATGTTCCACACAACCACACAATATATCTGTGTTATGTATTTACAAAAAAAATACCCTGAACTGAATGTTTGAAACTGAACACGGCCGGTTTTCATTTGTTTTACTTTAGAGTTTTCACGATTCTCACACCAATTTTGAAGCTTGTATATATTACCGTTTTACGATGGAGCAAAAGCAAAATACGTCGAAATACACGTTGTATGGGATATTTCTCTTTTCCCACCATTTCTTTTTTATTTGTTAGGATATCCGACCTAATAACACATATTCTGTAAAATTTTCACCCGGCTACCTATTACGGTTCAGAGGTAGGGACGGACGGACGGACGGGCACACGGCGTACGTTTCGTAATAAGGCTCCGGGCGGAACCCCATAAAGGACACTACTATTTAAAGAACATTCTGGTTGTATGTCGAGTTTTTCGTTTGTTTGTTTTTAAGAATAAGTAGAAGTGTACTTTACACAGTACAGAACGCCACTGATCTGATGCAGATCAAAAAATCATTTATGTGTTGAACATCGCGTTAACATCCGACCTTGTTTTATTTAAAATTATATATAATTCGGTAAGATATAGATCTTTCTGAGCGATAACGAGGCAAATCGTTTAGAATGATATTTCTATTTAAGAAAGAACTTACAACTGGATACTTTTAAGATTCGAAAAGAAAGTAGGTGGGTTTGAGTTGTTGAAAGAACATTGGGAGTTGAAAGGAAACTGAAAGCGCTCCTCATTGGCCACATTTACAACATGTAAATTGAGAAGGCAGTGAAATCAATTAGTCTCGATTCAATAATTGTGACGGAGCCCTGCTAATCAACTCATAGATAGTCCTTAAACGTATTAGCACGACTACATGCATACAATACAACTGCGGCTTCGGTATTAAGATGCGGCGCACGCAACACAGCCGGCTCGTGAATCACAACAAACACGTAATTCATAAAACAATAGACACAGTATTGTGAAAATGTTTTTTTTTTAAATAAACCGTTATTGTGTTGACTACAATGACATCTACTGGTTCTACTGGTACTACCAGTTGTAATCTGTTAATTTCCGTACATACTCCGTATTCCCTTCAAATTCAATTAAAATACTGTCTCTTATTTGTGTTACCACCTGATTAACGATTTTCAAGTTAACTAACACTTGCCTTTAATGGCATTTAATGAAAAATCAAATATCAATACGTCTATCAAACAACCGAACGTATGATATGATGTGATTGATCAGGCATGTACTCATATTCACCATCCCGTATCCGATTTAAAGCTTATGCGATAACATTGAAGGAAGGGGGGTCCACATGGAATGTTAGAATCACGGGATGGGAACTGAAAACCAATTATTTTTTTTGCTTCTCAAATATTGATTCCGGCTGAGTTTCGAACCCAGGATCCATGCCTTAATAGTCACGTACACGTACGGTAACTACCAAGCCCAATTGACCGTATAATAAAAACGTAACCGATAAAGTTATCAGTTTATCGCGTGACCTAATGTCGGAATAAACAGTTCACCCTAAATGTTTACGGAATTTAATTTGCTAATGAAACTCCATATTATGTATTACCTATGGATAATAGGTATAATATAAATAGATGTTCTGCTTTATGGTCGCCGGCTGGCAACGAAAAGACCTTGCCATCAATGTTTATTGTACGAGAAGGTCGCTGTGGACTAAACAATATACATACAGAATATGAATGTATATTGTTACAGAATATGTTTAGTCCACAGCGACCTATGTTTAAAATTTAGCCGAAAGTAAGGCAAATAGCCGTCTATACAACTTCCATGGTCACCAATTTGCAAGATTAACCGTGAAAGTATTCTGGGACACGTCATTGTTATTGCCCAAAATTATCTAACCATGAACTTGGAAGGGTAAGGACGACTCTCAGCATTAAAGATAACGATACATTATGGAGAAATACGAAATAAGACATTTTTACAAATTACGAACAGGCAAATTGGAAATATGTCTCCGTTAATGCCTGTCCAAAGATACAATTTATAAATTAAGTAAAACTACATAATTGTACAGATATATCTTAATATATGGGACTAATGTAGCCATGTTTGATCGTTCTATTTCAATAGATTCTTGATTTAATTACAATTGTAGACCTCCCGTGAACATGGACTAAGCTTTTCGAGTAGTTAACTTATTCATGTGTTATATATCGTATCTTGCTATCAATTTTAATAAAATCAGCAATGGCAGCAATTGGAACAGTTTATGTAAATCAATGCAGTCGACAATCGCTCGCAGCAGCGTAACCAATAAGACACGGCGCATGCGTACTGCTGCGACCTAAATACAGTATCAATATCAACTCTAAGTACGTATGTCGTAAGTTTCAAGTAGGTAATGTTATGGGCAATGGCCATTCGCTACACGTATTACTGTACCGTAGATCACATTCGCATTTATTAGATATTCTAAACGCAACCTGAAATAACTTTGTACATATGTCAGAGTATCTGATATTTAAATTCATCGAAGATCAATAGGAAGCATAGGTACGAAGTTGTGATTGACATTGTTTCATCAATATCTCTAAATAATAATAATGCATAAAAAAGTTTTTAGAATTTCGTAAATTCTACAACGTGTTCCACAAATTCCTCTTTTAATGAAGGAGGGTAGTAGTTTTCAAACTTTTAAAAAAAAAATTTACAAGGACAACATTTTTATATAAATATTTATTTATAACATGTATAAAATACTCCTTGATGAAATTTCGAATGAAAGACCTAACGAATAGGCTACTTTTAAATTATTGTAAGACTTTTATGGTGCCTCGTATTAAATTTGTAATAATATAGTTAAAATATAAGTCCGAAACTTTAGTCTTTGGCTCTCGTTGATTGTAAATTGAAACAATAGCTTCACACAATAAAGCCATTTTTTACTGTTTTAAAATAATACAAAACAATCGCGTGTGAAAATCACTTATTTTTGCAGTTATATCCCTGACAAAGGCTCCAAAACTGCAATAATAAAATATTTATTTATTTCAATCATACTCCGTCATGAATAAAATATATGAACTAATGATAATATTTAGTGATCAAAATTACTGAGTTCTTGGTTTCAATACCTGTATAATAAAACACCGAATACTAATAGGTTATTGTCAAAAGGCGTATTACGTGGAATATGATACCTTTCTCTTTAAATGATTACTAGCTGATAGACAACGCTCCGGCGTAAGTGTAAAGCGTGGTGAGTATGGGCAAGCAAACCCTTTATGAAATAAATGCATCCCGGCTTATGCTAACAAAAAAAAAACATGAAATTGATTAATTTGTTGTGCGATGTCAAAAACGTTCCCGTCTCAGTGATATCACAGCACTGTTTTCAGTCGGGTCCTTCATTGACTTCACGAATAACCGGACAAGAAGTATAAAAAAAAAAGCATTATTAGTAAAAAAACAAAAGATATACAGTTCTTAAATCATTGTAACCGTTGAGTAGAATACCCATCTCGAAAAAGAGAAACTAAACAAAGATAGAGCCAAAACACAAATAAGAAAAGCTTCAGTGTGCGTTTCACAAAAAAAAATTAAATCAAAAAAACAAACAACAAATGTTAATAAAATAAGTTAAATATTTAAAATCATGATGAGATGAAATTGTACGAGATTATGGTAAGTATAAAAAAAAAATATGTATTAAGTGTTCTTTTGTGATGTTATCAAGTACAACTTCATACGTCTACTAAATGTTTTAACTGTTTCCAGGTTTCTAAATGGCAGGGGCAAGTCATTCCAACATTCGACGCTGCAAATCTAAAACTATCTCGAAACGCCCCAGTATTATGTTTCGGCACTAAAATTAAGTAAGACGTGGCTCGTGTCTTGTAACTATTATTACTATGAGCCCACTCCAATTTATTTAAATTATAGTTTGGATATTGATATTTAATCACTCCAAACAATAACGTAGCCAAGTGAAGATGTCTTCTCGCAGACATTTTTGCATTGTTTACAAAGGGAGTGACATGGGTACGAGGGGGGTATGGTGAAGCAAAAACGATATATACAATACAGGATGGTCTATCAAGAGCACTGATTAAGTGGTACTTCTCAGCAGTCGTTTTAATCTTAAATAGAGGTCGAATGATCCGTGGTGTGGTGACAGCATATGATATTCATTCGCCACATATCTGTCAAATTAGTCCGTTTTTTATTTATACATATAAACTCGAGCAATTCATGTTCGATTTAAAGATATTTTGCTTAAGGCGATGTCACTGATCGGATTATTGTGTTCCCAGTTCAATTAAAAATAATGTCCTTAAACAAATACTGTACAGGTTTGTTGTACAGAATCTTGTTTTCTTACTTTTCTTTAGTTACAACTTACAAACAATCACAAGAAGTCGTTCTTCAAGCTTAGTAATATTATCATTATTTCCAATCCAATGCCAATCACATGTACACCAGTTTAATTTACTGCACGTAAATTTAGTAGTTTATCTTTTTTCTCATCTTAAAGACTGTAATTAATATCCGAACAAAGCAACGCGTAATTCTATTAATAACTTGGAAGTATTCTAATAACTAACCTTTCAGCCAGACGTATATCCTATTTAGGACCTATCAACCGGTGACAATCTAGGAAAATATTCAGGAAAAATCTAGTGGATTTTAAAATATGTTATGAAATCTATTTGGGACACCGTATCCTCCGATGAAATTCAGACAGACGGAACAACACAAACAAAAAAATCTTTCTTCCCCTCACTTTACAGACTAGTAAATAACATTCAAATTTATCACAAAACTTAGAAAATTTATCCAGGATTCTTCACAACCCTCTTTTAATTATGTTGTATTCAATCTCTCGAATAAAAAGTATTTCGATAATACTAAACACATAATTTGTTCAGTAATTTCAACTAATTTATCACCTATAGTACAATAACTGATCGCTGACGGAAGACGCTGGAGATTTTTTCATTCATTCAGATCTATGTGACACATAAGGGGGCCTAACGTCCAAATAAATGAAAAATAACATATATATGTTACTTTACACAACCACATAGAGGTAGTATGAACGAATCCTCCATTCTATCCTTACGGATTGCTAGCGCTTTCTCGGAGAAGCATATTTTCAGCCGTGGACTTACGAGGTACAACTCACTTAAGTTAACCGGTAAGCCGGTTACCGGCTTACGGTAAATAACAACTTATTAAAAATAATATATAAATGTTTCTCACATTCATATATTTTTTTTTTCGTTTCATTTGTACAACAGATATTGCTGTTACAATACGACTAATGATTATTACTTCAAGATAACGATGTAGTTTCTCGGCAAGTATTAACTCACCCAAAGATAACATGAAATGTCTGAAGTCTTATGTAATCTGGTAGGTAGATTATATAATCTACAATCGTATTTCTTTTTTTTTAATATTTCTTCATCTTTCTTTGGATCGTTTTACTGGGATTTCAGTACAAGCTTATTTTTAAGGTAGCGCCGTATGGTATATGCGCATTAGAATCGCGCATCCCCCCATTACTCCCATGGATGTCGTAAGAGGTGACTAAATGAAAAGCCTGGAAAGCTTAAAAGATCAGCTTTGTCTCTTGCCTCGTGAGCCAGCGAGTCACACAGGGAGGATCTTGTGCAGATGGAAGTGATGGCAGACAAAAAAAATTAAAATACCTTTGGTAGGCCATAAAATAATCATAGTACAACCATTGCCGCAGTCGAAACCGCTGAAGCTAATTAGGTACAGTGTAGGTAATAAGGTGGTTTTAAAATCTATCTAGTAATTAAAAGGTGGCAGATTCCTTCTCTGGCTCGGAGTCGTCTGTGGGTAGGTACCGCATTCTTACCCATTTCTGCCGCCTGACAGCAGTGCAACTGCCGTCGTGTTCAGGTTTGTATGAGGCATTCCATCCACGAGGGGCGAGTCCACAGGCGTTACAGCGTATCAGAGACCTTCTTCGATTGAGGTCGTTTGTCGATGTCCATGGGCTGCGGTACAGCCACTTACCAGCAGTTGGACTGCTAGCGCGGTTTTCATTCAGTTCCAATAAAAAAAGTTTTTAGAGCCCTAAAGGCCCAGAAAATTATCATGGGTGGTAATCATTCCCTTCAGTTATAGCTAGTTACTTTGAAATGGGTATTCACGTAAAATATAGTATTTTGACGCTAGTGGCGCAATTCTGCGTGTAAAAATTATAGTCGCCTAAGTAATTTAGTGCGAGAGATGGACAGCGACATTTACCTCTAACCCTTATTTTCCCTTGACAATGAAAAAATTCCTGGCGAGAATGTTTTCAAATTTTATTTTTATCTTAAAATACATACTATTAGATGGATGACATAACATTTATATCAAACATCTACAATTATCTTTATAGTTATCCTAAACAGATGATTCAAACGTGACATTATTTTTTCTTACCTTGTAACAGTGTAAGTTATATAGTAGGTACTATATCTACTACTTATAATTTACTATGATATTAATTAAAAACTTATCAAATGTTTATTTAATGTATAAACTTATATAATAATAGGTTTAGTGCGGTAAATTGTTAATTCGACTAGTAATTTAGTATTCTGATTAAAAATCCTTAAAAAAATATTATCACTAGTGGCTCCTGCCAAACGAGCCAGCGACGCGAATCCATAACAAGGAGGGGAAGTAACGTATCGCTCGACGTCGGCTCAACGCAACACACGCGAGCCAGCCAGGCGGTTGCGCCGCCTTCATAGCCGGATATCCTGATACCGGTGCCTTGTGGGACTAGCGTCCAGTTTGTCAACCTATTAGGACGTAAAACACTTTAGAAACTTTAAAAAAAGAAACGAATAGTTAGGTAATAAGAGAACAGTTTCTTTCCTAAAGTTCATAACCAGCAACGTAATGCTAGTAGTATTTTACGCCTATATTGCTCGAAAGTATAGACAATGACTTCGACACTACTCGGTTGAGCCGTATATTTACGGCTGCAGTGTACGTTCGCACAGCAACGTTCCTTATGGTGCAAACTATAAATCGACTATCTAAAGGGGCGGGCTACATGGATATCTAGAACACTAAGAAAAAAATGATCAACGCCTCTAATCAACGTCATACTCAAATCTGCATAGGAACAAAATTTATTGTAAAAAGCAAACACTTCTTTAGTGCATTGGCAAATCTCGACAAAGACTACTGGCCTTGACCTGGCTTCAATAAATGAAAAGTTTAAAAAAAGTGTCTACTGGAACTTTTACAAAAATGAACCTTCACAACCCTCTTTTAATTATGTTATATTCAATCTCTCGTATAAAAAGTATTTCGATTGTTTTATAAAAGGGATTGAACGTGTTCCCATACAACTTGGTGCACTGGAATGGAACATAAACGAATGAAAAGTGCCGAGGAACCGGGTTGTTAAATAACAAATGGAAAAGGGGATACCTCACCTACCTACATCGTTATCATTACATCTCCTACCGGTCCGGTAGGAATATAATAAAGGAGAGAGTGGAGCGACAGAGTATAAACTGATAACCCTTGATGATTATTGTTTTTAATATAAAAAAAATGGTTCACACCTCAGTAAGATAAATTTCGATAATAACTATGTATAAATAGTAATGTGTATATTTGATAAATAGCAGACAAAGCATTCTCGATTTCACATTACACGTTACAGATGAAGTGGCGAGCGTCACCATTATGCTCAGTTACGTTTGTATATAAACAACTACATGTTACGTAAAGTGGCGGAGTAGCGTTATTTTGCTTCTACCGACGAGTGGCTGAACCTAACGCAGCGTGACGTAGCAGCCGCGCCGTCTCAGGACAACTGCACTTTGAGTTTTGAAACGAATCGTTTTCAATTTTCGTATTAAAGATTAGTTCTTCACTCTGTCATACTAAAGAATCGCTAATCCACTTGCCGACGAGCGTGACGATTATAGAAAATCCTGCTTATAGGAGAGGTCTAAGTCCTGCAGTGGACTATTTACAAGCTGTACATATATATTTACATTTGTGCAATTTCGAATGTATGACTCTGTATCTAGGTTGGCCTACTTACGTGTGGCACAAATTACCTTTATTCCTCGTTTGTATTGTACCTGCTAGGTTACTAGTTGGAGGGGTAGGACTCCTGTTCTTTTCTATTAGCCGTCTGGTATATAGGTTTTACCCTATTTATGCCGCGAAACAGCAGTGCAACCACTGTGTCGTTCCGGTTTGAAGAACATGATGAGCCATTATTATTGTAAGCTGTGATCCAAGCAAAATGTAGTAAAGTAAGTATTATGTGTATATATTTGTATACTTACATGTAAATATTGAAGGTAATTTGTCTATCAGAAAGCGTATGTCATGGTAGATGCCCACTGTTCGCTTGTGCGAGGCGTAAATACCTCATAACTATTCTATGCGTAAGGTACAGTCTTCATTGAGAACAGCAGGAAACAATGCGATTTTAATCACTACTACCCTATACTTCAGGTATTCGTCATATTTTGTTGACGGTAGGGTCTATTTTGGCGCGTAACGGATGTAGTTATTCACGGTACGTTACAGTACAGTACGCCGCTCGCCGACGGCCGGCCCGCTGACAGCCGCTGCATTTTTAACCGTATACCTAGCTTTTGTTTGTTTTTGTAATCAGACGTCAGTTACTTGCCTATCGTAGTTCCACTAAAGAGCTGTATCGTGAAACGAAATGTCTAAAGCAGTGCAGTTTTTGTTGTTTGGCGTAGACGCTGCCGCCAGCGTTAGAGGTTTGTAACGATAGGAAATTTAGAAAAAATAAATCTCATTCCGATATATTTGAAGTTTGAGGAATGATTCATTCAGGGATTTGACGCACGAACGTGAAAACAAATAATAAGTAGTGTCCACATGATCGCTTCGGAAGAATTTTAAATGTTCACACCAATGACTTCATAGATCATTATCATCATCTGGAGACGTCTAGTTACCTAGAAGCACGCGTCAAGCGGAACAGTTATTTGAGTAAGAAGATGTGTGTATGTGAAGCAGATAAGTTTTATTGTTTGTAATTACAATTAATGTTAATTGCCTATATTGAATTAATATAGTTAATAAAATGATGGAAACAAACTTTACAAAATCTATCTAAAAAGAAACCTGTTTGTTAATAAAATTATGTTTTAATTGCTTTTAAAATCTTTAACAATTAGATTTCCGTAATCAGTTACGGAGTAACCCCCATTCATTACCCCAAATTTTATTTTTTCATAAGTATTCGATAACTACTGGCTTGATAGTACTTGGATAAGAAAATATCTCCATGCGCATGCAGCCTAACTGCACACATTTATGTATATATATAATGTTTGTGGACATTGAGCACTTACAAATATCGTGTATGTAAAGCCAAGCATCGCTTATTCGCTTGGGCGCATTCGTCTCGCAATGATTATGAACACAAATTATTTTCTCACGAACACTTTAGACGCGTGAAGTGAATCCTTGTACAAACGAAGATATATAAAGAGAATGTAGGTTTACTTTTTAAATTACTCAACTAATTTATTTGTTTTGAAACAATATAAATTCTATTGTAATCACAAAACTCACTTTTTTACATATACACATTTTAGTACATTATTATAAGAACGTGTCGCTGTGCTTGCGATTCAGTTCGCGGAACTTTTTGAATCCAGAAACTTTCTTGATATCAATTTTAAAACATGTTATTACTAGCTGTAATCTGTTGCTTACATGCTTTACAGTAAGATAGAAAATGGCTTGACGGTACGCTCCTTACGACGGCCGAGCCCTTTTTTTCTTTTCTTTATCTGCGTCACTGTTGAGTCTGAACGAATGACTCATTTGTTTTAGCTTTGCTAGTAATTACGTTTCCCGTTCTGTTCACCACACACCAATACATGGTTCTCTATCCCAGTCCAGCTGACCTATAAAATATACCATTAGCAACCACTCCTCTAAATGTTTTAAGTAGTATGGCTTTTACCTGTAATCGATGAAACTGTACATCTAATATTTAAGATTGACAGGAGACAGGAGAATTTTCTATACGATAACAGTGATGGCTTCAGCATTTGTTTCTGATTGAGGCGCAAGTTCTCACTAATAATTGAATAAAGGTAAGGCAATGGCACAATTTCCATCTTCCGTCGAGTGGTGACATCACAGCCGCGACTTTATATTTAGCATCATTAGTTCAGCAAAAGTGGACGCTGTACCGACTTGAGTTTTCGCTGATACGAAATCACTCTCGCCGTTTGATGTGGGATTTTCGAAGAGCTTCTTTAACTTGTCCGAGATCTCGTTCGATGATCTGGTGAAATAACCGATTTCCTATCTTATTTTAGCGATGCATCAGAAATTGACATGTAGTTCAATATGCGATATCTAGACAATCTACAAACGAGCACCTGCTACATGAATATAAGCGTTTTAATTTTTTAAGTTTCCTAAGTCACATTTTTATTACTGATCATGAGCTAGTACTTCATTACAATACCAACTACTGTAATTGATGGTAGCGTACTAGCTTATTATTTTGTATCAAACTTAAACCGTTATCTTGAAAATCATATAGAAATAGGGCATTCATTGCACTAAAGAAATGCACTAGAGCTATTCGTGGAATCGCACCGGATGAATCCTGTTTACCACGTTTTAGATGTCTAGGTGGTTTCTTACCACTACCGTCACATTATATTTATGAAACGTGTAATTATGTACGTAAAATAAAATCGTTAGATGTAAACCCTAGGCTAAGAAGAGGTATTAATAGACTTAAAGTTAATGATATAGGAGGCAAGGACTAAAAAAATACAGTAAAATCTGCTTATCTATGTATGTACAAAATACGAAATGACAACAAATTACGTGATAATAATTAATGCCGGAAAAAATTGTTTACTTATCTTAATCAAAATAATGTTCATGAAATCGAAGAAATGTGTTTTAACTTAAGGGTTTTAAATTTTATTGTATTCTAGTTAAGTTGTTTAAAACATTCATTTATTATATATTATACATTTATTTTTTATTAAAATTTGCGTTCTATTTATAAATAAATAGCAAAACATGTAAACTAAGAAGACTGTGATATGGTACTATGTTTAAAGCGTATAAAAAATGCAAAATAAAAAGAGGATAGGTACTCGCGGAGTTTCTTTCGACTGTTTCTTTTCCGTTAGAAGAATCTTATTATAAAACGTTGGATGACTGAAAATAAATGACATTTGACAAGTAAAATTTGCATTCCTTATGTCGAAATAAATTATTTGGTTTGATTAAGGGATATTATAGATTTAATCAGAAATCATAATATCGTAATAAAAAGATCAATACTAATTGGTTAAACTAATACAACCATCTCTATGTAGCCGTAAGGTATCTGTAATGGAGCTTAATTGCACCCGAAAGGCGGAATTCAGTCATCGTTATAATCGACATACTTCTTTTTATGGGTACACATTATATTTATCATCTGAAAGTTCACGGTTAAACGACGACATTTTCAAGAAAGCTTTAAGCAAGTCTGGCCATACATATTTCTCCGGCGCACCATGCCGGGTAGGCACCAGTCTTGCACTATAAATATTACCAGTCTGTGGGGTTTTGGGATAGGTACTTCAACCACACCGTGCAGGTGAGGTTGATATTTGTAGACGACGTTGGTAGATCTCGTCTTAACACTTGCGGTACTAATTTGGTTGCGGACCACCAACTTCACACAATATATTTAATACACGCAATTAATGAACAGAACGTTAACAGTAAATGTTCTGTAACGTGGTAGGTAGGTAAGAGCGGACGAACTAACAGGTACTTCCCATGCCGGTGCGCGGACGAATCCATTAACCCAAATTTAGAACCGCGCCCGAAGCACGACACGCGTGAGCTAGACGCCTATAAACTATTTCCCGTCTCACTCAGTCATCAGGTCATTACCTATGCGTCTGTTTGGAGGCGAGAAATAACGTTTTATGTCTTCATGTAATAGTGTCAGACATAGCTCATGAAATTTGTATGCAAACGTATTCCACTCTTTATCTTTGGTAAGTATAAAGGTACTAAATATTAAAATTTATTATTAATCGAAGTGAAAATACAAAATTATAAGAATTGACAAAATGGTGCAAATCATATATTTTTTTAATTTTATTTAAGTTTCTGGTTAAAAATGTAAAATGTACAAATATTGATTTCACCTCTTACATATAACTGTAATGGGATTTTTAAATAATAAATTTACAGAATTAGAGTTATTTCGGATGTGGGAAGATAAAGACGAGCAAGTGCCTTTCTGTTTATGCGTCCACTTACGGCATTATGATATCTGCTGCGCAGTTGACAACTGCTATTCGGAAGTTGCTCCTCCACCACATAAGAAGGATCAAATTAAGAGCCATTGCATGTATTGCATAGGTAACGCATGCACGGTAGGTAATATCTGTAACGGTTCGCTAGAAAGATGTATGAAAGTCGAGCCAAATGGAAATTCTTAATCCCTGTCTACTCCGGTCTACTAAATTTCCGGTTACAAATTATGTCTCAAAAATATATCCTGTCTTTTTTCATATCCGATAAGTCCTTTAGGCATGACTGGATTGAAAATTTGAATACTTCTGGAATCATGCGAAATCATAATAATAAGCAAAAGGTCAATCAAAATATCACAGATATTGCTTATAATAAGTTAAATCCGATCAAACCTTCATACACACAAAGTTTTATTAGTATATATTAATTATGTTATGTGTTACAATAATATGAAAAAAGTTGCTGGCGAGTAAATTGGGTGGCATTACAATGGTTTCCTTTCAAAGAACTCAGAAATTGAATATCCCGTGAGCTTGTCCATCCACCCTAATCCTGATTATCCATCGTAATCAAAAAAGTTCTTTGCGGGTCTTCTCTTTTATTCGTCGTTCCCTACGTATTGGCGGCTCGCCGTGAGTTCGATTACCAAACAAAACAAATTGAAAAGTTATAGCTTAAGTGTTTAGAGCGATCGCTTTAATTTCATAGTACGCGAGTAAACTGGGTGCGAATCCCGGTGCCGGCGCCACTGAAATAGCAATTATAACTGCTGAATGTGCTAATGATTCGGTGGATTAAGGAAAGCGTTCACAGTACTTTCCTTCATCATGCATCTCTGAGAAATAATCAAAAATATTATTTAGAGGAGTACCAGCTACAAAACTCTCTTAAATATTAAGAGGAGGCCCTTTCCCATCTGTGGGATATTTATAGGCCGCTACTTTACAGAACAAATATTTATATGGCCCACAGATAACAATTGTTCCGCGTCTGAGTATTAGTGCATGTGCTTTTTATGTCTGTGACGATATGGGACAAACAAAGTGATGAGTAATTTAAAAAAAATAGTCAATTGTTATGTATATTTTGCACGTCATCTAGTCTCAAACTAGGATTCCCTGTCCTGGTAATTGAATGGTGGTATATACCTTATACCTATATAGACAAATAATCACGTATAATAAATATCCATGAAACTGTTACAAATATTCTCACACTCATCATACAACTGTTAACTCCTAGCGTGATTCGGACCCGCAACCCTTTTTTTGAAGGCAGGGTCACTACTAACTAGGCAATGGCGCCGTTAGTAACATAACGCTGAACAGAAACAATGCGTATCCGGTCAGCGCAGCGAGAGTCAAAGGGGCTTTTCGGTAAACAACACCTCGTTGCATTCGGCCGCACAGTTTACCGAGAATTTGTAAGTTGCGGTGACGGCTGTTTCATATGGCCGATATAACGAACCCTGCCTTGCCATTCTCTAAGCTACACAACCTCCAACTCGACGCAGCGGCGAGTGTCATTTTCGTATTCAGTAACTTTGCTCGCTCAGCACTAGCGCCACGAGAATTTACGGCTTTTGGTGGAACTACACAACGTTGACAATTCTCATATGAAAAACGGTATGTTAGGCTAAGCAAAAATAGCCTGTCCTTCGACGATCGCCTCGACTTTACTTGTCAAAATCAAGGCTGCTTCGACTTAGAGCTCGTCGTCGAGTACAGCCACGACAGTTAGAAAATAGAACTGCTCTTATCACAGAAAATAAGTCTACATAATATTATGTACGCAATTAACCGCCCTAGCCTAGTTTGCAGTGACCGTGCCTTCTCACGTAGAAGGTACGTTACTTTTCAGCTTAGGGTTGCGGTTGCAAAATCCTGCTAAACATTTATATATTGAACATGACCAATTTTATTTTAAATGCGTTATTAAGTCATCCGTGTCTGTAATGTTTTCACGACTATAACGCTGAATCACTTCGATGAAATTTAGTACGGACATACATTTAACTCTGGGGTAGGAGATACTAAAGAGAAAAAGAAAATTCAAATTTTCAGCGCGGATGAAGTCGCGTCGGGAAACCAGTACACAACAATCAGCAGCGAGTGCGAAAAAAACAGGAAATCCTAGTTTATAACCGGATGACATGAGTCAGTTACATTATTTTATAATTGAAGGGATTCGGATAGATCACGCGGAAATAAGAATTGGCACTTCAAAATTATAGAAGTTAGTAAACAACTTATATGCAGAAGGAGTTAAAAATAGACGGATGAATCAACAAATAAGAAAATGATATCATCGTAATACATGGTTTGCAACTCGGACCTTAGTACGCACCAGCCTTGTTACGATGGTAAACAGATTAACTAGCGCTCTTGCCATCCGTCCCCGTATTAACAGGATTTCCACTCCAACGCGAGGACATCGATCAGGGTTGCTAAGTGCCCTATTTTTATTAGAAACTGAAAGAAATCTCTAAAAAAAACAAAAATAACACAGTTATAACATTGCAAACTTACGATACGCACATGATGATCAGTTTAAAATGTGCGAGCTTCCGAATAGAAAAAGTTAGTGTCTTACAGGAAGGCATATCAGCAATAGGTAGGCAACCCTACTTCCATTCAGATTCCGTCGACCGGACGCCGGTCGAACGTGTCTATAATTGCCAGGAAATTTATTTCGGTGGATGATTTTCACGAATGTATAAGCGATGTTATTTATAGACGGCAGCGCGTTGGTACATTGTACTCGGCGCTGAGAATTCTCAAAACGAGGCCGTCGATTCCCCGTCACTGTGTTTATATCGGCGATAATGGCCCATACGTGACGTCACAATGTACACGTGCGTCTTATTTGAAATCAAATTTAATCATCCAACAAATCACTTCTTGATCAGTAGAAAGTCAACAGATTCTAACGAACGAGCGACCGCCTGATGGTAAGTGATCAACGACGCCCACAAACATCCATAACACCAAAGAAGTTGTAGTTGCATTGCAGGTATTTAAGAAAGGAGTTTAAAAAGTCCCCATATGGCATTTCTTCGGAAATACCGGTTTGGAACAACTAAAAAACTAAAGAACTAAAAAATAAGGTTAAAAATATTTAACCTTTAAAGATTTTTAAAGAGTATACGTAAGTTCAAAAAGAGGGATTTTAACTTAGTTTTATTTCAGAGTATTATTTGTTCTTTTTTTCAGTTATGTTTAATTTAATTAATGCGTATTGTAAGAAAGTTGGGTGATTTTGCTGTTTTTAACAAATTCCTGTTTAGTTTTAAATTTTTTTCTTAAAAATTTGTTGATGTCGTGTTACGTAAGTTTTTCGTCATATTTAAATTCTCGAGAGCTGAAACTATAATTGAAAATGGTTACAGTTACAATCAAGTGGCTCAAATATTGCGAGTTTCCAAGTCTGCAATTTTTCGAAATGTTAATCGATACCGGTGGATGGAGAATATGCGAGAAGTAAAGGACAAGGTCGCAAAAAAGTAGCAACAACGCGGAAAAGAGAGATTTATTATAAGCAGTGTGCTAAGAAAGCGTTCTTCGACTCCTACTATGGTAACAATTAAGCTCCTGGAAGTTCGACAAATTACAGTAAGGACTGAAACCATAACAAGACGACTTAAGGCGGCTGGAATAGAGGTATACTTGCCTGCCAGATACCTATAATTACCACAGATCATCGAGTAGGGGGATGACGCTGCTTGAAGCTGCTTCCCGGTTTTGGCTTAAACCAAACAATACCGGAGAACGATACTCTCAGTGTAACGTTGTTATAAGAGAACCTCATGGGTTAGTAATGGTTTAGGAAGGCATATGTATAAAGGAGTACTGATGATAGAGCATGTTTGGATAAACTAGAAAAACAAGTTAAACAAAGGAATTAAGTTCCAGATAACATTAAAGACTATAAAAGTGGCAGAATAATAGATTCTAATGCCACCGGTTTTTGATTATTTCATTTAAAAAAAAAGTACGCCCTGTCGAGCAGGTAGTTTTTTTTTCAATTAATTTTAGTTTTGTTCAACAATTTTAATTTTAATATTACATTTCAATCAATCCCTCAATGAACACGATAAAAATAGCTATAATTTTAGCACTAATTTATTTAGTTTTTCGCGTTTCTCCATTCGCGTATGTCCAATAGTGTTTGATTATAGAAAACGGTTAGATGAGGTGGGTAGGTACTCATAGATGATTAGATGGGTGACATTAAGGGCGTTTCCGTTCCTTTAATGACCCTATCCAATTTTTCAATAAATGTCAGCCATTCATACAAATAGACTGTCATTCATTATTTCCCCACACTGGTCTCATATAGTACAGCTCAACGAGCGCCTGCGTGGGCGTCGCCACTGAACTTCAGAGGATGCGACTAATTTGATGCCAACCTATGGTAGTAGGTAACAAGTACTGGCGCCGAAAGTATAGAGGTCACGCCAAGTATCTAAATTTTTGTGTTTGTTATGTATTTACGATAACACCACGGCATATT
Organism: Bhutanitis thaidina; assembly: GCA_029286595.1. Classification (NCBI taxonomy): domain Eukaryota; kingdom Metazoa; phylum Arthropoda; class Insecta; order Lepidoptera; family Papilionidae; genus Bhutanitis; species Bhutanitis thaidina. The sequence goes on along the minus strand of JAGSMS010000012.1, from coordinate 5,226,900 downwards.
AGGTCAAGATTACTCCAAAATCTAGCTAGCTCACTGTGTTCGAAGTTCGACACACATTAAATCTCAAATCATTGAAATTCTTTACAAGCCACATATTTTCATTTCATTTTATTTGATTAGGGTGACAAACGAGCCAACAGTTCACCTGATGATAAGTGGCTACTGCAACCATGGACACACCTGGGCACGAAGATTGAATCTAAGTTTGCACTGCTGGTTGGCGTCAGAAATACGTAAGAAGGTGATACCCACCCAGATGGCTACTCTACAGGAAAGGTGATAGCAAGGGGCTCTTACCAACCTTTCACCTAATAAAGGAACCTTTCACCTAATAAAGGAGCCTACCACCTTTTATTATGATAGTATATAAATACACGATATCGTACATAAATTTTCGTTAAACAATGTAATGATATTTCAGGCAATTTATACAATTTCATCATCATCATCATTTCAGCCTATCAGAAGTCCACTGCTGAACATAGGCCTCCCCCAAAGATACAATACAATTATACAATTTAATTTGATAAAATTCCGTTGTGTTTCTGTGCTAGTGATAAGATTGAAAATTGATTGACCACATTCATTTCATTTAAGTAATAGAAATAATTAGTCTAAATACAAACATAAGCAATCACACCTGTCATTTGACACGACATGACGGACTACATTTGATACGACATGACACTATTTGACACGACCCAGCGTACCCAAACCCACTTTCGCCTCTCCGGGAGATAAAACGTAACGGGAGACGGGCCTCGACGCCTGTTTTGCTTCCCGAGAATTAAAAAAAAGGGTATGGTAAGATTCTTACGTCGACACATATAACAAAAACAAAATGAATGAGCTCTGCCGGTGCGATATTGTGCCCGTTATCCCCTTATGACTATACTAAGACTAATAGTAAAAACCTATTTACTGACTAAAAATTACGAAAGCGTTTCTATTTGGGCGGGTTATAAATACGTCTCATCGTTTCATCGCAATAGATGAAAGGTTTTTGGACAAATGCAAAGTCTACTCAAAGTAGTTGCGGGGACTGCTTGTGCAAATTACAATTTAATTCCTCCTCCGAAATTCCTCTGCGGTGCCCATAGAGCAAATGTACGAAATATATGATATTTCGTAAATAGTCACGACATAATGACGTAAACATAACATAAAAGGCGGCTTGTGAGGCCCGTGCCGACATTGAATTTAATATTTTGTTTATTGTGGGTCTTCATGCCGCGGGGGTACTGAATGAATTACTGTTACATCAAGAACAAAGATGATTGTTATTGAACATTCCAGAGTATTTCAGAGAAGCGAAAATAAAAAAAATCCTATACTGTCCTCATCATTTCCTGTCTATATGAAGATTTCTAACGAATTTATGATAAGTTATTTTCATTTATAATACTTCTCTCCTTTCATGATTTTACTTCCAAGTACAGAGTATGACTTTGCATCGTCATACATACTACGTACGCCACTAGGAATAAACTACGCTTATTGAGTCATAATACGAATTGGTTTGGGTGCGGCGTCTGAGAAGAAAAATTCGAGAAGTCATCTCATAAGAAGATTCAAGAAAATGTCGTCGCTACGTAAGAAAGTCATCCTAATTATTCAAGGGGTATAACTTCAAGTAGTTCACCGATCTACTCGCCAAACGTGGCGATTAAGTAATATCATCCTAAAGATTGATAGCAGAGTACAAATTGGAAGTTAATCTAAACAAATGGAAAAGGCAACAAGGTTTCGAATGAAAAACTCAATGAGTTAGTATTGTTCCTACCGTTCTCTGCTTCTAATAATTTTACATACAAGGTGACGCAAAAAGTATCACCCTATTTGGAAGAAACTAATATATACTTTTTTTCCATTAGGCGGTTAATGTCATTATTTTTTTTTACATATGGCAGATGACAGTTATGAAATTTATAGTGTTGCAAAATGGAGATGTATACATGGACTATCTGAATTCGGAATAATTGTTTCTTCATATAAAAATTGTTGATCGGGCTTCTTTCTGTGGGGTTTCTTACAAGAGCTGGTCTACGTAAAGGAGCCGCTGACCCTCCAGGCCCTCGAAAACAACATTCGTCAAAAAATCGACTATTTAACGCCGGAAATCTTGACGAACGTGATGCAAAATGCTATACAAAGGAGCCGAAATTTGCTTCAACTCTGGTAGCGGCGGGTAGTGGTTATTAGAAACTATTTTATTTAAATTATATATTGTAATTTACTGTATCAAATAAAAACATACAATAATAAGGTTTTTTAATAATCTTTAGAACTAGAGATACATTTTGCTTGTACAATGTTAGAATCATCGATCTCACTGAATCTGTGTAAAAGTCCGTTCGGCATTGCGGCTAATAATCGTGTGATTATAATCTGTGGAATGACATAAGCGGATGACGTCACCGGGCGTCGGCTGCTCGCGAAGGCCAACGCTGCTCGCGTCTGTCTGACCAGTTTCCAACGCATGTACACCAACATATTTTATACGACTATTTGCAATGCGATTTAATACATTTAGGGAAAGTTAAAGATTTTTTAAATTGTTTTTGAACGCAAATTCATATATTTTGGTTTTTTGAACATTGTACATGTCTCAGGCCTACGATCGTCTTGAACAAAGCATACGCAAGTTATCACGTAACACATGGACGACTTACTGCACTAGTAAATCATTTGTGCGGTAATCTAAATATCATCAAGGAATCAAATTGAAATGAAAGTGAGCTGCTTTTTTTAAAAGACCAACAAAGTTTCACGAAAATATTTTTTTGGACATTTTAAAAAAACCATTTGTACAATTAAAATAACATTGTTTTTGGCTACACATTATAATTTCATTTTCTGATCATTCTTAGACATTTGAAATTAAAGTATTATTTACAGATTTTATCGCGTTTGATTCTGTTTTTATTTTTCCGTTTCGAGTACTTTACAGCAGCCGTGGACACGCGGGGGACGGGGGATTGAACGCGATAAAATCCGAACATAACAGTTTAATTTCAAACGTGTAGTGTTCGCGGAAATACAAGAAATCATTATTCTTAGACATTTCTAAAGCACCATTTTATTAGGTGTATATACGAAAAAATCCCTGTGCTTATTCGGCATCAACTTATTATATTCAATGTCGCTGCTGCACCGGCCACGCCCGCTGCAGCGTCGGGGCAATGACGTGATTCGCTTATTTAGGTCAATATAACTGACGCCCATAAAAATTATAAAGCGACTACTTTAAGCCGGCGCTTCGTATTGTTCTAACTAATGGCTTCCTAAAGCGCAAACACAAACAGCAGGAATTTAATCTCATATATTGTGGTCCATTAAACAACTGATAAAATAGTGAACGGACTTGGAAAAATATTATTATCAACGAAATCCCACTAGCTGTGTAAACAAAACGTTTCCTGGACCCAATTTTCTCTTCTTAAAGAGGAAGGAATTGTAAAGTGGAGAAATTCTATTTTATAATTATAGGTATGGTAACTTAGTTATCTACCTGCTAAAATCTCTAATAAAAATAAAATATCTTTTGAGGGTTTAATCGTTATGCCACAAAATATTTCACAAAAATTCCGTATGACATCATTTACCGACAAAAATATTATAGTTTTATTTTGTAACATGGTTTCATTTATGCAAAACATGGTTGTGAAAAGTAGCAAGGTACGACTTTATCCAGGAATTACTTCACATGGTATTGTTGTGAAACATTTTTGCGGCATAACAGATAAATAAACAAATTTTAACGAATTTTAAATACGTTAAGGCGAAACTAGAGACACTAAACTTTATCCAAGTGAGAACACGAACACTTTCTAGCAATTAAAAGACCGTATTTCGGAACAAAAAAGCTTGGATATGAATTAAACTTGAACACCGTAGCTCTGTCTCTATACAGTTATATATTTGGTATCCATTCTGTCCCTACTCACCTGACAGACATACTACGTAGTGAGCCGAACAATGGAATTCAGAACGTTAGAAATCAGCATCTCTACTCGGCACCAATCAATATTCATTAAGTAAGCGGACGTTGTGCTTACGAGCAATTAAGTATAAATCAATGAGCTACACTGATAAAATGGATAATTGGAGACATTTACCAACGTATGGCAGATTACCACAATTGAATTGGGATCCTAGGTCCGTGAACAAATCCTGAAATATCCAGTGAACACTTAAAACCAGTGAACACGTTCGCCAGACATAATGTTAGTATTTTTTAACTTTTTGTGAGATGTCTGATTTGCCACACTCTAAACCTGAAACTCTCCTCTATCAGCCTTCACTATCTGTAAAGTCAAAATGTTAAAACCCGAATGTTTCACTTAGTTTAATAATGCAGATATTGATAGTCTCAGAAACCTACTTCTACTTTACTTAATCTTCATGAAACAGTTCTTTTTGTTACCAGTCCACAAAAGAAAATTAGAAGGCCGAAGCAATTTTTCTCAGACATGAAGACGAAAAAACAAGAAATAGATTAGCATTAAGTAGAGCTAGATACTCATGTTCATAAAGCACAATGAATAATTCACAACCCATATCTTGTCCGCAAAACTCCGCGGCGCTGTTAATGGTACCTGTGCGTACTTTCAATAATATCCATAATTTGTAGCACAGCCGGAGAAAGTCGGTTTGTGTATTTCCGTATTTTCTTATTGTACTTACCTCCCTGTGGGCAATTGTTAAAAAAATATAATTAAGACACATTGTTATACAATTTTAATGTGACCACCGCCTGATTCAGTAGTGAACCAAAAGAGTCATGAGTACTAAGTTTCTACTCTTGATATTTGCAAATCGCAACAAATCGTCTTTGGATCAGCTGCATGCGAAGAGCTCCGGTCAAATATACTGAGGCTTCTTAAAAGGCAAAGTAAAAAAAGGCAAGAGAATGGCCTGTATGCAAGCGCCGACACTTTTTCATCACCACCATTATTACCCGGTAAGTAAGCTGTGCCTACGTTATAGATTTTTGGGCATAGTCTAAAACGACGGTTCTAAATTAAATAAAAATATGTATTTAGAATCCTCAAAGCAAGCCTTTTCAATTAATATCCCATATGGTACATAAAGTAAATCATAATACTATTTCTAAATTTCTTCTACATAAATTTAAAATTTTTTTTTAATCAATTTCACTAAAAATTAAGGTGACTCAATGACTTCACAACTAGGATGAATTTGAAGTCAACACGTCACACATCTTTGGGGGAGGCCTATGTTCAGCAGTGGACTTCTGATAGGCTGAAATGATGATGATGATGATGACGGCGGTGACAAGCAGCCATATAAAATAGGTCCTTTGAAAGCTTCGTAACCCTAACATATTACGTAACACTCATTGCTCATATAAAATACCTGTTATCCGAAACGTTCACTGAATGCCGTTCCTTCGACTGAGCGTTTTATCTATAACATTTTAGGCAACTTAACCGGAGGTTGGAGGTCTTTAATGTTATTATATCTTTAATTTAATTTGCTAAGTTTTCAGAATTATGTTTTGACGATTGAAAGATATGTCGACTCCTTTCAAGAATAGGTACAGATGCCACTTTCAAACTAGACTTAGCGGATGATACACAACAACACTAGCCTGCCTGATTGAAATTTATTGAAATTATGACTATTTAAGTATTAGATTCATCGATATTAAACGCCAATAGCCAAAAAAGGGTGGGGACTACGAAACATGACGTCGTAAGTTCGAACCACTCCAGATACAAGCTATAATAGTTAATTATATATAGTATATAGTAGCTTAGTTGGAGGATTAACAGGAATATTAGTAATGTTACCTAATAAATAGCATAATACTTTTAAAAACATAAACTATGTATATCAGACATTACTGCTTATACACTAACTGACGAAAGAAAACATTTCTTTTTAATTATTAATGCATAAACCTTAAAATGGAGTTATGCATAAAAGAATGCGTAATTACGTGTATCAACAGAAAGTAGGATTCCCAAGTGGTTGTATCGCCTTCATGGACTAAAATCAACCACAACCCAGTCCACCCTGACCGCGTTTCCGCCACACTTATGAAAATTTGTTCAGCATAAAATCGCACAGTACCTATACAATGGCATAAAATAACGTTTAAGGTTGCAATGGCGAGATTTAAGCATTCTGGAAATGAATTATTGGCGAAAGTTTTAGTCAATTAAGACCGTACATTGTGTACCTATATGTGTGTGTGTTTAACGTATGGATATGTCTATACCTACGTGTTTACGAAGTTGATATCATACAACAGACAAACACCAAGGCCTTACCATAAAGATAAAGGAACCTTCTCGATTTCCTTGCGGATTTGGATCCCTAGAAAGTATATTTCAATAACATCACTGTTCATTCATTAAAACGCGTAGTAGTCACATGAGTGAGTGTAGTAGCGCGGTAGAGGGCTGGACGGATTGCATTAGTTAAAGGTTGTAAATTGCTGCCTAACAACCGGGAGATTGCTCTCGTGATTGAATGAGGGGCGGTCTGCGGATTATAATATGCATTGAGATCGGCAGCCACGGGTTCGTGTGGGATCAATATTAAAATCTTGCTATCTGTCCACATTCACAACTGTAATACATAGGACGATATTCAGAGTAGTTGGAAGTTTCTGAATTAAATATTGTATCAGTAATAATGATTACAATTTAATGAGAAAATATTTTTAAGACCTTTGAACAAATAATCACATGCCTGTTCATTTATATTTATTTAAAAAAAAATCCAATAATGCCTCTTTTGAGTTTTAAACGTATTCCTAGTAATACTTTATTTGAAATAATTGAAGATAAAGAATTTAATCAGAGGAAAGTGTTCGATTATTTTTTTACCATAAGGGGCATATGGACGACAGATGCAATAAATTTTATCGACTCCATATGGTATAGATGGCATAAAGAAACACTGTAGACTCGGACTCATATTATGACAATACAGTACATACATGAAACATTTCTCGAACCTATACCTCTATTTAAATAATTGCCATAATATCACAATCACAATATACGCAATATCTTAAAATCTGTTGCCACAAACATCTACGAGTTTAAAAATCTAAAAATATCAACAAAAAACTGTTTTACTTCTACCGACAGAATATTGATAATCGTTTTTCTTTAACTATGCTTGGATTTGTTAACTGTTTGCTACAATAAAAATATTATAATTATTATTATTAAAAAAACTAAACTCTGATTGGACAAAATTTCAAACTTGATCTACACATCACTCTGCTGAATGCAGGCCTCCACACATTGTAATATTTACATCGTGTCGAAAAAAAATTATTTATATTAATGAAATAACACAACCTGCCAATCGATAAACATAGTCCCACGCAATGCAAGTAAATAAGTAACTTTGCACCGACGCGACGGTTAAGCTTCCAAACCGGTTCTGTTCTTCATTTACAACGGATGAATAGTGAAACAAACGTGAAAGGCATATAATAATAGTTCATTATGTATAAATAACTTGATAATGTAATTTATAAATCAAATTAAAAAAAAAATATTAATTTGATGATATTTTTCTTCGTTTTGAGCTTGTGTGATAAATTGTAAGTGTTGGAATTAAGCACGAGACAGTTATTTTAACAATTGAAAACGTTATTACCATATAGTATTTTTTGTTCAAGGACACATTCGTTCGTTATTTTTTTACGTTGATTTTTAAGTTTTACATAACAGTCGATGGCATATTTAAAAACAAATGCCTAATCAATAAAAATCTTACTAAATACAAAAAGGCAACCTCTTCTCAAGACAATATTGCAAACGAGAAGTGGGTGCACGTCGCATAATTTGTTTTAATTTCCGCGGTGAAAAATCTAGAACGCAATTTCGAAACAGAAACTTTTTAATAGCATTTGTTAGGCATGATCGGTATTCTAAATGGCAATCATAGCAATAGAAATGAACGATACGATTTGATATTTGTATGAAATACAAAAATTAACTAAAGTCATACACATTTAGATACAGCCTTAGTTACGCGTAACTGTTCTCAAACACACATACTCTACCATTACATAATAAGGGTTATGTATAGATGCATGCAGAGAGACTGTTACGTGAGTCGCCGAGTGCAAGACATGAACTGGATTGGAGGACATCGACCCCGATAGAGCAGGATTCAGGACTCCACCGGTGGAATATTAAACACAGCTGCCAACGGTTGATTGAAAATAATTCGAAATAATTATAGCGATCATCGATTTATGGTCACAGGGTTAAATTTTAAAAACGATAGTAATGTTGGTTTATAGATATGATAAGAATATATTAAAAGAATGGTTTGACAGTGTTTAGGCATGCTAAAACAATTATAAAACTTAAAACTATTCATTTTTAATATATCAATTATTTAAATATAAAGATAGACGTAGATAAAGTAGCAGCAACGAATAAGTAAATGTCAAGAGAACAATTTAAACTTAACATTATCACGATACGCGGAATATGTATTTGAGAATCAAATATATTAATATTCTCGAACGACTCACAACGAACCGCTTGCAAGCAAGCATTTAATCGAAAACGCAATAATAAAACGAAGTTTGGTACAATGGGGCAATATTAACGGCGACTTTAGAAAGCCTGCTGCGTCTTGCCTGATTGTTAGCTCAATTAACGTCTACGCTGTTCAACCGTGAAAGGGCTATGGATGATTCACCTTTTTACGCTTTTAGTGAGTTAGACTAAAAATGTTTTTAAAAAGGATTAGTTCTAACATTATAAGAAAAATCGGATAAAATTACTATACGTTGTGTGCGGCGGCGAAAGAGATTCTGCAGCCCTATTAAAATTTTTTAAATTACTAATAGGAAAAACAATCTTCATTAGAACTTTATCTCGCATCTGTTATTAGAAACATATAGCATATAGCTTTAAAGAACCAAAATCATTTTATGTATCAAAAGTTATTTTGTAAAGGTTGGTGACGTTCCACATGTTGGTAAGTCGTCTTTGTCGCCCGTAGGGTCCACCTTTTTTTACATGTACACAATCACAAAGATACATTGATTTACAACCTAAATTTCATTGCAAGAATTCTTTTGAAATTAAACTATTTTTACGAAATTTATCACGTTTACATTTGTTTTTATATACCGGACGTTTCGAGTGCTTTACAGCAGCCGTGGTCACGGGGGGACCGACTGTCATAGTCAACTCGGGCTACCTTGAGCTTTTATTTATTAATTTTGACCCGATCCAATTTCCATCCACACGAAACGGCGGGAATATAAAAACAAAATTTAACACGATAAAATCAGTAAATAATAGTTTTATTTCAAATGTGTAGTGTTCGCGTAAATACCAGAAATCATTATGCAAGAATTCTGTTCGGTCACACACGAATACACATTTCTTTCTTTTCTTTTAAGCGTTTCACTTGCCATAACGTGTAAGTCTTATCAGGACTTATGACAATATAAGGGTGAAAAGATTCGGCGAGTAATCTAAAATCGTACCTTATAGCAGTATTTGCTGTATCAAATACTGCTATAAGGTACTTCACGCACATTTCCTGGTGCTCTATATTTAGATACCTATAAAAAGTGGATAGGATTCCATAGGAATGAGTAAGATGGTAGAGATCGTAACGAACAGGCATTTTATAAATGCCACATTTATTGAAAGACCTATAAAATAAACAATATTCAAAATAAAAAAATTATAGACCTTTGTCTATTTATCAATGAGATTACTTCGTCAGAAATTTATTAACTAAAACCTATCGCTTTAATTTCGATGAGTAAAAAAACAAATAAAAGCTTTAAAAAATCGAAATTATCTAATAAACAAAACATTGTGAAAATGTTTGTATATGTACTATAATACAGGTTAACTAAAAGTAATGAAGTGGATAATAACGTTTTGATCTTTTACATTAAAGTGTATAACGCGCATTCAGACAATGTAAATAATATAATAACTCACAAATAGTTGCAAACTCCGAGCCCGTTCTACTATTTCAATTTCTGTACGCAATGTCTTACCTGAAAAGGAAACAAAACACACGTTTATTAAAAATTAACATAACGAAACTGTTATAAATAACCAAGGTATATCTATTAGATTTATCCATTCTTTACATTCCAATTATCAGAATTAGCAATTAACTTAAACAGCCCTTGGTTACAAATTCAGTTTAATACACATATTACGTAGAACCAACTATTTCGATATAATTGTCTACGCATAAGTTACCACCTACAATTTATTTTCATTAGTTTCAAATAAAAAAACAATATTTAAGGAACTTCTCTCTTCAATTAGTTGTATGTTAATGTTATATAGAATTTCTATAAAAAAAATTAAAGCTGTTCGTTGTTGAGCGCATCACTTGAGAACGGCTGGACCGAATTGCTTTTTTTTAAATGTTTGTAATGGCTCGAATTAGGTTTTTATTGAAAGAAAAATTGGAAAATTTCCCGGGAAATTAAGAAATTCGGGAAATACTCAATTTTTTTTTGTGATTTCTTTATCAATTCAAGACGATGATATACGTAATTCTTTTTGGTTTTGTTCGTTACAGTCCCAAAATAGTTTTAAAAAAAAAACGGGTACATTATAATCGAAAGTCGAAAGACTGACAAACTGCATAAATTATAATTTTTGTATGCACTCTCTCGATCAAAATTAACGATAGGAACGACATATTATTAGTCCTTTCCTATCGTTAGATTCTTTTTTTTTTTCAAAATTTTCCCTACGATTCCAGAAATTAACTTCTTTAAGCGTGATTGAAAGAATATGAAAGAAATTTGGCAGAGATCGGATATACCAACCTCTTTTTCTACCTCAATCAAGTGTTCTTTTGAGAGAAAAATGTGTGACCAAGGCGGCGCAGCCGTGTACAATTTGTATAAAATACGTTGCTAGTATTTAATACAAAGTAATTGTTGCTAATTCACTCCCAAGAACAGAAACATTATATTTCGTGGCACTAATGGCATATTGCTTTACAATGATACAATTACAAATTAAATATGATATAAAAATGCCTTGTCGAAATCAAAAAGTGATAAGCACCTTATCGATCGAGATAAAACGAACAATTAAACAATTTTTTGAATCAAGTTAAAAAGGAACTCATTAAAATTGTAGTTGATGTGTAAATATAAAACCGCTCGGGGGTTTTGTGAATATATTCTATGTTAGGGTGCTATATTAAAGGCGGGTAAAACGCAAAACACAGAATTTTCGTTTGTTCGTTTGTCTGTTTACGCATCGCCCGGGATCATCTGGACCGATTAAGGTCGGATTTTCATCACTGTGTTGCTATTATGCAAACCTAAGTTATGGAACCAAAATACAAATAAACTTACTGAAAATATTTGACGTCAAGGTGAGTGACGCCGCGGCAAAAGTTTATTAGGAGATGTATATCATAAGTAAAGTACGCCACGGAGTCAATTGGAGGGTCAAATGAGTGCCGGCTAGATAACTACGCTCGAAACAATTGAGTCACTTGGATAAGACAGAAATGTTCACATCGGACAGACAACGAAACGAGAACTAACTTATATCGTAACCTCTAATAATTTCGCATGTTGCCAGACCCTTATGTTTCTTACCAATCGACGCTAGATATAACGGTTACGCCTATATTATACTCGAAGGAAATGTATATGCTTATTAACGTATACATTTCGACCAATAAGTAGTTGTCAAGTTTCGAAAAACATTTACAGCTAATTACTTATTAACCATTTACGTAAAAAAAAAACAGTTAAGTCACAAGTACTCGTACCGTGATTCTTTGCCGCTGTGATATCATTATGCCTTAAAGTAGTAGCCTGTAAGTGCCCCCTGCTGGGCAAAGGTCTCCTTCTCAAATCTCTAAGAGGGTGTCTCAAATCTCCGGGAATGGCCGGCCTCGCTGCTCTATTGCGGGTTTTCGGGCTTCACATATCCACGATATAATTTTTATTTATTATTTCTCAGATATGCAGGTTTCCTTACGATTTTTTCCTTCACCGCCGAGCACGTGGTTAATACAGCACTTAAAATTGCTATTAACAATTTTAGTGGTTACGGCACCAGGAATCGAACCCAGATCACTTGCGCTCCGCGATACTAAAGTGAGCGCCCTGACCACTAGGCTACCACGGCTCCCAATCCCTTAAATAGACTTTCTGTTGTTGATTTGCAACGTCATTAGACTATTTTACATGTTTATATTTCAAATGCCTCACTCTGACATTATATAGAGGTGTTTGTGTGGCGAAGCTGGCGCACTTTACAATTCCCTTCTTTTCAGCCGGATTTATTGTCTAGAATTAAGGGACCATCGACTTCAGTATTCATTATGAATTTAAACTTGATATGTCAAGCTGTTGTGCGAGGTTACGAACAGCAACGCATACCGGCTGATGATTCTATTTCGCTATGCATTTGGCATAACGAACATTGAATAAACAAGGTCATTCCACCCAAATAAATTAACTACAGAGACCATTTCAATTAACGTAGTCCGTAATATTATCGTATTACGTTCATAACTATAAAAACAGCTGCAATAACTAAAAATATTAGTCCAATGAGAGTAATTAAGGCAAAACTAGTGCCAGTTTCGGTTTGTTTAGAATTTATGAATTATGTGTAAGTGGCCATGTTACACTATCAATACCGTACCGTGATCCTGGTATCCTAATAATATTATCATGGCAGTATTGAAAGCAGGATTACGAACTATCAAAGTTATTGGCAACAGTTGTGCGCTCCACTTCATAGAGGATAATTGTGTCAGATACTTTAATGGATAAAAGAAAGAGCAGCTTTCGCTGTATTACTTGCGATTGCATTTAATTTAAAACCAAAAAAATACGACGACGTTGGATAAAAAATTGGATTTAAAAGAAACCAGTACAGTCATTTGAATCTCACAAATTGTCTTAGGCGATGACTTGACTAATATTTTAGGGTTCCGTACGGAATCTTATTACTATACCTACGCCGTCTGCCCGTCCGTCCGTCGTTAAAATTTTCACAGAATATGTGCTATTATGGCGGATATACTAACAAATTAGAAAAAAAGAACATTAAAATGAAGGAAAAAAGCACGACATATCCTCGATAAGTCCCCACCCATTACATCAGATTTTATATTAAACGCGATAATATCCGTAAATGGTGGTTTCATTTCAAAAGCACGTTTTTGTGTTTGTTTTTTTCAACGTTTTTGCTCTAACGTAAAATCGGTACAATACAGCGTCAAACTTGGCACGCCGAGAACTATTTGCAAATTGATCACGATCAAAGTGCAAATTCTATAGTATCAAATATTAAAAACCGGCCAAATGTGGGTCGGGCTCGCGTTAAGGATCCTGAAAGAATAAAAGAAAAAAATGTTGGTAAAGACAACACAACTATATTGTGTGGTTCTATTGAACACTCGGTTCGGGAGTCCGACTCCCTATTGACCAGATTTTGGTTTATTAAAATTATTTTCATAGTTTGGGTTCCAACGTGTCAGGTACGTTTCATTGGTATATATGAGCCCCTTTTTAAAATCCGCTCTCGCAGCGTGCCAGGTCTGCGAGACTTCGGAAGCGGTCGGAGGACCTGCCGGATCCGTTGCAAATTCGTTTAAAACTTGTCGTCGTCCAAGTCTCGATCGGCCGTCGGGTACGTACTCGCGGTATCACGATACAGTGCGTTCTCACTAATATTATTAGAGCCACGCCCCCGGGATCGCGGAACACAAGATCATCCGGAGATCACGTCAATATTATTTCGATACTGACGATAACATCAATATTTCCTCGATACTGGATAACAGTAACAGTCCCCAATAAGCTGGCGTCTCAGCTCGTACAACCGACAATCCCTTGGGAAGTAAGATTCTGGAGTAGCAATCACGTATGACGAACACAACATCATCTAATGGCAATGCAGATTGCTCAGGATAGAGCTTGAAACAGTCTATGAAATTACTTATATTCAACAGTAGTCTAGTGATGAAATGCATGGAGGAGGAGTGGTAAAAAATAATCAATATTCCCAGAAACTATAAACGATATCGCTGCACATGTACATAACGATAACTGTTAGATAGCATGTCTTATTTATCTACAACTTCGTACCTGTACTTAAAAATAAATATTTGTATAATTTCCTACCGCATCTTGACACATATGTACATCATACGTAATTCTGCACACTTTTTCGGCTCTTGTGATTTCCAATCCTTAAATCCCCGATCATTTTGCCCAGAATTTTCATCGGATAGTGGACGAAGGTAAAGCTCGTGCTTACGGCGGCACTAGGAGAATCCTGCGCAGCTATTTCTATATAAAGATAATCAGATGCCTCTGATGTTGCGGTGGAAATCGGCGAAGAGGTCAACTATCATACATAATCAACAAAAAATCATAACACAAGACATAAAAATTCAAAAACCGGATATTTAACGGCCAGTACCGTTTGATAAGTTTCAAACGCACTAGGTGACCCCAAGGACACATGACGCTAATATTACAAAATCAATTCACTTTTTATCCGATGCAATATGCAAATATTCGTCTCGGCCACCCACATCGCGCAAAATTCACTCTTCTTTTTCAACCAAATGCGAATCGTATAGTTATATCATATATGTCAAGTTGGCATGTGTGATCTGCTATCACGTAAGTTTTTTTTTTGTATATCAAATGTAGTGTCTACTCATTTGTCTCTCGGATATCTACACAGATATTACAATGTTCGTATAGAAGCAAGCTCGTTTCTGTACAGTGCATCATATCACGGTCTGAAAATAATATAATTTTCTAATAAATACGTTATCGCAATTTGAAACTGTTATGAAAATTCAGTCCGGTTTAGATCCACACATCTTCAAATAATATCGCGAACGGGATTTTATCCTTATCTTAGATGTAAATTAAATTGTATGTTGTAGTGGCTTCATATTTCCAAATTTCTGTAACTTATGATTAATGAAGACTTGACGAACTGGACCTCAAAACAGAGTGGAAGATCCACTACAATGATTCTTTTACCCCAAAAAACGTATTAAGGGTTTTCTATGAAGACAACTTAATTTATTGGTGGGAAACAGACCGGTGTTGTCAATTTGTGAATCAAACCTGGTAACTTTAAACCTCTAAACAACTAAAATATTACGCAATAATAATTTCCTTATCATAAACAATTAGGAATCGACAGAATGTGAAACAATTAATTAAAATGCAATTACACGAGTGCTTAATGAGTACCTACGTTATAAAAAATCACAAATTAAGTGATGACGTCGTGTTATAACACGGTACGGTAAGGTATGCTGCATTGTCTATGACATCATGCAGAGATGAGATAAGCGTCCTCCGCGCTCACTTATCATGTCTTGTGCTTATATGGGCCATACATTTTGAGGAATTTCAGAAGTACTCTTTTAGAAAATATTTTATGTGTTTAGTTAAACTTGTCGTAAAGGAATTTCCTGAGTTCATGTTGGTCACTTTGCAAGTGCGTATAAATTACAACTTTTTGTAGTCCTTTTAATATAGAAGTAATACAATAATCTTCCTAGGAAATATTATGTCACTGTCACCTGAATTAGACAGTAACAATAGAAAAACTAATAATATATATTACTGGTTATATATTTATTGATATATATATATATATGTGTATATACATAAATATATATATCATTGGTTTTTATATATATAAACCAATAAAAAGTAGAAAAGACATGTATTTGTCTTAATTGTGTGACTTATATATCATGGCTCGAAAAAGTTACTTGAACTGATGACATGGTTATTTGATCGTAACTCAATCCATGTTACAATATTATTAAAAAGTGTGCAAAAGTTCTAGATATGCCTGTATTCTAAATGTGAATATTCGCGGAAAAGTCGCGTCGTTTAGCTTGAAATCTCGGAACGCAAAGTGAAAGTTATAACAATTTAGCAAAATTATACACACAACAACTACATATCAACAAATTAATATAGGACTAGAACTATGCTAACCAACATAACCAGTTAGCGTCCGTTTAAAAAGAATCGGTATGAAGACCTGACAGCATCTCATGCCGTCCGGTATCGACAGATCATTGATACGGCTGCGCAACTGACCTCAATATAAGGGTAGGTATGATCTATGCTAACACCAGCTGACTAACTCCAAATAGTGTGATTCTAGACGAGGTTGCCAGGTCTGTAGACTGGAGCTGCAAAAGCCTTAGGTTAAGGGCATTAAACTATAGGGAACCATGATAGCCAGACGTTGAAATCTATTGCGAAATAGCGATGATTATCGTCTTTAATAGAAATCACAAAGACAGAGAAATAAAATTATAATTACAATTTGGAATAATGGTTACAAAGCAAAATATATTTTAATTCGGTTTTATCGCAATTATGTTGAATGTCGAATTAGCGCAGATTGAAGTAATTTTTCTGTAAGGTATTGTTATATAACTGTATAACTATAACAATGTGTAAAAAATTGCAAAATGGAGTTAAGTTAAACTTAATGACAGAGACAATTTCATCTTTTTAGGTCAACAGAGGGCGTGGAAAAAATGGACACATTGACACAGAATCGTATTTTATCGTTGAAAATCTCATTACAGATAGCATGTTCCAAATACCAAATTATATCTGCAACGCAACACTAACATTACTGTTAATATCCTTCGTTGGCCTATCAAACTTGCCAATTAACGCTGAACTTGTCACATGAGTCAAACACTATTGATCCTAGCAGAGGTCATAACATAAGAAATGTCCCGTAGGCAGAATATCATACCTTAAACACGTACCAGTGTAAGATGAGGACTATCTCATCTCCACACATCCAATACACGAACACAGCACAGTTTGTATTAAAAGATAAGACCACACTGGAGCACGGGACGAATCGTCCAACACGAGCGCGCCGCGAGACTACTTCTACGGAATGAGCCGCGGCCGCAATATCGATCCAACTCCAGGCGCCGGCGAGCCGCATATCCCTAGTGCACGCACGCACCGCACCTCCCACTTTAGACACCCTAATGTAGGGTAGGATGTATTACGTTTTCGATTGAGTTGAATTATAAAAAACACACTAAAAGGTTTTCTTTTAATAAATATGTAACAAGCAGTTTTAGTCAAATAATTAAATATTTATAATCAGTTAAGTATTACAATTATTGTCGCAATATTCGCAATTATTAATATAATAAAATATTTTCTTGTATCATCGGTGGGTAATACTTTATTAAACCAGGTAAAACTTTACGTAACGGAAATTTTCTACCATAATTAGGGTGACAGTATAATCCCCAAAAGATAAGGCCTCGATTTTGAAATCCCCACCCATCCCCTTCCACTTAATTTACCCGACCTTGTCCGTCGCATATACCTCCCGACCTTTTACACGCCCCAGAGGCTAGACGGCGATGAAGAAAATCCGTCAAAGTTTGAAGATTACAAAATCGGACAATAAAATTGTATTTGAGGGACAAGAACAAAAGCATTTTTTTTTTATTATAAAAAAACTTATAATAATCCGACATAAATTTTGTTTTCTGCCGAAAGTACTTGGGCGACCAGGCCTCAATCGGCGGCTTTCGAAAAAGTTGTTTATATTAATTTACAATATTCTATGAGATGATAATGTAAGAACATAAAATTATTTTAATTATTTTTGAGAAAACGATATTAAACCCTTTCTACCTAAACCGATTTAGACAAATATGAAAGTAAAACAGTATCTAAATAGAAATTATAAAATCCTAAATCCAAATCATTAGAGCTGTTGCTGAGAAACCAATTACTGGTATATATACATAAATACAAGAATTGCTGCTTTGAATTGTGATATCTGCCAATCTACATTGTAGCAGCAAGGCACACTTCCCAGCTCTAACACCCTCTTCAAAATTCAAAAAAGTATATCAAAACTAGACCTCCTTTCATAGAACTGCCAGTGGGACTTAATACTTTCCTTTTTTTTTTAATCAAATCTGCTTAACTAAAACTGGGTGTTACAAAATATTTAGTATACTTTGATGTTGTTACTATGATTATGATAAACGTGATTTTAAATAAATATTTTTTTCTAGTATAGTTAGATATATATAGAAAATGTTGCCCCTAATAATTACAATATTTTGACTTGAAAAAAACATTGTGATCATTTTATATTTAAATCAATTGTATTTATTTACAGCCTACAAGTAATAATAATAATTGAGACACCACTTTTTTAATTTATAAATGCAAATGATAATAGTATGTATAAAATAAAATATGTGTATAATATATTGAATAATAACAATAGTACATTATAAATATAAATTTTACATATATGCAAATATCCTTAACACTAGTAATAATCTTAAAATAACATTGTAAAGTAGTGCTGTGGTAGTTTCACAGTGAACAACTTTAACATAAGCACATACCCCATACATAGTTCGGAGCCCATCTGAACCTAGTAAGAAAATAAAAGCTAATATTTCATTTGTCTATGTATATTGTATGTGTATTGAATATCTGTCACATTTTGATACTATATATAATTATTGTCATGTGGGTGCTCCATTTAAATGTCAAAAAATATGTATTGTCTACTCAGAGTTGGAGGTATTAGAACATTACTGGCATGAAGTATATTTGAATATTGTGCAACTCTTTCAAGTGATACACATTTAATATTTTACCTGCTTTAATCATAATTAGTTATCATTTTAAAAGTAAACTATATGCAACTACTTACTTGAAAGTTATATTTTATCAGTGATAAGGAAATATTATCAGTTAGCAATTTACACTCAATACAGGTCACATACCTACAATATAGCAGAAAGTATATGATATATTTGTAGAATATTTTGTTAAGATTGGTGACTCTAAAAATCAACAAATTGCTTCTAGTGTCATAAGTCATGACAATAGAATTTCAATTGTTTCAAAGCTATGACAAGTAACTAATTATGTACTAGATTGGTTTTTTTCATCATAATACTTCATTCAGAGGTTTCTGTGTTACCACACATTAAATATCTGCAAGTCCGCTTGTGAAGCAATAACTATACTAGTCACTCACACAGGTATCTATACCTAGTACATGTGTGTTAAACTTAAAACTGCTTAGTACTTACTGACATAGCACACCCCATTTGCTATATAGCCACAGTTTACCTGACAGTTGTATTTTATAGATTTATATCCACAGCACTAACCTGCATGGATATACTTTTTTTTATTAAGATTCTTTATATTGATGAGCAATCTTATTATATAATGATATTTAACCTACGTTTCATTACTGAGCTGTAGTAATACATAAAACATAGATTTTTATTTCGTAAACCTCATCATTGGCCAGCTAAGTCCATTGATATAGGCATGTCCATGGAAGCTCAAACCTTCATACCATGCCTTCTTTCATGCTACAAAGCCTTCGTACCATGTCTGGAAGTATTGCCTTCACTCACACTGGGCAGGTAGATTGGTGAGCTCAATGCCTTAGGGTGAGAGAAGATAACAGTCCATCTGGTAAGTGGCTACTGTAGCCCATGGATACCTGCAAACAAGTTCAATTGAAGAAAGATAAAGATGCATAGTTTGTACCTAAGGACTAAGGCGGAACACCTCACTGGCCATAAGTATCCTAGCTCTTTATTATAGCTTTCCAACTGGAACATGACTGTAGTTGCAGATGCAGAAATAGGTAAGCAGGTGGTACCTACCCATAGAAGTTATGTCTGTGCACTTACACTATATTTGCTGCTCTCCATCACATGTGGGATTAGTATGTTATGGTATATAGTTGGATGGACCTTTCCTGAGAACTACATGTTAGTTAACAGGGTGCACCATGAGCAAAAGTTGGTAGTATTACACTTTGTTAATTATTAATTAAAGGTACAAAGAGTAATATTATAAAAATCTAAATATAAATTAAAATGAAAAAAATATTACAATAGTAATCAAAGAAGCCTAAGCTTATTATTCGATTTACCAGAAGACAATAGAAGTGTAACATTGTTTTAGTTATGGTTTACGATTTTATTTAGTTTTGAAGAAAAAAAATATTATAAATTGATGAAACACAAAATATTAAAAAGTTAATATTTTTAATATTTTGTGCCTTACAATATCCTGGTCAAAAGTCTCCTCTCGTCCAGTAAGAGGGTTTAAAATAATATTTACAATTAATAATCTATAAGAAATTTATGTATGCTCAAGCAATTAATATACCTATTATAAATAAGTCAATACTGTTTGCTGTTTCTCAGTCAGAACCATGATATATACATGGAACATCTAAACAATAAATCGAAACAGAATCTCATTAGTTATTTTGTTTCTGTATTCGCTAAACTATATGGCTTTCAGTATTCCCGTTTATTTCAAATTCAGTAGGTATGTGTTTAAAAAAATTCTCGATCACCCATAAAATAAGATACAGACTTTTTAAAGACGGAAGATAAATGGTATCTAACACCGACTTACCCAAATCTAAATTCACTTGCACAATCACACCAGAAACCAATACCTTATCCGCTTTGCAGTATAATTAACATAACAGTAACACGGACACTTTCAAGTTATGAGCTCAGAAACTATCACTACCTATTCATACAAAGTTCCTATAATCATCCGTGATGAGTACGAGTACGAACAAGCGTCGAGGGCGAGGCAAAAGATCGCCGCGAAAGCATCACCTTACCACCCATGTCATAGACTAAATGACATGCCTAAATCAGCGGAATTTCGCAAAAACTGCCTACAGAATGAGGCCATATTTAATAAGTATTTTTTATTCAAGTAACATCGAAGAAGTTAAGGCTATATTAGTGGAATCTCTTATAGTTAAAAGGTTAATGTTGACTTAACTTTTACAGGTTAATATTAGGTAGTCACTAAAATTTATTTACGAAGTTAATACGTTGAAATAATTACATCAAGTGTTGAAATAATGTGTTTCATGATAATCACATAAAAGAACGAATAGATATATATTATAATATAATTATCAAAATTTTTATTTATCCAACCACAATTTTTTCAAAAAAATGTCTCATTAAAATTTAATCTTTGACAAGAACAGGAATGATGTCATATACCGGCATAGCATAGAGCAGAGTGAGGAAAAGCAAATGAGCATAGAGTGTTTAATCTTTATTGTGGCATTGCCTATAAGGTCTTCAGCCAAAGAGAAAATTTAATATTTGTCTAATTTCCATATTGATGTAATTGTCATTAAATTACTTCTACTTACTCAGTATCATGTCCTATGGTGTGTTACTTTTGCGGAGATCTGCAGCTAGCTTGACAGTATTAATTTTACAAAACAAGCAAGCGATACGGCCATCTATAACTTACAGCCCCGCGAGTCGCTACGCGACCTATTCAAGAAGACTATCTCGAAACTTCCGAATTCATAATTTTTGAAAACATGTACTTAAGAAAAAATGTGAATACAATTAATGAAAAAAGACTGCATCTTGTAGAATGGGTTTAGGCGATGCGATAGAGGTTCCTAAATTTAGATTGGCTTAAACTATAATTATTATTATATTTTGTTATTATTATAGTTAGTCTGTTTTTGTGTAAATGCATAAAAATGTACAATAAAATCCTTAATAACATAATGATACAAACAGACACAATTTTTAAGAGAGCAATCAATATCTCTTACTCTGCAATTATAAGTCTCCTGGCTACTGACATATTGTTAAAATTGACATTTAATAAAATTATTAATTAATGTACTTTTGACATTGTATTGATTTTATTCATTTTATTATGATTGACATCGTAGCGTCGGAGATATCTGATTTCAAATTTTGTCGCTATCTTTTACTCATCGTGAATAAGTACTAGAATCTTCTTGTCTTATTTTTATATTAATGGCTCCATCGTTTTATCGATGATTGTCTGTCAACGTAAAGATACGGGAGAAAAAATATTAATTTCGGATATACCTGGTGAGTACACTAAAATAAAAGAAAAAACACACTCTAGTTAATACAGTATACAAATAAGTGGGGATTAAAACTAACTACATAATTAATTTTTAAAAGATTGGCGTAAACATTGACTAAAACAGTGCTAGTATGAACTAGCAAAAAGGGGACATTTACAGTATGTTGAACATTGGTTGGTAGGACTTCATATAAAGGGACAGAGACGGCTACACTCAAAGAAGAGGTAGGTAAGGTATAGACTGGATGAAAGTACTCATCCAGTCCATATTCACAGAAAGAGCTATATTTTACTCGAATCTTTGCCAAGAATGTGGGAGAACAAACATGTCAAGGGCGCAGTCGGATTATTAAAGATGTGATTTGTTTGTAATAGTTTTTATGACTAGAAAACTACAGCTTAACAGGCTAAGAGTGTTGAATGCTATCAAAGAATTTAGCCTTCGAAAATCTAGATGATTGGTCATACTGGTCCAACTGACTGGACATCGGACTGCCCCATGTAAGTGAGACACACAATCAATCTTCTGTGATCATATCCTTGATCGCCCCAACCATTACATCAGATTACCACAAGATAGACCACAAATTCTCGCAAAAGAACACCGATTCCTGCCAAGAATGATTCGCGAGGCTAGATCGGACCAAAATTAATAGAAAAAGCTGAAGGTAGCTCGAGTTGACTATGACACCTGGATGTCTAACACCTCAGTCCCTCCGTGACCACAGCTGCTGTAACGCTATCGAAACTTCGGGAGTATAAAAACAAAATTGAACGCGATAAAATCCGTAAGTAATAGTTTCATTTCAAATGTGTAGTGTTCGCGTAAATACTAGAAATCATTATACGATGTACTTATTCTATTATATTATACTTTCACAAAATTTTTCTTACTTCCTGCACACAACTGCAATGTTTTGACCCATCATTGACACGAATTACACACACAGTGGGACGTTGCCACTTTTTTTATCTCTTTTCGTTATACTGACGCTCCGACGCTCTGAATTGACAGATATGACGATATCTCGTTTAACAGTTTTGTACAAGAGCGGTAATAATGGGTCCAAGCCAAATGTACAATACTTTGTCGCTAATAATAGGGTGCTTATTAAAGGCGTCTATTGGTTTCCGCTTGGTCAAATCTTGTTCTCTCATAATTCTCGAGATGGCAGGAATGTGTGATACTTTAATTAAAGAAATATATTTTTCTGTTATTTTCTGAAAAAAGGTGTTACATGTATAAAATGAAAAAATATATGTTTTAGTTGTATTTATTAGAAAGAGATTATTTGTCCTTAAACTAAATATTATCACAACATATGTCTCTTTTCTACTTATCTGTGTATATAAACATTTTCAAAATAATTAGATGATTTAGAAAATGTTTTATCAAGTCACACTATTCGAGGTAGCGCTAGTGATTTTAAAATAAATATTCAACGTACATTAATACCAACACCGCATCAAATACTAAGTAAGATACCAAAGTTTTGAAACTACTATTATTTTATTTTTTGTATAGGGATAGACTAATTCTATATTATATACAATAGTCGAGCATAACCAGCATAGCTGAACAATTACGCAAACATTATATATGTACATGGAATAATAGGTATATAAGTATGGAATATGTATGGAAAAAATTTCAGAGTAATAAATTATAGTATATTAAATCCGCATGTTTGTATCATTCGTCTTGACGAAAATCCTTAGCTTTTAATATAGGTAACGTAAACCATGTTATTACGCACCAGGGTTATGCCATTAACTGTTGTGCAATTAAGGTACACAACAAGAGTAGTCTAATTTAAATAATCGTAATCTTAAAAAAAGTCAATGCACCGAATACTACCTAACAATTTTGATATTCATCAAAAGCACCACCTCAAGTGACGAATTTATATAACTAAAATAAATTAAATCACAATCTGAATAATAGCCTACAGATGCAGATGTTATAATTTTTTACTTCTGATACAAAAAAAACTTATGTTTTTATTTTACAAATACCAAGGATCTTCACTAATGGGTAGTGTTTAATTAAGGTGTAATTTGTAACTAGATATCGTTACGATAGTTTCAGATCATATAGTTTTAGATTAGACTGAGCGATTTATAGAACCATGTGTGCGATAAAAACTAATAGACATTTTGACTTGATCAAGTGATCGTCGCAAAATTATATTACATACGTGATTGGCTTGTGCATTTCTACATTGACTTGAGTAAAATAGTATTTCTTTAACAAAAGTTTTGCAGCCAATATTTGCCAAGTTAGCTATGAACTTCTTCGCCCATTAGTAATTTCTTTTTAAATATTAACGTTTAAATCGCGTCTAGTTTCATGAATTAATGAAGGAGTCTTTTTGCTACATATACCACGGTTTCTTTTTGCTGTGTGGCTTTCTGTTAAACTACTATAGAGACCAGTCAAAATTATTAACACAGCGTAGTACGGTGGTTTCATCATTACAACTGAAATAATCGTACTTGTTACCATACAGAGTGCATGGAGCGTCTGTCAGTCTTATCTGAAATTATACATCGTAACGATATCACGTTACGTGCATTGTTAAACAATTTCTTACATTTTAATTCTCATTACATTTTGTTATTCTGATTATTCAAAATAAATAACTGTTTTATATTTCAAAGAGTAATGATATCATAGCATAACACAGATAATATATTTGTAGTTGGTTTCTTCTAGTGGTCATCTACTAGTTTCTTTTAAGTAACTTAATATTATTTCTTAGACATGCTTTCATGATTTGTTCTTACCTATTACGCAGGTAGCAATAACCTATTCTCAAAGCCTTTTAGTTTCAAGCAGATCAAAAGTCACTCCAACTTTAAAGTTTATATTATTTCCATGCTTTATATCATTTAAATGCGCGCTGATTTAAGTTTAAATCGGAAATAATCAAGAGTGATGATCTTTACTAGTACAGTTATGATTCCCAGGTTTGTTTGGTGGTATGAGGTGAAGCGCGGGATGCGGGATGCACTATTATCACCGCGCGATTGGTGCCTCTCGTGTAAGGCAGTTGGTGATGAATCACAGTATACTGTCGTACTATTGAGAAGATAAATATGTCTCAGCTAACTGGCTCACACTATATGAAGCGCCTAACAGAACGTTCAAAATCAGTGTAGACAATGAAGACGAATAGCGTTTATTTTAAATTAATAAAGAACGCATCTTTTTTTACAGTCTTGCGATTCGTATTATCTATCCATCCGTAATGGCTGACGTAGATGTAAAATTATATCGAAGATATTATTTGTATACGAATGTTTCTTGAACAATTCGTTTCTACAAGGTACTTTTGTACTTATAAAAAATTCAATCTTTTTCAAAACGCTCTTGCATATGGCCAGTTATTGCTAGAAGAGGAGTGATGGTCTAAATAAGGGCTATCAGTCAGTAGCAGTTTGCTCCCACTTAGTCCGGAACTGGAACTTTCGCTGGAAGAGAATAAGCTCTTGCTACCAGTGTAGAAAGAGAGGGACGTATGCAGCGGCTCGCGGGTCATTCGCCGTCTTGCTCGCACCAACGACGCGAAGGCTACTGCTATAGCACAAAGGAATATGACGCCTAAGATGCAAAACGCTAAGGCCATTTTTCCCGGTGATAAACAGATGGTTTTGTCTCCTGGAGAAAAGCCTCGAACGAACTCATCTTTTTCGCCGTCTATCCGCCTTGAACCTGTAAGAACTTAATTTTAGTGAAGCCCATTCTCCTTATGATTACCATAACCGGAGGTCATAGGCGATGACTATTTACTGGTTTTACCTCTAGTCGACTATTACGATACCCTCATAACGAGATGAGATAGTAAATTTTTTTTTTGTGTTTGCTTATAATCTTTATGTGTCGAACGAATCATCTTCGGAAATGAGGTAGAGATTACATCGGATACGATGTATAGCGATTCTGGTAAATTCACTTTAGTAGTACATATTAGCGAACCTATATAAAACCATTGTCATTAAGTCAACTAATGTAAAGCGGCATTATCTTTGAAAACAAACTCTAACATAATAGACTTTTTAATCAGCGCCTCTACAAGAAAGCGCCGGCATAGTTTGCCCATACTCAACAAGCTGGGCAACCAGATTGGAGAGCGCGCTATTTAATCTAAATACCTTAAATCAAAACCTCACTATTTGTTAGAATCTCTGTGCCCAGCAGCAAAGTTTTAACGAGCTGATGCGATTATCGCAACCATATAATAAGAAATTGAGAAATACACAAATAACCCTGACTAAGTTTGAATAATCAATGTCAAAAAAGTATTCTTATGAGTTAAATAACGTATGATATTCACCTCTTATTGAAGCTTCATCTTCTAACTCGATATTAGGTGCAAGCACTTCGATACTGTTGTAAACTTCCAATCTGTCGATGATCAATCCTCTGGCGTCTTTGTCCAACCTTGCCTTCCTCAGCAGTCCATCCCGTGTCTGCTGAGGTTTTTGCAACGCTTTGCAATCGATTTTTGGACAATTTCCTTTGCATAATTCTACGCCACATGTCATATGTAACTTCGCCCTATCAGGGAATTTAAACGCTGCGAAGGTGACAACGGCATGTTGATAGGTCATAATGTTCTTGAACATGTAGTCGGGGTCGTTCCTTGTAAGCTTCATACTGTTGGTCTCGTCGATGTTCCGCTGCGGGTCGATCGCCGTGAGTTCGGACAAGTCTACTTCAGCGCCGCGTTTCTTGTGCTCGTGTATTGTGGGGCTGCTGAAGATAGATTCATCTATGGGACAGCCGGCATCGTCTAGAAGCTTCTGAGACGCTTCGCCGAGACCGTCGTGTGCGATGCAGTTTGTTACACGAAGGCCGATCCCGACTGTAAGAAGAAATAGTAAATGGTAAAAATTGGAAACTTGATTACTTTGAAATCGGTTATACAAGTGAATTGCATCTAATTTCTCTTTGATTTAAATGTAATTCAGAATTAAGAATATTACCAATATTTTGGTCGATGCAATGTTTCAGAAGTGATTCTGTATCTCATTCACGGTAAGAGATGATATTAAAATGAAAATCTTATTGAGTAGTTGTAAAGTCTACGTCAGGGTTATAATCAGAATGTACTCGTAGTTCTACATAGAAGATTAATTTAGAAGCATTTTGCTTCTAAATTAATATATCCGAATCGGATCATACAACAGAATAGAAATTTACATTACATTTGAAAGTACATGAGAATCGGAATGTACTTCTTCTTAAAGCGTTCTTGGATTGAAATTTAATTTACCTTTGAAAATAGAAATAGTAAACGGTGGGACACCTGTGCAGTGTCCACCTAAGGTTAGGTACCACCACAGTATTAGTTATCTGTTTCTATGTGCACGGTGGCGCAGTGGATAAGCAACATTATGGATCGCTGGTTCGTTTCCTGCACGGAAAAAGTATTTGTATGGAGTACAAATCCATTGTAAATGACCTACACGATACAGCTTTAGCTGCAATACGGTCTGATGGCTCTGAAGCTAGTGAATCTATATAATTATTGACAAATAGCATAGGGGACGAGCACGAAGCAATGCGCTAAAGGTCTTTACAATTTAATGTTCTACTCTTATGAGGCGACGTGGCACTTAAGTTCAGGCGAACGACTTCGTCATAAGCCTTACTCACCGGGCAGCGTGCATTGTATGAGCAGGCGCGTGGGCTGCCCCACTTCGACCGAGGCTGGCTCAGCGGCGGCTGCGGTAGGCGCCAGCTCCATCCAGGCTCGCGCGGACTGCACCAGCAACTCTCTTTCCTCCGACTCCCCCGAGTTTGTGAAGCCGTGTCGGTTGCGACCCGTTCTGTTGTTACCAAAATTTAGATAAACTTAGTACTTTGAATATTAGTTTAAAATAATAGCCAGTATCTGTCCCACTATTGGACGAGTAGATTTAAAATGTCCGACTCTGCTTTTAAGATAAGCATGCTGAAGTGGCAAAGGGTCGGTTACATAGTTCGTATCTCAGAACAAACAACTTTTGGAAAAGAAACGTTCTTATGACCTTGCAACCGTGTTCAAGCAAACGGCCTAGTAACCGGTCTCCCCCTAAAACCCTAAAAACAGTAATATGTACAAGCGTCAAACTTTTTCTAAAAGGGCCAATTGTAAATCGAGTGCGCGTTGAAGGACCAACCGAATGAAAGAAACAAGGAATTCAGTGCGCGTGTCCTACGTCTTGTCCGGTTTTTCACGACAAAACAAATTACCTTAAAAAACACATTTCCTGTATGAGGATCCCTCTTAATTTTAACTATTTGTTATTTAATAAGATATACTATATCCACCATATTCTGTAAAAATTTTTTACCCGCTACCTACTACGGTTCAAAAAATACAGCCCGTTGAACGTAGGACAGACAGACGAACGGACGGGCTTACGGGGACCCGAAAAACTTTAAAGAAAATTCCGCAACGTCAAACTTCAGGTTTGGAAAACAAGATCGTATTACATATAATATATGAGGGAAAGACGATGTTTAAAAATTACGATTAGATTTTTATTACACAGACAGAAATCATTTTTTTTTTTAAATAATACTCTCAATGCTATTTATTAAGTAACTTTACTAATATTCCTGTTAACCCTCCAACTAAGCTAACAGCTTGTATCTGGAGTGGTCAGGCTCGAACTTACGACGTTATGTTTCGCCGTCCGCACCCTAACCCATTTGGCTAGACAATATAGTGATGAAAATCAGCGTCCGCGAAAAAGGATAAATCATGACTGCAATCGTTTATGCAAAAGACGTTATTCTTGGAGGACTATATTGAGAAAGTTTTGCAAAGAACTGAATTTAAATTTCTATTAAAATTTTATAAAAAATATATTGTAAATATATAGAAATCAGATAACCACAAACCCACGGTAAGAAAGGGGGTGGTAGATTCTAACGCCGCTATTACTTCGACAAATCTTAACCAGTTCGATACTGTTTAACTAAATAATGTACTCACTTAAAGTAAAATAAGATAAATAATAATAACATTACTCTTCGACCGGTACTCATACCCGACAGGTAGGCACGGCGATATTTGTAAACTTGTGACGCACAAAAGTATTCAGTTTACCTACTAGTTTTAAAACAAGCAACACCTGCCGCCAAAATTACCTCACCAACTAGGACCAGATCGCTATGGGAATGAACAAATAACTATGTAATGAATCTTATGTAACGCGCGGGCCAAGCTCTCAGACACCGGCTATTTTATATTTACCTCACTTTCTTAACTTCTCGACCGGATATTTCGCGCAATTTCGTCTTGATAACACCTTCGAGAGCCGAGCTGTTGATGCGCACCGCGCGTGGTTGCAATTTACACCTGAAATCGATCGTGAAATGTTCCGATGTAATCGATTAGTACCGTCATTACATTTTACAAATTACAACGTGCTATTATTGAACAATTTGTTATATGAAAATAGCAGAGTAGCAAAAAATAGTGATGTTATAATACGAGTACGTTTAACGAGATAAGTTATTGGAAATCAAGTTGAAACTGAAATTGGTAAGAAGTTCAAAAAATAAAAGAAGTTACTATTTTTTACACCCTTGCACGGCACATAGGTGATCGTAACAAAAGTATTGTAAATCTTACATTGAATTGCATTGAAATTAAAAAGATGACATTCAATTTAAAAGCGCCTTATAAAATAAATTAGCAAATATTTTCAATAGCTTCTGATTTAAACGCGTGTCTCGTTACTTACCTCACCATAAGCTCTTGATCAGAAGACTGTTGTAATTGTCGATCCATTTGTACGACCAGCTCGACTGTATAGTACAGAGCTTCATTATCGTCCGGTTCCTCCACTGTCGAGTTGAGAGTGGATGTTCGAACACCGCAGGCGTTTGAAGGCAAATGCAGCGTAACCATCTTTTGTAGGTTTCCTAGAATTGTTTAAACTATTTTTTATATGTTTATATGTATGCCATTTGAAGATGATAACCATATTGCCATATGGTGTAAATATAACATAGTCAAAATCAAAGTTTATTCACAATCTTTAAATAGTCCATTACACAATGGCACACACTTGGCAGGCCGATTGGCGATCGCAGTCCTCAGGACCTCGCACCTTAGAAGCTTTGGTTTATCGGTTCTTCGTTTTCGAGATGGATATTCCGAAATCATTCTGAAGCCAAGAGGGTTTGTTGGCATTTCCGATAGTCGACTCTTTACGAAACCCGTGGGATGAGATGGAGTGGCAGATTTTCGTGCGCCGCCACAAAGTGGCGCATTAATTTCCGAAGTATTATACATGCAAAGTTTAATTAATTATGCAAAGTTATTGAGCGTCGATGTAACGTAATGTTCGGCGGTAATTAAAAGCATAGTGTGAAAACTTGACGTACAAAACGTACAAGAAAAAACAAAGTCATAATCTAACCTTGCACTCGACATTCCCTAGAAAAGTCTTTGCTGAAAATGAGTCCTTTGAAGGCCTGTTCCATAGTGATGTGCACAGCTACAGAGTTCTTGTCGCACGTCGTGGACACGTCGATGACCCGATTTGAACGGCACTGCACTCGACTGGCTGCGAGGAGGCATATCAATGCCGCACGCCACATGTCGGCTGGCCCTGGAGAGATTACCAATAAGAAAAAAAAACGAATATTTAACTTATCTCTATAATCTATTAGAAATGCCAATACAAACACAGCTAGGGGCATAAGGGAAATTACCAACTTTTTCTTCAAATATCTCTGAAAATCTAGGCGATTATGCCAAACCCAAAACCTAGTGATCGGGAGTAGCCTTTGTAGTGCGAGGGCGCCGACATTGCGCTCGTCAACACACCTGTCCACCGTTGTGCTGAGGTTTGAATGAAAAGTCTATGTTCAACAGAGAACTCAGTCGGGCCGAGAAAGAAGAAAAATTAACTGCTATAGTACAACCACATACTACTTTATATTTTTTATTATGTGTCTAATAAAATAATTTTAACCTTATTTTACAAATAATCCAATATGCGTTGTAATGGTTCACATTTGTCCATATAAGAATAGATGAAATTAGATCAGATCCAGATCTAAAATACTACGACTAAGGACTAATAAGGAGACGTACAGTAGTGAAGTCTGTGATGTAAAATTTTTGGTACCTCTATTGCTACTTCGTCTACCATGCTTGGTGATTGTCGCATAGTCTTCAAACTTGGTACAATGTTTTCCACAACAAGACACAAGCTCTGGCCCGCAATCCCGATACGGTCACAGCTCCCGAGACGGGATAGACGGAAGTGGAGCTACACATTATTAAAATTGTTCACACAATTGTTTACAACATCACGACGTGAAATCCTACCACCGATCTTCTAATACTGCGCATAATATAAAAAGATAATCCTTTGCGTGTCGTAACAATAAAATTTTTATTGTTTTAACACGTCATGAAATAATATTGAATCTTATCACCACAATGAAACTCCCAAATTTTGGTTTTCTTGACATTTATTCCAGTTGGCAATATTTAAGCAATTGTACACTCGTAGTCGTATCAAAAGGTATAACAACCTCACTAATAACATGAAACGTTACTGATATTCTAAACGCGCAGAATCAGGTTAACTTAAATAGTTTGGGTAATGTACAGTTTTCTCACTGTAAGCAAGTTGCTAATCTGGTATAGATTTTCAGTTTTCGTTTTCTAGTTCTTTAAATATATAACTTTCATCACAGCTCGTTGAACTCGTTCCACTTTAGGAAATAGGTTACCTAAATGAGTTATTATATACGTAACTATTCGCGCCTGTAAAAAGTGCAAAAGAGCCATGATAATCTTTAGAAATCTAGTTATAAATCATATTTTGTCCCTTCCGCTTACTGAAATTCGCTAGTTATATGTATATTCCATAGAACACAATAGACGGATGAATCATAACTATCTAGAAGGATCTGATGAAATTGCAACCGACAGATTCGATCAAAATATTGCGGTTTTAGAGACGAAAATGCATTTCAAACAATTTTGCCGCAGTATTCACACGAAACGTAATGAAATATAACACCCAATTGATATTCAAATTTATATCTACCTTGACATACGTAAACAACCAAAAACTTAAATAGAACTTTTATCTGCAAAGACAAAAAAAAAAGAATATTACAAACGTAAATTTGAGAAAATCTGTTCCTTTCACAATTTTGTAAAGAAAGTTTGATTTTCTTATCGTATGAGATGTCATGAGAGAGTTTTAAAGCCAAGAAGAGTCCGCCTTGCTAATCCAATATGACTTGGCGGATTGCACATTTTCTCGAAATTTTATTATCTCAAAAAACATGCAATTTTTCTATGTGATAGAGTCAAGCGGCCGCTTTGAGCGGTGAGTGAGGTAACCGGAGGCCGACTCCCCCTTCCCCAACTCCCCTCCCAACACCCAAATACCAATAAAGGCCGGCAACGCACCTACAGCTCCTCTGATGTGGCAGAAGTACGTGGGTGACGGTAAACACTTGCCATCAGGCGAGGCGTGTGCACGTTTGCCCCCTTTAACATAAAAAAATCCAGATTTCCTTGCGATGCATCCTTCACCGCCAAATCACGTGGTAATTTTAGCACTTAAAATTGTAATTAACAATTTATCGGTGTCGGTGATGGAATTTGAACCCAGGTCACTGACGCTGACTATTAAATTTAAGTGAGCGCTTCTGAAGAGCGCTATGACCTCAGCTTTAATGTTGTATATCCATTTTAATTTATTTATTATGTAAGTTTGACACTTTGAAATCATATTGCTCATTAATAATGTTAGTAATCTCTATAATTCGAGTTACGTTAATTATTTTTGCAACAGTGCAAAACAAAGTTGGTAATGCGATCATCATTTATAGGTAAATATATTCCGAGTTTACCGCTACATTTACGTTTCTTGTTAACAATCTCTGATATTCCACTTCGATTAGCGTCGTTTGTAAGACAATTAAACAGTTTATCTTCCTCACTAACAAAGTGGGCCTTCTACAATAAAGATCTCTTTGAGGTAATCGACAAATAAAGCTTTCAAGGTTTTTGCATTACCTACGTAAATAAAAACAAGACCGTGCAGTGCAAGTCCGTCTTATGCTTAGAGTGTTCCGTAGTATTTTATTCCGAAACCATTTTAGTTTCAGATATTTCGTAAAGAGAAATTACCAAAATTTTGTAGAAGTGTATTTTAAATCAAGCTTGCGAACTTCACACCCGAGAACTAAGACTGAGACTGATAAAGCTGTAAAAGCCA
Organism: Bhutanitis thaidina; assembly: GCA_029286595.1. NCBI lineage: Eukaryota > Metazoa > Arthropoda > Insecta > Lepidoptera > Papilionidae > Bhutanitis > Bhutanitis thaidina. The sequence continues at coordinate 5,193,671 of JAGSMS010000012.1, read as the reverse complement.
AAATGACCAACTGTTCCCAACAATTCCCAACTCGACCTTTTTCATGACATCATCACATGGATTGGTATTTAAATAGATATCCAGAACTCGGAAAAGATTGCAAAAAAAAGGATATTCCTCCTATAAATCAAAAATATCAAAAAAGTCAGAGTATAATATAATGAGTTACTGGAAGCACTCATAATAGATAATGAAATGTTACTGTTGCTTTCGAATACTACCCGAGATCAGCGTACTTATCTTTAGTCAAAGGCTCCACACAGATCAAACTCATGGACTATTTATAGGCAATAAGCATTTGATGAGATGTTACTTTTTGTGCACCCTCACATTCCACATCCCACATTTAGTTATGAACCCTCTGTATGCTAAACGAAAACGCACTTGACCATTTTTATCATTTTGAAATTTTAGATAAGAGCAACAGGATTACTTTGACAACTCTTTACCAGATCGTCTGATAGCCTAAGATTTAACACGTATGGTAAAAAAGGCAGTAAATAATACATTAGATGTTTTATGGTGATGTTCAGTAGTGTATGCCACAGTAGATAGAGATAAGTAAATCATGATTATAAATATAGGTATGCACTTACTACTTACACCCATATCACGGAACCTGTTAAGGATGTATGTATATAGAACGACGCCAACTTTCTTATGGCCGCAGGCAAATAAGTCGCCTAAGTTTATGGCGTACCCTAAGTCTTTTATGGCTTGCAAACTGTCGTTACAAACTTAAATGCTGATGATGGCCTCATGGCATGGTGGCCGGGGCGACACACCGCGATAAACAATTTATTCATTTACGATTTACTCTTCCTTTTTTTTCTTTTTTTTTAATTGGAAATGCGGCAAACGAGCAAGCGGTTCACCTGATGGTTAGTGATTATCGTCGCCCACGTACATCTGCAACAACAGAAGTGCGGCAGGTGCGTTGCCAGCCTTCAAGGGTATTTGGGAGATGGGAGGGAGGATCACCGAACGAAACGCACAAGCATAAGAAGCTGCCCCATTCGAGCAGCAGCAAAAGCCGATAGGCTCTACCACGAAACAACGATGATTATTATGTTACTTTTAGGAACATAATATTTATTTAGTCACTGCTTACGATCAAGAAATAATTGAATTATAAAGCGCATTTCTAAAGAGTAGATGCGAAAATATTTCTTTTCGTTATGTGTCTTTTCTCAAGTAACTTTGGATTTCTCCCATTACTCAGCGCACTGTTGATGTTCTAATTAAGATCAATCATAACAACGCACTCAATTATCGTTTCAAATGCGAAGAAACCTCGCTTTCTTGTACAGCACGAAGTTTGGTCTAATTAAATTACGAAAGTAAACTAGAGAACACTGAGGGAACCACCCAATACAATAACCGTAAAACAATATTCTAGCTTCATATATATTTAATATATGAACCTTCCACGCTTGTTAAGATTTTAACATAATATAATAAAATTAGACCGAATACAGAAACCAGCTGTCGGTAGTATTAAATGATGCACACATTTTTTATAATGAAGCGTCTAAGAAAAAACTTTTAAAATTTCATGAGAATCTACTGGAGGGAATCCGGCGACGAGGCTCGCCACCCGTCGCGCCCTATCTCCTGGCGAAAGTGGGCAGTGGAATGCCAAGAATTAATATAAACACTATAAATATAAATAATTTTAAGCAAACTAGATTTAGAGCCGTGGTAGCCTAGTGGTCATGGCGCTCACTTTAGTTTCATAGAGCGCAAGTGACCTGGAATCGACCCCCGGTGCCAGCACCACTAAAACTCTGAAAAGCAATTTTAGTGCTGTATTTACCACGTGCTCAGCGGTGAAGGAAAACATCGTAAGGAAACCTGCATATCTGAGAAATAATAAAAATATAATTTCAAGGATATGTGAAGCCCGCCAACCCAGACTGAAGCAGCGTGGCGGGCTTATAAATGACATTTTGAAGCGTACTGAACCAGCCAGAGAAAGCCTGGCGTAGTAGGTGCCGAGTCTTCTAATAGTGTCTCATTATCATAAGGTACTACTTACTAAGAGACTAAAACAAAATTAATATTGCAATTTTAAAAAAACATTCCATGGTCTACTTTGCCAAAATCTATGCTTCATGTAATTTCATTGTAACCGGTAACCAACTAAAACAAATAACATAAACAGTTAGGTGATGTTACGTAATTACTAATTGCGGGTAATTAAAACTGTAAATGAATACATAAAACAAAAGTCAGCACTCAAGCGTGGGTGTGAAAGGACTTTCAAGAATGTTGCCCTGCACAGCAGTTAGTGAGATAACTTGAATAGCCATAATACTCCATCAGCAAACGGATGATACAACTATACGTATTTTTATAGGGAAAATACTCACGTTAATTTTACGTACAAACAATATATGTGGCAAATGTATGAGGCGAGTGCAAATGGTAGAGTCGGGAGAGGAAGACCTAGGCGAACATTTCACGATCAAATCAGAGACGTTCTGAAAAAAGGCCAGGTCAAGAGTACTCTAAACCAACGAGCATGCATGCGAAGATTGATGAAAGTGGAAGAAGCGAAAGACGTATGTCAGTACCGTAGCAAGTGGAAGAAGATTGTCTCTGCCTACCCCGTTGGGAACAAGGCGTGAATATATACATACATTTTACGTAACATACTTTTGGTACTACAGTATTAAATAATTATCACATCGCCATTTAAACAGTCCGCTACTAGACAGACGTATCCGATCAATCTTACTAATGTATGAAAGTTTGTATCTTTGAATGTCGATCAATCATACCAAAAGGACAGTACTGATTAAAATAAAACTTGAAGGATGATTATGTCATGGATTAAAACATAAAACATAATCTCTGTAAGGGATACTGGCGACAAGCAGTACCGCGGGCAGCTGCTAGTGATTTGTGAATTTATTTTAAAGATCATTTATTACATATTTACAATAGTACACGTTTATTTCTATATTTAAAAGAGACAAAAAAAATGTTCTTTAATGTGAAAATTCGCCAGATAAGAAAAACCACATAACTTAGACAACTTTCCCTTAAAAAATGTTTAATTGGCGTTTGTTCTCTTCAATTAAATCAACTCGAATATTACATTCGATCTACAAGAAACAATCTTCATTACTCTATTTTATATGATTATTTTTGAACGGTATAAAATCAATTAGTGAAAGTATGTCCGTCATAGTTGCGTGTGCTCCGATTTGAGCGACCGAAAAATCTGTCCGCTTCGGCTTTCGGACATAGATTAGATTATAACTAGAGATAGGCGAACTGGTAACCGAAATACCAATACACACTAGAATGAATAAATGAAATGGCCGTGAGAGATTGAAATGGATAAAAGAACTGAAAGGGAACGTAAGTCGAAACGGGCATTTTAAAAGAAAGTTTTTTTTTCGTGGTCGAATAAAGCTTTCGTTGATATTTAGTAGGTAAGTTCTAATTAAGATAACCTACTAAGAAAAACATTCAATCCTTGTTAAAGATAAGTAATAATAAACAAAAGCTTTTTTTTTTCAAGATCAATTACAGCAAAGTAAATCGGCATGGTCTGCTTTTGTGCCTGAAAGATATTATGAGATTGAAAAAAATTAAGAGAACGCTTCATATTTATAAATACCAAAGAGCTTTTGAATTAAGTAGGCGTTTATCAGGTTACGTTTTGAAGTTTGTTGTCGCTTATGGATTTTAACGTAATAGATCCACATTCTCCTATCGTAAGCGGTCCCAAATAATGGAACGGTGCCCTGGATTGTAAGGAGAAACCGGCGCAGATTCAAATTGGCTGGGTTAAGAGCATACCCTTTGTTCTTTTCTGACTGAGAACCCATAACTGGTCGTCACTTCTGAAGGCGATCATCGTGCGGTTTTAGATGGTGGGAGTCTGAAATAACTCGTCGCCTACCCCGGGAGAACAGTATCAATAATGAATCTCGCCAACTTAAAATAAGATTGGCCTCTGGGGTTTTATACAAATAAGGATGACAAAGCTCACAGTTGCTAAGACCGGATTCTCAGATGGTAAGAGATCGCTGCAGCCCTTTAACATCAACATCCATGCATTGTGAAAACGTGGTCCTTCCCCTGTCGAGTTGAACTATTCTGCGGTGACTCTACCAGATCTCGGTATCTGATCGAGGATGTATGTCGATATGTCGATATTGTAGTCGATATGTGACCACTTTTCCATAGAATGTACTGTTCGCTTATTTAAGTAAAAATTAAATTTAACTACAAAAAATTGTTGTTTACTTTTAATTGTCATGTCTATTTTTTTCAGTTGGCTTTACATTTTACAATTAGTTTATGTTTGTTGTTCTTTACCACATGCTCAACGGTGAAGGAAAACATCGCGAGGAAACCTGCATGCCTAAGAAATAATTAAAAAAATATTATTTCGAGGATATGTGAAGCCTGTCAACCCGCACTAAAGCAGCGTGGCCCGTCCTTCCCGGCTCCTAAGGCTCTATGATACTCGTACTTGAGAAGGAGGCCTTTGCCCAGCAGTGGGCACTTACAGGCTGTTACTTTACTTTACTGGTTGTTGTTGTTTGCATAGTTTTTTAACTTTCACACTTTGTTTGCTTTTGCCAATTTATCAAAACCACCATATAACTAAAATTACACAACTAAAACAAGTAACTGCAGTTTCGAAACATAATAATTTACGCTACGTATCGAGCACCTCCAGGTGCTTTATGAATTAAAAATCTGGAACATACATTTTCCACAAAGATAGCGAAATAGATGTAAAGCTTTGAATTTAATTCAACATTCAAAACACTTATGTCTGCTGGGATTCCGTTAGTTAAATGTTTAAATTGAGACTGATACTTTTTAAATTGAGTTTCAATATCATAGCTTTCTCCAACCTCAATCTCAGGGAATAGACGGAAACGGCAACAAACAGGAAGCCATCAATGAGTCTTGTTAAAGATATAAAGAATAATATGTTCGGAATGCTTAGATTATTGTTAATGGAAAATGTAATGGAAAGTATTTTTAATTTCATCACATCGGGTTTTTATGCTATTACAAATCACCTTGTTGTTGTTGTTATAGCGTTTTGCTACGCGTATCTTTAGATTCCGTTCAGGACCTTTTGCATTAATGAACCTAAAACTAGTGGTCGTTAAAGACTGGCAATAGTGCAAAAAATATTCTGGCTAACTCTATGTGACCGTGGAGTCCTTCTCTGCCTAGGAGTCGTCTAGGTAGGTACCTACCTCTTACCCTTTTGTGCCGTTAATGTGCAGTGCAAGCTCTGTTATGTTCCTGTTTGATATGTACAGATACCCTGTGTGATTATGGACTGTGAGGCGTTCTATCTTAGTCCCAAAATGTAAATATACAATACATACAATATACATACGTAATAAAAAGAGCCTAGTAGTCTAGTCTAAACGTACGTGACGTATGGTAAAAATATGTTATGGGGAATATAACATATTTTTATCAAACGTCAACCTCACTACTGGTGCTAGAGCTGCACCATGCAGAGCGCTCTGGGGCGCCCGAGTGATGGCGGAAAATCGAACCGAATAGACCGAACCCTAATACCAAAGACTAGTGATGGAGAGCAGCATCTCTAGGCTAGCTAGTGCTAGGGTACCGATACTGCACCAACTAACACTAACAGAACTAATCCTATATTATCTTATAACTATTATAAATATAATATTTTTATTCTGCGGGCAAATTGTACAGTTTATCGTCGAGTAATAAAGTGCGTCTAATATCAAAAACATGAACCAATGATCAATGACTTTATATTATAATCATCATTGCCAATGATATTCAAAAGTAATCACAATATTGGTTGCGTACTTTCGATTATCATAGATTCAATCGTAATAACGTACCAGTGGATCATTGAGGCGTTTATAATTTTTAATTTATCTCTTGTAGTGACCGATCTTCGTCGGTGTAGATTTTGACATTCGTAAGAGCTTTAAAGAATGATTTGTGGACCCATGGCGTAATGATAGCTATTTCCTTAGCAACGAGCTAGTGTTAGGTGTTTAAGATTATAATGTTTTATTTCAAAATATTTTTCCTCGTCTTAAGGAGGCTGTTAGTTCACGGCTGGAAAAATAGGCCCATAGGGAGGATCGAGCCGTCGGCGTAGTGGATAAGGGTCTGGCTGCGGCGGTGCTGGTGGCGGGTTCGATTTCGCACGGGTCAACTATTTGTATGTGATACAAATAATTGTTCCGGCTCAGGCTGTTTATCCATGTGCAATTTATGTATGTATGCTGCCTCCGCTACACTGGAGAAATTCCTAGTGGGAAGTATGAGGTAACTTTTACAAAAAAAATTGGAGTAAATTGAAAGCTAGAATATATAGTCTATATAGCTAGTCTATATAGCACGTAACCCACGGGATGGGACACAGATTTTTTTCTATCAACACATGACTAAATAGAAAGTAAATCAATGTAGATCAATGCACAGCCATTTTAAGTACATTTCATTGAATAATCGAATCGTAGCTGTGAAGTTTGCAAACCCTCAAATTAAGTTTTTCCCAAAGTTAGTATCAACAGAACATGTGAAATACGTGATGGACGATTTTAAAATTATTTAAACACTCTTATTATGTTTCAATTATAAAATACCTCACTACCACGATGTCAATTTTCAACGCCTTTTTTTGTTATGCGGCAGTATAAGGTGCGGGGTGTCTGGTACTGCGATCGCCAATCCGCTTGCCGAGCATCGCGATTATGGCAAATCCTCCTTAATGTGGAGGCCTATGCCCTGCAGATGACTATTAACAGACCGTTAAGGTTAATGACAGGCTTTAAAATTAAGCTGACCTTAAATACGTTGTAAAAATGTGATATAACTACGAACTATCTCATTTTAACAATTCGTCGAATTAACATCATTTATAATATGATAACCTTTTATTGACATATTTTTTTTAAAAAACATTGTACTACTTATATACTTACCGTATGCTAAAATGACACATACCGGTTTACAACCATTCGTCCATGACTTCGACGTCAACGAGCTTATTTTTAAGTTTTGATCTAGTTTTGTTTATTACTGTAAAAACTTAGCATCTATTGGACGTGCTTGTAACATTCTTACTATATTAATTTTATACTAGTGATGTTATCTACGCTTGGATTCAAACTATAATGAATCGACTCAAGTAAATTTCATTACCGGTCAAGTGTGAGTCGGATTTGCAGACCGCAAACCGTACAACCACACAAACCCTAAAAAAATGTTCGTGTATTTTTGTCTCTACATGATGCGGTGTTTTAATTAGTTGTTGTGTAAATAAAGTATATGGTATATAATGTACAGAATTTTTAAGTTCTCGTTGTTTAATATACAGAAATTCCAAATTTCTTACCATAGTTAAGTTTTTGTCATAGAACCCGTAACAAAAAAGGTCTACTTTTTAATTTATTTATTTTTGAAGATAAAAAGCGTTAATAAATATGTTTGTACTCTATGTGTTTAACGTGCTCTAGACTCAAGAACAATATTTTCGTCTTCCTTTTCATGTATTTATGTAAAATAATTTAATGAATTTCAAATTAAATTTTCGGTTTTGGGTCAATATTCTACACTAAATATCCAAATTTCAGGTCTGTAACTCATTCCGTCTACGAGTTACAGATCAGTGACATACGGACGGACAGACAGACAGCAAAGTAATATTAATAGGGCTCTGCTTTGCCCTCTGGGTAAGCAACCTTACAACTTTTCACCTAAGAATATTAAACATTATTTTTTGAATCTTGTCTTACAAGCTTTTACAATTATTTTGCAATTCACTATCCACAAACCGGGTTGTGTTCACATTCGGAATTATTTCGACCCTGTAAGTAAGTATTACAGTTTAAGGGATTATAGTCATGGAAAAATTAAGAATTCATGTGCCTAATTTTAAAGTTGGCCGGGCTTAACGTTAATTTTATATCCGTTTTATCTTAGTTATTACTAACAAATACTGATTAAAATGTCATTATCATTAGGTTAATTTAATCCTAAAGTTAATGAGGAATGTCCTCATTTGTTGTTGTACGACGTAAATATTTTTTTAATAAATGAATGTATTCGTTGGTGAAAGTTGCGGTGTCAAAGTTGAGCTTTTATTATTTATCATTTTGCTCGTCGCGGTCCCGAGCCCAGTGGACCGTAAAAGAAGTAAACGATTAGGGCCAAAGTTTTTGTATGAAAATATAGAATTTATGCCACTTTACCACTAAATTACGACGGAATCTGTGTTACAGTAACTCATTGGCAACCGCAAGAGCTAAGTTTTATGCATAAAAATGTATCTATAAAAAAATTAAGACAAAACAATTTACAAACAGACTAAAAAACAAAAAACTAAACTTTCCGTTGGCGATAAATGTATTATTTACATGATTAAATACGAAATAATCCGTAAATGTTTTATTACAAGAACAAAACTTAGATAATTACACTTCACTTTGAATAAAACTTTAAAGCCGTACATATAAAGCGTCTGATCATCCCAACATAACGAAATAAAACGAGTTTTTATACTATGCGGGTGTTAAAGTCATAGTTGATATTAGATTGAAGCTTTGCCACGCAATTATGTCCATTAATAGTTCACCATGCAAGTGAGTATATTATTGCTTAATTGCTCGACGGAAGACGGTCTTATTTTAATTGCACCTTATAACTTCAGCAGTTTTCTTGGGGATTATAAAAAGCCTTTTTTCCAAAGGTTACTGCTCTCTAAAGCAATATTATTTTAGTACATCAGGAACTATGAGATTCCTTTCACTTTTGCATAATTGGTGTAATTCGCACGACAGTAAAATGGTAAACCCAGCCCACCTAACCACAGGAGGATAGAAACACGAAGTGATTTATGCAGAATGATTTGCATGAATTTGTTTAGTATATTTCAAGTATGCGTGTGAGTGTGTGTTGTAATACCGATTGCTACCGACGGCACGTATATTAGTATTGATCATAATCGCCACGATGAACAAAGACAAGATTTTGCGATTGCAGTACCAGACGGCTCATAGCCGCGGAAGCCCCTTATGTATTTTAAATACAATTATTCTGTTAATTAATTAATCTAATAAATTATACAATCATTCAGAATATTTGTGACACGTCACTGAAGAGCAGAACGGGCAAGTTGCACGAGCGACAGTGATGGCGGATCATCTTTTCGAATATGCTACTCGGCGTGATAAGTATGGGCAACTCTTTCGTGTAAGGTATGCCTTTGTTTTCTAGAAGGATTTAATTTTATGAACAAGCAGACGATATTGGGAACATAACGTGAGAAGGAGGCATACCTAGTATCAAAAGTTCCGGCACAAGATTTCCGGCCATCCAGTAATTGCTACTCTGATAAATTACTTGTTCGTGTTCTCTTGCTACTTGTTTCTCCTGGTCGATTTCGACCATAGTGTCAACTTCCGAACCCTATCGGTTGTATCGCGTAAGCTATAAGATAGGAGGAAGGATCAGATGTAGTGTCAGAGACACTGGACTGGTGTGTGCCAAAACCAGACCCGAAAACTAATAATTCTTGTATTTGCACTACAACTACTACACACAATATTAGATTTTACTGGAATTCGAACCCAGGACCCATATTTCAGTAATCACGTATGCTAACCTGTACTTAACGGTCGTCACTGCTTAACGGGCATATTAAATTGATCATATAGTGGTTATTATTGGCATTGTATCAAAATGTAAATACTGTTCCTAATGATTTTCATGCGCTTTTATTTCGCACTACACGAGTGAGTTGAGTGCGAATCCTGCTATTGGCATCATTAAAATTTTTAAACGTAATATTAAGTGTAAATTTTACTACGTGCTCGGCTGTAAAGTTAAACACCATTCCTGAGAAGTTAGAAATAAACAACATTTCCAGGAAGTGTTTTTCCGCCAAGCCGCACTGGAGCAGCGTGGCGGACCCTTCCTGTCTCCAAAAACTTCTCAAATATTGAGAGGTGTCCTTTGTCAAGTTATGGGGCATTTACACACTGCTACTTTACAATTTAATGTCAGTATTTTAAAAAAATTCTAATAATCTTACAAAATTTCCCCTCTCATAATAATTCATGTATACTCTATGTTCACAACCTTTGCTCCAGCTAGTCTAGTTTAAAGTTCCCATTGGTAATGTACAAAGTTTCTTCTTCGACACGGGCATAATTATTTATCAACGCTTTTCACCTTTTTGTTTTCTATTGGAAAATCTATTGGAAATAAAAAGTGATATATAAGACGGCATAATGTAATAGTAGCTACCTTACATACATAACACCTTGCTTTTGTACAGTTTAGTGAAGTTCGAGTATCACTGGAACTGGTAGTTTAGATATTTTTCATTTAACTCATTCTTCAACAGACTGTTTCTGCGCAGCACTAAAATTGCAATTAACAATTTTCATAGTGCTGATTCAAATCTTTCGAATGATATGAATATTAAAATGCTCGACCTCTTGCCTTCAAACGCGTCTTAAATGTATAAATCATTTATCATTTACAACCAGTCACAGGTCCACTGCTGAACACAGGTCTACCCCGAAGACCGCCACAAAGCACGCACATCAGCCACCAACATCCGTCGACTTCCCGCAACACTATGCAAGTCAGCAAACCATTCTGTGGGCGTTTGTCCCCTGGTTCGTTTGCTAGTACGAGGTTGGATTCGAGAACTTTCTTTCTCGGTAACGTTGTCAGTTCTTCGAGCTATAGCCCGCCACTTTACCATTTCATAGAGCGAACATGGGTGATTTAAATCCCTTTTCTGTACAATAGGAGACAATCTGTCCAGCTCTAGTAGCCTCATATTTTGGCGATAAATCCGTAAACGATGGCGTGGGACCTATTAACCGACGAAGTAGGACGCGACGCTCAACGTCTAAAACAGTTACGTGGGTTCCGTTAGCGGTCGTAACGTCTTACACGTCTTCATGTCACGAGAAACATGAGAACCAGGAAAAGCAACGGGCTAACTATTTAGTGTTATTACAATTTTTTCATTTTCAAAAATAGAAATAACAACTTTTTTTCGGTGAAAGTTTATTTTAAGACAGCTCAAATTCTCTTAAAGAGTTATGTTAACTTTTTGAAGAGACGATTTCAAAGGACCATTTATAACAAACTTTTTCAGTCCACAAAGGCATTGTGAAAAGGAACTTAATGGTCCATTCCACTCTTGCTTTTGTCGATTTTAAGAAGGTGAATGCGTTTCATTGAACACGCCAAACTCATTCAACATCGGCTACGGCCTGTTCACACGACACCAGTCGCATAGGGGACTGCAGCGGTATTCCTCGGGGATACTATATACTAACTATATCGCAGGTACTTTTGTTTTTATTAGGGATGTCACATATTTTTATACAAGTGACTCGCCCTTGCTTTGCTTTGATTTATTGAATATTTTTATACTGACTGTTTCTCTTCTAACTTGTTTTGTCATACAAAAATACATATAAGTGTGAATTACTGTTCTTGAGTCATAGAATCAGGGCTTATTTGCGGAAATCCATAATTTCAAAGATGTTGGAAAAATTTATGTATGATTATAGAATAAAAAGAGGATTATAAAATAAAAAGAGTTATTATGGGAAAGGCGGCAAACGAGCAAGCGGTTCACCTGATGGTAAGTGATTACCGTCGCACAGGTACATCTGCAACTCCAGAGGTTCTACAGGTGCGTTGCCGGCCTTTAAGAGTATTAGGAAGATGGGAGGGAGGATGAGGAGGGGGATGGGAAGGTGGTTTGGGCCTCCGGTTACCTCACTCACCGAACGAAACGCAGAAGCATAGGATGCCTCTACCACACGCCGGTATTCTGCGAGGCCGTGGTACCAATCCGGTCGAGCAGCAGCAAAAGCTGATGCTTGGCTTTATCACGTTTAGAAATACCACTTATCATCAATCTACATAAACCCAAGAGCCAATATATTGAGTCATTATTTTTTCGGTGACAGAAATTACGTAGTGAAAGTCATTCAGCTTTAATACATTATTGAAAAAAATTATCTTGATATAATCGTAATATGATGGCAAAGACTTACGTATTTCTCTAAGAATTTTCTAAAATAATAAGTTATGTTTCAGTAGTAACTGAGAGTTCTAAATAAAATTTTCTTATATTTAACGGTTTATGTTAGTGTTTTAATAATCCTCAAAGCAACAAATATTTCAATGAGTTTCAGAACTTCAAGGAAGACTTTGAAGTAAACACATTAAAATCACCATAAGCACTTCTGTATATTTTCGATAGCAGTCAGTCTATGGATTGGCCAATTAATTCATCAATCGGCATTCATTCTTCATCAAATTATTAAATAATTTAACATGCTTTTTGAATGTTTTCTGTATCATTTTGTTTTGTAGTGTACAATAAATGTACATTAATTAATTAATAATATAATATGCGTTTATTCTTTTTATGTCTCCTCACAGAATACAAACCGTATTTGATAATAAAATCTAATTTAAAATTTCACTAGTACATTTTCATTCTGGTATATGTGAGGGAGCTTCGAGATAGGCATGGGAATGCCTGAATTACAAATCACCAGGACCTCAACACAGGAGTACAAAATTAATAAAAATTTGCAGTATCAGTAGAGAGTATATAAATCAGCTAGGATTACACTGATAGGAGAACAATACAAAATTAAAAATGTTTAAAAAAAGTTTCTTTCAAAGACCTGTACTAAACTTTTTGACGATCGAATTATGGTTAAATGTGAATGTATGTATGGAGAGGGTGTATTCGAGCGTGCGCTCGTATGTCTGTTTGTGTCTGTATATATGTAGGTTACATATAAGTTTTGCGTGAGTTTTACGTGAGTGTGTTTAAGTTAGTATTAATGAAGCAAATTTTCTGTACAATTATAACCTAATGTTTGCAGCCATTTCCACTGAGATATGCGCATTAACTCCCACTGTTTATGCTTGCTACTATCCAACACATGGATACATTCTCTATCTTACTACGAGAGTAGTAATATGTATGCAGAAATGTCGTGCTACCAACCTGTCAAGTTCCGATGCCTAAGAACTAGGGTAACCTTGCATTGTTCCGCATATTTTGTGAAATCTTCAGTGATTATACCATTACATATAATTCTTTGTACGTATGTATGTTTGGAGTGATTTAATGTTCGGAATCGGTGAAATGTTCCTTATGATTTCAGAAGTACCATATGCTTTGTTTTATCTTACTGCGTATTACAAATGTGAAATTTGATTGATTGTCCTTCAATTACGCTATAAATACTAAACAGATATGAACCAAATTTCTCGAAGATTGTATGTTTTTTCTATCTCAATTGAACTATTAATTGTTGAGATGAAATTGTTGATCATTTGGATAAAACCGCAGCTATTTTCAAGGATTTTTCTATAAGAATGCAATAACAGCAATACCTCAGTATTGTATTACAGTTTCCTGTAGAGGTATAAGATCATAAATATATTACAGATAAATCAAAACATCGCTCCCAATTTATGTATAAACATAATAAGGATAGGAATTATGTGAAACTGAAGAACTGATCTAAAATCCAGTTACAATTGTATAACTGGATTTTTGTGCATTGGCACAGTAGTATTTTTTTTTGTTTTATTTTATTTTATTCGCAAAACATACAGTGATACATACCTTGATAACTTGAAAATTATTATTAATGCACCTTTTTAATATATAACTAAGCTATCTACTAAAAAATAATTTGTTCGGTTCTCGTACATAATTAAAAACTACCAACTTGCAAGTTTTACAGCGAAGTTGTGATAATTATTTCTTTAATATGTTTTTCAATGTGTAATAAGAAATTTAAAACTATAACTGTTATTAATAATTGGTGCTAATAATCATCATCATCATCATCATCATCATTTCAGCCTATTAGAAGTCCACTGCTGAACATAGGCCTCCCCCAAAGATTGCCACGAGGCATGGTCCTGAGCCACCTGCAACCATCGACTTCCCGCAACACTGCGCAGGTCGTCACTCCATCTTGTGGGGGGTCGTCCTACACTGCGTTTGCCCGTACGTGGCTGCCACTCGAGAACCTTTTTTCCCCAGTTGTCAGTTCTGCGAGCTATGTGGCCGGCCCATTGCCACTTCAGCTTGCTGATCTTTACGGCTATGTCGGTTACCTTAGTTCTGCTGCGGATATTATCGTTGCAGACTCTATCACGCAGAGAAACACCGAGCATAGCCCTTTCCATAGCGCGCTGAGCAACTTTGAGCTTCCTCATACGGGCTGCAGTGAAGGACCAAGTTTCGGATCCGTATGTCATCACTGGCAACACGCACTGGTTGTATACTTTCGTCTTGAGGCTTTGCGGCATACTCGACGAGAAGATATGACGTAGTTTCCCGAACGCAGCCCAGCCGAGTTGGATTCGTCGATGCAAATGCTAATAATGTTTATAAATAATTTAAAATTATCGTCATCTCACTAGGTTATTGTTGTAAATTATTGTTCCGAATGACTTTCAGCCACAAGGTTTTATCTTGCAATTCCTTATAGTGGTACTAATAAATGTACTAGATTTGATTAATTAGGAATGGTGACTCTACTCGCAACTCAATTCGCAGATCACATGTGAATCGAGCGGAACGCTTTCACTCTCGCTGCCTTTCCTCCTTTTGTGTTGTTGTGATTGTTATCTAACTGAGGCCTTGGCTCCTCTTAGTGCATACCTCAATTGGATGAGCAGTATACGCGGTACAGAACAACAATAAATCTCAAGAGATCTTATAGTGAAGTCGAAAGTGAGTTTCTTTGAAAGGTAAAGTGCAATTGAAGTTTCTTTATTGGTATAATACAACCATGCAATATAAAAATGCAATATATACTGTAAAAAAAATAGAGAAAGCCCTCACAACCATATATCCAATAGTGGAGTCGTCAGAGGTCTATTATTTTAGTCCTTTCAACCCACTTATTAATTAGTAGCACAGGGGACAGGTGGTGAGCTCAACGCCGTCTTAATGTTATAATAATTAAAATCTTTCTAAGGTATCACAAATTCTTACCAGCTTAGAAAGCTGGCTACTTTATTGAGCTTTTTTTTAACCTTTGAGCGAGAAAAGAACGAATATCAGAATGTAATTTCAATTATCAAAGTAAAGTCGTCTTATCTATACAGTCAAGTACAGTCTATAAAGCCTTCTCTTAAACTTTAAGAGGATTTTGGAGCAAGGAAAAGCACGTCACGTTGCTCTAATGCGGAAGTTGCTCTAACAGAAAAACCCATATCCTCGAAATAATTTCGCAGACACACAGGTTTCCTCACGGATGATTTCCAACAACGACGAAGACGCGGTAAATTCAACATATAAAGTAACAATTAACAATTTTAATGTTCGTGATTTGAATGCCTCACAGCTTGTACTTGTTTATATCTTTAGAATACCTTTCAAACCGGAACACAACTGTGTTACAAGGGGAGACAACGCACAACGTACGCTCAACCTCCTACGATTCAATATGTTTGCAGGTGTCCCTGAGCTGCAACAGCCACATACCATCAGGTGATGTGTCTTGGCTCATCTGACACCCCGATCCAATAAAAAAAGAATCCAAATCTAACCAAAACAAGTGATGGGCAACAGCATCTATTGTTGCGGATTTAGGCAAACCTTTCATGCATAGTATTCAAACTTTCATGGAAAGACCTACGTGTATATACATACAGCAGTGGACTTATTAAGGCTAAACTAAACTTACTTCATGTTTAATTACATTATAAATTACTGCATTAATCTACATAATGTACAACATTATTTATACATTTTCGTCATTTAAACTTTCTTTTCTCGGTCAAAACGGAATAAAATCGATTCTCACGACGCAAAACGGTCCCGAGTCCCGCTACTTAGAATAATTATGTGACTCGATAGTCCTGTCACGTAATAAACGCGTCTAGAGCCAACTGCACGATCACCTCCGATTACGACTTGCGACGACCTTTATTGCTGGTGAATAGGTTTCAAATTATTGACGCAGGACTTCTGGGTCGAGGAATGTAGAGCGGGAGCATTTGGTACGATTTCCGCGCGTCGACCCCATGCGCCTGTGACCTACAGAACCTTGACTTTAGGTTTGGTGAAAGTAAGGGAAGTATATAAGTACATAATAAGATCACGTTTGAATGCGCATAACGTGTATGTGTGAATACAGATCTGTATTTTTTAATAATTTTTGTTTCGTACAAGTACTGGCTTCGGCTGGGCTTCGAACCCTGGACCTATGTATCAATAATCTGGTTCGCTAACTACTAAGCCATAAGGTCGTGAGAAAATAGAAATGTTATGTGAAACAAAACCAAGTGTACCGTAATAAGTTTCTTAATGAATGAATTTCACCAAGATACAAAAATTGCAAACTTAAAATATTAATTGTTAACAAACTCAACTAAGCTAGTTTGTTCACGATAATAGTCTAATGGCGGGTTTGAACCTGCGACAATATTATTTGATCTTACTTTATCTAATTTTAGTTAGTATCTAGTTGGTAAAACATTATTAATTCAGTATTTTTCGAGATGCGTCGATGAATAGACTCAAGTTAACTTTAAATATATCAGTTCGCATGGTAAAACAGCGAGAAGATACGTTCATAAGAGCGTAGCATAAGAGACAACGGTCTGCCTGTATCGAAGATACCGCACGTGCTGTTTACTGAGAACTGCATGTCTAGGACGGCCCTGCTTGCTTAACTCTCGTCTAACAATAATCCCGACTACAAGAAGAAGACGATGTAGTGATACGAATTGAGAAAGGGATGCTGAGCTGGATTGGACATGTGGAGAGGATGAATGAAAGTAGGTTGACGAAACAAATATATGAGTCGAGTGAAAATGGTAGAGTCGGGAGAGGAAGACCTAGGCGAACATTTCACGATCAAATCGGAGACGTTCTGAAAAAAGGCCAGGTCAAGAGTACTCTAAACAAACGAGTATGCATGCGAAGATTGATGAAAGTGGGAGAAGCGAAAGACATATGTTAGGACCTTAGCAAGTGGAAGAAGATTGTCTCTGCCTACCCCGTTGGGAACAAGGCGTGAATATATACATACCGACTTCAAGAAGGGATGTATTCAAATGCTTCCGCTTCCTTGCGATACCAGGACCCTAGGCTAACTAGTGTTTCGTTTTCATTTCGATTCTTCAAGTGCGTTTAGTTTCGAGTAGTTTCAAGTGTTTTATTTATATTTATCTACATTGAACTTGAACTATTAACAACGAAGCAGTCCACCTTATTCCCAGGAGGGTTCCCAGGCACAGATCCCAAGGGACGTCATAATTGAAATATACATGTCAATGTCCCACAGTTTGCTTACCACAGATCACAGAAGCTACTCATTGCTCTTTGAACTTAGCACAATTATTAATATTTACCCAGATGCATCGGGAAAAAATTTATACGCTTCTTAGAACAAAAACACTTATTGTACTATTCTACTTATTTTGTGCACAATATCTAGTACGAAAAGCTGTTGATTCCGGATATACCAATGAACTTGAAATGTGCTCATTGCCTCGCATTAAGGTTAATACAGATCTCGTGTGAAAAGCGTGCACTAGCCTGTTTAGCGATTAAGCATAGTATACACTAATGTTAACTTATGTTTGGATTGTATTTATTTTCAAGATTTTAGAAGTTAAACATTGTTCGTGATGGAATTTAATTCTCATCTACAGATTGACGACATTTAGTAAATTTATAGTTTATGATCATCTGTCGGATATCTCATAAAATCTCCGAAAATATCTCGACACCTACTATCTCTCGGACAGGCTAAACGTGGTTTGCGAAAGCACGTTTGGCTACGCTCAGTGCCAAAAAGAAATCTGTGATCTCTGCTAACCTCTCCGGGGTGGCAGGCGTGAGTGTTTATATCCAAAACTTATGGTAGTTGATTCATCGCGTTATTGAAGACATAGGTGGTATCGAGTGTAACGTCATAGATTTTTTTTGCGAAATTTGTATTGATACATTTTAGCGCATAGTTTTAAACACCGCTTACGTCTTTTCATGCGTTTAATAACTGTTGCGATAACTGTGGTCATTTCCTGTCAAGCTTGAAGTGAACAGGTTCTTCGTTACAGTATAGCTATGCTGACAAACATTTCCTGGAACACTTTGTTTTAGATACCGTTAAAAGTGTGTATGTTTATAATAATTATGGATGCATGACATGAGACATGTTTTTTTTTTTTTTAACATTCCCTGCAAATGCCCGGAAATACAGGATGGTTGGTTTCGATGAATTTACACGAACCAACGAAAATTACTTTGTATTCCGCTCAACTGAGCTCAGTTTAAACTTAAATAACAGTTACGTTTTGGTTAAGACGGGAATTTGAATGCCATCATGCCATGGGACCATCCGGTTTCTTAAAGCATATTGTCAACAATGGGGATAAACTTATGTCCTTTTTATTATTTATAATAAGATCCTCTCCGAAGTGTTTTAATTTATTAATTTCTAGTGCTTCTAGAGCATTCAATTTTAAACTTTTGTCCCATGAAATGCCGTACGGCGATCCGAACGGTTATTTAAATAAATAAATAAAATAAACTGTGAAACTAGTACAGAAGTTTATAATAATTGCTTCTATGTTCGTATGTATCGATGCGTCGTTTGGGAACTGGAGCACATTCAGCATAATGCCATGGCGTTTACCACGGCGCTGGTTTTCAGTGATCCCAGCCAGTGAGTGACGGACACAAGCGCTTATTATATTTTACTTAATTTTGTTTACAGCCACTTTAATTATTTTTACACTCTACAGTTTAACGTATTGAAACAATTGAAACTCTATAGTTATGACACGCATAGGGTTAAAACTAGTTTTATTTGAGCAAGTAGCGTGTGATGGTGTAAAACAAACCATAACCCCATTTCGTACCGTTGATATCGTAATAAAAGACATGCGCGACAGTGTTGTAGCATCTTTTTTATGGAACCCTACAGAACCTACTGCGGTTCCCAAACCGCATCCCAACTGCATCAGGCCAGCTGTGAATTAAAATAGGCCGCTTACTCACTCACCACACTGGGCAAACGAGTTGGTGAAAGCTCTTCCGGTACCCTCGCAGTGGTGAGCAGCACCCATCACTAGTCTGTGAAATATGAGTTCGGCAAATTCGAATGGATATTCCACCATCATTCGTTCGCCAGAGCCTCGTTCGCTGACTAGCAGGGTACGTTGGCATTAGGAGAAAGAGAACAAACCTTCCAACCGCCTCCCAAGCGTAGCATGCTTATGGCATGTGGTCGCGAAATTTCACATCCATCATTAATAGAAAAATCAAGATCCTGATCCTTTGACTTTTAGAACTAAAATTGCCAGTTACCTGGTCTGCATTTCGTACTACAGCTGACGGAGAAGAATAAGAAGAAAGAAACTTTTTTTTAGATGTCATCAAAGCTGTGATATTTCCTAGTGTAGAGCCCATTTAGCTACCTACGGGCTTCATTACCAAGTTTAAACAATATTTTATACATTAATGTTATATAAATAGCGTCTAAAGAGTAAATTAAAATGTTCGAACCTTCACGCTTTTATAACTTCGAGTATGGGGCTAAGTAATAAAGAGGAAAAGATATTTTACACTAAAAATGCAAGGGGGAAAGAAAAGGGAAAATTTTCGGCATTGCAATAAGATTAATGATTTTTGTATAAATTAACATTATAGCTCATGAAACGAAAAGGCTCAACGATCAAATTAAATTAATCTTTTTAACATTGAAGATTTTTAAAACCATTTTTAAAACATTTTCATAATAGAGGTTTTAATTAACGGGTAAATTCCTTGTCTTTACCGTAAGCATTCAGTTTAATAGTATCTATCTACTATGCTTTTTATCCGCACCGAGAATACTCTTAGCGTTTTTACCTCAATTTACTTTTGGAAGGTGTGAAGTAAAAAGTACACTAATTACCAAAAACACGAGTAAAGATCGTCGGACCCTTTTTCTAGGGCATTTCGAACCGTTAGTTGACCGTGACCGCTTCGAAGAGCGATGACTCGCATTGACGGCCCTTGCTGTTAAACCAAACAACACGAAGCTGAGAAAACCTAATTCAATGCAAACTAAGCTCTAGCTGTACGTAATAAACGATTTAATGAATGTATTGACGGCAAAATCATAACGTACACAATGACGTAGCCTGTCACATCACAGATAGTGACGTGATGTAATAAGTGATGGGCCCTGATTTAGGTCGTGCTTTCCGTTAGATAAGATAGCGGATGACAGAGTGTTCTAGATTTACCGCATATTTAATGTAATTTATTTTCTGTTTTTAAAATTGGTGTTTTTAAAAATAGTCTAAGTCATTGGAAGTAAGAACTATCGATACATCTTTGTAAGATTCATGTTTTTCTGAAAATTGCGCCTTGAAGAAAATTATGATGTCTCTCTCCATTACTTACTGCGCTTCAATGGTCTAGTAAGTGCGCATTTGATAACCGTACTTTAACACGCATCACAGAGTGGTTACGATTATATTTTAATATAATTGTATGACAGCATTTTCTTAAATAGTAGTTTTCATAATTAAATGTGTAAGAAAAAAATTTAAATATAAAAATGTGTGTGTAAGGATTTATTTAGCTTTGAATAAGCAAAATAAATCCTTTTTTTATTGACAGTTCGATACAATAACTATATTAAATTATACTTAATAATAAAAATTTATAAATGTTTACTATTAGGTACCTTCGAATAGCTTAATGATAATAAATGCAGCATAGTTGTCAAACTTTTTGACTTGGCTAAGAGAGGAGAAAGGATAGTAAAACTAACAGGAAAGTAAAACTGAACACCGTAAAGAAGCGTGGGCAGTTCACTTTAGATATTATATACTATTGTTTAAAACACATACAACATATTAATTTGATCAATAGATAATTTGATAAAAGAGCTGCCGTGCTTAAGAGAATCATGTATTGTTCATATTAGTCATTTCAAGAAATTTCTCAATGCGTTATACATTCTTCAGTCATACATTTATTGTCGACTAAGCTCTTTCTGGGATTCAGCATACGACAAAAAATGCAGACCCTGCCCCCTCCTACCCTTTCCCCACAAACCGGTAAAGTAAGAAATCGGACAAAAAAAGTAAATTTTATAAAAAGTTTCAATGCTTTTAGGCCGTATCGCGTAAGAAAAACACAATTCACTGCTTTCAAGAAAGTTAGTAGTGATTAAAACAGAAAAACTAGACGACAATGCGAATTTTATTTTGCAGAATAACCAGAGAAAGAGTGGTTCAATGTACTCGTACAGAGTATAGAAAAAACACAATTTGTAGACATGTACTCGTATAATGGGAAATAAAGTTTAAGTAAAAAATAACAGGATAGGTTAATGTAATCGGAAAAATTTATTTTGAATATATTTAGAATCGTCGATGTTGCAGAATGACTGGAAATCTTATATTACAGAATAAATTAAAAAAAAATTCTGCTTGATGCCAATGCTATTAGTAAGTTAATTTAAGCTTTCGGCGGTAACGATACTTCCGGTTCCATTATGAGACCACATCACCTTTAATTTTTTTTACAGGAAACAGGAGATACGAGCTAGCGGCCAACTGATGATAAGCGATTACCATCGGCCACGTACATCTGCAACACCAAATGAGCTGCAGGTGTGTTACTGGCCTTTAAGGACATTTGGGGGAGAGGGGAGTCGGCCTCCGGTTACCTCACTCGCCGAACAAAACGCAGAAGCACAAGATGCTTCTTCTTTACGCCGGTGTTCTGCCAGGTCGTGGTACTAGGTCGGTCGTGCCGGCCTATTCGAGCAGCAGCAAAAGCTGTCGCTTGGCTTTACCACGTAGAAAATGGCTATCTAGCCATTACTAGTCAAAACCATAGTCTATTAATAGTCACGAAGGGTCTGTACTGGTTCCATAATGGCGTCGGAAGATAAAGGAATATCTTCCGACGCCATTATGGAACCAGTTCAACGATATCATATTATGATATTGTTATCACAATTAAATACATTCGCATAGTTTTAAATCGAAGCGACATGAGGTGGGTGAAAATCGACTTACATGATTTGTTCACAGACTTGATTACACGTGAAGTTAAGGCGTGTTAAAAGTACATTGAAAAAAAATTGTATCATGTGCCTTTTTCGTTATTAGCTACAACCTTGAACTGGAATCTTGCCGTATCGTGTATACTGGGATATAACACGTTTACACGTCACACCATGTTCAGATTAGTGCTGGCGGATAATTCTAGGAGAGTTTCCGAGTCACGGCTGGCCTAGTACCGACGTTAAACAATTTCCTTATAAGAAACAAGAGGCGGACAAGCGTTTGATGCTAATTCCAGGCTAGCCAGCGGGCTAATGGTGTATCGCTTGCAACACGGGCTTGCAAGCTTGCAACGATCGCGAAAGCAATCCGTTACCGTTATCTGGATGATCGCTGGACTCGGATATGTTATGTTATAGTTGCACGGATAAGGCAAGTGAAGCCTAAGAGTTTATTATGCGAACTGCGAATAGTTAAGTCGCAGGCACGAATCCGCCATTCGATAATTATCGTGAAATAAAAATTTCTTCTAACTAACTTACTACTAAATTAGTAGTAAGTTATTTAGTAGTAAGTCCACTGCAGACCGTATGCCTCTCTCATAGGGATGATTTGGCGTAACCGCCACGCTCAGCAAATGGGTAGGCGATCACAGAACCACCTACCTCACACAATAGCAGCTTCTGCTCGTCATCGGGTCGAGCAATATAGGTCTGGCATATTTGTATGATTATTCTGTCATCTGTCGTTGGCCATGAATTTATATGACATTTCCCTCAGTCGACTTTTACGACACAAGGAGATGAGAAGGATTCTGTTAGGCTGCCATCAAGCGGCGAATTTGATACCAGACTCAGATTAAATTAGATTGCAAAAGAGTTCATTATACTCAATAAATATTATAGGCGACGGTATCCCAGTGGTTAGGGGATCCGAATAAGGAGACTCGAGTTCGATGTCTTACGTGGAGCGCTGGTACCAATAACTTTTTTCGCAATTTTAACACTAAAATGGCAACGAGGCTCTCTCCAAAATCCAAAGTTTCAAATAAGCTTTGTAAATAATGACCTTGGTTATATCAATCTCATTTGAAGGATTTTAGTAAACCAAAACTACACAGCTAAAAGGTTATAAAGACGAAGACTATGTTAGTCCCATGTGACTATCTACAGGCTGTGTGTATCATATCAAGTTTAAACATTATAACTATTTAAATAACGATGAGAAAGACTTGTACTTGAAGACTATTGTCAGTGTCGAGGCGTAAGTG
The DNA here is from genome assembly GCA_029286595.1 of Bhutanitis thaidina. Taxonomy (NCBI): domain Eukaryota; kingdom Metazoa; phylum Arthropoda; class Insecta; order Lepidoptera; family Papilionidae; genus Bhutanitis; species Bhutanitis thaidina. Next base: position 5,170,312 of record JAGSMS010000012.1, on the reverse strand, counting down.
TTCAATGAGACACATAATTTTCTTAGCCGTGGAAGTCGTTTAACATTGCTATAGAAAGGCCTGCAATTGTAACGGCACATTCGAGTAACTATCCCGGGTGAAGGGCAAACTGTTAGACCTAACTGTAGCACCGATAGGCACCGCCTGTAGGTACCCCAGGGCGGCACTGGATCCCGTTAGCCCACGAAGATCATGGCCGACTCTAATTTGATACCGACAGGGCTGCCTTCATTGAGGAAGATGAATCGAGTACAAATATTATTAATGGCGATAAGGTAACAGATAAAACCTAACTGTAATAAAAATATTGTACTATTATGAAATAAAAATGTCATTTAGATTTAAAAACAAAGACATTTTCCAACAAAGACTTTAAATTTAAACAATATGCCTATATATTATTTAATCTTGTTTAATCTATTTGTTTTCCAACCAGAGAAAATGAGTAAAATTACGAATTAAACATCTTAAAACAATTATTTAAGTTGTTTTGTTAATAAATTATTTAGATAAAGGTATCCTTTAGCATAATAATAATCCCCGATAAATATAATGATATAATATCATCGTGTAATCGTCAAGAAGCATCAAATATGATTACAATTTAACACATAATTGTGTATTGTTCACCACAGAGCATTCTTTTTATATTGGAAAGCCTTGGGAAAATATTATGAGCATCAAACATATTTCTCCTAAAAGTGACTACGTTAAAAATTACATAAGTGAGTTTTATATTCAGTAACTGTATTCTCCCATTAACACAGTATCAACTGTATAAGTAACTACGTGTAGCAGATATACTGTACCGTGCAGCTCTACTGAATTCTACATTGTATGTTCATCATTTTATTTTCATGGAATCTATAGCTAAAAGTACGACGTAAGAAAATCTATAACTTTCTTCCTATGGTTGACGGGAAGTCGAGTCTAAGAGAAAAGCCCTGAAAATCCGATGAATCTGATAGATAGCGAATTAATCATTTCATAAAACACCAAACATAAATATGACTTTTTTGTGGCATAGTGGATAATGTCCCAGGCCGTAAATACACATAGCGATGACGCGCTGCAGCGACGAAGTTGCGAGACATCTAGTACTGCAATCGCTAACTCGCCTGCTAAGTATGGTCCTTATATCCAGCAGCTTAGGTCTAACAGAGGCCAATAAACTATTGACAGGCTGATGAACTAGAAATTTATTAATATTTTTTGTTTCATGTAGCAACCCTAACTAATGTTAGCTTACAAGACCGGTCGTCGATATGGCACCGAAGTTTATACTGCGTTTTAGTTTGACTAAAACTATTTGTTGATGGTAATTTTAAATAGAATTCTAAACGTATTTACTGTACGCACTTTGCTGTTGTTTGTTTCTTGCAAACATTGCATTTATTTACAGCTAACTACAGGAAATCATACCAAATCTGTAACTAAATATTGATGTTGACAAGTTATAATAGAGAACTAGTAATATTAAAATGTTTAATCTTTAATCGTTTTGCACAAAAGTGTCCCCAACTACGTTACTCGGTTGAGGTTATGGCATAAAAATAATTAATAATACTTTGTTGTACTAATGGGCATATTTTTAATAATGGGCATAGTTTTTGCTCCTCGCAGCATCACTAGTGCAAAGTTTCGGCCACTTTTTGTCTTACGTGGCAAGCTTCGGTAAACCTTACATGGAATACATGACTTTTTTACATGGGTTTCAATTTAAAAAAATATACTTTTAAATCTTTTTTGTGGCCAACAATATTTTATTTTCAATCCAAGTGTAAGTCCAACTTTAAAAAAAGGAAATTTAAATTTCCTGTTTAAACTTCGAATAAGTTTTCCTTCGATCCAGATAATCGACTATAATTGTTAGAGAGTGTTTTCATTTGTTTGTGACAAAATGACAAGAAAATTCTCATAACAGATACAAAGAACGATACAAACAATAAAAACTAGACTGGTACGTGACTCGCTTTCCATAGCTTAATCTAGACATTTAGACAAGCTAAAGTTAATTCCATAGAGTTTACTCGTATAACCACTACTTTTTAGTTAGTTCCTAATGATGATCTATCTTACAATTAGACTCTTACTGAAGAATACTCGCTGGACAGAAAGTACTTGACAATACTCGTATTATTTGAATAGTGTGTCCATCCGTTTAGGTAATATTATTTTGTTTCATAATCATAGTAAAGTATTTCAGTAATATTCAACTTCAGTTTTAACGTTTTTTTGGTTTTGCTTGTAATTCATTCGAACGGAGAAACAAACAAACAGACAAATAATAAAACAAAACCTTACATTTAAGTGTTAAGTGGACTTACAGTTAAATGGACATACATGGACACAAAAAGTAAAATTAATGAAATGAATAAAATTTCAGATATCCTTAGTTTAATTAGCAAAATGTAACAGACGTTTAATAACAAATCCGCCGATTAACATTAGTTTTAGCATAGTAAAACGATTGATTATAATTTAACGGTCTGTTAATTCACAGTTACAGTCTCGTCTTATTTATTTATGTTTTTAACTACGGCAATTCTCTCACAGTTGTTAAAGCGTGAAACACACAAGATGATATTCAAAGGCCGTTCAACTGCTAACATCGCGTGATAAAGCTCGCGGAAGTGCAAGGCCTACAGCACACTCGCAGACCCTATTCACAGTCAAGTGCAATCAACCTGAACCATCATTGTTCTTCTCGTGATTAGGATGGCCAAATTTTCTTCGAGATTTCGGACAGTACTTACATCAAAGAGGATTTTTAATTGTTATCTACAATAAATATGAATATTTTTTAATATTTTTTAATATGTTAATATTGTTAATAAACATGTAGAATAAACGTTAGTTGATTCTCCATACTTAATACTGAGCGACGGATACAATTTTTTGTTAATTTTGATTAGGCGTCCACATGGTACAAGCCATGGTTCCATTTTGACCTATTTACCTCCGTGTAGCCAAACGTGGGTTTGGCCTCGAAAGAGGGACAGGGGCTCCTGGGCGGAATGCAGTTGTTTTTGTTATTAATTTTAGAACACGTTTTTAACTGTCCTTATCAAAACTATTTTTAAAGTTATCGGGTATAAAACAAGCACGTCCGATGTTTGTTTTAGGAACTAAAATATAGGAAAGTATTAAATACGTTGCATCTGTACACTGTACTATGTACACTATGTAAACATATAAGTGTATACTCCTAACTATACATTATACTGCGGCATTAGAGATCTATCCACATAATTAATAGCTAACTAGGAACCATATTCAAGATGTAGCCAACTCACTGCGCCACTCCTCTCCTCCCTTAATCTTTATAAAATGTTCGATAAAGGAGGAGGGAACGCATTCCGCAAGGTCTGCTTAAAGTTGATGGTATACGGATGCACGAACGAGATAGTAGAAAATATATAAGAACAAAAGCTTTATGTACTCAGAATAATGGCGCATTGAATTTATGAAACTGCACAAATCGTGATCATATATAGTTCGGTTAAGGGCTTAAGTATTTTAATCTTATGTTCAATATTTCTCGCCTTTCCCGGAGGTAGAAACCTGACGAGTGGCAAGTTTCTTCGGGTATAGATTTTCGGGGTTTCGAATTAGTCGCCACCCACGGGAGGAAACAGGATGGCAGTTTCTTACACCGCTACCACACTGTACTTATTTCCGTAACTTATAGATTTTTCCAAGTATCGGAATTTCAACGCGATGACGATGTAGACCGTTTTATTGAATATTTAATTACAATAAATATTTTTATTTTTAAATATGAACTTCACTTAGCGTGGTGCACTTGTTGGTTAACTAAGGAAGTTCTGACTGTCGACTGATAGCAGAAATCCCACAAAGGCGAGCACAAATCCTTATTACTAATTAGTGATCGAGATAAGTATAAAATGTAGTATAAGATACTAATAGTTAGTACGACGTAGTTTAGCAAATTATCAACGGAGTGGATGTCAGCAATTACTGGCGCTTTTCAAGAAAGGCTGTTTAACAGTAGACTAATCACGGCCGACACAGAAGAAGAAAAAAATTTAAATTTTAGAATGAATTCTTATAAAGAGCTCTTAGGTAAGAATGCCAAAGATCTACGCTATACTACCTGATAATTTTAAAAGTATTCACTGGTCACACAGGTGTCGTGAAGTGAAATCAGAGAAATGTTAAAATAATGTAGTGGCCGACATATGGCAGCTTAACTAAGTTAGTATTATTTATTCTTCTTATGGCTGAACAAAACGAAATTAATAACATAAAATAACTATAAACTGTATTCCGCACTGCGATATCTCTGGCATTTTCATCAACAGTTACAATGCAAAATTAACACATTTGCGTCAATTGTTCAAGCAATGGATGACAAGAGTTTCACAAGATTCCCTCGATTGGATTCAGATAGCTCCCGAGCAATGTGACGTTTTTATGCTATTACGCGCCTCGGTCGCATACCACGCCGCACTGTGCCGTGTGCCGTGCGCCGTGCATGCCAGTAAATAGAGCACCGTTAGATCCCGCGCGGCTTTCGTTTTGCTCCCACTGGGAAATGCTGCAATGGGACTGTGATGTTTTGTTCTTGTTGCGAATGGTAAATATGTTACGGGGAAGAGATGCCGAGATTCCCTCTGAACACAATGGGAATTGTCGATGCGTTTTAACTTATAAACTGTTTCGTACTAGAATGTTGTTTCAATGTTAGGACTGGAACGTTTAAAGGTTTCTTATATTGTAATAAATTATCACTTACTTTACATATTATTTTTATGGTTGTTATGAGTTCTTAAACATGGGTATATTTAGAATCATGTTTAAAGTACCTATTGCTCTCGGTGATTGCTATGAGATTTCCAAGCTATTCGCCTCTTACGAAACCCTCGGGAAAAAAGAGGGTTAGCAGATTGTTCATACCCCACCATTACTCCTTTAATTGTGTCTTTTAAATTATATGCAACTCAACATATTATTATATTTTTAATCCCTCTTGTGTCATAAGTCCTGATACGACTCGTAACAACAGAATTTCAATTGTTACAAAGTTATGACACGTGAAGGGTAATTAATATGCTGTGGGTATAGTTAATTTATAAAGGAATATAAGACAGGGGCCGCTTATGCTTACTGAAAGGACCATCAATATTTTTTAAAATGATTAAATTAAAACCAACATTCCTATTAAAATGTTAATTACAGTTAAAAACAGCGACTTGTTGTTTTTCTTAAAAAGATAATTCTGTTAATAAGACAATTAAAGCATGGGAACTTTAAACAACAACAAAATATGAATTAACTGACACCTTTATTCATAAGCCGTAAAAAAATATTCTAGACATGCCATACAAATTACTTAGCATCAATTTAGGAGACACGGAACGTACTTCGAAATATAAGAAATGAGGTTAACATTTACATTGCCGTAGCAAATGACAGCATAAACGGTCATAATTATAATACAAAAGAAATAAAATTCAAATTATTTTCGTCCTCTTTGCTTTCGACCTTGTCTTCAAATCATCGTGAATATCGCGAAATTACCTTTCGTTTCGCTTATGTACTGCAACATAGCTTCTGTATGTCTGTCGCTATGGACTATTTTGTTAGTCAGTACGTTTTTTTTTATGGAAAAGGCGGCAAACGAGCAAACAGTTCACATATTGGCAAGTGATTGTGACCGTGACCGTCGCTCACGTACATCTGCAACACCAGAGGTGCAGGTGCGTTGCCGGCCTTTAAGTGTATTTGTGAGAAGGGGGGGGGGAAGAGGAGGGGGTGGAGAGGAAGAAGTGTGCCTCCGGTTATCTCACTCACCGAACGAAACTCAAAAGCACAAGATGCTTAACGTCGGTATTCTGCGAGGCCGTGGTACCAACCCGGTCGAGCCGGCCCATTCGAGCAGCCACAAAAGCCGCCTCTTGGGTCTACCTTGGGGTTGATAGTTAGCGAGTATTTAACAAAACTGTACACAACTGTACCTGCTGCTACAAAATAATTATTCACTTGGATAATAATCAAAGTTTACGAACTTTACTTTTTTACTAACAGAAAACAGCAAACGAGCCAATCACCTGATGGTGAGATTAGCGCCAGGTGCGATGCCGGCCTTAAAGAATATTTGAGGGATGAGTGGGGAGGTGGGAGAGGGCCTCTAGTTACCTCACGTACCGAACGAAACGAAGATGCCGCTACTTGACGCCAAAATTTTGCAAGGTCGTGGAACTAAACCGGTCGAGCCAGCCCATTCGAGCAGCAGCAAAACCCGCCACTTGGCTCTACCACGTTAAGATGATAAGTAGCCACAGTAAGCCAGTAAGCATGTGCACTATGATGGAATGCCTCAGAACCTGGCTCTCCAAACCCATCAAAGCGTTATACAATAATGTTGCACCAATGTTGTATTCCGCGATATTCTGTTTAACGACAGAAATAGCTCTCACTCAGATACTCAGATAGCTCCTAATCAAAAAGGAATCCTGACACCTTAGTACAATTCAGTACTAGACTTAGGTATAGCAATTCAAGCTTAACATGGAAACACATTCAACCTAAGTTAAAGTCTAAATGAGTGTTGAGAAAAAAAACTGACTATGTCATAATTATCGTTACCTTTCTTTTACAGCCTGTAAATGGTCCATTGCAGAATATAGGCATTTCCCGTATAGACGAACGTATTACCGCATGACGTTGACGACCCCATTACCAGATACCTCCGCCATCGCTCTGCTTAATTTTTGAGACAATTATCCTGCCATTTGTCGGTAGCCATTGTGATTTCCAAAACTTTTCCCTTAGTCGTCCAAAACTTTTCTCTTAGTTTCCTCTTACAGCGCCCACGGGAAGAAAGGGGGTGGTCCTACGCCGATATCTCACGGCAATGTAATGATCAAGAACCACTAGGAAATAAATAACACTATTAAAAAACGTTATAATAATGAGTTAACATCGTACAATAAATCTTATTGCCGTAAGCACCGCGAGTGTGGTGCGCTAGAGGGCACGTTACACAATAGGCGATTTGAGCGCGGCTCTCCCCACGTTATTTTCTCTTTTATAATAGTATGTATTCTGCTTACACGGGCAAAAAATACCTCAAGACTTAAACTTAAACTTAAACATCTTATGGTGTTCAATGGCAAAAGCGCAAGAGAAATCCTTGTAATGAAATTTATACAGCAAATATTTAGAAAATGCTAGCTCTAAATTAAACAGATCATTAACATCTTAGCTCCGATTATCAAGCCGCTGACCAGGTGTAAATTGTATAAAGGTTAAAGAAAGACATCTAGAATGTAAAGCGATATATAACCTATGTATGATACCTTGTAGGTAAACTTCCTGCTTAGTAAATCTTATATATTACATATTACGTGTATTATCTACACATAGCAGAGGACTCACTTTGTTACTATTACCAGTACAAGAACTACGCATAAAATATTATAATGTCGTTAGTGTCCGCGCAAACACAAATGCACACATTAGTCTTTAACTTGCCTACCCATACCTATCAGAGAAAGGTTCGAATTGAGTATTAGTCAGACACGGCACTGTAGCATGTGGCATAAATGTGAAAACAAATAAAACTCAATTGTGGATATAAAGTTTAATGTATTTTTCACCAGCGCCAAAAAGATTGCATAAACTAATGCTTCCCTAGTAACATTTTGTCTTAACATATCACTTTAAAAGGTAAACACTATCACGTAACGCGAGATTTAAATTCAAGATGCAGAGTGGAAAGCAAGAGATCGACTGCGTTGCGGTAAAAGTGACGCGAGGAATCTATGTTTGCGAATATAAATTCAATAAATGCGACAGTTGCGTTCGCAATGAATTACGCAAACTATGTAATCTTAGAAACTTGACGTTTATAAATACTCGAGGAAACAATACGCTTTAAAAATAATAAAAGGATATTATCGGAATAATCAGAACAACCAAGGGTTCAGTAGACCCACAGTTTACCGTCTGGAAGAAAAATATTCTTCCAAGCAACCATGTCTCCATTTATTATATACAGAGACATGCTCTGATGTCTCTGATTTCCATTGAAATTAAGGTCTATCAGGTAAAACTTAATGTACGACTTGCATTAGATTAAAATACGGAATAGTACAGAACTACACGAAACTACTGATAGGAAATAAACATCAACCCAAGTTTTTTTTCAGATCGGCAATAATTTAATTGTAAAGAAACCATATTGCCTACAAGAGAAAGACTTAGCTGTAGTGCAGAAGTGGCCTATACCTATTATAACATAACTTCAACTTACTCAAAAATATGACGTATGGAAGACTCAAGATCGAACCTGTACAATGTCTCAAATCCCAACACACATATTTACTTGTTTATGCGACTTTCTTGCCTCGGCCGCTTGAGCAAGTACTGGGTTTTTTAAATCAAGATCTGCATGAACATATTATCAAAGTATGGAAGCGATACAAAAGGAGTGCGAAAATACTTATAAATAATGCAGTAGTTGAATGACCTCCAACTAATTGCGAAGATGTACGTAATGTGTGCTTAATTTGAAAATGAAAGAAGCCATTGCGAGTGAGAGGTGTTAAATATTTATAAGATGCTTGTATATTGCTATTGCCACTCGTTACGTGTGTTTTACCTTTTTGTTTTCTTGTTCGAGAAAGTAATATATATAATATGTCTATATATCATTCGCAATATGGTTCAGTGTGCTTAAGTAAATGAACGTAATAATTAAATACCAAGGAAGGTGAACATATTTATTATTTTATTCGTACCAAAAAAGGATCGGATCGGATTATTCGATATATCTGTTATCGTGAACTGGTAACGTTGATTTCGGTTTCTATGCTACGAAAATGGTTACAATTAATTAACTTAATATGAAATTTACGAATTCCGGCCGGAGTCAATATTTTTGCCACACCTAAAGAATAATTTTTGAATCCTACTGGTTACCTAAACCTATTGGTTTTCGCATCTAGTTCTGTTCTTGTATCTATAATAGTGTATCTGACCCTTACCTGACTTTATCACAAAAACACAAAACCGTTTACATCGAGATCTGGAAGGTAAAGATGATGATGTAAGTGTTTGCGAATAGAGGCACTATTTAATCTCCTGCCGATTGTATTCAGAAGTTGTCATATTGATCAATCGCAAGAGGCCATCGTCATTATGTAGATGTAAGTTAGAAAAGAAGATTTTCGGACTTTATTGTATAAAGTCAATGGTAGCGAAACTTCAAAATTTGAGATCACTCATCATGTTGGATTAACGTGGATATCAAAATTCCACTCGCTTTATAATCCATCATAATAAATATACGAATGCACTGAGCTGTGACAGACAAATGAATTTAAACATCAGACCTCCTGAATTTCATACATATGCAAAGCTGAATCCTCCTGAATTTCATACATATGCTTCCTTAAAATATGCAAAGTTAAACTTGCTTACAAAAAAGTTAATGCTAAAAGCGGTTTTCACTTCGCGAGATGATAAAAACAGAGTTGTCTGCCGTTTTATATATTGAAGTATTATTATAAATATATTAATAAAAGTATTATAATAGTAAAATGTTTATTTGCCCTGTTGTCTGAAACTAATCTGAAATTACAAAATGTATGAACTCCTTTCTAGAAAAATTTATGCACACACCTTTTGAGTTAAATGACTTGTGAGAAGGCTCCACTCTCCCATTAAGGCGACCATAAACTAAGGTAAGTGCAGTTAAACTGTTAATCACAAAAAAATACTGAGTAAAATCCCAATTTTACTGCTGCACATCTCAATAACAACTCTCGTTGGGGGAGCTGCTGCTGAAACAGCTGCAAGGGATAAGCACGCAATATGCAAATTAATCCCAAGCATATTGCTTTTTCCTTTTGCAGTGCAGCGTGAGACGGTATACTCTTGGGGAACAGAATCATAAAATTTTATTTTTTTCAGATAATCAGCTCATTCTTAAGGTCGCAATATCACATAGAGTAAATGTTCAGGGTTCTGTTAACTCTGTTGTACAGTTGTTCAAAAGATTTGTTTTATATTTGTGCTGAGCAAAAGCTGGTTCTTGTACTAAAAGTAAGGGCTATAATGTAATTTCTTCTATTACTCAAAAAGCTAGAGTCGTATACCGGTCTATATACCATTCATGGAGTTTGAGCACTGTACCAAAACATAAAGTTTCTTAACAGTCAGAACTTCAACCATATTGTACAGTCGTAGTTCTGTACTGCTGAATATGTGTAACTTAAATCTTAAAGACCTTTCCAGTTCCTAGAGCTTTGTGCCGGGATAGTCGCTGTTCTACTATAAAGTTCAAGTAATTAACGTGGTCTGCCCTATTCAAGTCTGAACAATTACAGTTTATGTTTTTACTATCGTAGCGTTAGCGGATTGCTAATTTTAAACATGTATCTGGTTGTGCAGAGTTATACATTTATTTATTTAAGAATGTATACAGAAGGCCATCTAAAAGTTTTCACTTGTAGGTAATTGTGAATTATATATTAGGTGTAGAAAGAATAAGGACAGACGTACACAAAAGAAAGGTAATATTCTATGTCTAGTTGCTGTTAAAAATTGTAGTCAGATGCTATGTTTGTGTGGATGTACGTGTCAGGATTACGCTCAAAAAACTTCACATATCGACCCCATTTTTTCCATTAACTTCATATTCATGGAGAATGGATGCTTTTTGAATAATACTACTCCTTATCCTTCTTGCTTGTTAATAATAATTTTTTGGGAATTAAAAATGGAAATTAGATGAAATAAAACATGAAAAAATCACTGTTTAAAATGTTCTGAATATGTCGTTAATTTTAATAGTATTTTTTTTTATTTTATTCTTATAATTCAGAAACCAACAGCGTTACAAGAGGGTATATTCTACAGACTTATTAAGTTACTAGTAAGACCTAAAAAGGTTTCTCTGATTGCACTTGAGCACTTGTTACATTACATTTACTTTTACTTAACATTAATAGAGTTAGTAATATATACAATGTATATTAAAATTGTAAACTACTGAAGCCAATTTTAATGACATAAGGGACAAATTATCGATAGAAGAACTAGCATCAATTTACTCTTACTTTAATTCTTATATCATTACTTAATAACTACAGGATTTATATGAATTTCTAATTCTCACGCAGACAATGTCACGAGCTCAGCTTGTTATACGATGCATTTACATCACAATCTTTACTTTCAATACGAAGTACTGTTGTAAGTTTACTTAACAAAGATTAGCATTCACTCTCTTGACCTAACTTATACGTCATGCTTATTTTACTTTTAAACAACATTACTTAAGCATACACGATCTCATGTATCACCTGAAAGGATTTTGTAACTGTGATAATATATTCCTACGCTGTACCCAAGCGATTTACTGGCAAGACGGGACAAAGTGATAAAATTTTTCCTAGTAACCTTTTTCGCGTTGGAATCGGTTTTTTTTTAAAGTAAGTAATGGAGTCCCATTTATATAGAGGTTAATTTTTATAATACTTTAGACTCTTTTTTAAAACGATGACGATGATGTCCTCCTGGCTGATGTCGACCAAAGCGACAACTTCTTATACAATTGGCACAAAATGGATCAATTATAGGTTTTGAAATGTCTATGTAATGTGTTAACTTTGACCTTATAAGCGTAATTTTCTGTTCTAACTTTCATCTAGGTAATGGTGATGGCTTCATGCGATTTTGATCTCGGTGACAACTTCCGAATACTATCGGCAGTTGTCAGCATCCCCAAAGATGTTATAGTGCCATAAATGTACGAGCAAACACAGAGGCATTCGCGCGTCTTTACCTTCCTCTATCCGATGAAACCCATCTGCGATAAGAACGGAGGATGCAGTATCAGAGATATGGGACAAACACAAGAAGCAGATCCGAGAAACTGGATTCGTAGCCAGGACACATGTGAGCCATACAGATAGTTTATCTGTCCACTAAGCCACTTGGTCGTCAAAATAGTTAAATACTTCGTTAGAATATAAAAATACTTAAGATAATTTAACTAAATAAAATGAACCTGTCCTCAAACTGAAACTCCTTTTTTCTATTCAATTTAAGCTTGTTTACAGCTTCTATGAAAGTAAAATTATATATAATTTAGAGAAGAATAATGTAAATTAAAAATGTATATCTCCATCCTGTATTAATCAGCTTGAGGCTGGCAACCCCACGCGATGGTCTACAATAGGCGGGGACGCTTCTCAATGGTACAATGGACGAAGAAACAGAACACATAGGCCGGATCTTTTGCAAGGCATTATCGGTTCGTAAAATGTCTGACCCGATTACTTCACACGCATTAGCCTTAATTTAACGCTCGGTAATTTGCTTACATCAATTAGCAATTCCGAAATTGAGAAAATCTGAGTCTTACATATCGTAATTATTTAAAAATGCATGTGAAGTAAGCGGTGACTCGATCGCATACTTCCTAAATTGTTTAACCTTTCCAATTTACATGCTAAGCTCATCAGCATCAGTATGAAACGCTATTTCTAACGAAAAGGTACATTATTTTTGGGATGTCAGAACGGCTCTTAATTTTGTAATACGCCCTGTAATAGTTAACAATTGAAAGTCTAATACTTATTTAAAATATACTCCTCCAACTATAGCTCACCCTATTCTTAGTTACAATTAGCCCCGATAGCCGCATGGTTAGGTGACTACTCTACCTTCGAATTAGGAGACTCAAGTTCGATACTTTATGTGCAGAGCTCGTACCGATGAGTTTTACGTAACTTATGTACGATAACACGTAAGTACTCATGCCTGTCGCACTTAGGGCTAAGCATAGATTGTGAATTTCCATTTCGTCCGACTTAGCGTGGTCAAACAGTCTTCCGCAACCCACTTTTCCGCTCTGGGAGATAAAATGCGGTTGCTTATTAATAAGCGTCTCTTAGGTAAATATCAAAAATTATTAGTGTAGTCAAAGATGGCCAATTTAGGTCCGGCATGACCGACACGATTCGAGGCAGATTCTCGCAGACGACGCTATCGCATGGCGCGTATTGTATATTTCTAGGACTTAATTTTTAGTCATAGATTTCAACATTCTTATTTCGACCTCTTTCGAGAGCAACAAGGTATTTGATATCAGATACCTTTTACGGCGCTCACGGAATGAAACGGGATGACGGAGTTCCTTATGCCTCAGCCACCCAGCTATAAAGTAATGACAATTTAAATAATAATAATTGTGTATCTATGCACCTGCCCATTCTAGCCATGGAAGTCATAAAATTCGACAAATGGTCAATACACATATTGAGTGCGGTAACAGAAGAGAGGCGATCGGCTAACAATTATTAACGTTCGATGTCGTGAATTTTTATCTAGAGCGTGTGTTTCAAATGATCGAAGAATACGACAAATTGACAGTTGTACATATTGGCATCTCTGCCTATCACGTAAACAGTTAAAGTTACGTTAGACAAATATAAATAGAAATCATATGCTATTTATCAATAAATATAGCAATTAAGAGTAGTATACCTACTTACTACTTCATTGTATTGTACAACCTAATAACTTAATATGCATCTCATTACAAGAGTGCCACTTATCGGCTCAAATATTTTATGGCGGTCAATGAACTAAAATGACGTAGAAAATAAAACATTTTACTATTCCCCTCAAGGAAGGCACTTTAATGTCTCTCAAAACAGTCTTAAATTTAAATTGCTGCTTAGAACACTCGTTATAACATTTACTATATTTCCTGTTCCTACATCTTGTCTCGTCTGAATAACAAACTATAAGCCATTAGCTTCACCGTCGGGTCGGAACGGCTAAACATGGGCATCCATTACGTGTATTAAAAAGTTTAGTCTCTATTGCTATAATGATACTTAATATTACGATAATTATTATTTGCCAAAAGATTTATTTACTTCTATTCGGCCAAAATCAGAGAGTTTTATCTTGATTTGAAAATATTTAAAAAAAATTGTATGTACCATGTGACCGCTTCCTAAGAATGTGTCACTCTTTCTTCCCGCGGGGGAGGTAAAATGGTAACTGGATGGTAAAATGGTAAATGGTCCGACTGATGGTAATAGGACAGCGTTGAGTTTTATGGAATCGGAAAAGCGAACAAAAAAGCGTTGCTTTAATTTTTTAATATTTTCAATCCACTACAAAAAAGGAGGAGGTATTTATTTTATATGTATGTTACCGACCGATATTACCGACGGTATACCGATTTTGGCGATTTTTTTTGCATAGGGTATCCAAAAAAGTCCTCCAATAGAAGCACCATTTAAATTTGATTAAAACATGTCACCCCGAAATATTCCAAGGAATAGAGATTGAAGCCGGTTGCCTTTCTAAAACTTTGTTTGATATCAACATGTTATTGTTTAATTTTTAGGTTATGTTTAAAAAAATGTTTAATAATTTTTGAAGTGGGTTTCCGGTTATCTCCCTCCGAACAAAACGCAGTAGCACAAAATGCCTCCACTTAACGCCGGTATTCTGGGAGGCCGTGGTACTGTACCGGTCCAGCAGGCCCATTCGAACAACAGCAAAAGCCACCGCATGGCTCTACCACGTAGACGTTTATTACTTCGAAAATGACGGAACTCCAATATAAACTTACATCCCCTATTCCCCTCAAGAGAGTAGGAAGAAATTTAAGGTTAAGTGATGAATATCTGATCTAAATTATCCACAAACATGACAAAATGATCCCGACATCCGACGAAAGCCACGACATTTTTCTGGCATTTCCTTATTCGATTTTTACCACACCCACGAGATGAGATAACGATATTCTTACATCGCCACCGCAAGGCAATAACGGTTATACTGACATCTCCACTGAACGAAGCGGAAATTAAAGAAATTTAATATAACACTATGCCTAAGGACTTTTCTCTGCCTTAAACTTCTTTTGCATACTTATTAATTCAGCCGTCACAAATCCAGTGCAGAACATAGGTCTCCCTCAAAGATTGCCATAAAACACGGTTCTGAGCTATTTGCTTCCATCGGCTTCCCCCAACACTGTGTAGTTCATCTTTACGAGGTTGCCACTCGCGTTCAGCGTGCTATTTGGTTGGGGCATCGCCACTTCAGCTTGGTGATCTTTACCAGCCATGTCCAGCTATGTCGGTTGTCTTAGTTCTGCTGAGGATATCGTCGTTGCGGATCCAAACACGCAGAAAAAACACCGTTCAAAAAAACCCATCGATAGCACGCTGATCAACTTATTGACTATAAATACAGAGAATAAATAGTTATTGATTCGCAGGTATTTACAGATACGTAACAGGGCTGTGTATCAAATAAACGCAAGATTCAGTAGGCTTTAGAGCAAAAAAAAAACAAATCGGAATTGTAGCGACCGCGTCGCTCACTGACCACTGTAATTACTACCAAGAATTATTTATTTTTACTTAACACAATTTGATTTACGAAGACGTCTTGAACGCAGAGTAGATTTTTAACGTAAAGCTATTTAATTGTTTTATGAAACATAAATTGCATCGATAATATTTTTTGCGTTCTTTAATGTAAACATTATAATTTAAAATAAGAACTAACATGAGCAAACTACGTTTATTTTTGGTCATCATTATTATAATTAGCATTTAGTAGTCCACTGCTGCACACCGACGCTTTTCCAGAAATCTGAATGGGAACGCATACTTTAGCAAAGAAAGAAGGGATCTGTGGCCTATATTTTACCCTACCGAGGTGAGCGACTGAATTGAAATCTTTGCATTAATTATGCTACTTGTATAATTCCTTTAGGTAGAGTTACGACGATTACTTATTTTTCATCATCGGAACGATACACATTTATTATAAGAACGTCCAATCGAAAAATCATTTACGCTTTTATTCCTTTAATGCGACTGATTGGCTGATCCAGTAGCAGAAAAAGCTGTCAAGCAACAGTTTTGTCACAAAAACATAACACAGCGTAACATTAACTTAAAGTTAAGTACTGGTATTAAACTTTCTGTACGTATTGATATGCAAAAAATACGCAACTTTCTACCAAAAGTAAAACACATCTCGGGGACTTTGGTATCGGTCAATTTCAGATGTAAGCTCCTAGAGCTAGGTAATATTTTTTACAAGTTAAATACATACATTACTAACTACAATGTTAAAATATATTAATGAACCTCTACTACAGGTGGTGGACGCTGCTAGCCAATAAACGAGGCTCTGGCAACAGAATGATAGAGCCCATCCGAATTTGCCGAACCCAAATCTCACAGACTAGACATGAGAAGCGACTAGACGATCACTATTGTGAGCCCCCCCGGACCCCGCTCACCAACCCCCTTGTCCAGAGTGGTATGGGCAAACCTTCCAAGAAATATATGCCGGGTTTTGCTGAAGGTATTTAGGCCTATGTCACAGTCTTGTATTAATACTGTGCCTGTGTTCAGCGGTGGACTAAATTAGGCTGATGTAGTAGTATGAATAAATTAGACTTTCTTTTAAAGGTAACTATAACATTTTCATAAAAAAATATAATATATTTACGAATATATCCATTTCTTTTTAAAAATAAATATTTTTGTTTTACCTTAATATGAGATTTAATAATCATATATTAATAATAAAATAACAATCACGTTACTGGGATGTGTGTCGGTAACGACGTGTTAATATAGTATTTAATAACTAGAATATTCATTTGAACCGGTGAGAGTAAGTATGAAGTGAATGTTCTTCATAAACGTAATAAACGTAAAGGTTCTGCTTAACTTACCACTACTCAATATAACTTAATTTTAAGTCTTCACTTTAACATAGCAAACATTGTTCAAAAGCTTTAATAACTATTCGTACACAATTTATTTTAAGCCATAGATCGCGCGTTTGTTTATACTTAGAACGCGGCAGCGCGGCCCCGTGTATCGCGCCACGCACTCTCCTATGAACTGAATGTTTTCTTCAAACTTCAAATCAAAAGCCCACCAACTCAGCCGCAAACGCTCACCACCTGCCAGTGTTAACGGGATGCGCTTGCGCAGGAGGGTGTGCTAAATTAACTACGTTATTTTGCTTTTCCATTATATTTTAGGGATTTCGTTATGAAAAACGGAACTGTTATAAGATCACCGATCGTGAGTCTGTTAAGAACGCTTTTTTAAAGGCTTGACCCATAAAGCTGGATTCTTAATGAATACCTACTTAAGTATAAGAGCCGTGGTAGCACAGTCAAGCGCTTGCCTAAAATTTCCACGTATTCCTGGATTCCGCCCTGTTGGAAATTAGCAAGATTACTGAACATTTATCGTGCTCGGCTGTCTACAAAGTACATAAGGAACCATTCCTTATGTTTTGATAAAGGTTGGGGTAAAAGGTGAGCAAACCTCCATATATGAGATATAAAAAAATCGATGATATGTCAAGGTGAACTCAAACTTGTAATAAACATTAAGAAATGAATTAATATTATTTTGTACGCTGTTGGGGTATAATTTTCTATCAAGAAATCTATGTTTCCTTCTTGAAATATAGGCATGGGCGGACCAACATACATACAGTAGATTTTGCACAAGCACAGCAAAATCTGCATAAGATATTATACAAAATAACCTAACCACTAGATTATAACGATAATGTGCGATATAGACCACGACAACTATTGCTAGTTACAGTTGCGCACATAGATGTTGTACATAATAGTGCCGTATGGAATGAGAAACTCATTTAATATAAGTGTCTTGAAAGTAAACTAAGGAAAACCTCAGAAAATCTCATGGCCTTTTATAGACTACGGAATAACCATCATAATGTACACGACAATGACAAATTAGGAAATTAGGATTTCTTATATCAAATAAGAATTTTCATTTCTTTTCACGACCTAAACCTTAGTTTTCCTAGGTGATAAATTACTTAGCTGGTGATCATCAACATCTACGATGCAAGGTGTCGATTACGGTAAAAGCTTCTTATGGGAGAGGCGTATGTCCAACTATAGTCTATTATTTCGACGGCTCGGTGGCGTAGTGGCTAAGCATTTGGCTGCGGAGCTGCAGATCGCGGGTTGGATTCCCGCACGATACAAGTATTTGTATGGGCTACAATTATTTGTTCCCGGGTCTGGGTGTTTGTCCGTGTGTAATTTTTGTGTGGAGAAATTCCTACAGTAGGAGGCAACGTTTTAAAAAAATTACAGGCTGTTAGAGAAGAATTATAAGATATGTATTTTCATACCCTTCAAAATCTTAGGAGTAGCACCCGTTGAAAGATCGAAATGTGTCCCAAAAAAATGACTGAATGAGTATAGGCTGATGTTAAAAAGAGTTTAGTATACTTTCTTACTTTGATACTATTGATACAGCTTAATAAATATTTATGTATTATTTACATCAACAGCCTGTCACAGTAGTCCACAGCTGAACATAGGCCTCCTCCAAAGTTAGTTCCTGAGCCTGCTGCATCGGCCTAAGTTCGTCACGCCATCTTGTGGGTCTCCTCCTACTACGTTATTATTATTATATATACATATGTTACGTACATTTATTTTATTATTTACACATATATTGTTATTTATATAATAATAATAATTGACATGGTTTTTCCAAATAGTCCCGGGATAGGGAGGTGAAGAAAAAATATAGTAATAGACAAACAGATACGCGAATGATAATGGATTCGTGTTTTCCTTGGTGGTCCGGAACCCTAGAGCAACAAACCTAGAACCCTAATATTTTATCTAATATCTGTCACATTTGAACGTAATTAAAATAATCTCAATTATAAGCCATTGACCACTTAACGGTGACATTACATTGCCCTAATAAAATTTGTAATCCTTATGTCTTTCAGTACAGTTCGTTGACACTTTGTTTTTGTGTACTTTATTGTCCTTCGTTTATCTGTTGTAATTTTACTCACGTTTATAACGATGTACTTTAAGACCACTGGGGGTTTTATATAAAAACTACTATTTGCCCTCAATTTCCTCCGCGTATAATCTATGAGTACGGTATACTTGTATTAATAACTAGGGAATGTCCGCGATTTCGCTCGAGTGATATTTGTATTCGCTTCTTAGTCGCTATCCATAACCAATTAGTCCACTGCAGAAAAAAAAACAAAAAAGAACATAGGCCTCTCTCATAACGACTATTTGTCATAATCACCGCTCACGGCAAGCGGATTGGTGATCGTAGTATCAGACAGACTTAAGTTGCGAGACTTAGACGCCGCTGCCCGCCAAAATCTGCTTAGTTTCGGTCTCGTATTTTTCGAGATGGTTGTCCCGCCATCTACCGGTAGCCATTGCGATTTTGAAAGCTTTTCCCTTAGTCGCTCTTATTTGTAATTTTTTACAGGTTGTGTCTACTAAGCGACAGCAATATAGCTTGTGAAGATTTATATACGATATGATACTGCGCACCTGTTCACTATAGCTCTTCTTTTGCGTAAATACTCTTACTAACTACCCATATTTCATTCGAAACAAAATAAAATATGTTATTAAATTAAATGCTATGCTTTTGTTATAGCAAAATTTTGACTATATGGTCATGGTAAACTTAACAAAGCAGCTGCAAGTTTGTTGTAACAACATCCTTATTGTAGATGCAATATTTTTGTAGAGGCAATAATTTAATTCAAGTTTGATTTAAAAACGGCGGAATTCAAACTTCAGCAATTTAACAAATTTTGATGAAGCTTATTTTAAAATTTTCCTTATAATTTCAGAAACGCTACAGCCTCTGCTTTATGTTCCACTGGTACTTAATGAAAAATTTTAAAAAGCACTGGTGTCGCATGTCGAGGTACCAGTAAAAGAACACCTTGTGTCGCCTTGAAGGGGAGATAACTGTTGATAACTTCGAAATACTATACGGTTGACGGTTGTCAACTCACATTACGATATAGATTCGAACCCGGGACCCATGGGTCACCGGTCAGGTACGACAACCACATGTAAATACGAGACTGATATTGAACTTGAGCGAAAACTAAAGGACCATTTACAATGATAGCAGTAATAAAATGAAACACAATTACAAAACAATACTTTTACTTATCACATAATTTTGAATTTTGAGTCTTCATAATTTTTTTTACCCTTCATGAGTCATAAGTATGATTGTTTTTAATTTCCATAGTTATGAGTCATATCAGGACAGAATGAAACATTTACAAAAAGTTCTAAAAGCAATAAAAAAAAACCGAAACTAGCAGCACCAAGTTAGAACACAACATAATGTAAACTTATCATTGTGTATAAAGTTGTTATGCTATATTATAAAATAAGTAATAAATAATAATATTAGTGTTGGAAGGTAATTTATTAAAAATACTTTGAAGTCTCAAGGGCACATCAGTAACAAATTACTACTGTTTTTTTTGAATATCATAACTATTTTTCTTTCATCAGACTTTAAATCCCCAACTCGTACTAAACTAAACCGTTGGTGTACTCCCTGTAAGTTTCTAGGCAACTAGTATAATGTAATCACCAAATTGCCTCCAAGCATTGCCATTACAAAATCCACTCAAATGGAGAGAGATCCACATCTCTTAATATGTGTAAACGAAGATTATTAAGAATTAGCTCACACACTAGAAAGTAAATAGCAATTGTTAAATAAATGTATACCAACACCAAAACTCTTGCAAGCTCTGCAAGGTGCCACTAGTTTAACAATTCAAGAATAGAGCATGCCAAAAATTATTCTTAATAACTAATAATTTGCAGAAGGAAAAATCCTGCACAGCAGTATTAAAAATATTAAAACCATGCAGTTTTAACAAACAAAAATTCCTGTATAATTAACACAAATTTCTTAAGCAATAACAAAATTTGCTCATAACTACATGTATAGAATCCTTAATTAAACCACCCCTACCACAGAGTAAAAATATTATAAGAAAATCACAATCAGTCATGTGTTTAATTTAGGTACCAATTTCATTTAAATTACTTAACACTACAAAATAAAATTTATATCTGAAATAATATGCTACCAGCTTATATGACTTACATAATATAAATAAATGTATATAATGTAATTCTAAGGTTTGTAAAATAATTTAAAATGCTTAAGTTACTTGAGGTGAAGATTCATATTCACTTTAACAGACTAGCACTATACTGCACTCATGCTTTGCTACAGGTTATTTATTGTATATATTATTAATGTATGTGTATAAAAACATTGGCCCAAAAACATTGTTGTTTTTAATCTGAGCATAGCCCAATATTATATACTTACCAAATTTTAGGTATCCGAGTTATTTAGATTAGGAGTTGTTTTTTATAACACATAGTTTAATACAAAATTAATATTTGTTTATTCAAAATAGCAAAATGAAGTATTTTGAAAGGCAAACGTCTTAAGAGGCAGAAGTGCACATTTGAATTGCAATTTGTCTAACATAAATAATTACAAAACATAATTATATATTTTACTTTTAAATTCAATACATGAAACAAACTTATTAAATATTGTTTTCCTTACTACATTACACATTTAAAGCAGCCAAAAACTTACAAGGGTCCCTTCTGATACACATTAGAAGGTAAATTTCCAGTGTTCTATACAATAAAATTTAGTAGCAAAGTATAGGTGCATCTATTAGTTACATATAATCCATAACATGTAATAAAAATTTCATATTACTTTTAACTGATTTAAAATCATATTGAAATTTATGTAATAATTAATTTTAACAAATTTTATTTTTACTATGCAGAAATGGACATAGGAAATATATAAAAAATATCTAATTCACTATCTACTTTTAACTTAAACATAATATGAAAGGTCCCATACAGAATGACTAAAATCATAATTATGTCTCTTCAATGTTAGGATTTTCTGAGAAAAGTTGACTGTCATTGTAAGTATGCAGATATTTTTTAGTGAATAAATAGAGAGCCAAGCCCCACTTCATCATCATGAATGACCACAGCAAACGAATGATTATACTTGTCTGAATAGGAGCAATATCTGAAATTTTCATGAAAAATAGTAAGTATACTGTATGAATAACATAATATGGGTCAATGTATGGCACAATAAGGGTAAGGGACAATACTAACACATGAATGACAGAATATCAGCATGATAAAAGATCTTGGATACACATTTATTGTAAAAGAATATTACTACTAAGAATTCTTCCTGAAGTTAGTTATTAGCTGTGTAACTATGACTGTGTCGTATGACCATATTTGAAGTTTATACTTTTGTCCAGGTACTTATATTTCCAGGGTATAATATTCCTATAGATTTGTGAGTGATGATACAAACAATGTGAAATTATGTTGTACATACCAGCTTTGTAGTAAATCTCCAAAAAAGTATAAAACAGTGTGAGTGCCAAACCAGACACAAATCCGACAATTCCAAAATCACCAATATATTGCAAAAATTTTCTTGAAAAGTTGACATGCAATGATTCTTTTAAGTAATGACAATGCAGAACTAGAGCTAGACTGGCATGAATACCTGAAAGAATTTTTTTTATAAAGTATGTAACTCAAAACATCAGCTCAATTACAGTACATATACAAAATTAATCATATCTTTAACCAATTCTCTATTAAACATGCCTTAGAAATAGAAATCACTGCTAGCAAATGCAAAATTATAATATGAAGTTTTTACTTATAAAACTAACCAGATAATAAAGCCCATATTCCTGCTTCTACATTGGCGTAAACTAAACAGAAACATATAAAACCTGAAACCCCAAAAATTGCTCCAAGAGCGCTTAAGACTGCGTAAATTTTAGTACGTAACATGTTACTTTCTTATATTACAAATCCACTACTTGATTTTAAAATATATTTCGTATCTATACAAGTTGAGAACAAATAATAAACAAACAAATCAAAGGCACGGTATAGCAGTGTTGCTATATATATCTGAAATAGTAGAATTCATGGAGTATAGTTAAAATTGATAAACGCAACACAGATTAGATACGTAGTCATTTCTTCGAAGTTTTTTTTTTTATTTTAATACAAAACACGCATAATTCATCAATAAACAGCATCAACAACAAAAGGAATACATCAATACACAGTATTTTATGTTTTACCACTGGGAGAGCCAGCATTTACGTTAAATAAAAAGTTTTGTAAAAACCTCGTTTATTAATCGTAAATTGTTCTCTGCTGAAACATTTAAGATACGGCTGATTAGTGTTTCACGGTGCACACAATCGGCCCTGGGGAGATCACAACACACCCAAGCATCCTGAGAAGTCTCCTATGATTCATTAGATAAAGAAATATACCAGATTCTATAGTACTATTAAATTAAAGGCCAAACGAGGTGCAATTATATCTATTACTGAATAAATTAACACTTTCACAGACTTTCCCCGAAATTTCGCTGTTTTCTTAACTTCAATAGAGTTTAACATTTTTCCAATACAATCTGAATTGTCTAAAATTAAAAAAAGAACATTGTTACTAGCTCTTACATTTATTTATATAATGACTCCATTTAAACCTATTTCTGTACTTCAGTGTAACTTAAAAAATCCTAATTTACCTCATTTGTACACCTCCAATATAATGATTTTATAGTTATTCGTATATTGTTTTTCACATTGGTTTTTTGTTCGATGTTTCGACAGTCTGTGAAAGTCTGCCTGTTTAAAAGTTTTGTATACCAAAGAGAAAATGTCGTGTTACTGTGTAGATATCGTGCATCTGAGATTACATTACATTTTAAATGTATAAAACTAATTGGTAAGATTATTTAGCTCAAGTTCATGCGATATTTTTATAAGAATTTATCGGAGTAAAAATTTATATATATGGATCCTTCAATAACCCGCAAAAAACATGACTAGAGTAAGCCAGACACAGATGAAGAAATTGTTAGACTTGCTTAGCGAAGATGGTGTTCTAATTCAAGGCAAAGTGATGTATACTGATACCAATAGACAGAACTTCTGGAAAAAAGTTGCGACTCAACTTAACTCTATTGAAGGAGGTGCATTTAAAAATGCCTACAAATGGTGCAAAGTGAGAAGAAAAACATTTAATTTTGCATATTTTTAATAATTAAATGGGTGTTATTTATTTTTATGATCGCATACTTTTAGATGTGGGCAGATTGGAAAAACAAAACTAAGAGGAAAGCTGATGTTTTGCTTAAAAAAAAGAAATATGAGTTTATGCCTCAACCTCTAGCACTAACTAATCTTGAATTAAGGCTGCTGCGGATAATAAGCTACCCAATGGACGACTGCTTAGAGCCCCTTTTCGAAATGGTATACCACTTTATTATAATACAGAATGAGTGTTTTTACCAGAAAATAATATTAGCAAATACAATTTTTTTTCACTGTTTATAGACATGTTATCCATATCCATGTAATGTGAGCAGGGATTCCCAAACTATTTTGTGTTCAAAATTTACTGTTTTTTCCTTTTGATACAAAATACTTTACAAAATAATTTATCCATGGGGTTCAATATCAACCACTTTGGGAATCTCTGCTTTAGATTTATTTTGAAATTATACATCATGAACCAGATCTGTGGTTATTATATTATATTAGCTAACTATTAGCCCATTATTAATATTATTAATCATCTAACACATGCACATGCTCTTAACAAGTTTATATAAATGTATTCCAAATTCACAATGGTGTATATTAATAACAAGATCTTGAAAGTGTCACATTTACTAACAAGACAGATTTAGATAGTGATTTTTGCAATATTTTATTTGCCAATGGAAAATATTAATTTAATTAAAAAACAATTGAGGCAATTAATCATTTTAAAGTTATCATGTCACATAGTTCCATACAACATAAAGATGAGTTTTATAAACAAAAATATTTATTAAAAAATATATTTATTGAAGAATCAACTTTAGAATGTTTCATAAATTATTTGAATGGTGGTATATATGGTTATCCAACATCCATGTACTGTTAAATAGTAACAAAGATTCAAAAGTGAATCATAAAAAGGCATGTTTTTGAAGATTAAAATATTGCTTTGAAGTATTTAAAAAAATATATCTATCAAAAAAATATATGCGCAACTTGAAATTTAACTTTACTGGGTTTTTAATTTAATATTTTCTAGCAGACACACAAAGTGGAAATACCTGGGAATGCCAAAAGTGATTCAACCATACAATTTCTTGCAGAAGACACTTATGACTTACCGTTGAATAATGAAAAAAGTATGTCAGATGAGGAGGATAATAAAGCCTTAAGGTACTTTGCAAAAAACAAAAGAAATTATGCCGAAAGTGAGGACATAGTTGGCAAGTGTATAAAAATATTTACTTGTTTTTATCATTTTTAATAAATATTCTTCATAATCTTGCCTTGCTTTCAGATAACCAATCGGAGTTATTTGATGACTTATCAGACACTGAAAAAAGGAGGAAGATTGAAGGTATAATTAAATATGCAACTGCAATTTAAATAAGATAAACCTAGTCACCCATTCCCATTGATGTTGTAAGAAGCAACTAAGGGACAAAGACTTAAATGCTCATCTTTGGAATCAAACCTGACAGTGGGGTTTGTCGCCCATCATAATCTCCAGAAGCAAAAAGTGGGTTGTAGAAGACCATTTGGCTGGTCGTCATTTGGTAAGTGATTATCGTCGCCCACATACATCTGCAACACCAGCTGTGCTACTGGTGCTTTGCCGGCCTTTTAGCATTATGTAGGATAATATTCTGTTTGCTTTACAACAGATGTGATCATATTGTGGTCGAAAAGAACAGATAGCGAGCTGTCAAATATCACACCTAAATCATGAACGACATTGACACAAGTAATTTCTCCATTTATATTGTACTCATATTTTACCAGGTTTTGTTTTAGTGAAAATTATGATTTGACATTTTCTTATATTAAGCGCCATGCTATTATCACTGCAATTAAATCAGTAAATTTTTAGTAAAGGAATGTAATTTCAAAAATTTACTGTTATGAAAATTTTATATAATGTATATAAGTTATACTATGAGATAAATAGATACTAAAAGGTTTACCTATTAGTAAAGCAAGAGTTGCTAGTTTATAACACAAGACTATTACACTGTTATATTACAGATAAAAAAAAAAAATTAAATTCTTTTAATGAATTTAAAATCAGAACATTAACATTAGAAAAAGAGAGATCTCAACAAAAAACTGAGGAATTAAGATTAAGAGCAATAGAGCTAAAGCTAAAAGGAGAAGAGTTAAGACTGAAAGAGGTTGAAATGAATAAAGTCAACTACCTAACTAACTTAGAGGAGGAGAAACTAAAGTGTTTTAGAGAGATATCATCATCTCTCAAAGAGTAAGTACATTTGATTTATTAAAATATATTTTTATTTAATTAGTATAACCAAGGTTAAGAACTATAATTATGAATGACACTTTTTATGTTTTTATTTAACATAATTGTTGTATTTTAATTTTCAGATTATTAGAGCGGACTGGGAATGGAAACCTGCGGTTTAATAATGTAATATAGCATTAATTTACTTTGCTTATAATTATGTATACCCTTGTACTTTTATTATACAAATAGGCAAATTAACTGTTTTAACTGACATTTTTGCACAATTTTTTTATATGAATTGTATATATTATTTAAAAAATATGTAAAATTGTAGTTCATGACACTACTTTCGTAACATCATCATTTATTATTGAATCATTTTTATCAATACATAGCTGTAAAAGGAACAACATTGTTTTTTTGATTAATGATTGAAGACAATTTTTTAATATAAAATGTTATACAAAATGCTGTCTTTTATTGACTTTTTAATTACATCAAAATGACCCCCCTCCCCCATGACCACGGCTGCTGTAAAGCAATCTAAAGGTCGGAAATATAAAAACAAAATTAAACGCGATAAAATCCGTAAATAATAGTTTCATTTAAAAAGAAATATTTGCTATTTCATAATTATTAAATATACTCTTATTTCTTATAGATTATAACAAATCGGTTGCACCTTTATATATTCACATAAAATATAACATCCATTATCAATAGAAACATTCCTAAAGATATGTAAAATCATTAAAAAAACTGGAACAAATGTAAAAAGTTTATTAACCTATTTGTAGTGGCCCCTACAGACACTATACTATTGAATACTACAAAATGCCTTCTTTATTTCGTTATATATTATGAAAAGGTGTCTAGCATAATATCATGTACTGATAGTAACCTTGTAAAAAGCTAAATTTAAAACATATGGATATAATGGAGTAATAATAGTTACACAAGCTTTTGCCTGCAACTTCGTCTGCCTGGAATTTTTTCGAGATTAAAAGTAATGTTACTTAAAAAGCCTATGTTACTGCAAAAAATAACGTCAATCCTATGCTTTGTTTTGATTTGTAAGAGAGGCAATAAAACAAAGAGGAATAACCGAATGCCACTCGGACGAAATATTATACATTGTATGGCAATTTCTAAGATAAAGGAGCTCAAACACAAGAGTATTGGAACAGCCAGTTTTTATATCAGCGAGTGAGCTTTTTGTCTCATTTGAAAATTTACTAACACGTTACTGCCACTAAAGGCAGTGATAGGGTATGTCGAGATCTGCATCAAGTGCAAACCGACTAAAACCCCCCACGGAAAAGATATATGCTGTTGGCCCGCTGTCTCTAAGCACACTTTTCTTTTGTTTTACAAGGTAGAAAGTGTGCCAATACCTACCAGTCACCGCCTTCGGTTGGTGATTAACATTTAAAATGCTGGACTGACTAAAACCCCCACGGTAGATACGCTATCGGCCCGGTAGTTTAGACAATTACGCCGGAAAAGACAGAAGCAATCAGAAGACGCGCAAGTTAGGTTAGTCTTTAATGTACATAATTGTGTACTTAAAGATATTTAATGAAACTTGGACTGTGATTTATCTAAATGATGCTAACCTAACCTAACAAGCAAAGCCATGGGCTAAACCTAGTAGTTTCTAAAACATATGAGTTTTGTAACTTTTAAATAGTTTTGTTTGTTAAAAGCCAATTATAAAAGTTTTTTTCATGCCTTCAGCAATTTCAGATAATTTGGTTTAAGTTTACTTAAAGTAACTGCATCTAACTCTGACACTCTATGTATTCGTAGATGACTCTTCATATTGCACCGTTGAGCATAACCACGCCCACAGATGGGGCATTTAAATGGCGTCTCTCCTGTGTGGAGTCTCATATGTTCTCTAAGATAGTCATCATGGAAGAAACTAGTACCACATACTGTACATATGGCTGGTCGGTCACCTGAAATTATACAATATAATTTTTTAAACAACTATAGTATTTTTATGGATTAAATACAAACTATAATGATGAATCGTAATTGAGCTTAATAGCTGTTTTTTACTATTTGCTAATTTGAAATTACCTGTATGTACAGAACGCTCATGAATAATTACAGACTTCGCACATTTATAGGTTTTGTTGCACACTTTACAGGCAAATATTTTTTTAGGTTTTAAATCTTTATTATGAACATTTCTGTAGTGACTTGTTAATTCTCCTTTAAAAGCAAAAGCTCTTCCACAAGATGCACAAATAAAATGTTTCTCTTTCTCATGTTTCCTTTTGATATGCCGTTTCAAATAATAATCAGATGCACAAATTCTTGGACATTTTGGACACTTAACAGGAATCTTGAAATGCACTTTCTTTTTATGAACCGATAGCTTATCTTGGTCTTTAAAAACACCCCCACAGAGATCACACAGTTTAGTTGGAGGCGGCTGCTTCACTTTTGGTACTTTTAACTTAATTAACCTTTGCAATTGTTTTACAGTCTGTTGGGTAGGGCGTACACATTTGTTAGTTTTTAGGCTGAAAGTTTAAAAGAAAAGGATTAGATGTAAATATTAAGTGTTCAGAGAGATTTGTTTCATCTATGTAGTTTTTTAAAAGCAAATAATGCAAGTAGGCAATTAAAATTTGCATTTTTAATTAATATTAAAAATGTAAATTTTAATAAAGTGAAATTAATTAGAAAATGTTAAAGACATAAATGTTGATTATTTATTATTATTAGAATATTTTATAATTTAATTGCTTCTTAACAATACCTAAAGTAGTAATTGTAAATATGAATAATATTACCACCATTCTTCACCAGTCCATGTAAATTCTCCTTCTAATATAGAAGATGCTATTCTATTAGTTTTATTTTTGGAAAGTTTTCTTTTTTGGAGAGGGGAAGTTTTACTATTGACCTTTTTTATTTCTATTCGATTTTTATTTCTTTTTATTTTAGTTTGAGAAATGTTAAATGTGATTTCATTATCTACATCAGATGTTAAAACAACCAAAGGTTCATATTTTACATCAAGTGTTTTAAAATCAACCTCTGATTGGTCCAAATTTTCATAGTCATTGTATGTTTCATTTTCTTGTTTGATATCAAAGAATCCATTTTCTAGGATCTTGCAAGTTTCTTTATATTTGTTAATAAAATTATGGAGAACGTCTAGAGTTTCCTTACAAATTTTGCATATTTGACGTGGATACCCTTTTATGTCTTCAATCTGAGAATAAAAAGTGACATGAGGAAACTTCAGGACATATAAACATTAACAAAATTTTAATAATAAAATGCTTACAGTTACATGTAAACACGATGAAATTTTCGAATAAATTTCCTGAACAGTTTTAACTTTTTCAAAAATTGGATACGTTGCTCCGTCTTGAAGACAAATTCTGCAAATGCCATTATTACAATTCATATTGGTTTCATTTCACATTTAAACAGTACCTCATAGCACTATTATAATAAAAGGAAAGTAATGTTTTTCTATCCTCATACTGGTAATAACATTATTATTTTTATGTTCTCGTTTAACTGACAAATGACAGTAGGTTCTTGTCAAAGAGTATATTATACAAATAAATACTACATTTTAGTAGACTTGTGTAACTCAAGCGATAAGGACAAAGATAGATTTAATCGGTAAATCAGTTATATTCAAAATAAATCTTTATATCACTAAGAAACATTTGGTTTGGATTCGTTGCAAAGATAGAAAGAAGTGTATTGATAAATTTTATAGGCAGAAAAGAGTTTATTTAGTACTAGCTGCCCGGACTGTCCAAAGTTAATAGTAAAAATTTAATAAATATAACGTTTTCCCGCGTGATTACGTTATTTATATCTCAACAATAAAGTATGATTACTTACAAAAATAAGTTTCAATTTTGTAGACTGCAATACTTTATAAACTTGATGATACTCATTCTAATGCTTTATGGTAAACAATATTTTTTGTTTGGTTACTTAGCGCGTAAACGAATAAGGCTGAAGGATTCCCAATGCGGGAGCAGGCAACGTACAGCTGTCCAGTGGAGAAGCATGGGTTTTCCAGATTAACGCCGCAAATGCTTAAAGACTGACTGAAAGCAAGCAATGTAATTTGCAGGCGTTTAAATTCAAATGGTAGGTCAGTTGGTATCATTGGGATGCGGGATATCAACACTTCCTTCTCCCTTATATTTTCCTTTTAGAATTCCTTCGACTACATTGTTAAGTCAATTTTTCACTGAGAGTGCTGTAGTTACCAAGACGCGGAGGGTTAATATTTCGTAACATTATGACTACCGATCCTACTTTCAATTAAAGATTATGGGATGGCAATCCTGAAAAATCCAATTAGTTTAAAAAGTCTGGTGGTTAGTTGACGACGTCTTGATTAGATGAGCAATCAACTGATTTGTATCTCTTTAATTCACCGGCCATTTCATTTTGAATTTTGAAGTTTATTTCATTTACATAGCACGTTCGCTCAGCCTAAAATGATCTTTGTAATTTTGAGCGACGTATGGGAACACCTTTTGTATGAGCTTGGTTGTTGTTTCAGTAAAGCGACAAAAATCGACAGGAAACGTAATGAAGCCAGTCGAATCATCCACAGGATTTTGCCATTACGTTTTGTTTAGAAAATACTACTCCAGATTGATCATTTTGCAATTCGACACGCATATTCTTGTTTAAATTTAGTATCTTGACGTATTTCCACAAAATGGACTTTAAACATCCATTGAGTTCATCCACTGGCATTGACCGAGGAATCACGGGTAATATTTGACAGAAATCTCCTGCTAATGAAATCATCGCTTCACCAAATCGGTTTTGATTGTTTCGCTGATCTTTCGTAGTTCTGTCTAATGCCTCTAAAGACTTTTTATGTGCCATCGTGTATTCATCCCACACTATCAACTAACATTGCTGCAAAACCTTTGCCATTGCTGAGTTCTTCGAAATGTTGCAGGTCGCAGTTTCATTGCTTTGAATATTCAATGGTAATTTTGTTCGACCGCCTTCCAATAGTGTGGCAGCAATTCCAGATGAAGCAAGTACTAGTGCAATTTCATTTTGTGAGCGAATTGTTGCTAAAATCATTGAAATCAAAAAAATCTTTTCTGTATCACCTGGAGCGGCCAAAAAGTAAATTCCTCTAGTTCCATCATTTACAATTTTCATAAGTGAATTAAAGACATTATTGGTTCTACAGCGGAACATTTACTCTAACTGATTCCCTTAAAGCATCGAGATCATTCAGTTTTTCACGTCGCAACTCTTGATTAAAAGCGTCGTGCATTGGGCGATTAGGCACGGCCATGCCTCATTGAGATACTACTTTGTTTGACATCATCAAGTACATGTCTTCAATTATTATGAATACCTCGTTGTAAATTTCTTCTGTGTATTGTAAATGTGGATGAGTACAATTTGTCTGGTATGTGGACTATGAGAAAGCCTTCGATTCAGTGGAAATTTGGGCGGTGACTCCAGTCTCTCCAGCGGTGCCAGGTAGACTCTCGGTATATCGAAGTGCTGAGGTGTTTGTACAATGACGCGACGATGTCTATCCGAGTACAGAATCAGAGTACGAAACAAATCCAACTGCAGAAAGGTGTAAGACAGGGTGATGACATATCCCCGACACTATTCACCGCTGCATTGGAAGATGTTTTCAAGCAGCTGAACAGGAAAGGATACGGTATCAACATCAATGGCGAATACATCACTCACCTTCGATTTGCCGACGACATAGTTCTTATTGCAGGATCGCTGGAGGAGCTTAGCACTCAATGACCTCAATAGTATCTCCCAACAGATTGGTCTTAAGATGAACATAGACAAGACGAAGTTTATGTCAAACGTCCATGTCACACCAATACCGGTTGTTGTTGGGAACAATAGGCTCGAAGTTGTAGACGAGTATGTATACCTGGGACAAATTGTCCGATTAGGTAAGTCCAACTTCGACCCAGAGGTCAATCGACGAATCCAACTCGGCTGGGCTGCGTTCGGGAAACTACGTCATATCTTCTCATCACTCTCATCAGTATACCGCAAAACCTCAAAGCAAAGTATACAACCAGTGCGTATTGCGTAGTGTGTATTGTGCAATGGGACGGCCACATAGCTCGCAGAACTGACAACCGTTGGGGAAAAAAGGTTCTCGAGTGGCAGGTACGTACAGGAAAACGCAGTGTAGGACGACATGTGGCTCAGGACCAAGCTTCGTGGCAATCTTTGGGGTTCACTACTGAACATAGGCCGTTCAGTAGTGAACTTGTGATAGGCTGAAATGATGATGGTGATGATGATTGTAAATGTATATTCCCTGTTCTAGTGCGCATTTAATGCAAGATATTGTCACACATATCATCATTATATTTGATCCATAAATCAATTGGTTTTGACAGGAAGCATGTCGATATAATTATAGAAAACAATGTTTTTATTTGCTGAGGTTTTGAAGAAATTACAGCATCATTTAAGGTTTGATCCCAATGGGAATTATTTTCTAACAGTTGCAAACGCTTACATGCTTCTCTGTATGAGCCACATAATTCGCAGTTTATAGTTCGTAAATATTGGAATGATCTTGGACCCCGAACATTGACTAACAGTAATCGCAAATAGAAACACTCATTATAGCTTGGATGGACTGAATAAATTCGACCAATGTCATCAGTGGAATACACATTGTGGTAGCCTGGAACTGGATTTCCTTGCTTCCGACGTTGAAATTTGATCATATTTCAATGTCAATGATTAAGCAATTCAATCACAAGTTGGGTTTGTAATCTAATCAAAATAATTCGATCAATGATGGTATTTTGCGTACAAATCCTATCTGTCACAGAAGCCAGTGACAAGTTATGTCGGGACCAGCATCAATTACCGGTCTTAAAACCCCACGATTAAGACACTCTGTTGGCCCGTTGGCCTTGACAGTTTCCGTGGAAGTGACTTTCGAGCAGAAGGCCCGCATGTGAAATAGTTTAAAAATCAACGACGCTGTTGGTGTTGACACGATGCTGCCTGTTGTGTTGCGCTCCGATCCCTATTGACGGAAATGATCTTAAGGAGGTCCGAGACTTGGGCTTGAGTTACCCTCGATAGGTGTTAAAATGAGGCGAATTTTAAAAATGACCTAAGACTAGTACAATATCGAACTCATTACTTACGCGAGTGATAATATCGGGTGCATTTGGATAGTGGGGTTTGCCTGCCACTAACCGGTTGAGATGGCCTTTAAGATCTATGGTGATCTACACATGTCTCACTTAAGTTCGACTGACGAACGATTCGAGGTTCACCAAAGAAAGTGCATCGCGTTGATCGTTCCCTCAATGAATAATTGCAACGGGTCGTTTGATCGAATCTTTTCTCAGTTCGCCTCCGATCACTCAAGGTTAAGGTTCGTGATCTAATCAAAGTGACCCAATCAATCGCAATCGACACAATTATAACTAAATCGTTTATCCCACTTTCTTTGATGTTTAGTCAAAAATCGACAAAATGCTGTGCTGAGCTCCTAATGGTAGTCTACATTGGCACATTCGTATACGGCACTGTCTCTAGCTTGCCAAAAAAAATGGTCAATGGTTGTTGCGTTTTAAATTTACTATTGAAACTTATTTTTGATTTAAATTGTTTTATAAGCATTTTAAAATAAAATAAAATAAAATAAACTGCTCATAAAATAATATAGTATATTTGTACTTAAAAAATATCTTAAAAAAATACCTCGAATCAATAATTTTTTGTGAGCGTGATCACAAGACTAATCATAGACAAAAGTTTTATCGTGCGTTCATATTCTGTCATCAGGTGATAGGGATTGGGAGTAAAATTCCTGAAAAAGGATTAACGCCAATATTTTCCTAAATCAAGATGTCTGGAAAAGATAGATTAGCTATTTTCCCTTCCCGAGGGTAAGATTCTTTTCCCATTTATTTGGTTTTCGTCGGCAGTGAATAAAGGAAAATTAAATATATTTTTTTCATTTTTAGTGCTCAGATGTTAATAAAGAGCCGATTGGCTGGAGCACAGAAAGGCCATGGTCTCCTGAAGAAGAAGGCTGATGCTTTGCAAGTTAGGTTTCGTATGATTTTGAGCAAAATTATTGAGGTAAGACACTCTTGAACTTGTGTGAAATATAAGTGTTCTAAAGACATTTTAAAGTATTTAACTGAGGCTTTGTATTGTGTATAAAGTGTATCTTATTTTATTTTTAAACTATGAAGCCTTAATTTGACTTTCCCTCTCCCTTTGTAATGCTGCATCACATTTGTGTCAACCTCCTACATTCTGAAAAATCAGAATATTTTCTCCAATAAATTATGATTTTACAATAAAAAATTAATTATTAATGTATCTCAAAAAATTATATTTAAGTATTCTTTATTCTATTCATTTTTGATATTTGTCTATTATTTTTTATTTTAACCAAGTGATAAGTATAGTGTAATAAGGTAATAGAATTTCAATTGTTATGACACAAGGGGTCAATATAACAAAAAACTTAGACAATTCTTGGTGCATACACAATTGAGATAGCAAAGACAGATCCATAAAAAAAGTCTTTATGTATGTGGCATTAGTGCCAAATCATAAGGCAATTTTCAACTTGTCCATTTTGTAAAAGTATTTGAGGGATGGGCCCATGTTAAACATGCCTATATTCATTTTCTCAGACAAAAACCCTTATGGGAGAAGTTATGAAAGAAGCTGCGTTTTCGCTTGCTGAAGCTAAGTTTACGACAGGTGACTTCAATCAGGTTGTGCTGCAGAATGTCACTAAGGCTCAGATTAAAATTCGCTCCAAGAAAGACAATGTAGCAGGTATAATAATTTTTTGATTTATTTTATAAATTTGTCTAAAAACATTTATCATGGGGAGTCTTTTGTACCATCACCGTAGTATACACTTTGTTATTCAAACTTTATAACCCTATATGTGACATAGCATTTATTTATTTTAATGTAACTATTATGTTATAAATCTCATTTTTGAAACTGAAATTTAAATAATATGGTATATATGCATAAATATAAAGAAATTTAGAAGTAGAAAATTACTTAGGAGGACATGAAGGACCACATTTTTACTTATTACACAGGAACATATTAGTTTTGAAGGAACAACATTAACATATTTTACTGCTTAATGACAAAGGGAAGGCTTTTAGGTATTTTTCATTCCATATTTACTATTAGGATCTTTATTGTGATTATGTGTAGTGCCAGAAAAATATTTGAGTGAATTTAAACTGTAAGTTTTTGTAAATATTGTAAATACAAGATATCTAATGTCAGTTGAATGGAAAAATATATGAAAACAGCATTTGACTTTCATTGAAAATAATCAAAACAATATAATTATTCGCTACACAGGGCTTGCTGATGGCACTCACTGTGGTCTGCTGATGTCTAACAGCACTCCATTCTTAATGGTCCCATTCTAATAGCATTTGAAACTGATAATACACAGTTACTTTAGTAAAACCGGTATATTCTCCTGGCTGTCCCTTCACTGGGATTATTGAATTATCTTCAGTATCGTCATTATTGTTATAATCATAATCACAGTAGCCATGGTAAATTATGCTGCTATTAAACTTAACCTTCTGGAATGTTTTCTTAATAATCCTTATTAGTAAACTTTATTAATTAGTAGTAAAATGCTTAATTATATTGTACTTGAAATTTTTTCTGCGAATCATTTATTCAACATAAGAAACATACATTTCACTTGACAAACATACTTTTTTTAAATCTACCACCTCATAATGGATACTCTAACATAGAAGAAATATGCGAATGAAACTGAAGGTATTCTCTTTTTTTAATTTTTTTCAAAACAAAATGTTTTAATAGTCTAATATTACAATCTTTTTTTTAGGAATAGCTTAGGAGCAATCACCTCTTTACCAGGGGTTATTATCATCCATGTATTCCTTTATATTATAATAACCCTTTTCATAAAAACCTTGTTTAACAATTTTTTTAAATCTATTTTGATATGAGGAAGACCTTGTGCACTTACTAGGATTTTGTTGTAGAAATGTATATATTGCCCCATGAACGAGTTAGTAACGAGACTCTATGATGTCTAATAACTTGAACTAGTAACTTTTCTGTATCACCATGAAGAATTTTATTGTATTGTTTGTGCTGTATAATAAAAAAAAATTCAGACAATGTCAGAATTTATAACAATAAGGCTCATATATAACAAGTCTTACATAGATTTGGTGTAAAAATATATTAGTTCTAATTTTTTCAGGTTATTTTTGCTGTATTATTTGTGTATATCGCAAGGTTATTGTGAAAACTGTGACACTAATGGTAATATAATTGCATTAATTTTTGTCAATCATCTTTTTTTTTTACGATAATTTGGCCTGTGCTAGTCTACATTTTTAGACTATCAGCCAAAATATGCCACATTGACTCAATCAGTGACATTATAAATAACCTGAAATAACCCCAGTTAAATAATCATAGAAGCAACACTAGGATGTGAGAAGAGGCCTTGCATATTTTGATTGGTCCATTAGTCTCACCACAAAGCCAAATTTTTTTTTATACACAAGAATTAATCATCATTTTGTTTCAGGTGTCACACTCCCAATCTTTGAGTCATACCAAGATGGCTCTGATACATATGAATTGGCTGGTCTTGCACGAGGTGGTCAACAACTCTCCAAGCTCAAAAAGAACTTCCAGAGTGCTGTAAAGTTACTTGTCGAGCTAGCCTCACTGCAGACCTCATTTGTTACCCTTGATGAGGTCATTAAAATTACTAACAGACGTGTGAATGCTATTGAGCATGGTAAGTGCTAATCAATTTTTTCTGCAGATAATTGTTGGAATTTTAACTAATCATAGTAACTGTCTATTTACAAATTTATTTCGTAAAAGTTTTACAATTTTTATAATTGTCTTATTGCATCAAACCCATCATTTACTGAATAGTGTCAACTGCTAAACACTCCAGGGTAAGCAAACTTTTATCACTGATACAAAGTGTTATTATTTAGAGCATTATAGTGGTGGCCATGCGTTTTGACTAATGCGTGGTCGCGACAACCATAGTCAGTCGGTTATCATTTATTTATTTGATGGCATTTATATGTATTTTATAAATATAGGTGTTCCCCAAGGATCAATCTCAGGTTTGTTTCTATTTTCGGTCGGCATTTTGCATAATTTAATACCACAATTTCACAATGCATTTTACGTCAGCTGTTTGTGAAACACCGACGCTTTAGGAAGTCTACAGTCTGTAATCATATTCTTGATCGCCCCAACCATTACACCAGATTTGATAGACCACAAATCCTCACAAAAATACACAGATTCCTGTCAAGAATGATTCGCGAAATCAACAAACATCCTTATTTCAATAGAGAAGATGCCTGGGTACTATCACCAGCATGGGACTACCAGTTATTGTTTAAACAAAATTAAATCTGAAACCAAGCATATCACTGCACAACCTCAACATACTGTTAGCACATTCTGCATAGATCGGACCAATAATTAAAAAGGTGAAGGTAGCCGGAGTTAACTATGACATCTGGACGTCTAACACTTCAGTCCCCCCGTGACCACGGTTGCTGTAAAGCAACCGAAACGTCGAGAAATTAAAAAATAATATATTTAATTAAATGCTGTAAAATCTGTAAATGAGTAATAGTTTAATTTCAAAACAGTAGTGTTCGCGTAAATACTAGAAATCATTATGCATATCTGTATTTCAAAGCAAGTTATAAGAGTCATTTATAATAAGGGAGTGCACCTTGTTGATAAACGGAGAAGGTTCTGGAATTAGTGATAGGGAGCAGCATCCATAGTGCAAAAGTAATGCTGAAATACGCTTACTAATCCGCCTACCCAGTGTGGAAGATTTGCACATACTCCCCGTATGTACAAATCTTCCATATGCATGGTATGCCTGCTATTGTTGGAGAGGTCATGGAAAGGTTTATGTCTAGCAGTGAATTTACACAGACTGATTAATAAAAGAAAAGTATTTTATAATACTTGTGTATGTGTGTAGATCTGTATGATACAAAGACATTATAAACTTTTTCCTTTGTTATAGTAATCATTCCACGGTTGGAGCGTACTCTTGCATATATCATCTCGGAACTTGATGAGTTGGAGCGTGAGGAGTTTTATCGGCTTAAAAAAATTCAAGATAAGAAGAAGATTATTAAAGACAAAGCTGAAGCTGTAAGTTACA
The DNA here is from genome assembly GCA_029286595.1 of Bhutanitis thaidina. Classification (NCBI taxonomy): domain Eukaryota; kingdom Metazoa; phylum Arthropoda; class Insecta; order Lepidoptera; family Papilionidae; genus Bhutanitis; species Bhutanitis thaidina. Next base: position 5,131,769 of record JAGSMS010000012.1, on the reverse strand, counting down.
CTAGATTAATCATTACTTTTTATAGACAAAAGTAATGTTTTTGAACAGACTTCCTTACAGCTCACAACAACATATTAGCACTAAGGAAGTCTAAGGTCTGTTAGGTACAGAAATCTCTTGTCAAAGCAAGGCAAGCTTCAACATGTCCAGGTCTTGTATACACATCAGTTAATTCACGAGGCACCCATTTCTCGTGTTTTAAATTTAGAATGTTATATTTTATGCAAAGAATAACCATACAGTATTAACTTTAATTCAAAGTGGCCGCGGGTTTGAAACGGCAACTTCATACTTTATCACCTACTATTTGTTCGGCGTATGAGTGATGGACATGTCAGGAAAATATCCAGGCATCCCATGAGTTTCGAAATTATAATTGTACCTACGCACTTTATGTCACGTACAATTTATTATGTTACTTAATTTTTAAATCGTCTTAAAAAACTCAAAAAACTGCTACCCCCATTTCTTCCTGAGGGAGTCGTAAGAGGCGATCTATGGGAAGGGAGCGGGCCTCCGGTTATCTCACTCATCAAACGAAACGTAGATGCTGAAGATGCCTTCTTCACGTCGATATACTGCGAGCCCGCAGTATTTCCCAGGTCGAGCCGGTCCATTCGAGTACCAGCAAAAGCCGCCGCTTGGGTCTACCACAAACTTTTTATGCATTATCTCGGTTAATAATTTTGTTGGCTGCTCGTTATAGCATTTTACTTATGCCACTTATGTAAATGTAAGGAAATTGACCTTAATTTTTTTTTTAACTTCTAATGATCTTTTGCAACGATTCTTTTTGTTTTTTTTTTTTTATGGACGGCAAACGAGCAAGCCAGGTGAACAGATGGTAAGTGATTACCGTCGCCGACATACATCTGCAACACCATAGATGCTGCAGGTGCGTTGCCGGTGTTTAAGGATATTTGGGAGATGGGAGGGAAGAGGAGAGGAATAGGGAGGGGGTGTGGGCCTCCGGTTATCTCACTCACCGAACGAAACGCGGAAGCACAAGATCCATCTACTTCGCGCCTGTATTCTGCGAGGCCGTGGTACCAATCCGTGGTACAGTCGAGCCGGCAGCAGCTAAAGCCGCCATTTGGCTCTACCACGCTTAAAACTTAAATTGTACCACGATTCGAAAATTTATTGTTTTAAAATTGAAAAAAAAAAACATTGACTGTTTCTTGAACACCATAAGTGTTCTGCCAATATATTCTTTAAACGATATGGCATTGGTATTCTTCTTTTCCAGAACCATCTAAAAGTCACCAAGAACATTGTGAATACGAGACATTTTAGTCCATAAATATAGAATATTAATAACTTGGCGACGGCGCCACCTATCGGATGCTAGCGCATAGCTATGAACAGTCGTCTCGTCCAAACTAAATATAGTATTGTGTATTTATTTAGATATCAGTATATGTGAGAGTATATATATATATATATATATATATATATGTGTTTGTGCATATATAAATCTAATTTATTATATTATATTTTCACTTCTTAGTAACTTGCGTACATCCTTAACTCTTGCTCACTGGTCATTATTTCCTCTGCAAAGTGGTTGCCTGGTAGAGATCGCTTCTAAGCGATAAAGCCGTCAAATGTACCTTTGTTTATTGTGTTTCTTTTTATTTATTTTTTTCCTATTTTTGCTAATTGGTGTACAATAAAGTGTATTTCATTATATTGTATGAATATATCAACTCAATCGGTCAAGTTGTAATGCCACCAACGTTATGTACATAAACATGTGACAATACCGTTTATTCTTTCTAACTTGAGCCTATGTCCATTGAATGGTTTATGAGCTGGCAAACAATCAATATACGCACTCATCTTAATAGGTATATATTCCATTAAGATATGGAACAATGTAACGAAGGGCGAAAAAAGCGAAATATTTTTGAAATAATAATGAAAACAATGTTACTTGTTATTTTTCAGGCAAAGGCGGCAAAGCTGGCAGCCGGAAATGATGTTCGTGACATTGCGAACTTGCTCGACGAGGGCGACGAAGATTTGCTCTTCTAAATTGTCCCTGGGCAATATTCAGTCCATATGCCCTTAGCCTGTTATTAGTAGTTGCGCGGTCAAGTGGAATACGCACAGTCAAAGTGGGAGCCTATGTTTGAACCAATCAAACATTAACAAGCATGGCATTTGTAACTAAAATTGCAAACTTTTTGCAACACTGTACTGTCTCTAAGGCTTTGACTGGAACAATTTTGATATTACAGTATTCAATTCTCTGTACATATTGTTGACATTCATAGTTACACGTATAAAATTGTATTTTATTAAAGCGGTGACGGTCCAAAATGTATCTAAACCGAAATATCGTTGGCTGCCCTTTCATAGTTGTCATTGCAAGCATTCCAACTAAAGTTATTAGATTAAAGTTATTTACGTTTTATTGATGAAATTGATCCTTATTTAGTTGTTCTTTGAACAATCATGTTCCGTTTCTATGTTTGATTTTTAAATAAAACACGACTGTGTTAGTCAAAAGATTTGACTGTAATAGTTATCTGTGGTAAGCAAACACCAGTTTAAGTACATCCAAAGTATATTACGATTTTTGAATTGTTGTTTGAATAACAGAACAGTATATTTTAATTAAGCATCATGTAAATACACATTGTGAAACGAAATATATAATTATTATTGAATCGAGTATTTTTTTTTATCAAAATACAATAATTAATAATAATAAATTATTTATAAATCTATAAGTGGAAGAGCCAAGCGGCGCGACCAGAGTTGTTACCACGGCTTCGCAGAATACCGGGGTGAAGTAGAGCCATCTTGTGCTTCTTTTTTTTTATGGGAACGGCGGCAAACGAGAAAGCAGTGTACCTGATGGTAAGTGATTATCTTCACCCACATAAACAACACCATAGGCGCTGCAGGTGCGTTGCCGGCCTATAATGAATATTTGGGAGATGGGAGGGAGGAGTGGGCCTCCGGTTACCTTACTCACCAGCAAAATAGTTTTTAGATCCCATGAGTGCGGTATTCGGAGGCCTTCTTCTCCATCCCCCGCCCCTTCTTCCTCCCCCATCCTCAAATATCTCTTAAGGCCGACAATGAACCTGCAGCTCCTCTGGTATTGCAGATGTACGTGGGCGTCGGTAATCACTTACCATCAGGTGAGTCACTAGCTCTTTGCTTCGAGGGTGTCGTAAACATCGACTAAGAAAAATGCTTGAAATATCTTATGGTTCTGAAAGTGGCGGACTCATGTACAGTAACAACAAATAAATAAAAGATTACAGGCAATTTACTCTTAATCTCAAAACACTTTTTATGTTATTAAGACCGGTAAAGGACAGTGGCTTCGAAGGTGCGCGAAGTCTGGTGCTGCGAACGTGAAGTCGTCTGTCTAGCATGGTGGTTGCGGAAAATCCTAGTAATTAGAGAGATCTATCTTCAGCAGTGGACTGCTAAGCTTGTTAAAGATGAACTACAATGTTCGTTTCAATGCAGAATCCATATACTTTCGTTTATAAAGAATATACAGCGGTTAGAATATAACCAGCCAGCCAGCTACAGTTGGTCGCACAAGAAACACTTTTAAGCTGGGTCCTCACATCGCGCAATGTTTATCTCTGCGCTTTAGGTATTGTCATGGCAAAGAAAGGTTTGCCGACGAACCTGCATACGTTTAAAACGTAACGTAAAGTTGTTTATTGTTGTACTACTCAATCCAGTAGTATCCGGGAAATTAAAACTTTCACCGGCTCCACGTCCGGTCAAAACCTCTGTTTTTATCACATCCCGTTGCAAGGCTGTTTTTTCACCGTTCAAATGCCGGAACGCGGATCCTTGTAATCCCGGTATACTGCCGGGACGCCGATTCGCGGTCGAAAATGTTAGAATTGTTTTCCAAAAAAAATTTACTTGTCTTATTAAATTTCTTTCTTTATGGTATACTATTTTAGTATGTAATTGTCATCATAGAAATATCAAAAATAAATGTTTGCCACGTACAAGAAGATGTTTGCCACAAGAAGTTATGCCCGTACTTCATAGTATACTCGTATGTTCTTACGCTGTGTGATAGAAAATTTAATTTATAATGCTCACTAGGGTTGAATATAATTTTCTATCAGTCGGTTGCTCCGATTGCCTGTCATAACTCCAAAAACTATTTTGTTATCATTCCTTATAAAATAATGTTAAACATACGTTGGAAGATTTATATATTATTAAGAGCATACATTAAATTAATGAGTTTCGATCTGTACTAATCTTTATTAGTTGTCCCACCAATCCTGCAACAAATTGGATCTAATTTAACGAAAACTCTGGAGATATCCACCCGCGGGAATGAATTATTGCAACTTCATTTAGTGCGACGCTGCGCGTATTTTGTGCTGTGAATGTGGAATAAGGCTACCTATTTTTTCATCTATGAGATGCTTATTTATCACAATTAAAATTTTTGGAATTATTTCTATCTTTGTTTACTGTTACGTGTTTGTTCTTGCCCTTTTAAAAAGAAAACTGTTGCACCCTGTAAATGCCCACAGCTGAGCAAAGGCCTTCTGTCAAATATTTGAGAGTTTGTTCACCGGCGACCACATGGTAAACCGGTACTTGGTAAACTGATATAAACAATTTTAATGGTGCTGGCACCGGGGATCGAACCTAGATCACTTGCGTACTATGAAATTAAACCGAGCGCCCTGAACATTAGGCTACTACGGCTCTGCACTAGGCTACCACCGACTGACTGTTAAGCCGGTCTTGGTTTCGAATCTCAGCCGAAGCCAATATTTGTTCAACACATATCGGTTGTATTGTGTGCCATATCGTTGACAATGCATTGGACCCATCCTCCTATCTAATTATTTACCTAAGCGTATTAGAAGCGTATCTAAGCAGCCTGGGAGTTAAATTTACGGCAGTCTGCTATATCAACCTTTTCTTTATTGCAACAAAGTCGAAAATCCAATGTCTGTTAATCGACAATACTTTTATGCTGTTTCGACTTGCTGTCTGCTACCGCAGATCAAAACAGCAGCTGATATCGCTAGCAGTCTGCTTATGCGATAAGTTCGCGCGCCTCTCGCTAGAAAGTAGTATATTCTACGTCGCGCGCACATTTGTAATGCTATATTATATAGCTAATATTCTGCGCTTCAAATGTTACATACCGTTACAATGCGTTTTTGGATTAAAACGATATGTTATATAATATATAATCCATTTACACAGACAATATTATAGCTGCAAATCCGCGTGTCAAAGGTGTTATGAAAATGTTTTTCGTCTGTTATCTTATGGGGCCTATGTTCAGCTCTGCGCTTAAATAATGACGATAAGAAAATGTAATATAAAATGAAAGAATTAGAACAATTAATTTATATAACATAAATGAACCCAAGTATTTAAGGCAGGCAATCTGGCCGATATACAATAATCGAGATTATTACGAAGTAAAGGAATTTAGAGAACGATGCCGAAGGGTGGTAGCGAAGAGAGGTCTCGTGGAGGTTGGGGAGGGGGAGCGTGGAGTGTACCCTGTAAACGTCAAAGCCTATCACTGTTTAAACAAAGCTCTAGATAGGCCTAATGGATTTAATTCCATCGTGTATGTATTTAATACACTGCAGATTTATATGGACTTCGCGAATTTAAAAAGTAACCCGCGGCTTCGCATGCTTTGGCGTTGGTTTGGCAATATAGATTTATTGGTCTTTGTAAAAACATATTGTCTAACAATTAATTAATTTTAAGACAAGGAATTTTAACAAACAAATTGTCCAAATAATTAATTTAACGGGAAATGGGCAAAACGGAGCCTTATTTAATGGGACTGCTGTTTGTCTGTCTGTCTGTTCGTATGTCACGGATTTTAGGCTCGTGAGACGAAATGAATTATAGACCTGAAATTTGGATATTTGGTGTAGAATGTTGACCTAAAACTGAATATTTAATTAGAATTCAATAAATTTAAGACATAATTATATATTAAAATGATTTTACTGCTTAGGGAAGAGTGTGTTTGTTCTGTACATAATAAATATAACGTTTAATAAAATATTAGGAGTGTGTGATGTAAGTGATACCGGGAGCTTATGAGTGGAATAATTTTCCTGGCAAGATGTAATGGGTCTGGCGCTTCCTTAGAAATTCCAGTTTATCAGGGAACTTCTGATTAAGATATAGATTAATTGTAAGGAAAACGCGAGTAACAACAACTACTGGAAGGCAGGTCATCGCTGTTAAATCGTTTCACAACTTTAGAAACTCTAAAAAATTACTTCGAGCGGCACGTACCTCCCTTTTGCCTTCAAATATTAAACTGAGTGATGTCTGCTGTTATGTAAAAAGTTTTTGATCCTAATCTCTAGAACCCTGATTAAATATTAAACTGACGGGATCGAGCGCAGAGATCGCGTTTGAGTTTTGTGTAAAATTTTTAATAATTTGGTTTCGCTTTTACAGTGAAATTAATATCAGCTTTCTTGCTTCTTTTTTAGTTGGCACTCGAATGGCCTCGATACCTACACATATTTTCGAATGATTTTATTTTTATTACCTTTACTACTTACTTCTACTTTGCTTCTCTTCTCCGACTCACCCTCGCTTCTCTACGCAGCCGAGGTAGTCTAAGTATGTATAATGACAACAATCTTTACAACAACATAACAATCTTTTCTTTGCGATTCCAATGGGTTTGGCGGTTGGCTGGAAGTTAATTAAGTGATTATAGGAGTTCGCAGTCAGATTACTTATAAAATGTCGAAGCTTTTGAATAATACTTCTGTATTTAACAAAGTGACCCACCAACCAACCTACGATGTGCAGGAGAAAAGGTGCGAAGCTTTTGGTATTGTGCGCCTACCCGCTTGCCAAACATGGCGATAATAACAAACTCCTGGTAAACTCCTACTAGGTGGTAGACTCCGTCCTTGACTACGAGTCGCCTGGGTAGCTACCACCACCTTACCTATTTCTGCCACCAATCAGCTGTGTAACCACTGTTGTGTTCCGGTTTAAAAGTTATAGAGAGCCAGTATAATTACAGGGTATGAATCATTTCAACTTAGCCGTGGACTGCAGAAGCCACTTACTATTACGCATACACTAGTATACACAAATGTATGATGTGGTGGACTGTTTTCACTCCAATTCAATAAAATATACACTGCACTGTGGGAATGGCATAACTTCTCCCCCCCCCCCCCCTAACCTGTAAGCAACCTCAATAGGTATATATGTTAGAGATTAATAACCTTGGACCTATCACGAAAGCTTGCACATATTCATATTTCTTCATGTATACGGTTTTTATGCCATCCACTTTGTTGGCTTCACGATAAATCCAAATACTACAACGTGGTGAAGATGGCCTCCAACCGGAACCGCTGGAGACATGTCGTCCGTTCGTATTCTGCTGCTCAATCCGAAGATTTTCAGTCATGAAGTATCGACTACAGAGAGAGGTCTAAACATTTATTTAAGTCGATTCAATCCACTTTTCCCGAAACCTCATTTGGGGTGATGTGATTAGTGGCAAGCCTGTCACCATTTTAATGACCAGTCAACGTATCGTTGACCTGGTCATCGCATCGGGGTGCGAACACCTACCACACTGAAGGCAGCGTCGGGATCAGCATTAGGAGCTGGTTCGACCAAAACCCCAACGCTTTAGATATACATGTTGACCTGATGGCCTTAAAGACTTCGCCACTAAGAGTCGGGAGCAGGAGGCTCGCAAGTAAAGTAATATAGAGTAAAAACGGTGCAGCGACGGGGAGCGTCGTGTTAACACTGCCAACTGTTGCTGTGCTGTGCTCTGACCCCTGTTAACGAAAAATACTTCCGACAACTAGAGTGGGGCTCCGGCAATCCGAGGACCCCTCTTATGGAGATACGAGACTTTGGCTTGGGTTACCATTGATAAGGGTGAAAGTAGAGACATCTTGTGCTTCTGCGCTTTGTTCGGCGAGCGTGGTAACCGGAGACCTACCTTTTCTTCCTCTCCCCAAATATGCACGCACCTGTAACATCTCTGGTGTCGCAGATGTACGTGGGCTTCGGTAGTTGCTTATCATCAGGTGAGCCGCATGCTCGTTTTCCAATAAAAAAATAATATTTATTGACGTACGTATTTAAATCTATATTTGACTCCCTTGAACAGAGTCCCCAGTTATTTTCGGGTTCGCTAGAAGCTCGATGTTAATATGAATATTTTATAAAATTATTCTTCATAGCAAAACTTCAGAAATAAAATAACTTTTTACTAAGTTAGTACAGGTTATAACATAGTATAGTCCGGCCATAAATAACGTAACAGTGATTGCTTTGCACAGTGGGAGAGCGGGAGTGTTGGAGCTGTTAGAAAGTTTTAAGGCGCTTCAAAAGCTTGGCATCAGTCGTATGTTTGTGTGTGGCGACACGACTGTCACGACAGAAATAAAGACATTTATTGCAATACTTACATCTTCACATATAATACATGATCTGGTGATGCGTAGTAATTATAAACATAACCAAACATATAGAAGAAATTGAAAGAAAAATAAAAATAAAAATTATGCTATATACAAAATTCAAAATAAATACTTATAAATATATATATATCACAAGGACTCTGTATGCGTTGTCATGAAGCGACCAAAAGGGCAATATATGCCAGACCATAAAAGATCAAGGCAACCTCATGATTTTAGGAGCAGACAGGCTGTAAACGCTATCGAAGCCATAATTCGATTAAACCTTAAAAGGAAACCCAAAATAAGATCGCTACAAATAAAGATTTAAACGAATACCCTGTCACGAATTATTAAACACGACCTAAAGCTAGTGCTTATCGTCGATACACAGGACTTTCCTAAATCAGCTTGCGATAAAACGCATGCTGTTCCCTGGTGGAAGACACAAAAATGTGCTCTTAACAGATGAAAAATTTTAACGATTAAAAAGCACTGTTACTAGCAAAATAACAAAGTGAAATCTCTAAACTCTAAAGAAGCCTCGCAACTTATTCCAAAGAAGTTCAGTGTGCTCATTATCCCACATTTGGTGGGCTAACAAGGAGTTACGAAGTTTAATTTTTGTGAAAAAATGGTAAAGACTTCACACCCGCAAAGCTTATACTTGTAACTGTGAGCTTATAAGTAGTCAGTTCAGTGATACGCTTTTCAAAAATGCACCGTGGACTTTCCAGCAAGATTCTCTGCTCTTGGTCAGAGTCGACTGGCCCTTGTCCAGCCCAGACCTGGTCCCGTTGGACTACGAATTTTTAGTACAGAGGGCATGGCCTGCTTAAAAAGTTACTGCATCATTGGGTCTCTAAAGAAATCTTTAGATCTAGCAGTGGATTCCCATGAAAACAGCGCGCAAATGTATAAATTCTTGGCCAGACTCCTGTATCAAAGTCTTCGATAAATATGTACACATAATTATTATGATTATTACACTATTTTTTTAAAAATAAAAATATATTTTAATGTTTAACAGAACTTATGACCATACCAGGTAGTAGCTATTCCTCAACTGTTGTTAAAATAAACTAGGTAAAATATTTGTAATCAGTTTTTGTAAGAACGATAAAACCAATGCTATTATGTCTATTAGTAAATGAACTCTTGAATAAATTCATTTTCCAGTGATAGTTGCTTAATATTTTATTTGGGCTGTACTAGCTCGAGTTTATTACGTGCTTCAACATTCCGGATTGTTGAGTATTGCAGTGGATTTGATGGTTAACTAGTTTACGGGTGAGTCGGCATGCACGTTCCAACTTAGGTTGAGATACTATTTCTCCGTCACATTTTTTTTTATTTAGGAAAGGGGGCAAATGAGCTAACGGTATGGTGATGGTAAGTGGTAAGCACAAAGTTAATGGGAGGGAGGATGAAGAGGAGGATGCGAGAGAGCGGACTAGGCCTGTGGTTACCTCACTCACTGAACGAAACGCAGAAGCAGAAGATGCCTTTACTTCATTCGCCATATAGATGAGAGAAAAATGAAAGCGGATAGCATATAAATCGTCTCCATGAAAAAAATATACATATATGTACAAGCTTACATGATCGAACAGTGTCGAGGTCTATTATTCTCAAAGAGATATACCAAGATACAGCTTAGAAGATCTCTTTTCATAGGAGTGGGCTTAGTAGTCTTGGCTTGGCAGCCCATAGAGTATTAAGATGGCGGCAGAGCTATAGATAATCTGTGATCTGCGACGGCTGGTGCTCCCGAGTGCTAACTTTTTGGCCTCCATGGGTAAGGGGCTTACAAAAGCCCGTAGCACATGTGGAGATAGAGGCAGTGAAGGAGCCTTGCCAGGAGAGTGGGGAGAAGTTGTCATCTCCACCAAAAGGGTGCCATGTGTGAGATGTAGAGAACATTTGCGATTATGTCGTCTCCTAGTTATGGCACTTTTAAATTATGATAACGCCAGACAATTACCTAAATCTTTATGCCAGCCAGCACCGGCAGAGTTTACCATATGCACCTAATTGAAAGAGGTTCCTGCAGCTCATGGACGCCTGCAAGCAATTTTTATCAAAGAAGATTACAGGTGCTTTGTCTGCCCATAATCTACCACCTGCCAACTCAAACTGCCTCTCTTCAGATGGACAATTATTTTATAACTATACAAGATAGTGTAGCACTATCACATCAGCCTGTCGCCAGGTAATCGTACTGTAGTAATATTCAAATCAGTTCATATTTGTGTCATGTTTTTATGAAATATACAATTGAAAAATAATTTTTCGAATTTTTGTTATCAAGGGACTTTGTATTTATTATTTCATTTTATATTTAAATAAAACAAGAACAACGCACTCGCTAACAATCCACCTGATTGTAAGCGCGTTTAGTCACTCTAGTGTAATAAAAACAAAACTCGACGGCTTCGAAATAAAATGGCGCTTCCGCGATCGCTCCTGGTGCAGAGGCAAACCGCGACGCGGATGTCTAGCCTAATAGATAAGCTCTTGTCGGTACACAGATTATCTATGCTGTAAAGTGCGGAGCGATTTGTTGCTTTAATACTGAAGACCGGAGTTTGCTTTGTTGATTTTGCTGATACAACGTCTTAACCATTTGTAAATATCGCGATCAACGGAATAACCATTACCGAAATATGAAAGCAAAATAAAGTAGAAGTTATTAAATTCGATTCAAATAAAGGTAAGTTATTGTATGAAAAAAACTCGGTGCAGTAGTTCAAGAATGTTTTTTTTAAATATGCAATTGAAATTAGGAACAATAAATACTTTTGTATGTAACAATTTTTTTATAGAAGAGCATACAAAGAAGTGGTAAGTGATTCCCGACGCCCAAGAACATTCATAAAACCAGAGGATTCGCCAATGCAATGATGAAATGAATAAAAGCCCGTAAATCCTAACTGATCTTAAAAATTGTCAGTGACTCTGATTCCACAAAATTGTAGAAAAAAAATATATGGTTGAGTTCGTGGAAGCTTTTTTTCGTTCGTGTTTCGTGATTTAAGATGGTGTGTGTGGGAATAATTCAGGCACGGATAAATTCAAACATGGTCTGTTGGGTTCCACCATCGGAATACTCCCTGTGGTAAATACGACAAAAATGCATAGAAATGCAACCTTGCATCGCCAAGTCACTACACTAAGCTTTTCAGAGGCCAATTTGGCTTATTCCTCCAGGTGACCACGGAATTGAACGTCGCTCGATATGTTAATTTTCGGAACCACCAGCCGCAGCTGCCCTACGTAACCCCTTCCCGGGAAAAACTCAACGTTTTCCTCTTTTTAGGGCAGGGAGAGTATAGAGAGAGCAGCGCATCGTAATACAGACAGCTATCTACCCTCATAGTCCTATAGTACGCATTCGAAATGGGTGTTGATTTTATTTATCTATTTTTTTTTATCCCTTAGCGGTAAATACGAATATGTCTTAATGCCTAAAGGCATTTTATCGTAGTCTACTCATTCGGCTAAGCAGAGATTTCATTCATTCCTTCATAACTGATTGAATTCTCTTATAAACTCTTATATTACCATATGATCTGTAAAAAAGAAGTTCGTATATTAAACACAATTCATTCCGCAAAATAATCTTAGTAATGACTTAGTAATCTCTCTCTTTGTAGTTTTCAGCTCTACATTGGGATAAAGGATATAATTAAAAAGGAAAATATAACGTATAGTCGCTGATGAAAATACAGATTACAGAATTTAAAAGTCAATGAGTTGATGGATCAGTCGACCAACTGCTTGAGCTTGTTATATAATACTTTGCAGACAACATGTTGAATTTGTTTTAGTATGATAAAATTGTTATTGCTTTATCATCATTTACGTTTATCTTACTTTAGTAAGAGAATCTTCAAACAACCACGGGTATCGTAAAATCAACGAAGGGAACTAAATGTTTAAAAATATTATTGCATCCTAAAGACGTCGGGCAGAAATCTGGTGAGTGAACACTACTCTTTGATGTAATGAAACATAAAATGCTGATCACTAGAAAAGTTTGGGCTAAGATATGCAAACTTCGTTGATTATAAACACGTGGGCTCACAAACAGGATCATAGCGATTCCGATACTGGTAACGCTTTCACCTTAAACCCTCTTAGGGTTAAATGCTCTCCTCACCTAGGTATGAATAAAATGCTACATCAATTATACATACATACTTTCTTCTGTGTCGTAGCGTTTTATCTCCCGTAGAATCTGTCTATCAATTTGCCTGTCATGCTCGATTACCGAAAATCATCCTAACTTAAGGTGTAAGGGGAATTTACCACGTCTTTCTTTCAATGCTAACCTGACTGTAAAAATAGGTTGAAAATTTTTATAACTATGCTATGGAACAGTTAACTAATTTCTGATAAAAAAGCGGTTTCAAAAGGCTCCCTGCTACCAAACAAATGAGGATTTGGAGACCAAATGATGGACGAAACAAAGAAGATCATCCGCGTTTGGTAAACCCAAATCCCGCAGACCACTGATGGGAAGCAGCATCATTGGTGCTAGGGTACCGGCAGTATGTTCACCGGTTGGTTTGCCCAGTGCGGAGAGTATGAGTTTTTGCTGGCGCTCTCTTGCGCGATACGATTAAAATAGTTTTTTTTATGATCTCGTGTTTTGGTGGTCAATGTATTCTATCTATGTCCAGCAGTGCTCTGGCCGATGACGACGATAAATATCATAACATAGTGTCCTGAAATTTTAAAGGTTAATATTCTACACCTGATTTGCTTATTTCTTCGATAATTTTTAATTAAATGCTATCTGCAAGCTATGATTGCTTAATTAAAACTAATTGAATAATCTTCGCACACCAGCCAGCCGTATTACATTTGAGTATTACAAAGACAAGTCGAGCCATACTAACAAAGTTCAACAAGTTGCTCAACTAATCCGAGTTTCCAGAGAATACCTACTCTTGCTGTTTAGTGTAACTCATTTTTCTTTTGTTAAACGGACATTTTTTACGAATGTTTATAAAATGAATTTGTATATTATAAGTGAATATCCATTAACCTCTTTAAATGAAAAAAACCCTGTAGATATCAGAATATTCTTACGTTATTGGTCCTATATTCGTATTGACACGCCATACTTAGGATTACTATTGAGCTGTGTGTAATAAAAAACCTGCGCAAAACTCGACCTATTATTTATTTGACATGGCTCAGCAGGCAGGTTCACTAATCACCAGACCATAGAGTGGTACCCTGTGGGTTTTTTTATCTACCACCCTTATTTCGACAATCAAATGAATGAGACAGAGTCTTGAAATTTCATCTGTGTACTTACTAACTCATGCGGTTGGTAACAAAAATCTGTTAAATATTATTTAATTTATTAAATATTATTACATTAGAAAGATACATATTCGCTTTTACAGAAAAATTTACTTAGCTTATGAATATTAGATATTAAATTCAAGAGTTTAAGACTTAAGTTATAACAAAGATATTCTTTTTTGTACATAAACAAATAGGAAGGTACTATATTTTATTTAATCCTGTTAAGAATTATGTTTACTAGTTAAAATTAATGTAAAAAGACATAGTTATGATCTTTTTTGCCTATAAAGGTTAGAATGTCTTACCTCATAGACCTTTCTACATTTATGTTTAAACATTGATAGCCTCTGACATTTATGTCGAAAATACTCCGGTCTCTCCCTCGCCATTCCCCAGCCTTTACATCTCCCTTAACCTTTTCCACGACGTTCTGGGAATTACCTTACTAATATACTTGATTATTGGATATTGTTCAGATTGAGATTTGCGGTATAGGTTTGTGTTAGTAGATATTCAAAAACTGAGAATCATCATAACACTGACGTATTAATTTATATGTGTCTGTAAGAGGGGAATAGACTATCTTGAATTTTTTCACTGCCCACCGAAGGATGCTGGAAAATCCATCCGTATTTGCCGAACCCAAAACCCACAGACTAGTAATGGGCAGCAGCATCACTGGTGCGAGGGTGCCGGCACTTCGTTTACCAACCCGCTTACCCTGCGTGTTGACTATGAGCAAACCTTTTAAGAAGTAATAAACCTTTTCTCCACTAAGCCAGTATAAGGGGAATCCCGCTGGCTGACATCTGATAATGATACTGACTAACGACTTTATGTCACTGTTTAAATTAGAATATCCTTTTTTGACAATGAAGCAAGCTTTCGGACCATCTGCGATATAAAAGATATATAGAATTTGAATAGAAAATAGTTATATATTGTAGGCAGTGTTAGAAGAGAGGTTTTTTTTGGTTGGTTGTCACTTATTATTATTACATAATATCGTATAGGAGTTCTAACAACATTATTGACAGATAGAGAATGCTTTTAGCGTTATGTCAGCCTTTTGATTATATATTGTACTCGTATATGGTTCACTAAAGAATAAATAAATAAATAATTCATATTGTCAACGAATATGATCTGTCATTTCTTCTGTTCTGTCTTCTGTCATGTAATTTAAATTTTGCCTCGGAAGTTATGGCGTGTTGTTTGTGTGATGTCAAAAAATGTACACCTTTAATTAAGTAAATGTCGTCGAAGTGAAAGAAAAAGTTCATTAATTTTACTTATTTTCTTTTTGTAATGGATCAAAAAACTACAAGCCATGTAATGTAGGCCATACCACTTAATTAAAAATGCAAATACTAATAGCAGTTTCACTCCACAGCTTTCGTTCAAAACTTACAAAATGTAGTAAATAGTTAAAAGTTGCTAGGATGCCACTTATTCATGACGAACGAAACATAATTTAAAAAAAATTTACTCACAATTTGTAAACTCTTACATATTTCGCGATAAGATCTGATACAGTTACAAAACATTACGCCATTGAGCCATCAATTATATTGTAACTATTTTTGCAGATAACCAATGACATGTTTTTGAAAAGGGAGATCTCAATGGAGAACCTCTTTCTTTTTTTAGGGTGACTTCGACTGTATTTTGAGAAGCAGGGGACCGAGACTGTCCCACTCAATTTTTCCACTCATCTCTAAGCTCATGGAGCGAATACTCATAGATTATACAATTACTTAAAAGGAAACAACTTGCTTTCTAAAAGCCAATTTGGACTCAATTTGAAGTTCTGATGCAGTACATGAACTTTCTGACTATGTATGACTGCGAGAAATCATCAGAGGTATATTTTTGGAACAAGCCAAGGCATTTGATACTGTCCCAATACCCTTATTAATACATTACCTTGAATGTATACAAAAATAGATACAAAAATGTCAAAATTAATGGTCATGTAAGTGGAAATCATTATAAACACAAGGCAGCATATTGGGTCCAAGCCTATTTACCATCTATATAAATCGGCTCAATCTTCCACATGGAAAAATAATACATATCCTTCGAAGATGACACGGTATTCTTTTTTTCTGAAATTCGTGGAAGAAAGACGGTAAAATAAGCAAATTCTGTTTGAATTTAGGGGCTCATAGGCTTCAACAATTTTTTTTGACACAGCGTAGAAAGAACGGAATATGTTGGTTTGAATATGCGCAACGTTGACCAGCCACATGTCTCTCACTCATTGTTTGCTCAATTGACAAATATTGTGATAATGATATCTGTTCTTGTCCTGCCTTAACTATAAACTCTACAACAAAGTACTTGGATATAATTTTAGACCAAAATTTATTATTTCGAGTACTTTTTACATTTTTTGTCAAAATAAGAAATTTAAGCTTTGTCTTCAAAACCCTTCGACCTATGGCGAATCCCAAAGTGATCAAACAAGTGTATCCTGACATAATCTACCCTAAGTTAGTAAGTTACTTTATAACTGTGTGGGAAGTATATAAAATCTATTTGAAAGCTTATAGAAATAGCCTGAAAAGGAATTCTTAAGGTATCTACATGCAAACCTAATGGTTTACTGTTCTTTACTAAAAGTAAAAGCTGTACTAATCTTCTGGAGTGCTTACTGCCCGTCAACTTTTTATTCTGCTTCTTGATTTCTCTTCTATTCATGGACTTAAAGTAACGTTTTTGTTTGTTTATGTTACTTCGTGCTAACTTTCACGTTATAAAAACATAGAAGTTTTTGTAACATAAAAGTTAGGGTAATGAAATTATTGAGCATTCGCTAATAAATATTTACATAAGCTTGGACAGTTCTTCTATAAGAAAATCAGTAGAAAGGTCAAAATTTATATTTTAAAGAAAAAAAGATCAAAAAATCAGACTATTTATCTTCATAAATTAAACTAGCTAGATTGCTTAGTACAAAATACAGACCAGACTTAAAGAGATCCTGTATTTAACACACGACCCTATACTTTCAATCAATTTTTTTTTCACACTTATATATTTTTTTTTTTTTATATAGAAGAAGGGGGCAAACGAGCGTGCGGCTCACCTGATGGTAAGTGATCACCGACGCCCACGAAAAAATATATGAAATAATAGGTTTCACACATGATTTGTTACGACTTCTCTATTTGTTATATTATCCCATTTAAATAAAACCAAACTAGACACTGGGTAACCTAAGCTACGAGTAGATTGCCAGGTGTGAGGTAGTGGTGTACATTAATACTGATAATAAAATTTACTGCAAACGGAGCTGTATGTAAAAAAATGGCCTTTACCTAATATAAAGACGTAGCCTAAGTATTTAATGTTTGTAATGTCGTATATTGAGTATGGATTTACATGTGAGATGTTGTTTTCAGCAAAGCTCGCCATCCGGGTTGCAGCTAGAGTGGTGAGCCCTTTGCCGTTTTGGTATTCAGGCCAACGATGTGATATATAAATAAATTTTTACATAAATTTCAAAAAACTCACTGGTACAGGTGCCGTCCACATAGGTAATCGAACTCCAACTCGGATCTCCTGAATCGGTCTATCCTTTTTTTTACATGGGGCTTGCACCGACTGAAAGCCCATGGTGTTCCTCCTTCGCCGCATGGCGGCAGGGTCACGGGAACGCTTTCGCACACAACCGCATTCGAGTTATCTCCTGGAGGTCTAAACTAATCTAACCACTCGGTTATCGTGTTTATATGTTTTATAGTAGTTATGTTTGACTCAAATGTTTCATATTTAATATTTAACATTTGAATGCGAAGACATGTTGGTAAAAAATAAAAGGCTTGCCATTTAGGTGTAATTTACGCAGTCTTTCACACTCCTTTTGAATGGCATAAGTATTGATATATCATACGACGTTGGTTTATTGTAAACCAATTGGAACCGATTTATCCATAGATTATTCAACCAACAGATCTCTCGGAGCACCCGACGTTCTGGAAAATTGAAGCAAGTAATAAATTAGTTTGTCTGTTACAAGTAAATTATTAAACTGCTACCACGTATTCATATTTCCGTATATTGCTATCAGCCAGGTTCGGAATAAAAAATGTACCGAGTGATGACGGGGTAAGAAAATCGACCAATTTCTTAGGGCGTGTGTCAACTAGGTCATAAGTCATAACACATCAAATTTAGTCATAAAAGGAGAAGGAAATTTGTCGAAAGCCATGAAAATATCAAGACTACCGACAAATGGAGGATAAATATCAAACCGTGAATAAACAGATCGACAGGCAGCAGTGTCTAAGGATATATATTAGATCAATATGACCCGCCCGCTATACGTGGCGATTATATCAAATCTTCAAATGGCAGGCTTATGTCCAGTAATAGAAAATAACATTATGATGTTGGTGGTGGAGATATAATCTTTGCTCGCGACATTGTTCATGTAAACTTTAGAGTACATGTTACCTCATCATATCAACTTAACATAAACATCCAGATTATCATCTAATGATTATGGGAGACCCCCTAAGTTACAAGAATTTATCAAAATACCTTCGCTTGAGCGGGAGAAATAACATTATACGGGATTCTTAATTTAACATTTTAAAAAAATATCTTGTTGATATATGTTTTGTGTATATTTACATAGTAGATATACTATATACATGTATATACATATGTATATAAATAAGGAAAAGTGTAATGTGAGCCTGTGACAAGACGAGAGGTGTCGCTATGAGATGAGGTTCTCCGCCATCAGAGCCTCATTCTTTAGTCACTGGGGTACATCGACATTTGGAAAAAAGATGGTAATGGGAAATATATCATCTTTTTCACTTCCCCACTATACAATGACATTTTTAAAAATACTTTTCCATTATTTCTAATTCATAGAAGCCGAAGCAAAGGCTTGTACCTTCTTAAAAAGGTCTCTTAGGATGCTACGGGCTGGCCAGATTTAAGCTGTTGGCGTATCGTCATAAATAAGGATCGTAGTACAGCGGAGCTACTCGTAGCGACAAGACGCCAAGCGCCGAGTTGTCAATATGCCGGCGTACTTCTCTTCTTAATTTGAGAGCAACTCGACGAAGCTGTAACGCAGTTACTGTAGTTATACGAAATAGAAAAGCAAGACGTTATTAGCAAACGAACGGAAAAGATCTGTTGTAACAATTGCTTACAACGAGTCTACTACATCTACCACTTCAGCTGATTTCAGTTCAATGTTGAACATAGGCCTTTACAAGAAAGAGCCAGCAAAATCGGCATATATTTCTTAAAAGGTTTTGCCCATAGTCAGCACACTGGGCTAGCGGTTTGGTGAGTGAAGTGCCGCTATCCTCCCGCTGGTAATGCTGTTCCCCATCAGTAACCACCATAGCCTGAGTCGATCATAAATTCACTTAAAAAACTTTTTAATAACGAAACTAAGTTTGTAAGTTGAGGCATGCAGTATGGTCACAACATTCAATATATTTATTGCCATCATATGAAAAAGATAAGATTAGTAAGTAGAAGTAGATTTAGAATAATCTAAGTTCGAGTGCTGTAACGCAATCGAAACGTCGTGAATTTAAAAAAAAATTAAATACTATGAAATATTTAAATAAAAATTGCAAATGTGTAGTGTTTGCGTAAATGCAAGAAAAAAAAGAGATATATATATATATATATAGACTGGACTGTTTGAAGGTTGTAAAAAATCTAAATATATATATCTACATCTAAACTGAGATTTAACTGACCACTATACGAATTAAACTAAAACAATAGGAAGTACTTATGCAACAAAGTTAAATCTTTAATATAGTAATATCATCGATAAAAAGGTTTCCAGTCTTATTTTTCCTGATTTTCCTTTATCTCGTTTTCGCATTAGCGCTGTAGAAGGAAAACTGGAACACGGCCACGCCCCGCGACGAAAAGATATTCGTCGTTTCGCTATTAGTACTAATAAGATCGTGATATTTTTTAGGCTGTAAGTAATTAATTATGCGCAAGTTTTATACGTGGAAGAGACAAGTGTCGGTTTTTACTGCTATTGGAAAGGACCTGCCCGACCGGGCTAGTACCCTAGCCTCGCAGAATATCAACGTGAAGTAGAGGCATCTTGTGCTTTAACGTTTGGTGCGGTGTGGTGACCGGAAGTCCGATTCCTCCTCCCCCATTCTTTCCTTCTCCCCTATCCCCAAATATTCTTGAAGGCCGTCAACGCAGTTGCTCCTCTGGTGTTGCAGATGTACGTGTGAGTCGGTTATCACTTACTATCAGGTGAGCCGCTTGATCGTTTGCCCCCTTTTCCAAAAATTTCAAAAGTAATCATTAGATTGATTTTGATTGCAATTTAATTCCACGAGTGTTAATTGTCGGTAACGCTCAATTATTTTTATATATATTTATTTGTATTAGTATTTTTAATTTATTACTTTTCTTTTTCATGGACGAAGAAACCTAAATTATATACACATGTAATTTGTAATTGTTGAACCCAGGTTGGTTTGGTTAGGGCGCGGTCGACTGTGACTAGTCGATCAGCTGTGGTAGTCTGCTAACACCCGAAACTGAGTATAACTTAATTCATTTCGTACTCAATTTGTAAATATCAATCTTATCTAAATAAAGTCTTTGTTTTATTGTAAAACATTTCTTATTTGAAACAGCAAGACAGCTCTTAACAGTTTCAGTGATGGTGACGATGTTCTACAGCCAAATTTCGACCACAACGAGAACTTCTGAGAATGATCGGCAGTTGCCAACTGCTTAGGAGATATGAAAGTGCCACAAGTGTATACGCAGACACAAAGGCACTCACTCGTCTTAACCTATCCGTTTCCGACATAACACTTATGCTATAAAATTAACACAACGTCGCAATCAGATCCGAAGACCAATAGTTTTTAAGGCTTATCATCATTAGGTACGATAACTAATATCCTTACGCGAGGTGAAATCAATCTACCAACTATAATTGAAATTTAAACTTTAAAGTAAGGAGTTGTAACGTGTTTTTCGACAATGGACACCATGTGACCGAAGCATGATGAAAATGTCAGGTTTCCTTTCCGGTATGCCACAAAACATTTCAAAATGATTCCGTTTACAGTTATTTCCTTGATAGAATCATATGTGAAATATAACAACATCCAAGTAACCATATCTTGAATAAACGAAAATGTGTTAAATAATAGTACGGTATTCTTTAATCGAGGAATGATGACCCACGGAATTATAGTGATTTTTTGTGGCACTGGATCAGCTAAATCGATTTTAATCCTCACGACATATACGTTAGAACGAATGGCATAAGAAGTTAGAAATTCTGTGGGTTTATTCCATCGATATGGTATAATATTAGTATATCAGCCTGTATCTGGCACCCTGACACCCCATAATGTAGTAGGACCAAAACAAAAAGAAATTTTAAACAACAGAAAATTTAATTTTTTTCACATTTTTGTCACCAAGCGCTGGTTGTGTTGTGTTGAAAAGTACACAAAACAAATTTCCCAATATTTTAAAAAGTGTATAAGATTTTATACAAAATTTTTTCACGTCATTCATGACTTAGGACATAGCACCAGATAATATAAAGTTCATAAAGAATGTGTCCAAAAGTACACAAAAAAATACACAAATCAAATATCAACCCTTTTTTTAACCGGTGGCCCATTCCCCTCCCCTTCCCTCTCCTCATCCTCCCTCACATCTAATAATATTGTTAATTGTTATTATAAACGCTAATTTGGCACGTAATTATCGGTGAAGGACAACATCACGGGGAAACTTGCAAGCCTGAAAAATAAATAAAAATATAGTCCGGCAATCAGCAACTGCAACTGTTACATCCTTGTATCCTGTCGTTATCGGTCTGTGTAATTCCGATGTGGCATATTTTAAGTAATGTTTAATTTGTTATCCAGCGGTCGCCATTAACGTTAACGTAACGTTTTCTCTTCTGTTTTAACGGGAAGGAATGGGAAACAGAAAAAGAAACTTTCATATCAACGAACATAATATCCAAATATAAATTGTAACATCGTTGTCGCTACACCTTTGCTATAGCTAGGAGTATGTTTGCCGGTCTCAAGAGCCCGCTCGAGGTATTAAAGGAAAAGTATAAAAAGCAAAGTATATCACAAAAATTTAAGTTTTCCTTTCTCAATGTGTGCCTATTTCAAACGTTGTAGAGCCGAGCAGCGGCTTTTGCTGGTGCTCGAATGGGCCGGTACGACCGGGTTGGTACAACTACCTCGTAGAATACCGGCGTGAAGTAGAAGCATCTGATGCTTCTGCGTTTCGTTCGGCGAGTGAGGTATCCGTAGGCCCACTCCCCCTCCCCATCCCCCTCTTCATCCGCCCTTCCATCTCCCAACGGCCGGCAACGCACCTGCAGCACCTCTGGTGTTGCAGATGTACGCGGGCAACGGTAATCACTTACCATCAGGTGAACCACTTGCTCGTTTGCCGCCTTTCCTATATAAAAAAAAAACGCTTTGTGACGCCTGAGCGCGATGCTGGTACTCTCGCACTAAAGACGCTGTGCCTCATCAATGGTCTGCATGTTAGGCATAGTCGGATGGATTTTCTCGCCTTTCCCATTAGTCAGCAGGTTTACACCCTCTCCTCATGCAACATGGGTTGATCCATAGAAAAAAATTAGTATATTTCTTTGTTTATTCATTAATCGTAGTCATTCTTAAAAAATATTCAGCATCCAGACGTGAGAAGTTTTTAGCTTCGATAAGAAAGATCAAGACAAAATACGCAAAACATGTTTACCTTCGGCCTTCCACTTAATCCATGTTATAGGGGATGTGCAATTCTTTAATACCAGCGGCCAGGTGAAGGCGGAAACTCTAGAGCCTCGTTTGTCTGTCACAAGGGGTGCACTGCGAACAGGTAAGGTCGTTATTTGAAAAGGAAAGAGGCAATACGCCTCCGTATTGCCTCTTTCGCGCTTATTTGAATAATCATAGTAGACAGATTTTATTTTCATGTTGGAATGGTGTGAAGTTATTGCCAGATGACACTACTGAATATAAATAAATAAAAGGTACTAGTTCGTAATATGAAATGCACATACGATGACTACTAAACATAGTTCTGTCCATGAAAACACCAGCAAAATCATAATGAAGAATCGTTTAAGAGAATATACAGCATGATATAACTATCAAAGGTAGTTTAAAAGGAAAGCGAGACTTCAATAATATATACGCAGGAGGAAATGAATATAAAGGGATAGATTGAAAACAAGGGTGTATAAGGCAAAAAGACAAAAAAACATTACACTTCATCAGCCTGTGTGTGTCCTTCTGGTCTATTGTCCCCATCAAAGCGCCAACAAAATCTGGCATGCTGTGCGTGGAACAACATTATAACATGTAAACTATATTCATAGATATTTGTGGGTGAAGCGACCGCGTGGCTTAGTGATTGAGCCAAGGATGTTCGAATTTTACCCAATATATGTGTATCCTAAAAGGCTCCTCTGGTTTTGTAGATGCACGTGGGCAGTGGTAATCGCTTACCATCAGATCAACCGCTAGCTCGTTTAAAGTAATTATTTTGCAAAACTTGTTAACATTTGTTAAAAATAATAGAAAAAAGAGGCTTTATAGGAGTTCCGTCAAGTTCATTGATTTTAATTTTCAAACAAGTAAGACAACTGGTCGTTAGAATAATCGCACCTGATCAATGGCAAAGCTATGTATTTCAAACGCGAGTGTTCATTAAATAGGTACAAAATAAATTGTCGCTCGTCTCCTTTGTTCTGAAAACTGAACTCTGCGGATTCAATCTGTAATTTAAATTACAATTATCTTCCCTTCACGCTTTTTTTATATATTTTGTAAACAAGACAGCGACACATTTTAATAGATATTTTGTACTTATTCCATATATGATATCAAATAAAGAGATATATATCTTCCTGCAGATATATACCAAATTTAGAGTAAATAGTTTATATACATACATTCACATATGACATAAATAAATATTTATAAATGATGACTATACTTATTATTGTTAAAGAAAAGGAAATTTAAATTCAAAGTAAATTATTTTTTGCAATAATTCCATTGTGTCGAGGTTCCTATGGTAAAAGAAACTCTGTAGATACCATATGTCACAATTCCTCTGACATCACGATTTTGTGCATTGAGAGCGTGGTACTTCCCTGGGCGAGACGACCCAACTGTACTACAGCCAGCGTACGCTGAAGTTACTAAAAATGACATATATTACCAAATGATATATCGTATTTGTTTCCTGAAACAAGTGATTTATTTTTGTACTATATAGTAATAGATCCGCTGTTTTTATTAAGCTATGCTCAGCTTAGACTTTTGAACACGCTCTCAGTAATGTAAGTGGTAGGTTCCTTCTATATCTAGGAGTCAATCAAACAGCAGTGCAATTGCTGTTATAATCTGGTTTGAAAGGTATACTGAGCCAGTATAATTACAGGCTGCGAGGCATTCTGTCAGGTTACAGTTGGCATCTGTAACTTTCTTCGATTGAAGTTGTTTACAGGTGCCCATGGTCTTCAGCATGCATATACCCGCAGGTGGACTGTTAGTACGTTAGTCGCCTCAATGCAAGTAAAATAAAAGGTAAAACATAATTACTCCATAGTTATATATCCTTTTCACAATTGCGAATTACTTATTATTACGCTTCATATGTACCATCTATGTCTTTAATAGTCTCTATCGTACAAGTGAAAATTTGGCTCTATGTCCAGCTTGTTTATAGTTCTATGGGTATTGATTATTCTCCTCCCCCATGCCCTCTCCGCTCGGCGGCGCCGCAACCTTCCCGTTTGTGAATCTTACTTAAAAATTTACTTAATCGCTCAATGCTTTAAATTTTACAATCTACTATAAATTGAGTACATTATCTAACTTATAAGTCACGTGGTAGTATTATAGATAAGGTACATTTTATATTCGAACAAATCTCGGGCTCAACTACCAAATTGTTACAATACGCAATGAGCACAATACGTTGAATTAACTTGCAAATGACAACGATATATTTAACGACACATTACTTACATTCAACAAAAGTACTGAAATAATTTCACCCATAGTCTATTTATTTGAGTATTTATGTTAAGTATTATAAAGTTAATAAATTATATATTTATTTAGTTTTCTTTTCCCGTTGTAATGTCACATTCTGGCGAAACTTGTAAATACCTGTTACCCGCGTACACCAAGTTACACCAAGCTGTAACTCATGTATTCTACAAGTTGTATTCATTGTTGTTATTTATGGTTTACATATAAATATTAAGTTGAGAAAGTATTTATATTTAAAACTTATAGAAAACAAGTCAAAATTTTTTTGTGTTGTCTAGTTTAATTTCATTTTAAAAATGTATTAATATGTTGGTGTTTCTTAAAAAAAAATATTCAGCCGTATGGAGGGGGGAGGCGACTAAGGGAAACCTTTGATCATCTCATAGCAATCTCTGGGAGTACATTCGCCGACAAGGCTCACTATATATTACTTTCCTTATCGGCTTAACTATATAACTTTAGCTATTTCCCGATCAAATATATGGTGTATTATTAATAATTTAAAACAAATGTTAGGCATCTTATTTCATCTAATAGTGTTGTAAGAATGATGAAGAGAAAAATCTCGTAGTCTCCTACACATGGCTGAAAAGACATCCCTAAATCGTCGGAGCTAACTTAGCGAAAAGGTTACGCCAAATCCTGCCAATGGGAGGGAGAGATCTATGCCTAGCAGTTGGTTACCTTAAAGGCCGATAAAAGCAAATGTTAGGAAGTGAAACGTTATGTCCGAATTTGTTTGATACAGCTTGACTTTTTAAAAAATTGTCTTAAGAATCTTCCATTGTACTTTTTGGTTTTCATTTTCTCATTTAGAAATTCAATTTTATTATATAACCGATTTATTGTCACACTAATTGGACAGCTTTATTTGCTTATTACACTGTAAGCCCAGCAGGCGGCTAACCTGATGGTATATGATTACCGACGCCCACGTACGTCTCCAACACCAGAGGAGCCGCATGTGCGTTGTCGACCTTAAAGGTTATTTGGGAATAGGATTTTGGGGGAGAGGCACAAGCACAAGATGTCTCTACGTGGTACTACCCCGGTCCAACCAGCCCATTCGCGCAGCAGCATAAGCCGCCGCTTGGCTGTACCACGTACAATATGTGTAATAGAGGTAGGGATTTGGGACTATATTGTAGCGTTGTCTAGATGAGAGATTATATATTACTCAAATATTGCTGTCTCACTCGCTTAGTTATCCTTGTTTCTAAAATGCTACAATGATTCAATATTTGTGCCAAAACACAAATGATTGGTTTTCTGGTCTGGTTGTGTCGTGTTGCGTCCCGTGGCTCTGATACTACATCTGTCTCATCCGTTCCAACGTAAAATATGAGACGAAAGAGTGCCTAAGAGTTTGCGTATATGGCACTATAACTTCTCTTGCAAAGTTGACAATTGCCGTTAGAATTCATAAGTTATCACAAAGATATCTCAATAATATATATCTCAATTACATCCTTCGTTAGTTAACATTATGGGATAAACCTCTCCCAAAATACTGAATTATTTAATCGGCAAAGCCGGAGTGTTTATTACACGTTTACACGTTCCCCACTCTCTACATCAGTTTGTGGGAGACCTTTTTATGTTATTACCGTACCGCGGTTCAGTGATGAGCGACAAATCCTATCCTGCACAAATCTTCACTACCGTTGTCCTAATTAGATGATCTTACGCTACGCTTACACTTTACACAACGATTTCCTGTGTCGTGGTAACTGGTTGTAAATACACATACGTAATATTAAATAAACATCCATTACTAAATTACAAATATTTATACTCATACAAATGATTGCGCGACCCACGGCATCAAAGGCAGAGTCACTACCAATTGCTAATTACAAAATCAATAAATTATAAAAAAAGATTACAAAAGAGGCGAAGTACGACGTAAATATGAAAAAACGGTCAAAGTACACAGTACTGGTACTAAGGACTAACTTGTACTACCTGCTAGTAGTAGTTAGTTACTCTGTGGTTACGATTATTATGATTCTCTGTCTTATGTTTTTATTTGTCTATTGTAGTTTATATAAACGGGGGAAAGGGCCGTAAGGGGGAATATTCTATCGTTTAACCTCCTTAACCTCACTTGCACACCGTTAATTAATAAAAGAGACTTTAGCGATTGGTCGATTGATCGCAGAAAATCCATCAGAATTTCCGAAACTTAAAAAGTGTCAATTTTAAAACATCCTTGTAATGAGCATTTTGCTTCTATCGCCGTAGCATCAGTATTAATTATTATTATTTATATTTTCATTCATTTATAAATAATTACATCTATAACTTTTGTTACTTTTCCTTATAATCCAATTTATATACTTACGTAGTTACGTCTGCTATGTTTTAAAATAAATCAAGTTCGGTATATAACGTAGATTGCGTCTAACTTCATAAATATTTAGAGGTTGTAATTCACCCGTGTCGACTGCGTAGATGCTGTAAAGCCGTTGTTGTCGGTCTATCGACCAGTTGGATTACTGATCGACTAGAATGCTATATTAATTGAATTAGACACCGATAGACCAATAATATATATTATTCTTCTTATTAATTATCTCGTACTTGAACTGGAATTGTTATTTTCGAATATTTGAATATTTAAAAGATGATGAGTTAGAATCAGCTGCTGAAACTAATAATGATATGGCGAGGTCATAATGAAAATTTGGGTTTACCAGGTCTTAACAACACTAGGTAATAATACTTGCCAGATTTTTGTTGTATGATATGTCATCTAAAGGCTATCTGGAAAAAATTGCTTTCAATGGTAAGACCACCCACTGTACTAACATTAAAGTGTGATTATTTACGACCAGAGCATAGTTTGTTTGCTGGCAGAGTGCATCATCTGCAGGTAAGGTTAGCTTTATGAGGAAGATATGGTATGTTACACCTTACACCATCGCTACTTGAAATGTAAAGCTTGCACTTAAAAGAGTTAACCCCCAGGATATAATTAAAAGTCAAATGTATTAATAATGATTTATGACAGTCCAAATCATCATCACTCACCTTCGATTTGCCGATGACATAGTTCTTATGGCAGGATCGCCGGAGGAGCTTAGTACGATGCTCAATGATCTCAATAATGTCTCCCAACAGGTTGGTCTTAAGATGAACATGTCAAACGTCCATGTCACACCAATACCGGTTGTTGTTGGGAACAATAGTCTCGAAGTTGTAGACGAGTACGTATACCTGGGACAAATTGTCCGATTAGGTAAGTCCAACTTCGACTCATCGGGAAACTACGTCATATCTTCTCCTCGAGTATACCGCAAAGCCTCAAGACCAAAGTATACAACCAGTGCGTGTTGCCAGTGATGACATACGGATCCGAGACTTGGTCCTTCACTGCAGGCCGTATGAGGAAGCTCAAACTTGCTCAGCGCGCTATGGAAAGGGCTATGCTCGGTGTTTCTTTGCGTGATAGAGTCTGCAACGATGATATCCGCAGCAGAACTAAGGTAACCGACATAGCCGTAAAGATCAGCAAGCTGAAGTGGCAATGGGCTGGCCACATAGCTCGCAGAACTGACAACCACTGGGGAAAAAAGGTTCTCGAGTGGCAGCCACGTACAGGCAAACGCAGTGTAGGACCACCGCCCACAAGATGGAGTGACGACCTGCGCAGTGTTGCAGGAAGTTGATGGATGCAGGTGGCTCAGGACCGAGCTTCGTGGCATTCTTTGGGGGAGGCCTATGTTCAGCAGTGGACTTCTGATAGGCTGAAATGATGATGATGATGATGAGGACTGTCAAAGGGCGGTCAAATTTAAAAAAGTGTTACATAATATGATTTGTCACCATATCATGCATTATTACTTCATCCATACGTGACAAGGGCACATTTCCTTCCTTTCTCAGAGCAATACTTTGGTGTCTTATTTCTAGTACATCGGTATCTAGTATCTACTGCAGATGTGCTCGTTGCGGATTCTGATTCTGATCTCGGAGAGATGCTCTTAGCATAACTCTTTTCAAAGCTCCGTATACAATTCTGTAGTTCAATTCTCTAGTAGGGTTGGAGTTCGTTCCTGACAACATTTGTGTTATGTACACCTGAGTAGCGTCTCTTCCGAAAAATAAACTTGAATAGCTTCAGCTACCCAACTTCGATCAACCAGGTATGGTGTATCTTATGGCCTAATACGTCCACAAATCTGTACAGAAAAAGATTAGATAATCTAATCTGTGACACTGGTTTATCTTTGGTTTTGTCTTTACTCTTTTTTACATTAACGAGAAGATGGGAAACAGTTTACCTAACATGTCATCGTTAAGTTCAATTTGTTGATTGACCTCTTGGTCAAACGGTTCTAACTGTCAAGACGATTTACTCAGATCATTTTTTTAGTCCGCGTTTAACCAAAGACCAATTCATTGAGGCAATTGAGCATTGACTTTTAACGTCATTGCGCCATAATACTCCAGCGATTCTGCTGTAATAAGAACGTTATGTTGCCGTTGGCTTCAATTATGTTTCTGGTTAAGTAGTACTTGTAGTACCTACACACTGCAAATTCTGTTTAGTTTGAATTACAGATTAAGCTTTTAACGTTTTTGTAACCTTTTTATTTTAGATGTTAATTTCAATATCAAATTCTTATTTGGTAATGAACTTATCGCTACATGCAGCTTTCTCTAAAAGACTCTAAGATGTAGTCTGAGTAATCTCTCAGAAGTAGCGTTCTCTTAAAGTAAAAGATAGATGTCAAAGAAACGAAATAAACATTCTACTTTATTATTCAAATAAAAAGTTTTTTTTAAGGTATATAATGTTTGCATTTACATAACAAAGTTACAGTAATATTGTAACTACTCGTACTTTTGTGAAAACAAACCCAAACATTTTTAGAATTTTTTTCTACTCCATTAGTAAAACTATTTTATTTCCTAGTACATCGGTATCTAGTATCTACTGCAGATGTGCTCGTTGCGGATTCTGATTCTGATCTCGGAGAGATGCTCTTAGCATAACTCTTTTCAAAGCTCCGTATACAATTCTGTAGTTCAATTCTCTAGTAGGGTTGGAGTTCGTTCCTGACAACATTTGTGTTATGTACACCTGAGTAGCGTCTCTTCCGAAAAATAAACTTGAATAGCTTCAGCTACCCAACTTCGATCAACCAGGTATGGTGTATCTTATGGCCTAATACGTCCACAAATCTGTACAGAAAAAGATTAGATAATCTAATCTGTGACACTGGTTTATCTTTGGTTTTGTCTTTACTCTTTTTTACATTAACGAGAAGATGGGAAACAGTTTACCTAACATGTCATCGTTAAGTTCAATTTGTTGATTGACCTCTTGGTCAAACGGTTCTAACTGTCAAGACGATTTACTCAGATCATTTTTTAGTCCGCGTTTAACCAAAGACCAATTCATTGAGGCAATTGAGCATTGACTTTTAACGTCATTGCGCCATAATACTCCAGCGATTCTGCTGTAATAAGAACGTTATGTTGCCGTTGGCTTCAATTATGTTTCTGGTTAAGTAGTACTTGTAGTACCTACACACTGCAAATTCTGTTTAGTTTGAATTACAGATTAAGCTTTTAACGTTTTTGTAACCTTTTTATTTTAGATGTTAATTTCAATATCAAATTCTTATTTGGTAATGAACTTATCGCTACATGCAGCTTTCTCTAAAAGACTCTAAGATGTAGTCTGAGTAATCTCTCAGAAGTAGCGTTCTCTTAAAGTAAAAGATAGATGTCAAAGAAACGAAATAAACATTCTACTTTATTATTCAAATAAAAAGTTTTTTTTAAGGTATATAATGTTTGCATTTACATAACAAAGTTACAGTAATATTGTAACTACTCGTACTTTTGTGAAAACAAACCCAAACATTTTAGAATTTTGGATACGTTAAGTATGTTGTTATGTTACCTACTCAATAACAGATGGCATTGCGCTACATCGTTCACATGGTTGTAATGGTCAGCTGAACCAGGTCTGGTACTACCAATTAAATGAAACGAATAATCTCATAGCCATATTGTAAGATAAAATAGAATAAGAAAGACAAAAACAAAACCCACGCAGAACTTGCAGATCCGAGCTGACAAGGCTCCGATGCATACCGCATACTCGAATCTCTACCGTTTTGTCGAGTTTTTCCTTATTTGACTAGGTCCGGAAGACGCTGGTTTAATAATCTCGGCAATTTGCTTAATGACTATTATCAAAACACAAATGAAAAATTTTAAAACGTATTTCCATAGTCCGATAAATTGAAATTGCACTGTGTTAATGTTATAGGATTGAGTCATGATTTACAGTGGATTAAAACGATTACATATTTGATTTCCATTTACATAAATCGTTTACGAATAATTAACTACCTGTTGATAGTTGTACGTGCTATATATAACTTGGTAGTAAATTCTAGACCGTTGATGGATTTATAGGTTCAATAACGTTCATAGACGCCTTTCTGTAGTACAAACACTGTACAACAATCAAGTTTAATATACTTGTAGTACTTTCAAATAAAACACTTGATTTCCGTTGCAATGGTTCTAGCTTTGGTAAATACAACATTTTATGACGGCAGCCAAACAATCTACACTGTCACAGATGTTTACAAAGTGACCGATACCACTTCCGTCATGTTTTTCTACTTTTTTTATTTGTGTTCGGTCGCGGTAAATGCTTGTCTGTAACGAATACAATATCTGTCAATTACATTGCAAAAGATGCATATAAATTATTTAACCTCCGAAAGGTGACGCGACTATATTATAGTTTTTTCCTCCCCTAACAGGTTAATAATTCAAATTTGTGAATAGTATGGTAAAAATTGGTCAGGCGGTTAAAGGACTAGGAAAGGCCTTGAAAATCCCATGACAATCTCCAGGAGCAAGAAAACTCGGTATTTAGATCTCGCCAGCCGTCACGTACTGTTCTCGGAGAGGCGAAAAGATGGCTATGGAAGCCCGTTTGGCTACACGGAGACAATAAAAATAAATATCAGCTTTATGTAATCTAATATCAACCAGGGAACTGATGGCGTGTTAGTAATGTTGGTCGTTGTGTTCAATACGAACGATTGATTTTATTCATTACAAGTAACCCGAGTGGGTATCGCACGGATAAGTTTATATGTTACGGGACAATGTTTTTTTTTAATCAAACGTCGTATTATGTTCATAGAGCGGAGTTAAATCAAAAAATTATAAAAGTAACTAAATATTTTCTTAAAATGCTCGTGATACTAAACTTATTAGTAGGCTCTTACTAAAAGCCGGTTCTGCAATACTACCGCAGTAATATGCTGAATTAGTAGTAGTATGCAACAAAAAGTAGCAGCCCGTAAGTGCCCACAGCTGGGCAAAGACCTCCTTCTCAAATATCTAAGAGGCTTTTGGAGTCGGGAATGTCCCGTCACACTGCTCCAGTGCGAGTATACATATCCTCGAAATAATATTTGTTTAATATTTTTCAGACATGCAGTATTCCTCACGATGTTTTCCTTCACCCCCAAGCACGTGGTAAATAGAGTACTTATAATTGCTATTAATATATACTAAAACTAATTTAAGTGGTGCTGACACCTGGGATCGAACCCAGGTCGCCCGCGCTCTATGAAATTATAATGAGCGCCCTGATTATCTCGGCTGTATGTTTTACACTTTTGTATGTTTAATCAAAATATTATTAGGGTACTTCATTAAATTTACAAAAAACAGTTGACTAAATTTTTTTTCCTTTTGTTATTGTTTTTATGTCGTAGGTATATCTTTTCTGTGACTATCGTGGTTTAGCGGGCCCGGTTTCGAAACCCATTCGAAGTCAATATTTGTGCTAAAACACTAACCTATTGATTTTCGTGTTCGGTTGTGTTCTCTGACACTGCATCTGACTTTTCCCCCGATCTTACCGCATAAGCGTTATTTCGGATATGGGAAGAAAAGGACGAGCCATTGCCACGGGGTTTGCGCGTACATTTACGGCACTATAATATCTTCTACACAATTGGCATCTGATACTAATTGGGAGTTGTTGGAGGACATCCCCTACGAGCACATCATCATCATATCTTTTCAGTGTTGTGCTGTGGAACATGAAATTATATTTTATTCTATTCTAATCTACATCAGTGAAACAATCGTGAATTTTTTTTTTTTAAATACGTCTTTTAGTTTTCGAGTTTACTTGTTACAAATTAACGAACGAACACTCTCTGTTCATAAGACGTATTAGGAAATAAGATAAAATTAAAGTATTTTTAAAGCAATTACAGTAAACAGAAACATTAAACGTCAGTAGATACTTGAGATGTTTTTAATTATCGAAAGTAAACAGATTCAGTTCCGGCACTTCATAAATGTAAATTGGGGTCGTATTCCGCTAAGCGACCCCCCTCCCCATTTAGTCCACCCGCCTGCACTGCCGCGATGAGGGGACGGCGCCGAGGTTAGACAGTATGTGGAGTGTGGACTAAGCTTTATATCAATACAATGGCTTTTACGTTGAGATTTTATTTTCATGTATGCTGACTTTAAATAAAAAAAACGTACATTTGTAGAATTACATTGTAAGGGAAAATGTTAACTCTAAATACGAGGCAATCTGCTTGGCCTACATAAAATTAAATTAAATTAATATTTCTAATTTTCGATGTAAGACAAATTCTTTAAATCCGTTTCCGTGAAGAAACAGACTTCGTGCCTTTGTAATTTTTTTCAATTTATGTTTAATTCAACTTTATTTCATAGTTTTTTACGTGGTTGGGTCACGCTGTAGCTGTATCATATCTGGAACAAGGATTGATCAACTCAATTGGAGAAGGACTTCACTCTCACTGCGTCTTCCTGGTATTTCAAGGGCGTACAATAAAATGAATGAAATTTCATTTTATTGTACGCCCTTGTACGATATATAGTATTTAGGTCCACATATGAAATTAGCGTATTATATGGCAAAAGTAAAAAGCCTATGCAATTATGTGTTTAAACAATCAGTTCATTGATTCCATTGCTGAAAAAAGCAGTTTGGACTGTCTAATAGGAATTGAATTTTTCTCCTTGCAAGAAATTGACGAAATTCCGAAGTAATTTGTTGGAGAAAGGTCCGGGGAGTATGGTGGGTGTTGGAGGTATTCCAATCGTAGCTTGTCTAATTTAGTGAAGTTTGGGGTCTAGCCTTGTCATAGAGCTAGAACAATTGACCAGTCTCAGTTGATTAACGGCTAGCTTTCCCATCATGGTTTGTAATTGTTGACAATACAGATCTGCCGTAATTGTCTGGGCAGATCTTAGGAAGCTGTAGTGATACTAGTACTGATCCACCAAACAGTCACCACTACCTTTTTCTGAGTCAACTTTCGCTTGGGACAGGATTAGGCCGGTTCTCCTGGGTTCAACCACCGTGATGAGAGTTTCCGATTGTCGTACAGTATCCATTTTTCATCACAAGTAACGATACGATTCAAAATTCCTTGGTTATTGTGACGGTTGAGTAATGTAACGCAGCACTCAATGCGTGTTTGTTGGTGTGCTTCACTCAATTCATGCGGTACCATTTCTCGAGCTTTTTCGCCTCACCAATTTGTTTCAAGTGAAATAAAATTGATTTGTCACTCACATCGAAGCCTACCGCTAATTCTGGTTTGCGATGTATCCGCTTCCACGATCACTTTTAATTCTTCGTTGTCAAATTGGGTCTTCGGCCGTTTTCGGGTTTTGTCGAAAACGTTGGTACCAAAAACGTACGCTTTCTTTTACAGTAGTTCCCCATACACATTATCATTTCTGGTTTTGGATTTTGTTAACAGAAGGATGTCAAAGAAAAAACCAATGGTGCGAAAACAAATTAATTACTAAATTCGAAACACAAATTCACAAACCTAAATTTGAAATACATTTGAATTTGGAAATTACTAACCAAACGCGAGATTATTTGAGATCAGAGTAGTCAGTTCAACAAAACGCCAATTTCATATGTGAGCACCTAGTGTTTATTTACGTAAATATCCTAAAAAAGAATAAATAATAAAATAGAATAGTACATTTTACACTAAATGTCCATAAAGTCGCATCAAAGTAAAAGTAGTAATTGGTTTCACGGAAACGGCTCTAACGGTGTGGATGAAATTTTGTTTTTTGCTAATGTTTTACTTTTCAAGTTTATTTACGTGATAGACTTAGACTATCGCGATACTTGTAACTGCTTAATTCGTAAGGTGTGCTATGTTAAAACCTTAATTTAATATAATACATAAACTTTATAAGGGTTAAATTAAATTTCATTTTAATTTGTGTGAATTAAATTTCAAAAGTTGGCAGGGGTACTCATTGACACTCATGGGGCATTTTATTACTTGAATTAGTAAAGTGAGGAATGCGACCATGTGGTTCAGTGGTTAGCGTACCTGTTCGTTGAGACATGGATCCTGGGTTCGAATCCTAGCCAAAAGAAATATTTGTGAAATATTCAAATTACACATTTTCAGTTTTGTAAGTTTGTAAAGTGGGACAGGCGTGAGATCAAAATCTGGTAGTATTATGTTGTATTCTGTATCTCTGACACTACAATCCTATCGCATTTACGCGATAAGCGTTTTCACGCGCTCGGCACTGCACAGTCGACGCCGTCGAAAATCTACATTGATAAAACAATTGTTCATGAATAATAAAACTAACATACTTCATCACATAGATGCATTACGACCCCTAATTGTATATTGTATACTTTTACCGCTATTTTTTTGTGTTAATTTTTAGCGTTTATTTGTTCAACATTTATTTCAATTATGCTAGAATTCTTCTTTCTTTCAAATATAAGTTTTTAAAACCTTCTCTTTCGACGTTTCTTAATCATTCCAAATCTACTATAGATATGATAATATCCTCTCCAGACCAACATATACAGAAGTCGTTTGGTGTGCTTCGTATCCTGAACTTAATCAGGAAGCCGTACAGCGGCACCTTTTCCGAACTATGGAGTAATTCGGGAAGCCATAGCGTACTATTACAGTCTTTCTTTCAGTTGCAAAACAGTTCTAAAGCATAATTTAATGAATACTTTTCGTTAATAGCTAAATGTTAATACATTCTAAACTCTTGGTACTCATATGTTTGGCCGATGTTTAACTTCATTGTTTGGTAACAAAGAGATTAAATAATACAGGTACTATTACTTAATTAGGGATGGTACTACTTTAAAGTCTTTGGTTTGGTAACATAACATAAAATGTCTTAGCTTTGAGGCGAGAACCATTGTTACTCTAGATCTTAATTGTTAATTTTTTTTATCGATTGTCCCATGTATATATAATAGGTCAATTGTTTTATATACGACATGAGAAGGAAATTTTTTCCATCTTATATTCGCTAGCGACACATGGTCATTGATTTCTTTTCAAGCTCTCAGCTCGTCAGTACACGTCTCCGTGGCTGTTTACTTAAGTGCCTACGAGTACTTTGAAATCTACAAAGAAGCTATTAATATAACGTTTCTTTATGTTTGTATAAAAATACCTAGGTGTTATTTAAATATGCGGTATTATTCTTGTTTCGCGACTAAATTGTATATTTCACTTAAGTAATATGTAGTAGTAAAAAGTAGTAAAAAAAAATCCAAAATGACAATTACTAAACATAGAAGATTCTCGATTAGTTTAGTTGGACATGGGTGACCCGGTTTAGATCCTCTGTGCCAGTTACACTAAAATAGTTAACTGTAATTTTAAGAATTCAACCAACTCAGCGGCGAAAAAAATCACCATAAGGAAATCTGCATGTTCAATAATAGAGTTCCTCACTATTACCAACTCCCAAAATATCCCGGAAAATTGATAAGAAAGTCTGTGGAACGATTTCAAGAACCATGTGGTGAATAGAAATAAAAACACACACACGTGAGTTGGTACATACATACACACTTCACATGACATTACACTACACAACATAAACATGCACAACATATTTACAATCTTACTGAGGCGTCCTTAAATCTGTTATTTTTATAGTATTAATCTTTTCTTGTAATGATCTGTTTCTCCTACATGCAATAATAAATAAATTGATTGGCCCTTTATACCCATTCCAACTCTAGTTTTTTCCGGAGCTGGATGATCTGTAATACTGGCTTTTTATGCCTCTCAGATGTTCCGAGAGGCTGACTGGGATTAACCCATTTGTAGAGACGACGATATCATTTATTACATTATCAACAATTATTATTGTTGTTACTATTGATAGACTCGGTCTATGTAATAAAGACCGAATGCAATAAAATAATAATCACAAGGTTCAGAATTTAAAATAGCACAAATTGGATGAAAAGGATTTCGTTTAATCTTTATCAATAAATCTTTTGTTTTTATTGGCAAGCAAATAGTAACAAGTAACTTGGAATCAAACGTCTTTTTTCAACGACGCGTTTTTTTTAAGTTTAAAGTGGGGGAAAGGTGCTTGCACCTACCCGTCACCGTTCTCGGTGACTGGTTATGTCGAAATCAGCATTGAAGATGCCGGACCGACTATAACCCCCACGGTAGATATGCTGTTGGCCTAGTGGCCTTTACAGCTTCAGTGGTAGAGACTCTCGAGTAGAAGGCCCGCCAGTTAAATGTATTAGAAAGAGCACCGACGCTGTCAGTGTCGTAAACGAGCAAGAACTCTTTGTCGGTGGATGTTACGTGTGCGCTTCGCTAACGTTGATCTATACAATTATTAACCTATATCCTTGCTCCACCAAACACTAAGACTCTATCCTTTTTCTACCTATCCTGTGAATAAAAGAAAAGTTAGGTACGTATTAAGCCAGAAGATACACCATAACGGGCCCGGTCGATGTCGGGCAGCAGAAGCTACTCAGGTGGGTGTATGCCAGATTTTATATGTACACGTACATGACAGTCTATTATGATAATATACAAATAATATGCTGCACCCGCAAGTTAGAGCATTTTAAGACAAGCTTGTTGTCAATTTCTTCATGGGAACGAATGACACAGAACTAAAACTCGGATATACTCGATTTATATGTGTGAATTACAGCAAATAACTAAAGTGCGGTACGATCCTGTACACTGATATTAGACTACACTAGGGTGTGGACGTAGTGCGCCGCAGAGGGGAGGGAGCTCGAGATGGAGCTTAATCGATATCCCATAAAGGGACGAGATATTTGGCGCCAAAATTGTTTCTAGCAAAATAACACTAAATTGATAACACTAAAATATTTTACACGATTACATTACACTCGATTATTTGCTTTATCAATATATGCTTTATTTATACGTTTAAGATTTATATTATACAGAGCAAAGAATTGGCACAACGCCGTTAAAAGTTAACGAATATTGTTTTTACAGAAGTCACGGATATATATACTTATGTCTATCTATACACAAGTATATATAGACTGTCTTGTTACTAAGATACAGTGAATATTAGTTAGGGATTGGACGACTTTTGTAAGTGTCCGATATATTATAGAGAGGTGTAAACACATACGTATTTAAAAAGATTGAATCCTTTGTACGATATACTTAAATTACATATAAATGTACGCCCAGAGCCGGAAGCCGAGTACCTTCCGTGTGGAGAAATGAAACGCGATTCGCAGCGTCGCAGGGTCGCACTGCGTCGATCGAGGCGTCGGATATCTTATGTTGTAATTATTTTCAGAGATATTGTATGTTTTAATTATTTATTTTTTAAAGGCGATGGGATACGTGATCAGTACGCTAGTCAGTTCAGCCATGAAAGCAGTGGCTTTTTATTGGCCTCGAGTACGTATACATTTTGAAGACAATTTAATGAACAAGCCAGCGAGAAACCAGCACTGCCTTTGACTGGCATACATGGGTATATACTATACCCATGTAAGCCGGCTATTGTATACCCATGTAAGTATTTATATTATAATGCCTTAAAATATAACAAAATTTAATGAAGAAAAGAATAAAATCATGTCTGGTTACATTTTAACATTCCAACTACTCATTGCTTGAATTCTAAACTGTTTAAAGCTGCTCAGCCTAGCTCAAAATAGGAGGATTACCCGTAAACGTCGCGCTTTGTCTGGATGGTATTCCACCGCCTATCGGAGGCCATGATATTTTCTTGGCATTTCCCTAAGTGGGTTTTTACGACTCCCACGGGATGTGAAACGACCATAAACTTCCTTATACCACCATCATTCGGCTCTTTGTTTAAGAATACGTACTATGTCACTCAAGATATGACTACCGATTTTAAGTTTTATAATTGTTCGGATTTTCAAAATTAATTTAAATATTTTATTTGCAAAGATCTTGGTGACCGAAGAAGCAATCTGATAAGTTAAGTTATGTAGTAGTAATTATAATTTAATTAAGCTATACAAGAGAAGAAAGTAAATATTTACGTTAGATTTTGTAAATTTCAGACACTACACTACTACTGCATCTGCCTATTTCAGTTCACTGCTGAACATAGGCCTTTCCTTTCAAAGAAAGCGGCACGTATTTCTTTTAAGGCTTGCTCCATACTCACCACGCAGGGTACGCGGGTTGAGTAACGCTGCTCAGCGCATAGTAGTGGCTTAAGAATCAGCTACCATTTTGCTTCCAGTGGTATGGTAAGTTGTCACTTAATGAAAGTACGCCCCACGTTCATTCTCTCAGAGAGGTGATAAGGGAGAATTGGAAGCCGAAGCAGAGTATAGGCCTCTCCAAAGATTGTCACAAAACACTTCGCGCAACATTGTACAGGTGTACTTCATCTAGAGGAGGATCGTCTTACGCTGTGTTTGCCTGTACCTGGTTTTCACTTGAGAATCTTTTTCCCCAACGGTTGTCAGTTCTGCTAACTATGATTAGTCGTGACCAATGGAAATCGACTATCTTTGCTTAACGGCTCCGGTCTGAATAAATGAATAAATGAGTATCAGGCGTGAGTTCTAATACATTTATATTACCCATTTAGTGTTTTTTTAATATATTAATAAATTAGACGTTAAATAGAACAATAAAACATAACGTAAAAGTGATGTACATCTAAATTTACAAGAAATGCATTATACGCAATGGAGTTCTCGCACCCTCACCGAACCAAGAGGGGTAAACATAAATCTGCCACTATAGAACTCGATGTCGCGTAATGAAACCCAACCGTTCCTATTTTATTATTCTCTTTGAGTAGTTTTACTATTTGCTGTAATTTAAATAAAGCAATTTGAAAATTGCTAAAAAACAATGACATTTAACAAGTGCAATATATGTTCCTATTTCGAAGAATAAAGATTATGATTTTGATTTAACATTTTGTAACTTCTTCTCCTGCCTATGAAAGTAGACCTACTACAAGAGGCATAACTGCTAGCGTTTTTCTCAGGAGATTTTACCCTTAATCGCCACGCTGGTCATGCGAGTCGACGACAACAGAGTCAGACACATCGTATCCGTGGGGCTGCTGTCCATCTAGTGATTGTCGGTTTGACTACTTTATGCGCTATCTATTGCTGTATATTGCGCTATCTATTGGTATATACTATAGGCCTTTGTCGGCTGATCCCTGAGTCGGTTCTTGCTACACGCAAGGGAAAAGATGTGGAGGCAGAATTCTAAGGCCGTCATCACATGGTCAATTATGTTGGTGTATGGTATTAGTGGGTGCCGGCAGCACTAAAATTGTTAATAGCAATTTTAAGTGCTGTATATCTGAGAAA
Source organism: Bhutanitis thaidina (assembly GCA_029286595.1). Classification (NCBI taxonomy): domain Eukaryota; kingdom Metazoa; phylum Arthropoda; class Insecta; order Lepidoptera; family Papilionidae; genus Bhutanitis; species Bhutanitis thaidina. The sequence continues at coordinate 5,091,222 of JAGSMS010000012.1, read as the reverse complement.
TAATAAAAAAAAATTATTTCGAGGATATGTGAAGCCCGCCAACCCGCAATGGAGCAGCGTGGCGGGCCATTCCCGGCTCCTAAACTCTCTCAGATATTTGAGAAGGAGGCCTTTGCCCAGCAGTGGGCACTTACAGGCTGCTACTTTACTTATAGTATTAGTCTATCATGAAAGTAAAAGAAGAAAAGCAGCCTGTAAGTGCCTACTGCATCATAGTTACTATCTTTGGCCGAAATTACCTGACTTTTAAAAATTATACATATTCTAAATAACATTATAACAAACATTATACCTGTCCAAAATTCGCAATGAACAGAGCTTTCATTAAATAATCGTTTCATTAAATCAACAAGACGCAACCTTGTTAACCGTCACGTTGCAAGTTTGCGTAATGAATACGTTTCTAGTTAGTAGCCCCACAGCGCAAGATAAAATTACGATATAAATTTTCTTTTGCTGAAGTAATCTAGACTGTCAGTTATGCTAATTAGAGTCAAATGTCATACGCCCTTGGTTCTTCGTGAGCTTGTACTTAGAACTGCAACCAGAGTAGGTCACATAGTTTCTTCGCTATATGTAAACGTTAATACTTTGTGGAATTTCAATCAATCAGTAAAAGAAGTTTTTTGTCATGGTAAAATCCTCCTGGATGCTCACGAAATCCAAACATTTTTTATATGGCTTACAAATAATTGTTTCGATTCCGGGTGTATTTGTTTATAAACACACCTGCGAATAAGATGAAATTGTCACTTCTAATATAAATATAATTCAAGTGATTCAAGTGTTCCGAATTGACAAGTAAACGGCTAATAAAATTTCATGTCCTTTCAAAGAAAAAAACGGAAATAATGACTAGCATTGACGATCTATACAGTATATCTGTCTGAAGCCTGTATTCATGGCTAGGGCACCTGGCTTAGGAACCTGAGACAAAAAAAATCAATCCTAAACTAAGCATATGTGCATTGCTTATAGGCACTGTACGACAAGGTACTCGTAGGTAGGTACATGGTGCATGTATAATCCAGTACACGTCAAAGACAATATGATGAGACGATGTGAGTCGTGTTGTCGAATTGTGGTAGATCCAAGCGGCTGCTTTACCGCTGCTCGAATGGGCCGGCTCGACCGGATTGGTACCACGGCCTCGCAGAATACCGGCGTGAAGTAGAGGCATCTTGTGCTTCTGCGTTTCGTTCGGTGAGTGAGGTAATTGGAGGCTCATCATCTCTCCCATCTCCCTAATACCCTTAAAGGCGGGGCACGCACCTACAGCACTGCTGGTGTTGCGGATATAGGTGGGCGACGGTAATCACTTACTATCAGGTGAACCGCTTGCTCGTTTGCAGCTATTCCATAAAAATAAAATAAAATTCAGTTGGTAGATTAAACTAGGTAATTATAGGAAAAGGTTTTCAACTTTTAGTTTGTTATATCGTGGATAGATGGCGTTATTATTTAGGTCGCTCTGTTGCAGTGCTTCCGGGGCGAGATGCGAAGAAAGCTTTAGAATAACGATTAACAATTTTATTTTGGACCTTATGTCTCTTACGATGTTCGTGGCAATTCTCGAGTATGAAATAACATGATATGAGGATTATAGTTTTTCTGTTATATATATTTTAATATTAGTAGACAGGGCGTTCGCTCGCTTTAATTTCACAGTACGCGAATGCCCTGGGTTCGATCCCATGCGCCGGCATCAATAGAATTGCTGTACAAGTGTACTGAATTTACCACTTACTCGTCGGTGAACCAAGATTTCCACGATGTTTCCTTCTGAGAAAAATATGTCTGATAAATAATAAAAGTGATATTTCGAGGAAATGTGAAGTCCCACATAAGAGCAGAAATTTTGAGAGGAGAGCTTTACTCAGTACTGCACCCATGTATCTTTTACAGGCTTATACTTTTCACATTAGTTTTAACGTTACCATTTATATGAGAAATAGAAGAAACGTACACTTCACATATTATTTCACTTTATTCTATATAAATAATTAGCGCATAGGTTCATCTCCTACATTAGAGCTGTATTAAAAAAGTATTTTCAAAGTTGACGGCGATGGCCGTAGCTAGGCCTCTTTTAAATATATTAGAAACAATTTCAGCTTTTGCTCATTATAAAGATTATAATCTCTGCGTTCTATGACGAAATAAGTTTCTTCGTAAGTCTCCAAACCTCTAGAAGGCTATATTTCAGCCCACATTCAAATGTTTCTCAGTAAATTACTAATCAAAAACATACAACATATAAAAATCGGTGCGTGTATTTAATGTACGCGCGTTAGAAGTTATACTATTTTGACGTAACAAAACAAAAGAAATATATCCCGCGTGTCAATAATTAACGTAAGTAGAAAAGACGATAAAAGAATTAAAGAAAGATATTAAATACAATTAAAATACGGTTTTATTAACAACCATATTCGAAGTTATAATTATATTTATTTATGCACAGGTAAATAATTTATACACAATAAAATAAAACTAAATAAGGCGGCTTGTCTGACCTTCTACGAGTGAACGTAGTTTGTAAAATTAATTTACAATTTATCTTTGACCGTTAAGTTCATCACGTTGCACTTCCGCAACGCTGTGCGCACCCAGCAATCAATTTACCCTCTACTAGACGCACCAAAAGAAGTATAACTTCGAAAATTCCATGTCCGCCATCTTGGATTTGAAAACGGAGCTTTCACAGAATAATTGAAGATAGATATTAAAAACAATTAATAAAGGTTTTATTAAAAAGTATAATTTAATTAAAATTATGTACAGTGATTGACATTTTTACACAATAAAATCATGCTTACATAGCATGATTTTATTGTGTAAAACTCCATTAGAAGTAATACATCTTTGTAAAATTATGTAAAACTATGTAACTTGTACATGTATATAAATAAATTATCTTGTGGGGATGGTTAGTATTCATTCTGGTAATCAGTACCCCAAAAAACTATAAGAACGACAGCCATATAGATGGTTTTCAAAAACTCCATGTTCGCCATCTTGGTTTTGAAAATGGATATCATTTTCGTAATCAGAGACATCACGAGAAACCTCGGAAATGACACCTACATTCATAATTCACAAAAAATTATTGCCGCGAGTCACGGTCCTGTGCCATCTGCGTACATCGACTTCCCGCAGTACTGCGCACTGTGCAGGCCGTCACTACATATTGTGTGAGGTCGTCCTTTGTTGAGCTTACCTGTATACGGGGTTGCCATTCGAGAATCTTTCTTCCCCAATGCCTACTAAACTATAATTAGTACGTAGTATACGTATACTAATTTTTGATATGAATGTCATTCATATGGGATATCTATGCAGATGCCTGCTTGAATATCATTTTGACATCAGCTTAATTGATCATGTTATTGACATAACAAAAGATATAAATAAAAACAATCAGAATATATTCATTATTTCATGTATTTAAATAAACTTCTGTAGAATACTAATACATGATTGGCTGCTGTACTTAACTCACCTCTGAGAAAAGCTCTTTTTACTAATTGACAGAATCAGTAACAGTAGGTAGGTTGTTCAAAGTTAAGTTGAGTTAGTCAACGACCTACCTAGTTAAAGTAGTATCTAGAAACTACGGAGAGCCAGAAGAATAATAGGGATTGATATAACTTGTTTGCTTTTTTATTGAATAGTAGTAGAAGTAGCCTCTTCACCCTTCGCCGCTTCTTAGTGATGTTTAAAATTTAAACTGTACTCACAAGACCTTAATATTTAACTTATGTACGAGTAGGTGTTAGATCTTCGTGGAAACTTTATTGGGCTCAAACAGTAATACTTGCATCGTTATGTTTTGGATATAAAGTTACAACAATCTAAAAGTAATCGCACATACGTTTCGCAGACAATACAATGTTATTACAAAAAAAAATATAGATGTATTTACTAAGACAATGTAAGATAATAAATTTCGACGTTTCTACTCGTACTTGTTTGCTTTAAACTCGTACGCGAGTGACTTGGGTTTGAATCAATTTTGAAAACACAAAAATTGCACAGCACGATCCCTCACTTTAACATAAAATGTTTCTGTTGATCTATGTTTAATTATCATAACTTATTCTAAAATTAGAATAATGGTTTAAACAATCATTGATTATTTTTAATTTCTTTCTGGGATAAGAATAAATGTGCGCAATAGAATTAAAAACATAGACGTACAATAGACAGACTGCTTCAACTAATAATTCTTTCGAATATTTCGATACTACATATGTGAAGTCCAACGCGTACTACTTCAGAGTGATAGACTCCCGGCCGCAAAAATATTCTTAAAAATGTTTTTTGTCGAATGTTGAAGAGTCTGATCGTATCAACTTGATACGAATATAAAACATTTTGTCAGCAAATGACATGAATACTTTCGTGTCTCGAGCGGATGATAATCAAGGATTTAGACCATCTGCTCAATTTTGATTAATTAATGATATTTTCAAATGAATTAATTTATAATAAATTAATTAGCCTACAACTTTGTACGCAATGAAACTAAGCTGTCTCTACAACGCGTTACGCCTCGTCTGTGAAAAGGGGCAGTGATTGGGGAACAACTTCAATTTACATAAACGATTCCGTAAGAAACCGGTAAGTTCGATAATTAAGTGAAACAGATAATTGATTTGAATCTAACGGGAACTGAAATAAATACTAGAAATATTTTGAGACTTTTGTTGACATTTAAAAACGTTATGTTACTGGATTTAGACCATAATAGATGCTTTGCGATTATCAACCTTAGAGGAGTGCATATCACGTTAACGTTCCACAGAAGTTTCAATTTGGTTGACCTTTTTCTTTGTACTAAAACTAGATAAATGATATACGCTTGTGTTCCTATACTATAAGCACTCACGCCTGTCACACGTAGGGGTTACAGGCAGAGATTACAGCTACGACTCAGCGCATTCAAAAGGGCTCTCTTTATCTATTCATATATGATCATAATACGTAAATGATTTTAACAAAGCACCGTCAAAAATTACCAAGTAATGTAACAGTAATGTTGAACTAAATTGCCTACGTACTAATGCAAAACTTCCTCGGTCGGTCATTGATTCCTCCCTGTTATCCCGAGCGTGTCTATACGACCAATGTTGTTGGAACCCTGAATAAACAAACAGTATCCTTTAACTTGTTGGATTACAATTCCAGTCAAGGGGCGACAGAGGTCAACAAAGTTCGAAGACGATGCACGAATGTTGTTGAAAGCCAGTGTGTGACATTGGCCTTTGCTTTCGTGTACGCAGTACTTACATTTATTTTCACAGCTCTAAAATTTATATCTGCAAATAAAGTTGTTAAAGTCTACATCAAAGCAGTGCGCGAAAATGTTAAGACAAATAAATGTTTCTATAAATCAACAGGTAGCTTTTGATAGCTACCGGAATATTTTCTTAAAGATAAACCATATTCATTCTGACACGTCTGCAGTCTGCACACATGTTACGCGCTGTTAAAAAATAAATACTCATAAGAACAAGCTTTGGTACGTGATAGAGCAAAGAGGCACTCGTACATACATCCCGCTCCCATCCCCCAAATATCTTTAAAGGCCGGCAACGCACATGCAGCTTCTCTGAAAAAATTACCAAGAAAATTTAAAAACGTAACTATAATGATAAAAAATACTGCGTTGTGATGAAGTGTTAGAAGAGCCAGTTTCAGCAAGGGTATTTTAATTTATTTACACTTTATTTATATTGATCACTAGTTACCCCTTGCCACTTCATGGTGGAAAATAATCCGCGATTTCGCACGATATCAGAACGTGTTACCACTGAAAAAAGTACGAATCATCCGGACTTTTTCTTACGTAAATAAACTCGAATATCTTCTACGATTCTTTGGTCCCATTTTATAAGAATGTGCAATCGGTACTAAAACAGAATACTAATGTGGTTATAGTAATTCACGATTAATTTACATTAACCTTAACAGCCTAGATACAAACCACTGCAGGACCTAAGCCTCTCCCATAAGAAGGATTTGCGCCACGCTCGGCAAAGGCATTGGTGACCGCAGTACCAGACACCTCGCACCTTAGTCGCTGTTGCCCGTCATTAGTTTGCTTAAGTTTGCTCTGGAATGGCTATGCCTATGGCTTATTCATTAGTCGCCTCTTACGACACCCACGGGAAGAAAGGGGTGGCATATTCTTCCCTTTTTTTTATGTTTCCTCTACTTTTGCTTTGTGGTGTACAATAAAGTATATCCATTCATCGGTGATTCCCCACCGGCCGATTTCGACCGCGAATTCATCTTCCGAATGGTATCGGTAGTTGTCGATTGCACCGAAAATATTATAGCGCTGCAAGTGCGGGCTCAATCAGACTCTAATTCGTCTTTACCTTCCCGTATCCGATAGAAGGCTTATGCGATGAGATCGAATCGAATGCACGGTTCCAAACAGATGCAATGTCAGAGACTCAGGCAGGAGTACGACACAAACCCACGCCGAACACAATTGTATTCGTTCTCAATCCGAGATAACTATGTAGTGTCGTCCTCTCCTGCTCTCTATTCGCGAAGTCGAACAACATTACTACCACAAAAAATCTGCACCTGGCGAAACTATAAGCCCATACATGTCATTGGTTGTTTTCGCGCTCAAACGCAGTAGACATAAAAACATATTCTTGAATACCCTGAAGATGCCCTAAGGCGAAACCGGTCGGTTACTAAAATGTGTTGTCTAACTATCTTACCTGCCTATATAGATGAATAAGTATGATTCAGGTAGAGAGTCTAGGAGAAAGACAAGAGATGCAAAATCCAGATGATGTAGAAGTTTTAACGCATATTATCAGTACCTACGTACTTAAAAAAATGATCGGTACATCGAACTTGTACGTACCTACTTTCTATGGGAAAATAATAATCATTATTAATCCTATATTAATGTTAAAAAACATACCTGGAAATGGTTGTCGTGTGACGACAATCTCCTCTATTCGTGAGACCGAGAAGGATCTAGTAGTCATTTTTGTTAAACTGAGACAAATTTATTGGTTACCTAAAATCTGAAATTGCATTTCCGTGTTAAGACAATTTATTTCATCCGTGGAATGGAGAAGGACCTTGTTTTTTCAGGATTATCAAACGTATAATGGTTAAAGGCTGTGGCAGCTAAAAAAATATTAAGATTAGAACCCGGCTTTAGCTCAACTTCTGGAATCAGACCCAGAAAAACATTTAATGGTGAAGGTACTTCTGTTGAGATTCATGTTGTAGAATTAGTGATTATTTCTAACCACTTAGAAAACCATATGAGTAGAGCTCGACTGCAACTTATAATATTTTTACTGGTACTTTTGCTGCTGCTCGAATGCCCTGGCTCGACTGGGTTGGTAGCTGAATACCGGCGTAAAGTAGAGGCATCTTGTGCTACTGCGTTTCGTTCGGTGAGTGAGGTGACCGGAGGTCCACTCCCCTTCCTCGTCCCCCTCTTCATTCTCCCTCCCATTTCTCAAATACCCTTAAAGGCCGGCAACCCACATGCAGCACCTCTGGTGTTGCAGATGTACGTGGGCGACGATAATCATATACCATCTGGTGAACCGCTTACTCGTTTGCTGCCTTTTCGATAAAATGCCTAAAACATAAAAAGAAGAGACATGAAGTTGGCATTTAAAAATTTAAAAATAAAGCATAATATCTTTATTATATATATAATAAAATCTAGTGTTATAAGCCTTGATATGACTAAAACAATGGAATTTCAATTGTTTAAAAGTTTTGCCATTATGGGTTTGATCTAATCTTTATTGATCTTAATTACATTAGAACAACCAATTTAAGATGGATCTGGCAATTGCAAATGTATGTCATATAATAATTTGTGTGTTGCATAATTATTGACTCCGGCAGGGATCCGAATCCAGGACCCATAGCCGAACGGATAACTAAGCTAATCAGTAAGCCTCACGGTCGTCATATGAGCCACTACTATGACAAACAAACACATTCCGGACAGTAATATCACGCCTTGGATAGTATTTGCCTTTATGTTAAATCAGCGGTGTTTGAATGCAGTGCGGCGACGCGAGGCGGAGCCACGGCCCGTAGTATAATCGATACGAACCTAGTACGTGTATGAATGGATCCATACAGACGGATCTTTTTCTCTAACAGAAATTAGTGTTAACGAAAAATATTAACTAGATTCAGTAACGTAAACACGTTGTGTACATAATCATATGATAAACATCAAAAGACAGCGTGGTTTTGTAGTCACTATATCTAACTAATGAGTGGTGTCCTGGGTTGGAAACCATTTTAACCAGATTTTGAGTAATGCACAAATGATTGGTTTTCGTATTTCAAAGTATTTTGAATGAGCCTTACACTGCCCGCTTAATTAGTCGCACTTCGGCAAATGTATTTTGAATATTATAATGATTTTGAGTTTATTTATTTATAAGGATTATAGTAGAAAACAAATGTTTCGATTTCTAAAAACCTAAAATTGTAAAATTTACTTATTCCAGAATAGAGGCTTTATTTTATTTGAAGAAAAGGGTTCTATGAGATTTTCCATAAGAGCGGGTCGCTCTAATATACTGTTATGTACCACGTGTTTGAACAAGGATACACTGTATCTCCCTGAACATTTACGTCTATCGTGTTTTATACAGAGCTGGTACACTCTCTGCTAATAATGGTCACTGTAGTGAACTTTAGCCGTAAGTAACTGTAGCCATAAAGCAACAACAAGGTAGACAAGAAAGGTGTCTCGTCTACTCTCTATATAATAAGATGCAAAAAAAAAATTTTAATCCATGATTTGATTGTAATAACCGTTACCTAAATCAAACTGAATTTATCCCAGAATCCGTCCACAACTTTAAAGTTAAAGTTATTTAATTTGACACCCTTAATTTCTTATAAACCACAAAGGTCACTATCACGCGCTGACATTTCCTGCACACCTCACCCCTTATATAGTTATTATGTATAACTATTATGGGTACTAGTAATATATTAAAAAAGCGTGTGTGTGTACATTTGTACGCACATAAGAAGTTATACTTCTTTAGCGTAATAAAACACAAATAACTAAATTTTTTATCCCGTGTGCCAGTACTCTTTGTTTGTGTAAAACAAATAAACCCACTTAAAAAGTTTATAATATAAAAAACCACTTTTATCACAAATACTCAAAATAAATTATCATTCATCATATATAATTTAAAATCACACACATTTTGAAACTAACTTCACCCTGTTAATTTTAGATGTCGGTGTTCACTCTCATAATTTTTCCCAAAGGCACCAACAGAAGTATAACATCAATATAATAATAATGTTTTTGAAACATTACACACGTCATACAGTGCCTAACTAAGAATCCTTCTGCCTTGGTAACTGGATGGCGATAAGGTATTTAAATAAAGTTTAAATAAAGCATTTATTGAGCTTTATTATGAGTATGTCATGTATCTATACCAATATATAAAATAATTTCTATGTTATACATGTTTGAAAGGATTTAACTTCAAATATATTTCATGGATTTCGATGGATTTTTAATATTTACATTCCGTTTGTATGTATCTAATTGTAAGTGTAAGTTATTTTTGTATTTTTGTTCTTTTTGTTTAAAAAATCATGTTTTGCATCTTACAATATATCTCCACGCCTCAGGTTGACTGGCAGAGAATGCCAAGAGGCATTAAGTCCACCCTTTGTAATACTTTTATTTAAAGGTATTTAAATAAAGTTTAAATAAAGCATTTATTGAGCTTTATTATGAGTATGTCATGTATCTATACCAATATATAAAATAATTTCTATGTTATACATGTTTGAAAGGATTTAACTTCAAATATATTTCATGGATTTCGATGGATTTTTAATATTTACATTCCGTTTGTATGTATCTAATTGTAAGTGTAAGTTATTTTTGTATTTTTGTTCTTTTTGTTTAAAAAATCATGTTTTGCATCTTACAATATATCTCCACGCCTCAGGTTGACTGGCAGAGAATGCCAAGAGGCATTAAGTCCACCCTTTGTAATACTTTTATTTAAAGGTATTTAAATAAAGTTTAAATAAAGCATTTATTGAGCTTTATTATGAGTATGTCATGTATCTATACCAATATATAAAATAATTTCTATGTTATACATGTTTGAAAGGATTTAACTTCAAATATATTTCATGGATTTCGATGGATTTTTAATATTTACATTCCGTTTGTATGTATCTAATTGTAAGTGTAAGTTATTTTTGTATTTTTGTTCTTTTTGTTTAAAAAATCATGTTTTGCATCTTACAATATATCTCCACGCCTCAGGTTGACTGGCAGAGAATGCCAAGAGGCATTAAGTCCACCCTTTGTAATACTTTTATTTAAAGGTATTTAAATAAAGTTTAAATAAAGCATTTATTGAGCTTTATTATGAGTATGTCATGTATCTATACCAATATATAAAATAATTTCTATGTTATACATGTTTGAAAGGATTTAACTTCAAATATATTTCATGGATTTCGATGGATTTTTAATATTTACATTCCGTTTGTATGTATCTAATTGTAAGTGTAAGTTATTTTTGTATTTTTGTTCTTTTTGTTTAAAAAATCATGTTTTGCATCTTACAATATATCTCCACGCCTCAGGTTGACTGGCAGAGAATGCCAAGAGGCATTAAGTCCACCCTTTGTAATACTTTTATTTAAAGGTATTTAAATAAAGTTTAAATAAAGCATTTATTGAGCTTTATTATGAGTATGTCATGTATCTATACCAATATATAAAATAATTTCTATGTTATACATGTTTGAAAGGATTTAACTTCAAATATATTTCATGGATTTCGATGGATTTTTAATATTTACATTCCGTTTGTATGTATCTAATTGTAAGTGTAAGTTATTTTTGTATTTTTGTTCTTTTTGTTTAAAAAATCATGTTTTGCATCTTACAATATATCTCCACGCCTCAGGTTGACTGGCAGAGAATGCCAAGAGGCATTAAGTCCACCCTTTGTAATACTTTTATTTAAAGGTATTTAAATAAAGTTTAAATAAAGCATTTATTGAGCTTTATTATGAGTATGTCATGTATCTATACCAATATATAAAATAATTTCTATGTTATACATGTTTGAAAGGATTTAACTTCAAATATATTTCATGGATTTCGATGGATTTTTAATATTTACATTCCGTTTGTATGTATCTAATTGTAAGTGTAAGTTATTTTTGTATTTTTGTTCTTTTTGTTTAAAAAATCATGTTTTGCATCTTACAATATATCTCCACGCCTCAGGTTGACTGGCAGAGAATGCCAAGAGGCATTAAGTCCACCCTTTGTAATACTTTTATTTAAAGGTATTTAAATAAAGTTTAAATAAAGCATTTATTGAGCTTTATTATGAGTATGTCATGTATCTATACCAATATATAAAATTATTTCTATGTTATACATGTTTGAAAGGATTTAACTTCAAATATATTTCATGGATTTCGATGGATTTTTTTAATATTTACATTCCGTTTGTATGTATCTAATTGTAAGTGTAAGTTATTTTTGTATTTTTGTTCTTTTTTGTTTAAAAAAAATAATGTTTTGCATCTTACAATATATCTCCACGCCTCGGGTTGACTGGCAGAGAATGCCAAGAGGCATTAAGTCCACCCTTTGTAATACTTTTATTTAAAGGTATTTAAATAAAGTTTAAATAAATATGAGTCCAGAAGGATTATAGACTATGTTACACATTTTTAAGCCATTTAATATTATAAATCTGACAGTGTTTGTCATTCAATTACACTTATAGGACTGAAAGGATATGAACGAAATTAAGAAGAGATGTAGGCTATGCCATGCAAAGGGAAGGGAAGATATGGGATACTTATCTCAAGTAAGAGTTCTCTTGGGACAAAATTTGTGGGGTAAGCCGGTAAAGCCGAGGGTAGCCGCTACTATATTACAGGATCTGAATACACAGACAAATAAAAAGATGTTTAATGTTAAAACTGCAATGTTGTGTTCCGATTTAAAAGTTACAGAGAGCCAGTTTAATTACGGACATTGTGAGGCATTCCATTTTAGTCCACAGGGGTGACCACGCATTTGTAACCTTCTCCATGGTCCCCCCGAATGGGTTTCCGCCTTGTCGTGGCGCTCCGAGTGGGCTTGTTGAGCCCACTTCGGATGCGTGTTGGCGGACTGTGGAAGGTGTTAGCTTAGCACTCTCCACAGCCGAGGTGGAGTCGCGGGGAAAGAGGAGTTTTGGCGCTTCGTTTCGCCATTCTCCCTATCCTCTACGACTCTGGCGGGGGCCGCATCGCTGATGCGGCCATGGTGGGGCCACGAGTGGAGAGGAGTGTTGGTATTACGATGGCCGTTCTCCCTACCCTTCGCGGCCGAAATGTGGTCGGCGGCGAAGTCATAGACCAGATCCGCCGCAGGGTGTTGGAAATGCTGTTGTTTGAGAGCGCCAGACTTCCTGATCCTCATGGTCTCCGAGTGGCAAACTCGGGGGTCCACTACCCTCGTGGGTTTGGAGGCCGAGAAGGTAGGCGCGTCTGTGTTTCGGCGCGTCTAGCCAGGTCGGAGTGGGCGAGAATACGCTCTCTCCCGAGAAGGGGCCGCCGAGAGCCGGCACTGGAGGGGTCACGGATGTGTGCGAAAGCGTTCCCGTGACCCTATCGACATGCGGCGAAGGTGGATCACTGTGGAGTTTTGGTCGGTGCAAGTCCGACATAACCTGTCCTTTCCTTCCAGGAGAGAGCCGGTATGGGTTAGGCATTTCTACTTGTAATTTAAAAAAAAGGGGTCCATGGTCTGGAGTAGCCACTTACTACCAGGGGGACAGTTTGCACGTTTTTAACCCCAGCCTAACTCTAACCCCTTACAATACAATAATGCATCCTAAAATTAAGTTTCGTATATTATTAAATGCTTTAAAAATATAACTTTAACATCATAAAAACGGTAAGCGGTCTTGCTGGCGCAGCGACGCTTACAACATATTTCGACAATATCTGTTCGTCGACAAGTTGGATTACCAGTCATGTGAGACGAGAGGCTGCCGGGGAAATTTATTGCCACTCATATTCGTTCCCGCCCGAAATTAAACTAACAGGAAAAGGAAACTAAAAACCTTCAAATACTGCTCGCAGTACTTGCTTTAAGAATATTATTTTGTAAAAACGCAGTATCGCTGATGGATACAAAGTCTTTTTTATAATGATTAAACATCTTCATTAACAGCCTGTGTTAGTCCATTACACACATATACTATTTACTAGGTAAGTGAAGTAAAGATGTAATGTATGGGTAAGCCTGTAAATGCAAACTGCTGGGCGAAGGTCTCCTCTTAAATATTTTTGAGAGAAATTGGAGCGGGAGAGAATCCGCCTCGCTGCTCCAGTGCGACTCCACATGTCCTCGAGATTTCCTCACCATGTTTTCCTTCACCACCTAACACGTGGTAAATTCTGCACATAAAATTGCTATTAACAATTTTAGGACACCGAGGATCGAACCCAGGTCACTCGCGTACTATGAATTTAAAGAGAACCCTGACCACTACGGGACCACGGGCGTATCTGGATAAGTACCGCCCTCTTGCCTATTTCTGCTGCCAAGCGTGCAACAACTGCTAAGTTCCGGTACGAAAGGTATATTGAGCCGGTATGATTACAGGCTGTGAGGCATTCTATTCAGTCCTCAGGGCTGATAAGGCATCTGCAATCTCCTGCGACTAAAGTTGTTTACTGTTGGCCATGGGCTTCAGTAGCCATGTACCATCACGTAGACAGTTAGTTCGTTTGTCACCCCGATCCAATAAAAAATTGGCGTAATACCAGGAACACGCCAATGAAAGTTAGCGTGCCATGCATGGAAGATGTTTGTCCATACTCACCACGCTAAGGAGACGGGTTGGTGAGTGCAGAGCCGACACCCTCGCACTAGGGGGCATGTTCTTCGTTTCTTATTTTTTTTATTTGAATTTCATAATTTCTTAATGTTTTTTTTATGGGAAAGAGGGCAAACGAGCAGCGGCTCACCTGCCAGCGACACCAGAAGACCTGCTGGTCGCTGCCGGTCTTAAGGGATTGGGTGAGGAGGAAAGGGACAAAACGCAGAAGTACAATATGCCTCAACTTAACGCTTATATTCTGCGAGCCGGAGCTTTCGGGTTATTGCTGATGGCAATAGCAAATATAAATATTGTATGTTGTGGTGGCGGTGATAGAGAATCTGCTACCCCCATCTCATCTCCTGGGAACAGAAGACAGAAAAATCTCGTGTGTCAGATGTTAGAAAAAACATCGTAGATATACAAGACATAAATTATACTGGTGACAGGCAGCAGCGACTAAGGTGCGAGATGTCTAGTTTTGAGATGGACAACTCCAGGCGTGGCGATTACGAGCAAATTGACCGTAAGTGAAGCAAAGGCAAACCTCCTCTCAAATGCTTTTAATTTTCTCTAATCGCCGAGCACGTGGTAGTGTCAGCACTTAAAATTGCTAGAAACACATTTCATTGGTGCCGGCTCTGGGGATTGAACTCGGGTCTATAAAATCAAAGCGATCGGGCTGACCACTCGACTACCACATTTCTACAATAACTTTAATAAATATAATTGCGAATATTATTATTTCGAAGGAACTACCCAAAATCATACTTTAGTTCAGCCTTATACAATAAAAGGTGTGTGTCGATGACAAATATAAACCAACGAAGCGGCACACGTCTCAGCGATGAACCGCTCAATATTGACAATATGGCAACACAAGGGCTGACGCATACTTGAGTTAAAATGTTAATTTCTAAATATTAGATTTTTTCACACTGAAGTGATATATAAACATTTGGCGAGAAGTATATTATGTACCAATTAAAACAACATTTTTAGATTAGTTATTGGTTTTATCGCCAAAAATAAATATCGAATTGTTTTAAATAAAATAGTGTAAACACTAGTGTTTAAAAACAAGCACTCACGACCTTTTACCCGATCCGGTCGTCAATTGAATGGAACAAAGAAAAGGTCAAATGATTTTGGCTTGTAGTAATATCATAAGCTATTACTATATAGCGTCAGATGATACCTATTAGAAATTGAATACATTTGATTACATAAAGATTAAATAGAAAAGGTTCAGGGAGTAGGAGAACATCATATCACCTTACATTATTTAGCAGCTTCTCGCGTGTTTCTCGGATTCTCCGCAGTCATAAAAAATAGCGCCATCTTACGGTAGACATCATAAACTAAAATTAATTAATAATGTTTTGATGTTAATATGTTATAATACATTTTTAGACGCGATTTTAAGTGAGGCCAAACCGTTTCTGTTACAATCTCTGATAGGAACTTCTTTCTTGTTTTATTTAACTCGCAACCCGTCTCTTCTATCTCTGCCTTCCCCGGGTGACAGGTATTAGTGCTTAAAAAGCCAGTTGGCAACTTTATCTCTAATTGGTATTTAAAATTGTATGTATTAGATAGGGTATAAATAATTGAATTATAATTATATTATTTTGTTACAATTGTAAAAAACCTTTTGGGTGGAATCTGTTTCGACATATTGAATGTTACTTAAATTTTAAAGTTGCAGGATTAGTTTTTGAGTTACTTAAGTAATATCCGAAATTATGTTTAATAAAGAAACAGCGGCGGTTAATGATTTTTAAAGAAAAGATGAAGATAATGAAGATATAAGTCTGAGCTTTTTTCGCAGGCCTAATTTACGGAGTATAAAACTTGAATTTTCATAAATCCTTTTACCTTTGGGATCCAACGCGAACTTCTATCTGTATTTAGCTGTCTAAGTCTGTTTGGATGTTAATAAAACCTAGAGATTCTTGTGCAGTGGTATGATATTTATATTAATGTATTTAATTTTCATGTAATACATTACAGATTTTCTTGAAAGGTGACGCGTATTATAAGGAATTAGTGTGGAATAAGTAAAAAAAATCATGTTTCCCCGTGATCACGGTTGCTGTAAAGCATTCGAAACGTCGGGAATAAAAAAAGCAAAATTAAACGTGATAAAATCCGTAAATATTAATTTAATTTCAAACGTACTTCGTTACATCAAAGGTATTATTTATCTGATGACGGGGAATTTTAGAAAGACGTTGAGATAGATATTATCAAGATATTTTATTGTTGGAGTAATTGATGAAGGAACGTGAGATCAGCTTGCGACGTTTTCGTCAGGGAACTATTGAGAAAAGTGTCAAATTTAAGGCGTATCAGACTGTCAAATAAAATTATTTTCGTCTTTGGATTTTTGGGTAGCAATTCAAACACTTGTTTGTTTTATGCAGGCAGTGAATTTTAGTTTACTATCAAAAGTAATCCCAAAATTCCATATCATTTGCTGTGTATTTAATTCCATGCTACCTGGATAATATGCATATTTGTTAACAATTAATGACATTCCATTGGATTTACATCATAAGGTAATGTTATTTAGATCTAACTGGAGAAGTTCTAGATTAGCATCAGTACGGATTGTTCTGAATATAGCTATGATATTTAGCTATGCTTGTTATGCAAAGTGTACCATCCATAAAAAAAAAGTTATAGGACCTAGATGGGATCCCTCCAGTGTAGTATTTGTTAGATACAAATCCATTGATTACAACAATCTCAGATTTATTTTCTAAGTGTGATTTTAAACATTTCAGTAGAGTCCCATTAACACTGAGCAATTTAAGCTTAGAAGCCAGCAGCAGGAGGTTCACTTTGTCTAAAGCACTGGAGAAATCAGTATAGATGGTGTCCATTCCTTCATCTACTTTCCGAGACACATAAGATACAAAGGATACAAGATAGGTTCCCACCGATAGTTAATTTCTATACCCATGTTGCCGGTTAGATAGATTACCATCAACATATCTTTGCAATACAGGACATATAAGAGACACAATTAATTTTGAAAAGCGATATAATAATATAGCGATAGAACGGCAGTTTTTTTTTTGATTGGTTACCTATTTCTAGAATTGGTGGTACTACCCTTGCGCTGTCCATTTATGCGGAAAATTTCCTATAGACAAATACCTGATAAAATGATGGTTAATCACTACAGAACTTACTACAAGTAAGGTTCCTTCCCATTATTTGGTTTTAGACCAAACATTTTCTTTTTAGAATATCATCGACAATACGAGAATAACATGTAATTATGTTTAATATGCGCGGTGGACTAGGCTAATGTGAAACCGCAAGATGACTGTTTATCCCGTCTCGAAACACTTGGCAATAGAATTCTGCACCTAACAAAAGGTATATTTTATTCGGTTTATTATTACCTACATTCGCCAACTCTCCTATGTTCTACCGAATCAAATTTTATTTTATGATTACTTTTAAGACATACGCCTTGACCGAAATCATGTAATAAGGTATGGTAACATCTAGTAAATTTATGACATTTATACGAATTTTTGCAATATCTTACAAAATTGTGTTGCTTCGCCTCAGGAAGATTTTTTTTCTCGTAAATAAAATTTGTAATATAACTAAATTTTCTTAAACTTCAGTCTTCAGGATTCCTTCTTAAATATTTATAAAGAAAAACTGTTTTTTTAAATGCGGCACAAAACCTTTGAACGAAAAAAGCACTTTATTATTTCTTAAGTGGAATCATAAGGTATTCTGTGAAGACCAAATACGATTATTGTGGCGGTTGTACATACCGCTGTTACTAAAGTTTGACTCGTCTGACTAAATAATGTTATCCAGAACATCTGAATCCTGAAGCAAGTGACTTTCCATTTAATCATTTTCATATCAGCCTGTCAGCTGTTCAGCAGCGTGAACATAGACCTCTCCCTAAGGTTTCCTCAAAGCATGATCAATGGCAAAACCATCTGCATCATCTACTCTCCGCAACACTGTGCAGGTCGACACTCCATGTGGTTTTCCTGTACGTGGTTGCCACTCAAGAACCTTTCTTCCTCAACGGTTGTCAGTTTTGCGAGCTATGTGGCCGGAGCAATTTTGAGCTTTCGAGTAATCATAAATCGTCTAGTCAACAAACTTAAAGACTTCCACCCTACCGAATAAGCCGGCTTCCAAAAAGGTTATAATACTATAGACCACATACATATTATATCCCAAAACCTTTCTCCGCTGCATTGGAAGATTTTTCAAGCTGCTGGAAAGGAAACGGTATCAACATCAATAAACTTGGACAAAACGAAGATGACATGATATATAACGTTCAAGTCACACTAATACCGGTGGTTGTTGGGAACTCTATGCTCAAAGTTGCTCATAAGTGGGAGAAATTGACCGATTAGGTAAGCCCAATTTCGACCCAAAATCCATTTGAGAAATCCAACTCGGCTGGGTTGCGTACGGGAAACTACGTCACATCTTCTCGTCGAGTGTCAACCTCAAAACCTCAAAAGCAAAGTATACAACCAGTGCGTCTTGACACGGTACCGACACTTGATTACGGAACCGAGTCTTGGACTTTCTCTCTTTCACTGCAGACTGTATCCTCATATTTTTCATGACATGATGGAAATTAAACGTGGTAGAGCCAAGCGGCGGCTTTTGCTGCCGCAGGAATGGGCCGGCTCGTCCGGATAAGTACCAAGGCCTCGCAGAATACCGGCGTGAAGTAGAGGCATCTTGTGCTTCTGCGTTTCGTGCGGTGAGTGAGGTAACCGGAGGCCCTCTCCCCCCTCCCCCCTCCCCAAATATGGTAGCGGTGTATACTTTTGAGCTACCCCAGGAGGGTACCAGTACCGACGGTTCTGGAGAATCCCTCACTGAGCATCCACGTTCAGGCTTTCCTACGCTACCTAATCGTGGATGCTCAGTCTGCCCCGCGTATTCTGGGGGGAGCAATATTCCGCTCTCTTTCTTTCCTACTCGAGGCAAACGCAGCAAAGAATCTATGGCATCCCCTACCGCGCTCGCCGTGGATTTCTGCAATATCAGGGGACTCCACTCGAACCTTAGCGCCGTTCATTACCATCTTGAAACGGCGAAGCCAGCCTTGCATTTTCTTACAGAGACTCAGATATCGTCTCCGGCTGATACCTCTTATCTCCATTACCCGGGGTACAAACTGGAACACTCCTTTGTGCCCCGTGCCGGAGTTTGCGTATACGTCAGAGATGATATCTGTTCTCGACGCCTCGGTAGTCTTGAAGGTTTGGACCTATCTACCCTTTGGCTGCGCATCGACAGCGACGACCATCCGCGCGTCTATGCGTGCCTTTACATGTCCCATAGCGGTAATACCGTAACTGACTGACTCATCGACCACATCCAAATGGCTACAGATTCCGTGCTACAACAGATCCCATCCGCAGAGATCGTGATTCTCGGCGATTTTAATGCCCACCACACCGATTGGCTCGGTTCTAGCATAACCGATCATGCGGGGAGATCTGTTCACGACTTTGCATTAGCATATGGCCTGTCACAACTGGTAACCTCGCCGACGCGGAGCCCAGACGTGGAAGGTCATACACCTTCCCTGTTGGACCTTTTGCTGACCTCACACCCGGACAGATATTTGGTCTCAGTCGATGCCCCTCTTGGCTCGTCGGACCACTGTCTGATCCGGAGTGTAGTGCCTATCGCGCGCCGATTGCTGTCTTTCTTTTCTTCCTACCCATGGGGGCAGGTTGGCTTCTCGCTGGATGATCCCAACGCCGTTGCAGATTCTGTTACCGATGTGGTACTTCAGGGAATGGAACTTTTTATTCCGTTCTCTGCAGTGCCTGTCGGAGGTAAATCCCAGCCTTGGTTTGGTCGCACCTGCAAAATAGCGTCACGCCGAAAGCGGAAGTGCTACCAGGCCTGGGCTGATGCATCGGCGTCTCGGGATGCAAAAACCAGTGCTCTTAAAAACGAGTACAACTCTGCCTCCAGGTCCTTCAAAAGAGTTATCGCTGCGACAAAGTTAAAGCACATTGGCAGAATTGGCGAGAGACTAGTTCGCCTCCCATCGGGATCCCGCGCATTCGGGTCTCTCGCCAAGGCTGTCCAGGGGAATTTCTGTCAGCCATCTCTCCCATCTCTACACAAGGAGGATGATTCGCTGGCCCATACTGCAAAAGAGAAAGCCGATCTCTTGGGCTCTTTTTTTGCATCCAACTCGACTCTTGATGACCGGGGAAACTACCATCCTCCATCATGACTCCACCTACCATCCCGTGGTGTAAGTGCTCCATGCCGGAAATTCAGTTTCTGCAGAGCTCAGTGCGAAAGGCACTCCGCTCCCTGGACATTCATAAGTCGAGTGGGCCGGACGGAATCCCTCCAATTGTGCTGAGGATGTGTGCCCCTGAGTTGGCACCGGTTCTCACGCGTCTTTTCCGGCACTCCTACTCTTCAGGCGTCGTCCCGGAATCTTGGAAGACAGCATTTGTGCATCCAATACCCAAAAAAGGCGACCGCTCCGATCCGTCCAACTACAGGCCTATTGCCATCACCCCCTTGTTATCTAAAATAATGGAGTCACTCATCAACACCCAGCTCCTGAGGTACCTGGAGGAACACCAGCTGATCAGTGACCGACAGTACGGTTTCCGTCGCGGACGATCAGCTGGTGATCTTCTAGTTTACCTGACTCACCGATGGGCAGAAGCAGTTGAGTCTAAGGGGGAGGCTTTGGCGGTTAGTCTGGACGTAGCGAAAGCATTTGATAGGGTTTGGCATAAAGCGCTTCTTTCAAAGCTTTCATCTTACGGGGTTCCTGAGAGATTGTGCAACTGGGTCACCAGCTTCCTCACGGATCGGAGCATCAAGGTTGTTGTCGACGGTGCATGCTCGGACCCCAAACCCGTGAATGCTGGTGTTCCACAAGGCTGTGTGCTATCTCCCACTCTGTTCCTTCTGCATATCAACGACATGCTACAAATCAGTAGCATTCATTGCTATGCAGACGACAGCACGGGTGATGCCCTATATACAGGTCGTGCGAATATTTCTCGGGAACACGTCGACGAGTGCCGGAACAAACTTGTGTCTGAAGTCGAGACCTTGTTATTCAAAGTCTCGAATTGGGGTCGACGTAATTTGGTCCTATTCAACCCCAAAAAGACACAGATTTGCGCGTTCACCGCTAAAAAGAATCCCTTTGTCGTTTCTCCTCTTTTTGAGAACATTCCCTTATTGCCTAAGCTAATATCGGAATCCTTGGCGTTGATATATCGAGCGACGTTCAGTTCCGTGGTCACTTGGAGGGAAAGGCTAAATTGGCCTCCAAAAAGCTTGGTGTGCTCTGTAGAGCGGGACAGTATTTCATGCCGGTCCACCGTATGCAACTTTATAAGGCGCAAGTTCGGCCCCACATGGGATACTGTTCTCATCTCTGGGCAGGGGCACCCCAGTACCAACTCCTTCCATTTGACCGCATCCAACGTCGAGCGGCTCGAATTGTCGGCGACCAAGCTCTCTCTGATCGGCTTGATCCTTTGGCCTTGCGAAGAGATGTTGCTTCTCTTTGCATTTTTTACAAAATTTTCCACGGGGAATGTTCTGAGGAACTGTTCGGATTGATCCCAGCTGCTGAGTTTCACCATCGTACATCGCGACAGAATTCGAAGTTCCATCGATACCACCTAGATGTTTGGCATTCCACCACAGTGCGCTTTAATCGAAGTTTTCTGCCACGCACTTCGACTTTGTGGAATCAGCTGTTGCCAGCAGTATTTCCGAACAGTTACGACTTAGGGACCTTCAAGAAAAGAGCTTATTCCTTCCTTAAAGGCCGGCAGCGCATCTGTAGCTCCTCTGGTGTTGTGGATGTTCTGCTATAAAAAAAAAAATTAAGTCTTCAATACAGGAATTTCTTTTCTTACATGATGCATTTAGGTAAAGCCTCAAGTCGAATAAAATGTTGACTTCTTCATAGCTAATGTTTATCGAAGGATGCAGTGGTTGCCGTAAGCATTCATCAAAACGTTCGAAACATACGAATTAAATTCTTCAATACAGGAATTTCTTTTCTTACATGATGCATTTAGGTAAAGCCTCAAGTCGAATAAAATGTTGACTTCTTCATAGCTAATGTTTATCGAAGGATGCAGTGGTTGCCGTAAGCATTCATCAAAACGTTCGAAACATACGAATTAAATTATCAATCATCCTTTTTTAAACATAATGAGATGGTGTTTTCCTGTCGGGATTTGTCTTCACTGTTCAATAAATACCCTTCTATTAAGTCAATTTTCAAAGTCTTTAAAGTCTTCATATAGTAAAGTTTCTTATCTTCAATATTTAAAGTACTTATCTTCAGTGTGTCATAGACGGGACGCTCTGTATTCTCCTATACAACCTGTTATCGGTATAATTATGAAGCACGCGATAAAGTTTTATGTTCATAAATAAATATATTATCAACATCTCTTATTGACGGGTGCTCAAAATATATCGAGAAGCCATGTTTAGTTGGTGTAAGCCTCTCTCCATTCCGATGTGGAAGGTGAGGGAGGTGTCTCAAATTTACGTTTATGTTTATAAACTGCCGTAACAGATTGCAATAATTAAAGGTCCCTCAGGTGTTTTAGGGAGTAAATTGCATTTTTTTTGTTGTAGAAAATAATTAAACGTCATCAAATAAACCTTAATAAAGATACTTAGTTAGTCGAGTCAGGTGTTACTTCGCGAAAATATATTTAACAGTTTATTCCGCTAAGATTTGCACACAAATATGTATTATTAGTCTTACATAATCTAATCATTTATATTACATTATTAATACGCGGACTTAAGCGATAAATCCATTTTCCCATCTTTATAAGAAAATACAAAACATCAAATTGACATAATAATTAAGAGATCGGATTATAAATTGATAATTTTGGTCTCTTATATGTATTTACATGACATTTAAATTATTTTGTAAAATGTGGGCGACTGCCCAAGTTAAATTTGAAAAGCCATCGAAGCTTATACAATACTACGAGAATAAACAAGTTAGACTTTTACAAAGATAAGATAACATAGAGAGAGATACTAGACATTTTCATACCCTATTTTTAGGTTCATTTTTAAATTCAGATTTTAGTTTTCTTAATTCGTAGGTATCATTGTCCCTTCTCGTGTCATAACTTTGAAACCATTTGAAACAATTTTTTGTTATGATTCATGTCGTGAAGGGAAAGTAGTAACGTATTGCTCTCTTAATTCAGAGAAATTAAGTCAAAAGAAGTATAATTTTAGTTTACTTTAATTAATTTATTAAAATAAATAAAACAAAAAAAAACCTGATATGGTTGTTCGATAATTAAAAAATATAAATAAAAGCATCAATTTGCCATCAAACAAGTCGTTTACTTAAATCGGGCCTCAATATACGATTGATGTTAAGGTAATTACCTGTCAGGTCGTAACTTTATTTTGTCGGTCGCCAATACGAGTTCATTGATTCCTTTCTGCGCCCCCAGCTTCGTCTGTGAGGTGTGACCAAGCAGTTTGACCTCTGTGTGAAGAGACAATCGTTTCAGTGTTGTTAGTTAAAAAAACCTAAAATGGGGGACTAGCAAGGTCAAGAAATTCTGGACTAGTTGCGCTGACATGTGTTGCTGCGTTTGCCCGTATTTGTGGCAATGCCCTGTTCCCATAGCCAGGCAAATTTTGATTCTAATATAAACATCCGTAGGTTCGAAATATAACGTTTCACAGATTCTTTAAAATATATTTTTTTTAATGCACACGGATCGTCATGTGGCATGGATAGCCCTCAGTAATGTCACTCGTTGTTTGTTTTGAAAGTGATATTTTTACAACCTATTTAAGATTCAAATTATGAGGTGTAAAGGTTAATTATTTTAAATACAGTATGCACAAGATAATGAAAACACCTTTCATCAACAATTATTCATTCTCTTATCTTTATTTATTTTCTATAAGTCTTTAAATGTCCACTGTTGGACATATACTGTAATTGATTATTACTCTTAAAACAACCAACTAAAATTAGCATGCTGAAAAATTTACCTATAATCACCAGGGCGCTGAGCGGGCAGGTAACCGAGCCCACTGCTGATACCCTATCACTAGAGATTCTGATCCCCATCACAAGTGTAGGATTTGGGTTCGTGTATACATATTTGATTGTCTATTCGTCCGCCATCAGCGTGTCTATAGCAGCGAGCATGACCTTTGGACATAAAACTTGGTATACACCGAGTGTGTGATCACTCTAATGTAAGTAATTAAAGAAAGGCCGAGGCGGAAGTTTAACTTGGTAATATAAACTCAGTTAATCAATCCAAAACAAGAACTCAAAGCGATGGGGTGAGAGTTGCGGCCTTTAAAAATAGGGATTGTTAACAAATGATAAATAATAAAACATTTTATAAATGTTTTATATTTTTTTATATAAATGAATGATATGAGGGAAAGATACATTTATAGGAAATGCATCCCTATATCCATCCTATCCCATTAAAGTTGCAATTAACAAATGATGTGTGGCAATAATAGTAGTTGTATTGTTATGTTACGTTAGGTTAATAACACCGGGTATAGAATCCATGTTAAGTACTCGTATTCTATGAAACTAAAAGCCGGTGTCCGCCACCAGAGCTACCACCACAGTTCTGTGTGATCCTGCTGCATCATATTTGAATTATAATCAATTCTATTCAGTTAAAAATTTAAGGCTTCACAGTGGAACGGCTTAAATAGGTACTGGATATAGTTTCTAAAAGATTTACTTCTTCTTCTTCCTAATAATTTACTTCTAAACGAAAAAAAGTGAAATCGTTTACACTGTCTAAATCGTTGCAGAATGCTGCAATCACTTTATACAATACTTATCAAGATTTCTAAAATTCTACTATATTTCGCGGAATCTCTGTTGATTCCAAACTCTAGAGGGGAGCACATATTAATAAACCAGTATCGGAATTAAGTTCTGCAATTTTCTCTATCAGAAGGATTAGAGACCTGCCTGATGAAGCTACAGCTAGTCTACCCTATTGCTATTTATAATAGCTCGCTACGCGAACCTGACGTACTGTACGTACGGAAAAATATTAATAATGTAATCTCGGCGGTCTCCTGTAGAACGAGTCGAAGTGATACGCTTGAGGTTCCTAAATTTGGCGAAAGCTACATTAAATTTTATAAATTTGTTAAAAAACTTACTCTAAAAATATTAAAAACATATTGAAGACAAAGATATGTGAAAATAACTTTTACTCTGCGCTACTTCGATGTGAAGGTTTTGTTGTGTGTACCTGTGTACATTATGACGCTCATAAGAGCTATAAACAAAACAAAAAGACTTTAACTTTGAAAGATTATTCTGCGCGATAATCATTGAATCTAGCCCAACGAACTAATATGTATCACTGTCATCAATAGAAATTTTATTGAAGAATAAGCTCGCACAAACGAGCGGTGGTCAGGATTAGCTACTCGTACATTTAGACATTTAGTCTTTGCAACCCGCTTTTCCCCAGAACTTAAATTGGGACAACGAAACATGAGGTGTAATTATCACCATTGGTCCAAGCCAACGATACAAATCGTACAAAAGGTACACGAACGTGCTCTCCATATATAGGATCAAACTCGAAACTCCTGGTTCTGAGGCTGATCACCTAACAACTCGGTTATCGTGTGAAGATTTTATTTTTTATTTTTTCTTCTATAGTTTCTTTATCACTATGGTCATCCCCCATACAGCACTGGTAATAAGCCTTATCCTTGGTTGACGGATTTGTTATTATCCTAAATCAGCACCCTTAACTTGTTATAGGCTAGGCGTTATGCACCCTTAGACTCAGTTACTCATCTCCGATATTATAAATTAGGTAAAAATTATAAGACATATAAGAAATATATTTAAATTAATAAATTTTAAGAATTCAGCCATCTATAAGTTGCTACCGATATTTTTAACTTTAAAGCTTAGTCCACTTGTACATATCTTATAAAAAAAAATTAAACATTTTTTAGGACATTACATGTTTCTTTGAAGTCATAGTTACCCATTATGGCTATTTAAGATCCAATAACATAATTTTAAATATTGTGTGTAGTGGAAGAACGAAGGTATATACGTGGTAGAGCCAAGCGGCAAATTTTTGCTGCTTCTCAAATGGGCCGGCTCGACAAGGTTGGTACCACGGCCTCACAGAATACCGGCGCGAAGTAGAGGCATATTGTGCTTCTGCGTTTCGTTCGGTGAGTTAGGTAACCGGAGGCCTACTCCCCTTCCCCATCCCTCTCCTCTTCCTCCTTCCCATCTCCCAAATATCCTTAAAGGCTGGCAACGCACCTGCCGCACCTATGGTGTTGCAGATGTACGTGGGCGACGGTAATCACTTACCATCAGGTGAACCGCTTGCGCGTTGGCCGCCTTTCCCATAAAGAAAAAAAACGTAGACTTCTCAAAGAAAGCACTAGAAACAGCCAGTATGTGTTTCTTGAGAGGGTTTGCCCACTCATTACGCTGGGTATGCGCTTTGGTGATCGCAGTTCCGTTACCATCAACGTCGCACTGGTGACGCTAGTCCCCTTCACTTGTCTGTGGGATTTTGGTGAAAAACATGGTATTTTTCCCCTTTTGTTAATTACTTATATTGAATGCTTATGTAGCAGGCAAACATTTACTCGAAAAATCTCTAATCCACCAAGGGATTGCAAAGTAGCTCTTAAAGTTGAATTTCATAAAATCTCATGAGCCAACCACAATAATGTGACCCGTAGAAGTAAAATTTACTTCGACATTTATGTTCCTGTTTCTAAACCTGTAGAGAATAAAGGTAGTTCGTTTTATGACACGATGGTCTAGTCACCCGTTACCTGGTTTAGCAACTAGTTCATCGATTGATTGTGACTTTTCGGTGTAAACAAAATATAATCATAAGAATTGCGCGGTAAATAAAACCTCTTTAACATTTAGATAAAAATAGAACCGTGGTAGCTCACGGAGCTCTTAATGCCAAAGGGCGTGTGTGATCTGAGTTCAATCCTCGTGCCTATACTACTAAAAAAGTAAATTGCAATTTTAAGTGCTGAATTTACTACGTGGTCGGCGGTGAAGGAAATCATCGCGTGGAAAGCTGCATATGCGTGATAAAATAAATAAAATATATTTCAAAGATACGTAAAGTCTGCTAGCTCGCAGTGGAGCGAACTGCGGACCCTTTCCGGTTCCGGACTTTGAGAAGTGAAAGAAAAATCTATCAAATATTAAGAAGAAGCTCTTATCTAGCCGTGGGACATCTACAGGCTGCTAATTTACCACTTTCATAGTGGTTACTTTTTTTCTACGGATCTTTTGTGTTCTGAAATCTTATCGCGTAAGCGTTTCATCAGATTTGGGAAAGTAAAGACGAGTGAGTGCCTCTATCTTTGCGGAGTTAAAGTCTGTCGGAATTTGTTTCCGTGGTCGAAACAGCCAGGACATTTTAATAAAAAAAAAATAGTAATCATTTCTCAGACATGCAAGTTTCCTCACGATGTTATCCTTTACTGCCAAGCACGTGGTAAATACAGAACTTAAAATTGCTATTAACAATTTTAGTGGTGCTGGCACCGGGGATCGAACCCAGGCCACTAGCGCTTGGTACATCTCCAACACCAGACGTGCTGCAGATACGTTTCCGGGCTTTAAGGGTATTTGGGCAATGGGAGGGAGCTTGAGGATGGGAATGGGGAAGGGGAATGGGCTTCCGGTTACCTCATTCACCGAACGAAACGCAGACGCCACAAGATGCCTCTACTTCAAGCCGGTATTCTGCGAAGTCGTGGTACTACCACGGTCGAGCAGGCCCATTCGAGCAGTAGCACAAAAGCTACCGCTTGGCACTAACATGTACAGAAAAAGACCTTCGTCGGGTTGGGCAGCGAATGAACTCTTATAGAAATACTGATCTTAATATTTTGTTAATTAAACATGTATGTGAATCTTGCTATGACCAATATAAAAATCATAGTAATTAGCTTTACAATCAATGTGACAATAAAATTTTGGATTAAAATAGTTTTTCCTGCAGCATATATTTTTGGTTATTAAATAAAATATTATTCTGTAAAGAAATTCCGAACAAAACGTTGAAAGCAATGTGCTGATGCGCGCGGTTTTTGTCGCTTTAAGTACTATTACCAATTAATATTTGAAACTCCAAAATAGGGACCTTTGGGGTAAAGGTAACACCTTTCGGCCTGTAAACAGTCCCCTGCAGGACATTGCACTCTTGCGATCGCTGTACCAGACACCTCGCACCTTAAACCCAGCTATCCGTCGGCGGTCTGCTTAATTTTAGAAATGGTTATCCCGCCATCTGTCGGTAGTTGTTGCTATTTTTAAGGGTTTTCCCTTAGTCGCCTCTTACGATACCCACGGCTAGAAAGGGGGATGCAAATTCCTACGCCGATACTACATGGTTACTATTACCAGGCGCTATGTTATTTGGCATATCACCGGCCGTTGTTTTTGGGAGCGCACATATTTTAATCGTCTTTTTATGTCTATAAAATCATTACACCGCTAAAGATATTGCGTGCCATAATAGCGTACCGGACTGCTGAACCATGGCTCCAGGGTTAGCATTCCAGCTGGGACCATTATTTGTGCAAACATATGCATCACACTGCATCTGGTTCTCGCTTTGATTTTATCACACATTGGATACGGGAAGACAAAGATAGTGATTGTCTGTTTTTTTTTGCACGCACCGATGCAGAACTGTAATATACCCTGCGAAAGTATACAACATACAGTAGTCGATTTTGCTCTAAAGTTATCGACGTGGTTGCAAACGGCCAGGACATCTACCTATGTGATATAATTCGTACCTATTTTAAATGTTTGTCGTCGTATGGTAATCGAGGAAATACGTAAAATGTGTAAACACGTAAGTTTAAACTATCTACTTTCAATAGTTTCGTTGTCAGTTGCGTAACTTAATCGCTTGTTAGCACATGTTTCAAATCCGTACTGCGGCAGCACGCGGCCTTCTGAACGCACCCTTAGACGAGATCCGCGCTGAGGGTGGATGCAATGCGGCGGCGCGGGGAGGGTGTAGCGGGGTGGAGCACAATCGATACACCATAGAATGCGTGAGGTAGAACATTCAGATCATTTATTGTTATTAAGTTGGTTAACAGCATTTTAAGTTAATAAAATCATATGTTTATGTTTAGTTAAATATTTGTTATGAAATATTAAAAATTCTAACATTTTTTTTTGACAACAATTCCCCTGACGACGTGTTCACAACGCTTAGGGTATAATTTAATCATAGTACTCGTACATATCTAAAGAATCTACATTTGAATTTATTTTATAAAACCCTAAAGGGGTTTATTTTTACATATTTATTTCCCTGCTTTTTCGCTAAGCCAAACGGTATTTTTTTATTTTTTCTGCAAGCATGAACTTGCTAGCATATTATAATCAAATCGTCAGATACTTTCACAAAGTCACGTCTGATTAGTCGTTCCTCCAACGAATGTCTAGCGATTACGGTGCAATCTAAGAATTAAAACAATGTTAGAAGTACAATATTATCCAATGGCCATGGCGAAACATTCAGGAATACCTTGAGCCCATTAAAACTAACTACGGAAACTAAAAAAAATGGTTCGCTCGTTATAGCGCAAATAACGAACACGCACCAGTCAAAGCCTTAAATAGGTCAATGCATTAAATAGGTCGCTAGAAAAGTTAACAAGATGTAAAATTATTAGATGGCAGTGCTAGGAATTATATAGTGGCTTGGTTTTGTTAATGCAGACAGTATTTACAGACAGAGAGATTTTTTTTTACAGTGACTGTGAATAAACAGTCGCGGGTCTTTTACAGCGAGACTTCTGATAGAGCTCTGAGGGGCGCCGAGTTAACAACATTTACCACAATCAAAAAAAAAAAACGACTGTGGACAAATACTAATATTACTTATTACAAAATTAAATGATGGATAAAAACTTTCTTTTAATTTTCGTTTAAAAATAAATTTAGTTTTGCGATTATTTTATACTTATAGCTTAAGGCTAACTAACTAAAAGAAGTGTGGTTACATGTACCTGCGAATCAGGAGTCTTGAGTTCGATCCTATATGTGGAGAGCTCGTACCAATCAGTTTTTAGGAACTTAGGTACGATTTGTATCTTTGACATTAAGGCGCCACCTGTCACGTTATACCAAATAAGCTCTGGTGATAAATGGTTGGATAGGACTTAAAGGTCTAGACCACTGACAACCACTTGAGTATTGGGTATACGGTGGTGAGAGCTTGAATCACACACAGTCAGGACTTTAATTAAATTAAACAAAACAAACGCCCACGGCCAAAGATTGAAATAAGGTAGATTTTTATTCATAATAACTGTTTCTTTTCTTCACTCTTTCTTTAAATCACTTCGAACATGACTCAGGTAGGTGGCGCGGTGCCTTAGCAGTCGACCGCGGCGCTACGGGTCACAGATCGATTCCCGCACGGGACAAATATTTTTGTGCCATTTACGTATGTATACTAATAAGTGGGGGTCACTTTTTGTCGTCAAACACGTTTTTGACGCTTCGTAGTACATGATTAATAATTAAAATTATAGGAGGTCATTGTTTCTAACGCATACTCTTAAGATTAAAGACGATTATTATTATGTCCTATATTATAATAGTTCGAGACTGATTACGGCTACAAATACAAAGTTCTAATGTCTTTATCCATGATTAAGCAATTTTTTTAAATTTGAATACTATGCCTATTAATTTATTTATGAAACCTTTATAATCTCCTAAAATCGAATAAATAATATTGTGTATCTTAAACCTCATGTGTTACAAAAAATGTCAATCTTGTTAAATATAATTTAAACCTTTCTTCAATATAATTTGAATATAAATTAGTCTGCCTATCTATGTCGGTACTAAGGCCATTGAAACAAACACGGGCCAATGCCGCAACACATGTTGCCAAAATTATCCAATATTTGTCGACCTCCCTCGCTTCTCGTGTTGTTTCAGAATCCTGTGTTAAAAGGGTGCGTTTTGTTTAACAAGGGGTCTAATAGTTTAGCCACGCTGTGTAGGAGAGGCTGGGGCGCAGAAAGGATTCAATGAACTCGGTTCAACGACTGACAAAAGAACGTTTTGGCCTGACAGGTAATTAATTAAAAATATATCAATCCCTTTTTGAGTCTCGAATAAAATAAACGTCAATTTGATTATAAACAGTTACTTATATTAAATAACGTAAAGCTTTCAAATAAAATTGTTTTGTTAAGAAGCTCGCTATCTAAAACGATATTGGATGTTTTTCATTTATCTTGGTAAATTAGCAACGAACTCCACGGACTCAAAGACTCAAAGGTGATAAAAGCGAGTGGAGAGTGTCTGTGGGTGTTCAAGGTTTTCTGTATTAAACATTTTTAATTAAAAATTGCAGATTTTTCATAATCGGCTATCCGAGTATGAAAATTGAAGTTGTAAAAGTGACCACCATAGCAGTAGACGCGGCACATAGTACAAACCGTTTAAGGAGATCAATAAAACTTAGAAAAAAAAGCAGCTGCCTATAAATATATCGCAGGTGAGCAAAGGTCTCGTCTCATAAAAAAAGGGCTTTGGAACCGGGAAGAGTCCACCTTGCAGCTTCAGTGCGGATTTCAGACATCTTCTAGACGCTCACGTAGGTACTATGCGAAAGTCAAAGAATAACTACGGTTTATTCGTTATAATTTTGAGTGACGACCGCGAGGGTAAGTAGAACCTGACTGTTGAGACATCGGTCCCGCATAAGTGTTACATTATGCCATGGTATAATATATGGTAACACTACTATAGCATTATCCCGAGTCGGATTCCGTTTTGTTACTGCAACCCAATAAATCAATATTGCTTATTCATTCTGAGTTACTTCCGTGTGGCTGTCGGAAATAAAGAATAGCGCCAACCCTGTCTAACCATAGGTGTCGTAAAAGGCAACTAATGGTAAAAAATTATATTAGGAGATGGGCAGCAGCATCTTCCTGCACTAGAACAAAAAAAAAAAACTGCGGTTGCCAACCCGCTCGCCAGGCGTGGCAACTAAGGCAAACCCCCCCCATGATGAGAGATAAAAAAAAGCAATGGCCCCCAGTCCCCGGCGGCCTCGCTAGTCCTGGCTATGGTGGCAGCCATGGTAACGGCGAGGCAGGGGGTGCGAAGAATCACCGGCTGATTTCTAGCTGCCAACCCAAACCACTGGCCCTGGCAACATATAACGCACGTACATTGAAGACCGACGAGAAGATACTAGAACTGGAAGAAGAAGTAAGCAAGTTACACTGGAGTATTATGGGGTTGTCTGAAGTCCGAAGACAGGGAGAGGACTCTATAATCCTAAAATCCGGTAACTTGTTCTACTACCGGCAGGGTGACCATCTGTCCCAAGGAGGTGTCGGGTTTATCGTCCACAGGTCTCTCATCAACAACGTGATCGAGATCGGAAGTGTGTCGCGTACCTTATACTCAGAATAACCAAAAGGTATTCGCTGAAGGTCATACAGGTATACGCACCAACCTCGACACACCCTGATGATGAAGTGGAGGCAATGTATGAGGATATTTCAAGAGCCATGCATTGCTCTAAGACTCACTACACGGTGTTGATGGGAGACTTTAACGCAAAACTAGGTACGAAAAAAGGCGATGAGCTGATAGTGGGGAACTTTGGAGTAGGGCAACGGAACCCAAGAGGGCAACATCTGGCTGACTTCATGTCAAGGTTCTCGAGTGGCAGCCACGTACGGGCAAACGCAGTGTAGGACGACCCCCCACAAGATGGAGTGACGACCTGCGCAGTGTTGCGGGAAGTCGATGGATGCAGGTGGCTCAGGACCGTGCTTCGTGGCAATCTTTGGGGGAGGCCTATGTTCAGCAGTGGACTTCTAATAGGCTGAAATGATGATGATGATGATGATGATACAGAAGGTCTTGAGTTACGGCTAAGAGTAACGTACTTTACTTAGTTTCTTTCTAAATTCTCTTGACTTTATGGACATACACACGACGCACGAGCTCACAGCGGCGCACCGTGGGAGGGCCCGCCCCGTGTCCTGTAGTGTATAATAATAATAAGAATCGTGGGGAGTTGATCCGGCAAGTCACCTCCGGTTGTTCGGCACTTTCTAACTCAGAGTTTCTACAATCTAGTAGCCAGGATTCTTCATCAGTTCTCCCTGAAATACGGTATCGTGCATCGGAGACGACCTTACTATAAGTAGGCTCATGGCCGTGCGTGACATTAGCTACTGTCGGAACCGCCCCATCACCACGGAGAGGACGATTCTTACGAACAAATCTGATATTGTCCCGATGGAACGGGCACAGTCGAGGATGTTTTCGGTTGACATTACTATCCCATATGATGAGACCCTCGTGAAAGCCGAAACAGAGAAAAGACAAAATATCTGAGCCTGGCTCAGATGGTAACCGACCGATAGTCGTCTCTGAGAATGGATTAATCCCAGTTAGCTTCTCGGAACGGCTGAGGCGGCTTGGAGTCCGTGACGAACCCGCTCGGAGTTCGAATGCAGAAAGGTGATATTCCTCGATACCGCCCGCATCGTACGCCTGTTTTTTTCCCATTCCCCTTAACCCTCACTCGTCTGGCCTCCCCTGCCGAGAGCTTCCGTTTAATAGGGTTTTATTTATTTATTTAATTTAATTTTTGTTATTTAATTCGTAATAAATTTTAATATACTTATAGATATTTATACATACCAAACTAGATGATAATCTACTAATAATCTACTTTTAGTGTCAGTAATAGAAAACTTACGAATAATATATACATGAACTCTCACGACCATACGTCCAACACTGGGATGGTCAAAGGACTTTTCACCAGATCTTTTTTGGGATAACGTGACAGGTGGTGAGCCTGTCGCTGTCTTAGTATCCAAGCCAACGATATTAATCGTATCGTATATGTTTAGAAAAGTTCACTCCAAATAGGGCCAAAGTCGAGTCTTTTGATTCAGAGATAGATTATTATTTTCGCACTCCTTCTGCACCGGATACAGACGGATGTATATGCACCCAATGCCTCAAAAACGGGTAAATTAGTTTCCCCAGATTACCTTGTACGTATATGTTGACGGAGCTGACGCGTCTGCACCATGGCGGACGAGGCGGTTGCCATGCATGCACCGTGAGAAGTCACCTTAATATATCCCGTGCAGTTGAAAAAAATATGACGATAGTATTCCATAGTTATCACAACTTCGGCAATTGGAAAATTGGCCACGAGGACGTCGTCATAATCTTGAGCAATAATGTTCGAAGTTCTTTTTGATAGTTTTTTTTTTATGAAATGTTCTTGTATTAAACATTTGGACAAAAGACTATTTCGTATCAAAAAATTACAATGAGCTAGAATGTGATAATGAAATTGATCATCGACGGGCAAGGTCCGCTCGCCTTTTCGAGCATTTTAATCATTGATATTTATTACGATATTTCATTAATGTAAGCGTCCGTCGTAAAACCCTGCCGCCGGAGCGCGGGAAAACGATGGGTTTTGCGACTACGTCTTGATATTTATGGCGCCTTCTAAGATATCGACTAAACAGTATTAGTTTTTTATTAATGTTCTGTGACAAGAAAAAGTCATTAATACGAATCGATAACAGGCGTTTTTTTTTTAAATCCAGTAGTATTACAGATTACAGCCACACGTAAAGAAACTTAAACCTTATTTTTAAACTTTGGGGAAGAATTCCACCTTGTTGGATCGCTGCTGCCCGTCTGGACAATGATAGGTCCTAGCATATTTGTGATGTATCATCGTCTACCGTAAAACCATGAAATCCATCCCTATATGTCGAACCCAAACCACACAGACTAGTGATGGGATACAACAGTAGTAAGCTTTTAAACAAAAAAACAAGTTTAAGAAATATTGTTCCAAAATAATTAATTTCTCTTCACTTGTGTAGATAACATAGCGGTATTTTTTAATGAAATGTAATTAAATAAGTATTTAATTACTACTTCATGTTAAGACTGCGGTCCGCTAAACCTTAAAACATAATATCTTAAATAAGATTTGAATAAGATTTTCAGTCTTCAACTCAAGGTAAAGCTGCGTAAAACGGGATATATACGCAAAAAGTAACGCAGAGATTTCAAAGTTCTTTTTTCGAAAACTAAAGTGAAATACTTTTATTATAAAAAAAAAACAGGTTGGTCAGAACGAGACCCAAACGATAAAACAGTTTTAATGTTACTTTCACTGATCGAAAGCCAACAGATTAACGTATAGGAATATTTATAAAGAAACACAATAAATAATAAAATACCGAAAAAATAATACTTGGGATCTTCTAATTCTTAGAGTAAATCATTTAGGTTTAAATGAATGCTCAGGGGTAGAGTAATATATAGTATAATAATAGTATATTTTTTTATATGCAAAAGGACAAATTTATCGACGCCCGACGTATAGCTGCAACACCAGAAGAGCTGCTGGTGTGTTGTCGCCATCGGTTTCAATTCGGATTCGGTTGCCATATTCGTGATGATTTACGGAACCGAGGCGTGGTCTTTTACTGCTAGCGTATACTCGATGTTTCTCTACGCGATATAGTCTGCAGAGACGAAATTACTCAATTGTCGTCTTGTCCTTTACTTTTCACTCGTCTGGCACATTCGATATCAGACGATGCCGCATAGTATATCTATCGCACGCGTAGCGAAATATTGAAACATATAATTTTTTTATTTAAAACACTTTTTCTTTTGTTTTTTTAATTTAAGTACATTTCAATTCAATTCGGAGAAGAAACGAGGTATAGAAACTCCGTAGGTATCCTTATTTTTACAGCATTTTGATATAGAACTAGACCTAAACATGACAGTTAACAAAACATGTCCAAAATATTTATATTTTATTGTTTTAATATTGACAATAGTTTTTTGTCGCAGTAAAAGATAATTTAATACGCAACTCAACATCATACAGCGTAGTAGTGAATGTTGAATGAAAAAAAGGAGAGCATTATAATGTAAATTCAATAAGTGTGATCGAAAAGATATACGTGAGAATGGGCTTTGTCTGCTACTACAATAAATGTCTGTTTTTTTACAGAATTTTATTCGAATCAAATAATACAAAATAAAAAAAAGCTATTAGCCTTACAGGTAATTGTAGCATACTCTAAGATAAAATTAAATAATCAGCGTTAAAAATAATGCGATATTTCCCCGACTTATTCAAAATAGTCAAATGATGAATGATGACGTAAAATAGATTTTGTCCTCAATGCCATTCATAATAATAGGAAAAATCTTATTCAAAGGTGGCTTTAGAGCTTAGGGTAGAGGTGTAATTTGCAGGGGTTATTAATAAAAATCTGCAGATTTTGACAGATTGTTGATAGCTATTAACTTTATTAGTATTCTAAGTACTAAAAAGGGTCTACGCTCAGGATTATCTGTTTGCTTGCTGAAACACTTATTAGCAGCGTATTGGGAAATTGATTTAGGCTGTTCCCGTGAAGTCTGTGCAGCAACTCCGCCCGGGAAAAATACTAAAAAAAAAATTCTTAACAAAGCGCAAATTTGAGTCGTTTCATCGGTCTATCATCTCAATGCTTTTAAAAAGAGCTTATGTGACCGTCCTCGGTATAAACTATGTCATGCAAGATATAAAATATTGTATGTGGAGAGTTCTCCATAGAAACAAGTATTAACATATTTATCATAGCACGCAATATGAGAAAGCGAGCCGTTCGAGACCATTAAGCTGCACCATCAGACAGTAAACACACACGTGTTGACATTGGTCGTTTATTATTAGTTATCGCTTACCAACCAAGCAACGCTAAACATGGAAATTATGTAAACTTTAATTGCAATGATATGTCATGTTTCCATTCAATGCCTGTTGTAAACCGACTATTCTAGAAGGAGGTTAATGTTTTTCGAGTGTACCTACGAAATATGTGTGTGTGTATTTATATATAAGAAATAGTCATACTATTTCTTTGGTACGCTCTGTAGTCTAAACGGCTTGATGGATTTCATTTTCACCTTATGAGACATCGTTCGATTCGTCTTCATTGTGGGAGTGACGCGGGGTATAATATTTAAATATGGCGTCTGCAAATCAAAAAGAGTATAGACATTTTTACGCTTTCGGGTTTTAATTTTTTTTTAATTAATATGTTACTTGCATAAAACTATGACTCTTGTCATATTTGTCTGTTTCTTCTCCGTCACGGGAACCTCATTATGAAACTGTGGTCGATTGTAATAAAATCGTCGAGTGAAATTTATGTTTATAAAGTCAGAGAATAAATATATTTCATTTAATTTACATAGTACAACGGACATACATTATACGTCAACCAATGCCAAACTTTATCAATGATATGATAAATATATATATTTACTACAGTACACATGACAACCATAACATAATAAGTATGTTAAATAAACATCCATGACTCAGGTAACCATATCAGTATTAATTTTGTTTTTTGTCCCTTTTTAATTTTTTTTCTATAGTGAAGAAACGCACGCATAACGTAAGGTTTGTCCTTAGCGACCGAGACCCTTATTTTTTAAAGCAGGACCACAACCAAAATAGAATACTGGGCCTTTTTTTGCCTTGAAAGTGAAATAACAAACCAGGTTTTTTTTCTGTTACTCTACAAGCTACAAGTGCGTTGTGACCTCTGAGGTCAGCTGGTAATTTACTGGCTCTAAATATCATTCAAAGCGAAACATAACACTGGTTGCATTGCTGCTCAGCGGCAGAACAGGAAAAGGGGGTGGTACCTACTCAGACTGAGACTCAGAGCTCTTAGACTTTGTACAGTAGGAGTCCTGCCACATTAGGACTACTTAACAACACCACTAAGTTGATGTTAAGTAATTAAATTAAGTGCAATTTTTATAAAGCTTGCGAACCGCAACGGCTTCACATGTGCAATATATACACTAAATTTCAATGTAGTTAACATTTGTGTTTGTTGTCTTTTGACAGAACTTAAGTTATTACACACTATAAAAGTTTGGTTAAAAAAATCTGTTCTTGTTCCACAACTTTCTTTTTAATTTTAACTTAAGTTACCGACCGGTTTCGCTTTTATACCGCACATACGCTTTATAGTTTTTGACAATTATGAATGCGATATCCATATAAACATTCCTCGCGAAATGTTGCAAAGTCGTGGTGAAAATCGCATTAAAATTCAACCTTTTGCCAGTGACCGGTTGTTTCAGGATCGATAATAAGTGCTGGACCGACTAAAACTCACATGCATTAGAGACACGCTGTTGGCCCGGCGGCCTTTACAACTTCGGCGGAAAGGACCCGCGAGCAGGAGGCTCGCAAGTAAAAAGCAAGGAAGATCAACGATAAGGCGTGTGTTTGTCTTAATAACATTTTATTATGACGACTTTTTTTATATTTTTCTTGAAGTCTTACTTACAGTCTAGGCGGACCTTCTTTGGTAGAATTAGCCAAACCCAATACCACAGACTAGTGACGGGGCACAAGATCACCAGTGCGTGAATGCCAGCATTACGCTCACAAACCAGCTTAACCAACTAGGTTAACTTGTTTGCGCGTTATTGAAAAGGCTTATGTTCAGCAGGAGACTTAAATAGGCCGATGAAGTAGATGAACTAAAAAAATATTTTATATGTTGCCTACATTTATGTTGCATCATAAAGTTAAATTATTGACGAAACTAAACATCCCACCTTTCGTTACCTGTTCTGTCCGCCACTGCGGAAATGAAATCGAGAAATCGAAATTTAAATATCGTGAAAGCCAAACCATGGTGGTTGTACACGTAATTCCTTCAAAACGCGTGGGAGACAGGGTTTATTTTAGTCTGGGCAAAGCGAAAGTAGATCTATCCAAAAGATTCTCGTGCGATTGGTCGATAAACTAATTGTAACTTTCGTGGCGGATTGTTTCGGGTGAAATAAATCAATATGTAATGTTTTTTTGTTGCCGTCAATTTAGTATTCTATGAGCTTATTCTTTAAACGGAAGTATATAATACAAAAATAATAACAACAAAAACACAACGCTCGCCTGTAAATTACTGGGGCTACAGGCTATTTCCAAGGGGTAGGCAGAGCTGCCAATACTTTCAACTGTTAAGGGACTTAGTTATTACTATTCGTTGACATGTGGCAAGTATTTACACCTCTCCGGGATATAGAACGTGACGCGTGGCGAGCCTTATCGTTGGGTTTCCTTCCCTGAAATTACCACGAGATTGCATAAAATATTAAAAAAAAAATTTACCGGCTACATAGAGATAACTTGTCCAGTTCTTTATTTTCGTCACTGACACAGGTTCACGAGTTCTGAAATTGGTTTCCTCATTTCTTGATAATTGGATGGTAATGTGACCTACAAAGGTAATATAAATACAGAAACATTCGTGACTCGAAAACAATAATTAATATTCATATTACAAATATTTGCTTCTAGCGGAATTTGAACTCGCGACCCCAAGCTTCGAAAGTTTTATACTATATAGTGGTTGCTCGTATATTCTTTGTCATATACACATATATATATATATACGACGTCATATTTTTTGATGTTATATTTACTTTCAAATTATTTTATATTTCCTTATTTTTAACAAAGGGCGAACTTAATGCCTTTCGGCATCCGCTACTGATTAACCCAGGGCGATATGAAATAGTGTGGCAGGTGTTTAAGTAATTTGCTACCAAATGTTACTTCGTAGAATAACATCTGTAAATATTGTTTCAACATTTAAATTCATATTTTTTTGGTACAAAATAACAAATATTCTTCTAATTGTGCTGCTGCCATCGGCGCAGAGGCTAAATGTTCGGATCCGATGATGCTGGTTTGGTCACCACACTCATCGAATAAAACGCAGAAGCACAAGATGCCTCTACTTCACGCCGATATTCTGCGAGCTCGTGGTGTTACCCCGGCCGAGCCGGCCCATTCGAGTAGCAGCATGGGCCACTGCTTGTTCCTACCACGGTTTCCTGGTGCCTTATTCGCTATGCCATTTACAATTTCACAAACAATCCGTTTGACATCGTTCCCCGTAAAAATCATACCGTGTTATTTTTCACATCCAAGACAAGTTTTTTATGGCTTCCTTTTTATGGCAGCTCTCGCTTTAATTTTTTTTGTACGCGAGTAACCTGATTTTAATTCACGGTGATCTGTGTTGCCACGTGCTCAGCGGTGATGGCAAACATGGCGAAGAAGTCCTTGCTCCAAATCCCTCTCAAACCTAACATCTCTTTGCCCAGCCGTGGGACATTAAAAACATTCTTTGTGTCTAAAATTTTCAACAATTAATGATTCGAAGCTTGCTTTTTGCTGTCTTGAATATTGTTAATTACAATGTCTGTTTTTGTGACTGTCTGAACAATTAATAATTATAAACTTTATTCATCCAACGTATTTTACTCTTCATAATATTAAAACAATAACTGTGTTTATGCTTTTGTAAATATTTATGGTTATATTAGCAAAATATAAAAATGTACTACAAGCATACCACTGCACGATTTCAGGATATTGTGAGCTCATTCTGCGTAGATCAGACCAAACATTAATAATTAGAAACCTGACTGTAGCCGGGTCAACTATGACATCAGGACGTCAAACACCTCGGTCCCCCGTGACCATGGGTGCTGTAAAGCACTCGAAACGTCAAAATTAAAAAAAGTAAATTTACGCGATAAAATCCGTAAATAATAGTTTAATGTCAAATATGTAGTATTCGCGTAAATACTTGAAATAATTATAAGTATGTGAATTCATTTCCTTTATTTTTAACCACCTTTAACTAAAATTCGTCGGTGTTTTAAATGGCCATAGCGTATCATTGGTGAAATGTTTTGGTGAACCTTTCTTTATTTAAAATCGTATCATTTTTAAAACTGTATTAAGAAAATCACCACTTTCTTTTCTCTTTTTATTTAAATGTAATTCACGTGGATTGGTAGTAATTTAATCGTACATATTAACAAAATGAACAGCTAGCGTCATCTATGAACAAAAGGAAAACACAATTTTCATTGAAAGTTGTTTTAAAAGATTTTATAAAGCGTACGTAATTAAAGATTTTATAATACGTAATAAAACGACTAAATGGGAATATGAAGTGGCAATAAACGCTTCTTTAAAATATTGACAAGAAGATTCAATGCTAGTCCCCCTTAATCAGCTTAAAAGAAAAACTTAGCTTGTTTATGTATGTAAAATATTTCAGTAATGTTTCATTTATGTCTGATATTACTCATAAAAAGATCGATATATCATTTACAGATAGCTGTATGTGTATACACTTAATAGTCTGTGACGAGTGTTTATACTGCCATCTGTTGGCCATTTCTGTAAAATGTCTTACGAATATATGTTAAGTTTGCTCTATTATTCATTTTGCCGTTCCTGTTTTAAGATATGCGAATAATATGAAAGAGGATACAAGTTCATAAAACGTATTTTGATCGTATTATTCTTCTAAATATGTCTAATATACACATAATACAAGGTAGGCTTATAGCAAGCACTCATTGAGAAATGATAACTGTACAGTACAGGCTTCATGATGTTTTCCAAATGGACCATTCTAAAATTATCTCATAACCGAAGATGCACAATTCCCCACATTTTGTTACACGGCTGTTTTGTTTCTATCGCTTTGCGATTTTGCATTAACCGATTGAGCTTTCCGCAGAAAGCCTCAATATTTAGATCGATCTTCTTTAAAATTACTATTCCGCCATTCGTAGGAGGCAAGGAGCTAAACCGATGCTAAATAACATAAAGACACAGTCAATTAAAACAAATACAGTCACCCGAAATTAAACATTAATTGAGATATGTCACAGGTCTGACACGTATATCAACTCTATATTAATAAGAATCCATTGTACTTTAACCTTACAATTAGTATTGCCTACTACCAAACACTAACAACCAAATCGATTTAATTGTGGTAGTGTTAACGTGTCAACGTTGTTGGGCCTCCACGGGCTTTCTTGACAAGACCAGCAGATTGTCTCGTTGGGGCTCATTAAAACAAACCATACGTAGGGCACTTGTCTCCATAAATATTCCCTCAGTTTTAGAGCCATGTAGATTTTTTGGGAGGACGGCAAGAAACTTTGGTTTAGCCCTGGTGTGGGATGACGTTTGCAGAGATGTTTTTTAAAATTTTACGTGTGGGAAAGGTGCTTACACCTACCAGTCACTGCTTTCGGTTGATTTTGGGATCAACAAATAAGTTATTTGACTAAATCCCCCACGCTAGATACGCTGTTGGTCCGGTGGCCCTGACAAGCAGTCAGTGAAAATTTTGTGTAGATTTATTGGCAGCCTCACATATCAAGTATACATCGTCCAGGACAGAGGCTGTATCACAGGTAGCTGAATTGGGTAACTGGCGCAAATATGATTCTGTTAGAGTAGACTATGTATTTGTATACTTTGCGGTAAAGACGATTGGTCCGTGGGGTACCCGCGACTTGGCGTAGTTGCCGTGGAAATGCGGCTAGCGTTCTTAGATCCATACCAGAAGGAAAAGTGCTTTAAGATAATTTTAAATTTTAGATTGTAGTTAATATTAATGTAATGTAACTATTACATATAAAAAACAAAAAAAAAATAGGAAAAATTACACAAAAATTCTAGGTGTATGAATTTAATTATGTGTTATGTACTAGGGACGGATATATGGAAATACTTCAAGTTGTCGTATAAGAAGAACACATTAGGAATAAGAAAAATAATTTTATTAACTGTTTTTCCACGACCCCAATTTATAATTAGCTTGTTGCTTAACTGTGTCGACTCTATCTGCGATATATTTTACATGTAACCATAAATGGATGCACAACTTTCAAAATGCATTTTTGTAGTACGTCCTTCCATTCTTCTTTTCTTGTTTTAACGTATTTCGAATAAAGATAGAAATATATTTTAAACAAAAACAT
Source organism: Bhutanitis thaidina (assembly GCA_029286595.1). Classification (NCBI taxonomy): domain Eukaryota; kingdom Metazoa; phylum Arthropoda; class Insecta; order Lepidoptera; family Papilionidae; genus Bhutanitis; species Bhutanitis thaidina. The sequence goes on along the minus strand of JAGSMS010000012.1, from coordinate 5,048,262 downwards.
ATTATGATGACCTGAAATGCATACAATATTCTCATCATCATCATTTCATTTCAGCCTATCACAAGTCCGCGTTCAACGTTCATAATATTGATTTTGGTATCACTACAAGGTGGTACAACGAGGTCGTCGCTCCATCTTGTTGAGTGTTGTTCTTCACTGTGTTTGCCTGTACGTGGTTGCCGCTCGAGAACCTTTCTTCCCTAAGGTTTTCAGTTCTGCGGGCTATGTGGTCGCTTCCCTGGCACTTCAGCTTGCTTATCCTTACGGCTGTGTCGGTTACCCTAATTCTGATGCGGATGTCTTTGTTATAGATTCAATCACGCAGAGAAACACCGAGCATGGCACTTTCCATAGCTCGCCTACCAACATTTTGAAATACTGCGTATGAGGAAGATACGGCCTGCAGGGGGTTAACTGCTCCGAATACTGTACAGTATAGTACTACGAGTATACTACTCTTCATTCCAACTGCCGACAAGTTGCATTACATTATTATATGGACTAGATTTTACTTTACTCCGTAATAAAACCCAACTCCACAGCAAATCGGGATTACCGTGGCAGGACACAAATATACACTGATGTTGAAACAGGTCAAAGATGAAACTGATTTTATTGATAGTACGTGAAGTGAATTGGTATTGCAACGTATCATCAGGGCGGATTTCCTCCGGCTCCACAACACTCTCCAAGATGCCTAGCTTCAGTTTCTCATACACTTATAAAAAGACCAACAAGACTTTTCTTTTTTATAGAAGCGGGGGCAAAGTGCATGAGGCTCATTTGATAGTAAGTGATTACCGAACATCTGCAACACCATAGAAGCTGCAGGTGCGACCCGCAAGAAAGAAAAGACTCTTTTCTTGAAGGTCCCTAAACTGTAACCGAAAGGAATTACGGCTGCTGACAGCCGAGTCCAAATTGTGAAAGTTTGTGGCGAAAAATTCCGAGTGAAATGCACTGAGGAGTCTAGGTGGTGTTGGTGGAACTAAGTATTCTGTCGCGATGTACGATGGTGGAATTTGGCGGCTGGGATCGTTCCGAACAGTTCCTCGGAACATTCCACGTGGTATATACGGTAACATTTCACTAATAAAATTCTATTAATTTTATGTGATTAAAATAAAAAAAAATAGGAAAAATTACACAAAAATTCTAGGTGTATGAATTTAATTATGTGTTATGTACTAGGGACGGATATATGGAAATACTTCAAGTTGTCGTATAAGAAGAACACATTAGGAATAAGAAAAATAATTTTATTAACTGTTTTTCCACGACCCCAATTTATAATTAGCTTGTTGCTTAACTGTGTCGACTCTATCTGCGATATATTTTACATGTAACCATAAATGGATGCACAACTTTCAAAATGCATTTTTGTAGTACGTCCTTCCATTCTTCTTTTCTTGTTTTAACGTATTTCGAATAAAGATAGAAATATATTTTAAACAAAAACATATTATGATGACCTGAAATGCATACAATATTCTCATCATCATCATTTCATTTCAGCCTATCACAAGTCCGCGTTCAACGTTCATAATATTGATTTTGGTATCACTACAAGGTGGTACAACGAGGTCGTCGCTCCATCTTGTTGAGTGTTGTTCTTCACTGTGTTTGCCTGTACGTGGTTGCCGCTCGAGAACCTTTCTTCCCTAAGGTTTTCAGTTCTGCGGGCTATGTGGTCGCTTCCCTGGCACTTCAGCTTGCTTATCCTTACGGCTGTGTCGGTTACCCTAATTCTGATGCGGATGTCTTTGTTATAGATTCAATCACGCAGAGAAACACCGAGCATGGCACTTTCCATAGCTCGCCTACCAACATTTTGAAATACTGCGTATGAGGAAGATACGGCCTGCAGGGGGTTAACTGCTCCGAATACTGTACAGTATAGTACTACGAGTATACTACTCTTCATTCCAACTGCCAACAAGTTGCATTACATTATTATATGGACTAGATTTTACTTTACTCCGTAATAAAAAAAAACCCAACTCCACAGCAAATCGGGATTACCGTGGCAGGACACAAATATACACTGATGTTGAAACAGGTCAAAGATGAAACTGATTTTATTGATAGTACGTGAAGTGAATTGGTATTGCAACGTATCATCAGGGCGGATTTCCTCCGGCTCCACAACACTCTCCAAGATGCCTAGCTTCAGTTTCTCATACACTTATAAAAAGACCAACAAGACTTTTCTCTTTTTTATAGAAGCGGGGGCATAGTGCATGAGGCTCATTTGATAGTAAGTGATTACCGAACATCCGCAACACCATAGAAGCTGCAGGTGCGACCCGCAAGAAAGAAAAAGACTCTTTTCTTGAAGGTCCCTAAACTGTAACCGAAAGGAATTACGGCTGCTGACAGCCGAGTCCAAATTGTGAAAGTTTGTGGCGAAAAATTCCGAGTGAAATGCACTGAGGAGTCTAGGTGGTGTTGGTGGAACTAAGTATTCTGTCGCGATGTACGATGGTGGAATTTGGCGGCTGGGATCGTTCCGAACAGTTCCTCGGAACATTCCACGTGGTATATACGGTAACATTTCACTAATAAAATTCTATTAATTTTATGTGATTAAAAACAGCGACATTGCCACTAATTATGTGAAAAAATTCAACGTGAAAGTAGTAATTGATTGAACTCTTGCGGAAATACCTCATTTATTTCTCAAGTTATTAGACATGTACCAACTAATGATGGTAAGCTAGATAACTTTAATTTATACAGTATGGTACTTTAGTGTAATATGTACGTACCGTAAAATTATATGTGTATTTATGTAAAAATAAAACGATTAAAGTTCATATGCATATGTACATTTTACAAACTTTTATTTCATAAATACAAATATTAATAACTAAAACTATTTGTAAGCAGGAAACTGACGATTCTAACTGTCACGTCCCCTTAAAGCCATAGATAAAAAAAACCTACTTGACTTGTAAAATGATATTTTAGGCTTCATTATTATTTAATGTATACTACATTATATAAAATATAAATATTTTTTAGTATTCAGTGATATTTTCAATACAAGACTAACAATCCGCTTCTTCATTAACGGCCTGTTAATAATCCACCGCTGGACGTAAGCCTCTACCAGGAGGATATGTTGTAATGGCAATCACAGAACCAGATAACCTGCAACTTAGACGCTGATATTCTGAAACTTAGTGAAAACAGGCGTTTATATTAATTTCCATTTTTATGGTATGGTATTATATTCATATGTTTGGTACTACCTGCCTGCTAAACATGGGGATTATATACTCCTGTTGGTAGAGGCCTATGTTCAGTCGTGGACAGATGAGAGACTAAAGAAGTAAAAGAACGGTACGCAGCCACTTAAATTCTTTTCTGTTTGATAGTCGATTTAAGGAACGTCCTCTGTATGTTCATCTGTCCGTCCGTCCTACCTTTAAAGTGTTGCACATTTTAAACCGTAATAGGTCGTCAGTTGAAACTTTAATAGAATATGTGACAGATATGTATGGTGGATATTTTATTATGGCCAAACCAATATTAAAAAAGCGGTAGTAAAGTTAGGGAAACTTAACGCCATATAAACACAAGAAACGTGTTTTCCTGTTTTATTGGTTTTGATCTATCATTAAAACGGAAATACATACAAGCGTCAAACTTGGTGTGATTATAACTCAAAGTAAAACAACAAATAAAATCTACCCAAGTGTGAGTGGAGTTCATCCTAAGGATCCAGAATTGTATGAAATTAATAATCACTTTTTTGGTACTTAAATAGATATGTAGTGGCGCACTTGCCGTTTTTTTATAAGTTTGTATTGAGCAGATATTGAAACAGATTTACTTTTAGACTAAAATAAAAAAGATACCTTTTTGTATTTTTGTTTCAAAGTTGATACTTTACTTTCGAAGTTGGCAGATACCTGCGAACAAGCTTTTATTAATTATGCTTGTATCTTTTGTAATTGGTAAGCTGTATGTTATATAAATAAGAAGTATGATATATTTTACGTCAACGTACCATAAATATCCAAAATTTAATGTAATGAAAATATCTAATAACTAAAATAAAAAAAATGTAATTTAGCGGCCGAACGATTAGGTATTTAGGACATGAAAGCTCGATGTTCAACGACCTCGTCGCGTCGCGCCAACCTTGCGGACGGCTGTCTGCATGGCGGCGCAGTTCTGTTCGAAATTTCAAATTTTGAGACAATCACTGTAGTGTTCCTGGGTTTTTAATTTTTTTTTTTCAATTTTAAAACTGCCAATGTATGAATATTGTCCTACAGTTTTGAATTACATACGTCAGTTTTTTCCGTATGTATGATCCACATATTATTGTAATGCAGTTGTAATAGGTTGAAAGAAAGATATTCGAAGTTTATTTTATACATTAATCACTTTTATACTATTTTTTTCGTAATCTTCAAAATTGAGCACCATAATAAATGTGGGTTCTCGGTATACAGGTTGGATGTGACGTTAAAACTAGGGAATACAATCTGGCAATCTGGGAGTAATTTGAAAGATTCGTCATGCGCAGACTCTTCCAATTGTATGTCATATTTAGTTGAATATATTAGATGCGTAATTTCGCGAGATCTCAATTAGGTCAGCGATCAATCTCGTAAAATATCGACGAGAGTGCGTTCTCTAGTTTTATGCTATTAAATTTAAAATCATATTTTACAAGCCATTTCAAGGGCATACATTATATATACATACATTTCATGGTATAGCCAAGCGGCGGCTTTTTGCTGCCTTGGTACCACGGCGTCGCAGAACGCCGGTGTGGAGTAGAGGCATCTTGTGCTTCTGCGTTTCTCTCGGTGAGTGAAGTAACCGGAGACCTACACCCCCTTCTCATCCCATTTCTCATCCTCCCTCCCATCTCTCAAACACCCTTAAAGCCCGGCAATGCATCTGCAGCACATCTAGTGTTACAGATGTACGTGGGCGACGGTAATCACTTACCAGCAGGTGAACCGTTTGCTCGTTTGCCGCCTTTCCCATAAAAAAAAATCCATGAGGTTAGTACAGTAGTTTATTCACAGGACAGTTTTTAGTTTTTGTTATTTTGACTCAAGATATATTTGCGCTATTGTTAACAAGGTCAACGACACCCGGGTCAACGACCTTATCGACTCGTCCGGCAGGCGCCCCCTGTCCATGTTTGAAGTCATCGATGCACCGACAAAGCCTTGCCGAGGTCACTAAACTATTTTCATGTCGAATTGCGTCTGCATTTTTTTTTGGATTATGAGACTATTTAAGTTGTTTGAAAATAAAGTTTCTTTTTTTTCTTTCGTAGAAAATTATTTTGATGATCCATTCTGTATATTATTGTTCCAGCCTGCCCATGTCACAAGTCCATCATACACTACGACTGCATCTTAGGTATCGAGGTAATGTAATGTACTCGTATACGAAAAGGTACTTATTTAAATTGAAAAAAAAATTGTAAATATAATCTCACGTCGAAGGGAGGTTTATTTTTATATATTTTTGTCGTTTTAAGGAACGTCCTCTGTATGTTCATCTGTCCGTCCGTCCTACCTTTAAAGTGTTGCACATTTTAAACCGTAATAGGTCGTCAGTTGAAACTTTAATAGAATATGTGACAGATATGTATGGTGGATATTTTATTATGGCCAAACCAATATTAAAAAAGCGGTAGTAAAGTTAGGGAAACTTAACGCCATATAAACACAAGAAACGTGTTTTCCTGTTTTATTGGTTTTGATCTATCATTAAAACGGAAATACATACAAGCGTCAAACTTGGTGTGATTATAACTCAAAGTAAAACAACAAATAAAATCTACCCAAGTGTGAGTGGAGTTCATCCTAAGGATCCAGAATTGTATGAAATTAATAATCACTTTTTTGGTACTTAAATAGATATGTAGTGGCGCACTTGCCGTTTTTTTATAAGTTTGTATTGAGCAGATATTGAAACAGATTTACTTTTAGACTAAAATAAAAAAGATACCTTTTTGTATTTTTGTTTCAAAGTTGATACTTTACTTTCGAAGTTGGCAGATACCTGCGAACAAGCTTTTATTAATTATGCTTGTATCTTTTGTAATTGGTAAGCTGTATGTTATATAAATAAGAAGTATGATATATTTTACGTCAACGTACCATAAATATCCAAAATTTAATGTAATGAAAATATCTAATAACTAAAATAAAAAAAATGTAATTTAGCGGCCGAACGATTAGGTATTTAGGACATGAAAGCTCGATGTTCAACGACCTCGTCGCGTCGCGCCAACCTTGCGGACGGCTGTCTGCATGGCGGCGCAGTTCTGTTCGAAATTTCAAATTTTGAGACAATCACTGTAGTGTTCCTGGGTTTTTAATTTTTTTTTTTCAATTTTAAAACTGCCAATGTATGAATATTGTCCTACAGTTTTGAATTACATACGTCAGTTTTTTCCGTATGTATGATCCACATATTATTGTAATGCAGTTGTAATAGGTTGAAAGAAAGATATTCGAAGTTTATTTTATACATTAATCACTTTTATACTATTTTTTTCGTAATCTTCAAAATTGAGCACCATAATAAATGTGGGTTCTCGGTATACAGGTTGGATGTGACGTTAAAACTAGGGAATACAATCTGGCAATCTGGGAGTAATTTGAAAGATTCGTCATGCGCAGACTCTTCCAATTGTATGTCATATTTAGTTGAATATATTAGATGCGTAATTTCGCGAGATCTCAATTAGGTCAGCGATCAATCTCGTAAAATATCGACGAGAGTGCGTTCTCTAGTTTTATGCTATTAAATTTAAAATCATATTTTACAAGCCATTTCAAGGGCATACATTATATATACATACATTTCATGGTATAGCCAAGCGGCGGCTTTTGCTGCCTTGGTACCACGGCGTCGCAGAACGCCGGTGTGGAGTAGAGGCATCTTGTGCTTCTGCGTTTCTCTCGGTGAGTGAAGTAACCGGAGACCTACACCCCCTTCTCATCCCATTTCTCATCCTCCCTCCCATCTCTCAAACACCCTTAAAGCCCGGCAATGCATCTGCAGCACATCTAGTGTTACAGATGTACGTGGGCGACGGTAATCACTTACCAGCAGGTGAACCGTTTGCTCGTTTGCCGCCTTTCCCATAAAAAAAAAAATTTTAAATAGTAAATTTGGAGAGTCTAAACGTACCCCGCGGCACTATAATATATCCGATAGTATTCTAAAGACCTAGGTGTGAAATCGTTGAGGAGCATATTACGCGATGAGGCGTTACGTCAGTTCAGAGCTTTAAATTGTCAATGTAATTTTAATTATTAACGTTGTCATGTGTGGCACTAAGCTGCGCTCGGATACCCTGAGACATTTTATCAATAACTTTCATAAACCCAAATTGTAAAATAACTATTTCACTAGTTCAATGTCCTTTAAAACGAAACATCATTTTTTCATATAAGGGTTCAAATATACGAGCACAGGCAAGAAGTCCGCAGCGGCCCATTGACACCTAGGTTTATCCTCGATTAAGAATCAAAACGCAGATGCTTTGTCACCCCTGAGGATTATGATCGAATGTTTAAAAATTCTCATTCGACCGAAATTGATGGGCTGAGTTTTGTATCTACGGTTCCATAGGTAAGTTATCTGACCAGTGAAACTTACCTTCACGATTCCACTTCGACACATTTAGGTGATATAAGTAAACGGGAATATTACTTAATATAATCCGATCATACATACGGTTTGTTGAATATCGCTGGATATTATATTTATATTCATGGTACACGCGTTAATATACTGGTTATTGCCGTTGCGACCTTGTGTAATATGACCTGATACTCAGTTTATATGTAGGCTGTTTCATGAATATATGATGATGATGATGATGATGATGATGATGATGATGATGATGATGATGATGATGATGATGATGATGATGATGATGATGATGATGATGATGATGATGATGATGATGATGATGATGATGATGATGATGATGATGATGATGATGATGATGATGATGATGATGATGATGATGATGATGATGATGATGATGATGATGATGATGATGATGATGATGATGATGATGATGATGATGATGATGATGATGATGATGATGATGATGATGATGATGATGATGATGATGATGATGATGATGATGATGATGATGATGATGATGATGATGATGATGATGATGATGATGATGATGATGATGATGATGATGATGATGATGATGATGATGATGATGATGATGATGATGATGATGATGATGATGATGATGATGATGATGATGATGATGATGATGATGATGATGATGATGATGATGATGATGATGATGATGATGATGATGATGATGATGATGATGATGATGATGATGATGATGATGATGATGATGATGATGATGATGATGATGATGATGATGATGATGATGATGATGATGATGATGATGATGATGATGATGATGATGATGATGATGATGATGATGATGATGATGATGATGATGATGATGATGATGATGATGATGATGATGATGATGATGATGATGATGATGATGATGATGATGATGATGATGATGATGATGATGATGATGATGATGATGATGATGATGATGATGATGATGATGATGATGATGATGATGATGATGATGATGATGATGATGATGATGATGATGATGATGATGATGATGATGATGATGATGATGATGATGATGATGATGATGATGATGATGATGATGATGATGATGATGATGATGATGATGATGATGATGATGATGATGATGATGATGATGATGATGATGATGATGATGATGATGATGATGATGATGATGATGATGATGATGATGATGATGATGATGATGATGATGATGATGATGATGATGATGATGATGATGATGATGATGATGATGATGATGATGATGATGATGATGATGATGATGATGATGATGATGATGATGATGATGATGATGATGATGATGATGATGATGATGATGATGATGATGATGATGATGATGATGATGATGATGATGATGATGATGATGATGATGATGATGATGATGATGATGATGATGATGATGATGATGATGATGATGATGATGATGATGATGATGATGATGATGATGATGATGATGATGATGATGATGATGATGATGATGATGATGATGATGATGATGATGATGATGATGATGATGATGATGATGATGATGATGATGATGATGATGATGATGATGATGATGATGATGATGATGATGATGATGATGATGATGATGATGATGATGATGATGATGATGATGATGATGATGATGATGATGATGATGATGATGATGATGATGATGATGATGATGATGATGATGATGATGATGATGATGATGATGATGATGATGATGATGATGATGATGATGATGATGATGATGATGATGATGATGATGATGATGATGATGATGATGATGATGATGATGATGATGATGATGATGATGATGATGATGATGATGATGATGATGATGATGATGATGATGATGATGATGATGATGATGATGATGATGATGATGATGATGATGATGATGATGATGATGATGATGATGATGATGATGATGATGATGATGATGATGATATTAATTTATCCCTAATGGGAAAGGCAAAGGACTTTAGTCCATACAGCCAGGTCTGATGCACGTCTACTCTGTTAGAGCTGCAAAATGCGACTCTCTTTGCTACGATGAATGTCAGAGGACGAATGAATGAGAAAATAGACGAAGTTTGTCAGATTATGTGTGAAAGGAAGATTGATGTTCTGTGTGTGAATGAAACAAAACGAAAGGGACGGGACACCACAAAACGTGGAACATACACAGCATATTGGTATACAAGAGAAGAATGTGGCACTATAATATATCCGATAGTATTCTAAAGACCTAGGTGTGAAATCGTTGAGGAGCATATTACGCGATGAGGCGTTACGTCAGTTCAGAGCTTTAAATTGTCAATGTAATTTTAATTATTAACGTTGTCATGTGTGGCACTAAGCTGCGCTCGGATACCCTGAGACATTTTATCAATAACTTTCATAAACCCAAATTGTAAAATAATTGATGTGTGTCAATGAATTGTGAAAAATAATTCGATTTGTGGGGTGTAAAGGGGAATATATGGAATATTTACATCTTTTTCTCCAAATGCCCACCTCATTTACATGTGGTACGCTCAGCGAGGATCAGGTATCGGAATAACCATGCGAATTTGCCGAACCAAAATCCCACAGACTAGTGATGGCGAGCTCACCAACCCACTTGCTCTGTATGGTGACTATGAGCAAAACCTTCCAAAAATATAGCTGGAAATTTTTGGGAGGCCTATGTTCAGAAGTGAAGTAAAATCAATTTATAACATAGGATTCACCTTTCGGAATAACATTTAAATGACTTCATTCCACTTATTTGAATAGATAGTAAAAAAAATTTTAAATAGTAAATTTGAGAGTCTAAACGTACCCCGCGGCACTATAATATATCCGATAGTATTCTAAAGACCTAGGTGTGAAATCGTTGAGGAGCATATTACGCGATGAGGCGTTACGTCAGTTCAGAGCTTTAAATTGTCAATGTAATTTTAATTATTAACGTTGTCATGTGTGGCACTAAGCTGCGCTCGGATACCCTGAGACATTTTATCAATAACTTTCATAAACCCAAATTGTAAAATAATTGATGTGTGTCAATGAATTGTGAAAAATAATTCGATTTGTGGGGTGTAAAGGGGAATATATGGAATATTTACATCTTTTTCTCCAAATGCCCACCTCATTTACATGTGGTACGCTCAGCGAGGATCAGGTATCGGAATAACCATGCGAATTTGCCGAACCAAAATCCCACAGACTAGTGATGGCGAGCTCACCAACCCACTTGCTCTGTATGGTGACTATGAGCAAAACCTTCCAAAAATATAGCTGGAAATTTTTGGGAGGCCTATGTTCAGAAGTGAAGTAAAATCAATTTATAACATAGGATTCACCTTTCGGAATAACATTTAAATGACTTCATTCCACTTATTTGAATTGATAGTAAAAAAAATAATTTTAAATAGTAAATTTGGAGAGTCTAAACGTACCCCGCGGCACTATAATATATCCGATAGTATTCTAAAGACCTAGGTGTGAAATCGTTGAGGAGCATATTACGCGATGAGGCGTTACGTCAGTTCAGAGCTTTAAATTGTCAATGTAATTTTAATTATTAACGTTGTCATGTGTGGCACTAAGCTGCGCTCGGATACCCTGAGACATTTTATCAATAACTTTCATAAACCCAAATTGTAAAATAACTATTTCACTAGTTCAATGTCCTTTAAAACGAAACATCATTTTTTCATATAAGGGTTCAAATATACGAGCACAGGCAAGAAGTCCGCAGCGGCCCATTGACACCTAGGTTTATCCTCGATTAAGAATCAAAACGCAGATGCTTTGTCACCCTGAGGATTATGATCGAATGTTTAAAAATTCTCATTCGACCGAAATTGATGCGCTGAGTTTTGTATCTACGGTTCCATAGGTGTTATCTGACCAGTGAAACTTACCTTCACGATTCCACTTCGACACATTTAGGTGATATAAGTAAACGGGAATATTACTTAATATAATCCGATCATACATACGGTTTGTTGAATATCGCTGGATATTATATTTATATTCATGGTACACGCGTTAATATACTGGTTATTGCTGTTGCGACCTTGTGTAATATGACCTGATACTCAGTTTATATGTAGGCTGTTTCATGAATATATTATATTACGTTTTCTTATTGCCAACGCCAATAATGCAAACGCAAATATTATACGAAATCAGATTGGCTTCAATATTACAAACACGTTTGAAGATTGAAAAAATTAAGATTGAAGAATAATAAAGAAATGCCTATCGTGCTAATGTTGTTCCAGTTATCCACCCAACATAGCCTGAGAGCTAGTGTCTGGAGTGTTTCACGACGAATAGTCGAATGGCGGGATCGAATATGCGACGTCATATCGCAAGTCCACCCTAACCTGTTAAGATGTATGTGGTGTTTCTAAAAGAAGGAAAGGTACAAGACAAGAATGTTTGGGTGGATGAAGAAGTGCAGAAAGTTGTGAGTGAAAAGAAGAATGCATGGCTGGATTGGTTAGCGACAAAAGCTAATCATAGAAAAATGCATTGCATTGAGGATGCAAGAAAGGATTACAAAAAGTTGAAAGCATTGGTGAAAGAGGTTGTTAGGAGAAGAAAAGAAGAGGATGAATTTGATAGGCGCCTTTCTGATAACTGCCGTTGGAACATAAAAATGTTCTGGAAATCGATTAGATTAGCTCGAAGAAAGTCAGCAATTTCAGAGCTCTCTAAAATTGGAAGTCAGGATGGTAATATTATAAAAAGAGAAGAATGTGTACTGAAGATATGGAAGGAATATTTTGGAAAGTCTAAACGTACCCCGCGGCACTATAATATATCCGATAGTATTCTAAAGACCTAGGTGTGAAATCGTTGAGGAGCATATTACGCGATGAGGCGTTACGTCAGTTCAGAGCTTTAAATTGTCAATGTAATTTTAATTATTAACGTTGTCATGTGTGGCACTAAGCTGCGCTCGGATACCCTGAGACATTTTATCAATAACTTTCATAAACCCAAATTGTAAAATAACTATTTCACTAGTTCAATGTCCTTTAAAACGAAACATCATTTTTTCATATAAGGGTTCAAATATACGAGCACAGGCAAGAAGTCCGCAGCGGCCCATTGACACCTAGGTTTATCCTCGATTAAGAATCAAAACGCAGATGCTTTGTCACCCTGAGGATTATGATCGAATGTTTAAAAATTCTCATTCGACCGAAATTGATGGGCTGAGTTTTGTATCTACGGTTCCATAGGTAAGTTATCTGACCAGTGAAACTTACCTTCACGATTCCACTTCGACACATTTAGGTGATATAAGTAAACGGGAATATTACTTAATATAATCCGATCATACATACGGTTTGTTGAATATCGCTGGATATTATATTTATATTCATGGTACACGCGTTAATATACTGGTTATTGCCGTTGCGACCTTGTGTAATATGACCTGATACTCAGTTTATATGTAGGCTGTTTCATGAATATATTATATTACGTTTTCTTATTGCCAACGCCAATAATGCAAACGCAAATATTATACGAAATCAGATTGGCTTCAATATTACAAACACGTTTGAAGATTGAAAAAAAATTAAGATTGAAGAATAATAAAGAAATGCCTATCGTGCTAATGTTGTTCCAGTTATCCACTCCAACATAGCCTGAGAGCTAGTGTCTGGAGTGTTTCACGACGAATAGTCGAATGGCGGGATCGAATATGCGACGTCATATCGCAAGTCCACCCTAACCTGTTAAGCTGTAGGAGTTATACTTTGGTTATTTATCGGACTTTAGGAGACAATGAAAATTTTTTTGTTTTTTTAATGGATAATCAAGTGTTCGATTGAAATAAAAAAAATCAGGTTGAATATCTATTATATATAAGTCATGAATTCATCAGAAGTTTTAGAGTCATTCGTGCGCGCAACTTTTTAAGCTTGTGCCTAAATCTGTACTCTATGAAATGTTATTAAAGATACCATAATTATTACATAGGAATCAAAACGACGGCGGTATGGCTCGCAACACGCCACTTCTCGTTGCCAACGGACGCGAAAAGCTGGCTTTTGAGAGTCGCTTTGCTACGATGATGATGATGATATTAATTTATCCCTAATGGGAAAGGCAAAGGACTTTAGTCCATACAGCCAGGTCTGATGCACGTCTACTCTGTTAGAGCTGCAAAATGCGACTCTCTTTGCTACGATGAATGTCAGAGGACGAATGAATGAGAAAATAGACGAAGTTTGTCAGATTATGTGTGAAAGGAAGATTGATGTTCTGTGTGTGAATGAAACAAAACGAAAGGGACGGGACACCACAAAACGTGGAACATACACAGCATATTGGTATACAAGAGAAGAATGTGGTTCTAGAAGTATGATTGATTTTGTAATTGTAGATGAAAGATTAAAGAGGCAAATTCTAGATAATCGAGTGCATCGCGGTGCTTGTATTGATTCTGATCATTTTTTGGTCGTGTCTCGAATAAGTGGGCTATTTAAGCGGTGGCGACAAAAGCCCGTTGTACCGGAAACGAGCCAAGAGCGAGAGGAATTTGAAGATGACGGAGTGAAATGTGAATATGAAAAACGGTTGAAAGATGTATGTGGTGTTTCTAAAAGAAGGAAAGGTACAAGACAAGAATGTTTGGGTGGATGAAGAAGTGCAGAAAGTTGTGAGTGAAAAGAAGAATGCATGGCTGGATTGGTTAGCGACAAAAGCTAATCATAGAAAAATGCATTGCATTGAGGATGCAAGAAAGGATTACAAAAAGTTGAAAGCATTGGTGAAAGAGGTTGTTAGGAGAAGAAAAGAAGAGGATGAATTTGATAGGCGCCTTTCTGATAACTGCCGTTGGAACATAAAAATGTTCTGGAAATCGATTAGATTAGCTCGAAGAAAGTCAGCAATTTCAGAGCTCTCTAAAATTGGAAGTCAGGATGGTAATATTATAAAAAGAGAAGAATGTGTACTGAAGAGATGGAAGGAATATTTTGAAAGTCTATTTGAAAGAGTTGAAGCACCAGCAGATGCAGGAACGCCTCCTCAAGAAACGACTAAAAGTGAATCAGACAGAGACATAAGTATGGATGCGATTATGAAAGCACTGAAGAGCATGAAAGCAGTTAAAGCAGGGGGATATGATAGTGTGGCGGCCGATATGCTGAGAGCTGGATAGGGCGTGGTAGCTAGTCAGTTGTATCGCCTTTTCAACCTGTGTTGGACAATGGGCCTAGTACCAGGAGACTGGTGCAAGGCTGTAATCGTACCACTGTACAAAGGAAAAGGGTCGCAACGAGATTTTAAAAATTACCGAGGTATTAGCCTACTCATTGTCATCGGCAAATTGTATGCTAAAGTTTTTATAGAAAGAGACATGGATGAAACTGATGAGAATATATGAGATGTGAAAGCAGGATTTCGAAAGGGGATGAGATGCACGGATCAGGTATTCTCCTCTTAAGGAGAATATTTCTTAGCCAAATACTTTTCAACTAGTTGAAATATGGCTGTATACTATGGCTGTTCAATTTATTCATGGATATTTGTGTGACAGATTTGAAGGAGAGTGATTGGGCACTAAGAATGAATGAGCTGCTTGTTAAATGTTTGCTCTACGCCGACGATCAAGTCTTATTTGCGTCATCGGCTGAGGAAGTGCAGGCAATGGTGACAATAATGAGTGGGGCACTGGAAAGAAAGGGAATGAAAGTAAACGTCAATAAAACAAAGGTTATGATGTTTGAAAGAGAGGAGAGGATGACGGAAGTATGTATCAAGATTAGGGAAGATACTTTAGAGCAAGTGAATGAGTTTGTTTACTTGGGAACAATGTTTAGGAGAGATGGAAGGGACGAATGTGACATTGAAAGGAGAGCGATGGCGGGTAATATGGTGAATGGGTCATTACATACATTTATTATAAGCAGCCAGACGATATCTCACAAAGCTCGTTTGCTCCAGGTAAGGCAGAAGAGGCATGAAAGCAGGATAAATGCAGTAGAAATGAGAGCGTTAAGAAGTATGATTGATGTGAAGATAACTGACAGGGTTCGTAATAATGTGATCAGAGAGCGTTGTGGCGTGAAAGACGATGTAGTGACACGAATTGAGAAAGAGATGCTGAGATGGTGATGTGGTGAGGATGAATGAAAGTATGTTGACGAAACAAATATATGAGGCGAGTGTAAATGGTAGTCGGGAGAAGAAGACCAAGGCGAACATTTCACGATCAAATCGGAGACGTTCTGAAAAAAGGCCAGGTCACGAGTACTCTAAACCAACGAGCATGCATGCGAAGGTTAATGAAAGTGACAGAAGCGAAAGACGTATGTCAGGACCGTAGCAAGTGGAAGAAGATTGTCTCTGCCTACCCCGTTGGCGTGAATATATACATACATACCTAATTATTACGACATGAAACAATTCTAGCAGTAGAATCAAAGCCCTATTTGCACATCGACATCCCTTTTACAAGACGGCATCTTAAATCGTGCGTGGACGGGCCTCACATATCCTAGAAATATACTTTTTTTTATTTCTCACACATTCAGGTTTCCTCTCGATGTTTTCCTTCAACGCCAAGCACGTGTTAAATATAGCGTTTAAAATTGCTATTAACTATATTAGTGGTGCCGGAGTGCACCGGAGGTCGATTCGAGGTCACTCGGGATCTATGAAACTAAAGTATGCGCCCTGACCACTGTGCTACCATCGCTCTTTGCACCTTAGTAATTATAGATATTTATACACTATTTCACTTGCACATTTCTGATGTGGGAGTATAGTCTAGGTTCTTTATTTTTCTCCACCGGCTACAAATTGCGACCCACGCTAGACCGTGTTAAAGCAAGCTTGTTCTCGTAACTTTCTTTAGAGCTATTTATTATACACTTTTGTTCAGTGATTGAGTGTAAATGCTATTAGTATTTGTGTATAACCTACGTTATGGGTATTATTTCACGGATAAAACAGGGCACTTATACATTTTGCATTTGAGACGATACCATCTAATAGTGGTAGCAGGATATAATTGTGGTAGGAAAAGGGCTTGTCTACCTCCCCAGCTGCTTTTATGTGTAATTGGTTTTACAGCCTTTGCCGCTATTTACGGCGTGATGAGGGGAGAAAGGAAAGAGAGTATAGATTCGGCTCTAAGGGAAGTATTTTTTGTATTTCCGTTTAAGGTTAGTTCCGCCCCATGCTAGAGCTTATTATAATGCTCAGGTGCATTGATGTTATGCCATTTGATACAAAAAAATGTTCCTTATCGTGTGTCTATATGTATGAAAGTACTAATATTTTTGACACATAATGCCCGCGGCTTCACTCGTGTTCCAGAGTAACCATTACTTCACCAGACTGTTTAAGTCCACTGCTTACCAAATACCTCTCGAAAAAATCACTGACATAATAATAATAATTAAAATATTATTTCAGACCAGAAGATCCATATATTGTTAGTAACAATTTTGACTTATAAGCCAGCACATATTTCTTGAAAGGTTTTCCTTTTTCTATGTTAAATCAGAGGACATGAAAAAAAACAGTAATTAGTTGTGCGATTTAAAAAGGATCCTGCCGCAGTAATAATCCACAGGAGTGTTTTTTGATCGGTACCTTCACGAAGAAGATATTATAAAGAATCCAAAAAACATTATACAAATTACAAAGATATACACAATTATGTAGAAGAAAAAGGGTGGTCAGAAATAAACCGCAGAATAGACTTAAAATATTTTGTATCTATCACTGAGGCCGCTTAAGATAATGTAATGATAGTTACTTAGTTACTACTCCGTTTTGTCCTATGGATGTAGTAAAAATGCCACGCATATTATTTGCCCATATTCTGCTTTGTTGCAGCATTCTATGGCAACAGGCAGTAGTTGCTACTTGCCTGCAAAGAGTGGCATAACAAATCAAATTAGAAGAAAACGGTGGATGACAGCTCGCGAAACAAAGTTGCCACGATGTGTGCGTGACCGTGAGCGTGTTTGCGGCTGACCTTCGGGTGCGACGGGCGGTTTAAAGGCAGTTTACATTTGTGTGGATAGGGCGAAGGTTTCGTGTTAATAAATATGACATTCAATTAAATATTAAAAAATATGAAAAATATACGACGCTATAACGGAAGCTATGAAAAGTCGTAACATCAGTTTTATTGTTATTTCGAGCAGGTGTCCACAGTATTTTAGAACTTAATTGTCGCATATATTTTCTAGAAGCCATTTGTATGCATCCCTTTCCTGTAGAAGAATTTACATTTGTTTTTATTGGAATGGAATCGGGTCGAGCTAAGGACTCGCAATTATATTTTTGTCTACAAAAATGATTGTTTAATGTAGTTTGTGTATTAGAACTAGTGTAGTTCCTTCCAGGTGCCTATATTTGACATAATATACAGAACATGCTCTGCATTATAGCTATAGCTGCAATATAGCATGAAAATTCAAGAACATTAAGGATTAATTCAACAGCTTTCAAGATTAACGCCGAGGTATACTATACATACTCTATAATTATTACATACTTATTGGTCTCATACGCACTGAACTACCCTGCGCCATCTGGCAGGTAGCTAACTACGTAAAGGGTTACAGGTGTGTGGACATGAATTATTTTACGGTCACTTGACTCGGAGGTCAATGCACCAGCATGTATGTCGATGATCTGGAATCCAAATTCAAGTCCTGTATAGTAAAACGTATTCCTCCTTTTTTATCTTTTTTTTGGAAGTAGTGATCGTAATTTGGGCTTTATGTGCCAAATATTATAAACAGAGGGACATACACAAAAGTGACCGAAAAGTAGATCTTAGCATGATTAAGGAGGAAGAATAACAGCATGATAGATGGTGGTAAAAGATTCAAGTATAAACACTCGCTAGAGCTTATTAATAACTCTTCTCCAAATATAGGAACAAGTTATGAAGCTTCAGAAAAGGAAATTCATAGAAGTCAATGCCATTATTGTTTCCACCGTAGTCTGACACGATGAACATCTCCGCTAAAACAACCGCATTCACTCTTATGTTTCCTATCAAATCACAAAATTTTTTGATTCATTCGAGACATTGTCAAATGCTTATTAAAAAAAAATTAAAGATCAGGACTGAACTGTGTATGAACGCAAAATATTTATCATAAAAAAATTGCTTGAGATACCGTATAGTGGTAGAAATTAATCTGCCACCCAGTTCCGTGGGTATTGCAAAAGTTGATTTAGGTAAACCTGCTGGCTTCTCAGAGATGGCAAAATTAATGTCTCCAAAAGTGCGCGTCCTAAAAAGCAAAGATCGGCGACTGGCAGCAGTATCTGCGATGCAAGTGTCTCAGACTGTGATCGCCAACCAGACGGCCAAGCGTGCCGATTACGGAAAATCTTTTTAATTGGAGAGGCCATTGTTCGGCAGTGAATTGTTAAGGCTGTTATACAAGAAGAAGGGCCACCCTTATACGGTTTTTACATAATGACGGGATTAATCGTGCAATGAGATGAAGAACACGATAATAAACTTGCTCGATAAAAGCTTGTACAAACAAATTGACGACCGTGTGGCTTAGTGGTTAGCGTAAATGATGTCTCTGACGCTGCCTCTGGCCCTACCTCCGATCTTATAGCATAAGCGTTACATCGGATATGAGAAGACAAAGACGAGTGAGTGCTTCTGTGTGAAGCGTACACTTACAGCACTGTAATATCTCCTGCGCAGCTGTCAAATGCCGACAGTATTCGAAAATTGTCGCCGTAGTCTATATCAGCCATGAGGACATCATCATCACAATCAAATTATTTGTTTTAAAGCTTATGTTTGAAAAAAAAACAAGCTTAAGTGTACGAAAATTAATAAATATGTGTAAGTCATAAAAACGACGCAAGACTTGTACATCCCCTAATGAAGTTCTATAGTATCTTTATGTTTAATCTTCCATAACCTCTTGAGATTTCTTTAAATTTTACGTCAAAGATGTAGGTCGATAAGATGTGTTTATGAACCAATATAGTTGTTGTTTCTAGCAGATTCGGTCGACAGTATTTCGTAGTTCTATCTGTTCCTGTTGGAAAACAAAATTTGCGCCGCTTTTTTTGTAACATAATTGTCGATTACTCGTAAACTCGTTTCGACAATTTCGGCGTAAACGCGGCTTAAAGGCTGCTGTATTGTGTCGACTGTGGGGAACCGTAACTATACAAAGAGTTCCTGTACTACCTGCGTCAGTATGCATCCACAATGGTATAATAACTACATTTACAAACCATGCAATATATAAGTGCAACAAAATCAAACTAAGAAATTTTTAAAAAATGTTTTGCGTAGGGCAAATAAATTTGATATTTTTCATGAAAGAGGTTACGTGCGAAGAATATAATTTTGATGATAATGTTAATATGGCAAAAAAGAATCACGGTTGGATAACAGTTACTAATATAAGCTATTTGGTTCGCAGGCATCCATTATTGAACGATATAATAGATACGAGAAGGTAAAGGTAACATGCTGAATTGGGAGAGACATTCACACTTTTCCTATTAAATATCACATTTCATCCTTGACCCGACAATTATTAATTAGCGAATTGAGCAAATTGCTAAGATTTGGGTCTTAATCTAAGACCACATGACCGCAAGACAATGGTAGGAATGTCCTCAGGCCCACTAGCCTTATTCACATCTAGAGTTCTGAGTATTTTGAGTACCTCTTTTTGCCGAATGTGTACCTCAGGCATTGCAGAGTCACAACGAGGTAGCAAAGGTGGGCAGTTATCAGCTGCATCTAGTTGTGAATTCTTCGCAAATAGAGAGGCAAACATGTTTGATTAGGTGATGCATTTTTCGAAATACTGTTATGCTATAATCAAAATGATATCCATTGTCTAGTTCAGTAAGCAGTAGAAACTCAGTTAACTACGTAACCTTCGCGCCAAAAGTTTTCTACGTGTCGCTATGTCCGCTGACCGCATTTGTCTTACTTTCACAAAGTAGTGATACTTTGGAGTCATCCATGGAGCAATGCAAGTTTTACAACTAAATCCCCGGAAACAAGCACCAAATTATAAATATGCCACTACTCTACAAAAAAAAATATAACAAAAAGTACATAGATGGATATGATCATTCTCTTCTTCTTCATCAGACTCTCTCTATAGATGTATTTTTGTCTAACGTGTTGTAACGTGGGCTGCGTAGGTTCCTATTAGTTAAACTACAATCGATGTTTTCGGTGATTATGAAAGTACAGACGCTAAAGTGTTGGATTAGATAAGCCCTTACATGGATTAGGATGTTGCCACCAATTCGGGTCGTGCCTCATGGTGTACAGTAAGCTTCTAGTATACTTAAAAATAAAAAGATATATATATTTAACCAATACTAATAGTTAACAGTGATTCAGAACTAACGTGGCTTTTACCAAGCGTATGAAAAAGGTCAAAGTTGCAAGGAGGCATTAAAAGGGGCTATGCACGGAGGTTCTCAGCGAGATAGATTGTTGCACTATAATGTCGCTGTAGAATTTGGCGGTACTGATTGATATATAGGAATGTAGATATACGTCGGAATCAGAACGGTATTTTTAAATAAAAAAAAAAACAAGAAAAAATGGTGACACGGCGGTAGGCCAACTCAAGAGGTTGAATACGCAAACCAACAGCAACACACTAAATCAGGTGACCCCGATAGTGCACAGAGTACCATAAATGCACCGACAAAACGAAGAGGTGCTCGTGCTACTTGTCACAGAAGGCAGTGACTCGGGAACGGGATTAAATACTGGATCGACTAAAACCCCCACGAATTAAAGATACACTGTTAGCCTGGTAGCTGGCGAACAGAGTATGGGGGGAATGTAAGCGATGCGTGGTGTGCCTACCGTTACAATATTCTCTACTTTACGGGACGGGCAGGCAGCGTGTGATGTTTCGATATCGCCCCTAACAGAGAGTCCCTCCCATAATTATGAACATCGGTAATCGGCTGTTTTACTTGCTTTTGTAGGTGGCGCATTCTGAGTTGAGGTTTTTTTTCACTGATTAGCCGTCGAAAATGTCTGGCGTGTAATCGATAAATGAATCTATCGCCCTGAATGTCTCAAATTAGACTTCGAGGGTACGCCAGTACTGTGGTTTTGGTCTGCAAGACGTGGTGATGCCACGCATCAATCCCAGGTTAAGTAAGACCGGTAGGTGGTTCGAGGTGATTTCGTGAAGCGTATCTATGGAGTTTATAGCTAAGCTTTCGTTCTTGAGTATCGCAATGTCTAATTAATGTGTCTGTCTCAAGTGACTAACGCTCGATAGGTATCTTGTGTGTATCAGACGCGATTATGTCAAATAGAAAACGGTCTCTAATATCGGCAAGTACACGGCCGTTCGCGTTGTTTACGCGTGAGTTCCAGCTATCGTGCTTGCTATTTAGGTCGCCCCCAATGATGAAGGAGGGGGATAACTCTATTAGTGTTTTTATGTGGGATGAACATTGTGTTTTTAGCTGCTGATACTAGTACAAGGGGCTTATGGCCGGTTAGCGCTGTTCTGCAAGCGGATAACTCTATATTTAAATCTAGATTAGTTTAGTTTAGCTTAAGATGTAGATCGGATACGCAGTGCAAGGACCTTCAGAACCAGATCCTTCTTTTGCAGAGGTTACCCTTTCATTACGGTTGATATTGTAACTGGCGAATTAAGTTCGCCAGTTACAGATCCTAAGGGTCGCGCATGCTTGGCTTCAAAAAGATTTCTTACACTAATTAATTATCCGGACTTCAAAAGAGCCTAAAATATAATTGTAATATTAATTGCATAAAAATTGTAATCATTACTACGATGGATGACATGGCCTGCTCTGTTGTAAGTTTTATTGTTAATACACTGTTTCTTTAAAAATGCTTATACATTTTAATGTGTAACAAAACTTATGGGTATACCAGGTATACAAAAGGGCCAACATTTTAGTCGTGGAAAAATGTAATTCGATTCGTTAAATTAAAACTGTCATCAGTTGTATAATGTAGTAAACATAAAACTTGATGCCCCCGGGCTTCGACCTTACCCATTATTTAAACTTCATGAATAACATTATAACAACTTTTATCCAATAAAATAACTTACAGTCATATGAGTAGAATCCGCGTTACGATTACATTTTCCTAGTAGTATTATAGGAAAATTTTATACCCAAGCTCCGAAGGGTCAATAGGGAAAAATGGCAAATTGGCTTTTAACTTGAAACAAAATTTTCTTTGATTAATTAAAAGTAATGACCCGTGGTAGCATTGTGCTCAGGACGCTCGCCATAATTTCATAATACTCGAGTGACCAGGGTTCGAATTCCCGTGCTGGCATCTCTCAAATTGTCTATACAAGTTTTAGTTAAAATGAAGTAGCAGTTTTACAGATAAGTAGCAGCCTTTAAATGTCTCACTGTCGGGCAAAGATATTCGCTGAATATTTGAGTGTTTGGGAGCTAGGAAAGATCCGGCACGCTGCTGAGCGCAAATTAGCTGACTTTATATATTTACGAAATATTATTTTTTGAATCAGTCATGACACAAGAGAAATATACAATTTTTTTTCTCCAAATGCCAATTTCACCTGTACGCGCTAAATCATGCAAGGTAATAAACGAGGGCATCCAAATAAGGGCAGAAAATTGATCGTAACTTGCTGAACACAAATCCCACGGACTAGTGATAGGAAGCAGCATCAATGCGTGGACACCGGCACTGCGCGCATCACTTCGCTTGCCAAGCATGGTGAGAATGAGAAAATCCTACAAGAAATGGAGGCCGCCTTTTGACGAATGGAGACGCTTTTTTGGACAGGTCTATGTATAGCAGTGGATTTAAAGTGGCTGTTGAGAAAGAGAGTTAAGTCTCAACATGACCCACGATGTTCTTCTTCACCAACTTTAGCACTTAAAATTGCAATTATCAATTTTAGCGGTGCCGGTACCAGGTTTCAAACAAAGGTTACTCGCGTACTATGTACTATGAATTTCGTACATTAACAGCCTGTACATAGTTCACTCTCGGACATAGGCGTCTCTCGTAAGGATTTGCTGTAATCGCCACTCTCGGTAAGTGGATTGGCGATCGCAGTATCGCACAAATCGCAACTAAGAGACGCTGCTGCCCGTCATTATTTTGATCTGGTATATATCGAAGTGATTGTCCCACCATCTGTCGGTAACCATTCAACCAACCAACAATAACAACAACTCTTACGACACCCGCGGGAAGAAAGGAGCGTGGCGTATTCTAACGACAATAATTAAATATCTAAAAATGATTTTAATAAATCAAAGTTTATATCTTTATCTATTTCGGTGGTAAAGTTGTAGATACAAAATTGTTTTCATCAAACAGATATGTTTGTATTAATTTAGCCTCTCATTGCTACTTAACTACTTGCATACAAATTATCTTTCATTCGTTACATCAATCTAATTCTTACAGAGAAAAAAGAAATAAGAATGTTATCGATATGATTAGTTCATATCTAAACGTCTAAACGACTAAATTAGTAAACTAACCAATGGAAACTAATTTTGAAAATTTTATAATTTAATTTAAAAAAAATTGTGTTGTATTTTATTTACACAATTTTATACAATTGTTAATGTGTTGAAGTTTCCCCAAGTGACAACAATCGCAGGTATAAATTGCTTATTATAAGAACTAACTTCTCAAGTGCAAACGTTAAATCAAAAATCTGCTCCACATTTTTATGTTCTCGAACGTCGTCATCCGCCGGCCTGTAAGGCATGTAGCGGGGATGGGATCTCTGGCTAGTCCAGATATCTGCCAACTGCCACGTTGTTCACACGGGGTTCATTCCACCACAGTAACGTCACGCCGATTTCAGGGCAGCGTTGCGCCGGCGACGACGCGCGAGAAAGAGAGAGTGCAGCGTACAGAACAACACCAAGAAATAGAAATTTATTAGGACAGTCCTATTATCAAATATTTTTTAACATTTTAAAAAAATATTTGACTTTTGCGGTAGATTCGGAGTGTAATATTAGTATTGTTGTTAATATTATATGTATATATTTAAAAAAAAATTACCGAGGAACAAAAGCTAAAGCATAAATTATTATTTACTGTTACCGTTTTAGTTGCAGGCACTTTAAGATAGGATAAGCCAAAGCGGTGATAAGGCGGAATATACTAACCTTTTCTCTAGCTCTGTGCAAAGTACTGCTCCCAGGTGCCTATTGAAGTATTGAACACGAGTTTTTTCATGCATTTACCGTAGTTCATTTTTGCTAAACAGAACACACCAAAAATTATCATTATTAGCTTGTTATTAGGCCACACTTGGCAGACGGGTTGGCGGTCACTGTTTAAGAATTTTAAGATGGCGTTAACCATCGGTTGGACACCATGGTCTTTCAAGACTTTTCTCTTAGATGACTCTTACGACAACTACGGGAATAAAAGGGATCGCAGATTGTTCTACGCCATCACACGGCAAAAAGTTTAGTGAACATTAACAACAATATTAATAATTACTTTAGCGAAAGACCAAAAATGGCTCGCAGAAGAGTGAGCAATTATTAAAATCTGAAAGCAATAAAAACTCGTCCGAGCCATGCTTATCACCTAGCAGGCAATAGATGAGTTTGTCATTCAGAGGAAATGGTGGTATATATCCATTTACATCCCCTTTATGATAAAAAATATAAATTACAAGCTTCCGTCCGTGACTTCTTCTGTATTCAATATTTTTCTGAGGCTTTCTCGGCGCTAAAAATAATGAAAAATCCTTTCAGTTTTACACTTCACCATCAAGTGTCAAAATATCCTTCCCTTGGATTCAATGTAGCTTCATGCAAAATTTCATCAAAAACGGTTCTAGGTTAAACCGTAAAAACGTAACAGATAGACAGAGTTACTCTCTCGTTTATATAATATTATTAGCCTCTGCCCGCAACTACGTCCGCGTGGTCACAAATCTAGTCCCAAGAAAATCTTTATCAATTGAGATAAAATGTATACTTTATCCTTTTGAAAAGTACTGCCGAATTTCGTACATATACGTTCAGTCTTTATAGCGTAATTAAATGATTAAACGACAAACTTGCCCATTTTAATATTTGTCTTTCAAATAAATCATAATAAAAGAACATATAAAAAACCAATTACTTTTCAAGTGAAATCTGTTCAAATATACATACAAATGATTTTGTATATTATATTATTAGTATAGATAAACTATGTAATCAAGGATCCGATAATATGGTTGTTACATGTTAAATGAATAAAACAATCTAGTAAGTGATATGTCTCTAAGCTTGATCTAATCTAACAATCAAACTTGTCATATATGGATGGATGATACTTCTTTAAAAGTAACGATATTTCATAGAATTATGGTTGTTCGATATTGTCCGCAATAGTAACAAAAATCTGGTCACAATTCCATAGCTCGCTGATAGTGCACAGGTGTGCGCGCAGGCAACCCGTCAGCTGTTCGCCGCTCGTGCCCGTTGCTCCATACTCGACCCGAGCACCGAGTACGGAGCAGGAGCAGTCTTTGTCGACATTCCCGCGCGGTGGGACGTGCTGCCCCTCGCCCCTTACCGCTCCGCCCCCCCCTCCGAAACTCGGATGTTTCTGTGTGTGCATGTTTGTGCGCCGTGTTCTCACTGAGGCGATCGCGAGCTCTTTGTCTAATTACCAGGTAGGCAATATGCTCCACTCAACATTTTTCCGAATACTTTGTAAACGAAAGTTTCGGACCCAAATAAAACATTCCAATAATACTACAATAATAAATCATATATATATATACCTATGTTACAATTACTTACATGCTACCGATAAATAAACAGCACTTAAAGGTGTAAACAAAACAAGATTCTGGGCGGCGAAAAAATGTCCGGAACAGGTTTCCGTAAAGGCCTCTGATGCCAAATTGTAATCGTGTCAACTTTACAGCAAGTTTTGTTTATTTAATTATTATCGCTTAAACAACAGCCAGTATTCAGTTGGCAATTAACATTATTATTTCACTTCATCGTTGTAAAGAGTTCACTTAATATTTAAATAGCTGCCTTCTATATAATATTATAAATAAAGTAAAAAAGGATGTCTAGTTAGGTAGTATGTGAGTAGGTAGGATTTAAATAAATACATAGGTAGGTATTTAATTCGGGTGCATTGTTATTATACCGTCTTTTTCATTACATAAATAAACCGGATTGTAATAATAATGTCCATCCGTTTATATCGAATTTGGTTCTATATTGTTCTATATTCGTATAATGAAATATTAATAATTCCCGAAATGATTGATAACGGGGTAATTGGAGACGATGGAAAGCAAGGGAAATGGGGTCGCAGGGGGCATTTGTGTCGTAGTGACGTAACTGAATGGCATGCGATCGTGTTAACATTTTTTTTTTTGATTTTAATTAATCAAGTGCATGAAGATATGATTTCTACTGGTAAGCAAAAGCCTGTTTGTGATATTATCAAATTTGTTAGTTAGCCTTTGAGATTAAAAAAATCATCTTAGCATCTAGCTAATCTAGCATCTTTAGCTTATACGTTTCGTTTGGTGAGTGGGGTAACTGGAGGCCCATTCCCCCTCATCAATTCTCTTCCTCTTCCTCTTCAGCTCCTCTGGTGGTGCAGATGTTCGTGGGCGTCGGTAATCACTTAACAACAGGTGAGCCACTTGCACGTTTGCCCCCTTTCCTATAAAACGAATAAGATAGGTTTTGATTTTTAAGGATAAATAT
This sequence comes from Bhutanitis thaidina, assembly GCA_029286595.1. Taxonomy (NCBI): domain Eukaryota; kingdom Metazoa; phylum Arthropoda; class Insecta; order Lepidoptera; family Papilionidae; genus Bhutanitis; species Bhutanitis thaidina. The sequence goes on along the minus strand of JAGSMS010000012.1, from coordinate 5,020,872 downwards.
TTAACACAACTTGTAGCGAGTTCCTGGCAAATCTCGAACACAGGAGAAGATACAATAATCAGTCAATAATCGGACGATGACATTTGACCCGATAACAAATATTTCTGTGTTGCACTAAATATTCTGTGTTGCTCAAAATATTTTAGTAAACGTAACCATATTTTATTATTAATCAACAACTATGATCGTTGTTATTTACTAGTTTAACGCTTTAAACTAAACCCCTCACCTGGTAACCCGGGACTCACGAGGCCCCTGCTCAAGTGAGTCGTGATGAGAATACTTAGAATGTACAAGTAGTATACGAGTAAGATGGAGCATAATATTTACCTTTATTACATTTGTACTGAGAAAAAGCTCAGAAGCTTTTGCTCCTTCTTAGACGTCTTTGTTTATTCATTATTACAGCAATAGAGATTCTTTCCGTTGTACATTTTAGACGTTAATTAGCTTGGCTTACGTAAAGTTAGGTAACAATTTCTTAGTAGATTTTTCAGATATACCTACACCGGTTTTAAAGCCTATTCATAGACAATAAAACTGTGGAATCGGTGAGAAACTTAATTAAATCATTCACTCTATGCTCGACAAACAGGCGAAAATTTCATAAATCGTTGATAAAATTTGAGTTTCGGCGGAATTCTATTCCGTAACATAATCGTATACATAGTATACGCCAAAATGAATATTTTCTCACTCATTAAGCACATTTGTAACTCTCCGCTTTAATTTTAAATATATCGATAAGTGCCACGTTTGGCTTTTCGTCTTGCAAAGTAAGTGTAAGACATAACTTAGTAAGTCGACAAATCTATAGACGAATGTACGGGATAAGTTAATTTTGATGAAAATTATATTAAAGCTCTTCAAAATGAATCTGGTTGAATCTAATTCGGCCGTTGCTCTTGGCAAAGAGATTGGAAGATCGTTACGTCGACCGACCTCTGCATTATGACAAATGCATGAGCTTACTTAAATTTTTGATGTAAATGATACCTGAGTTCAGTAGTCACTCTTCGCCGAGTTAAACAAAATAAAAGACGAAAATATATTTGAAAAATTAAGCTCTCAAGATATCCAATAATGGGGTGGTCAGAGGTCAAGACATAGTTTTAGACGTTTCTACCTACTTTTCACCCGAGCTTATTTATATTATATATATACTGTAACAAATATTTCGAGATGTGTATAACTAGAATAATTTTAAGTTCTGTTACACATAAAAAGATTTTTTTTTTTTAAAAAACAGTGTAATAATAATAAAACTTATGTGTATATATTTATCGAAGTCTGAGCGAATAAATTAAAACAGTTTTATTCAAGATCATAGGTTTTAGATCTCTGTGGCCACAAATTTATGTATTTACGCAGTCTCCATGGCAAATTCAGCCACTACTAGCAGTGAAAATGTCTTGAGGTACTCAATGTCGGAATAACAATTTAAACAATCGATGTCTTCTATTACTGTCCACAATTTGTTCTCCATCGGGTTCAGATCTGGATGGGACGATGTTCAGTCTTCAGCTCTTATCAAGTTAGTAGAGGTAGTTAGTATAAGTGTCCGGAACACTGTTCTCGAGCCAGGTACAGACCGACAAACTGAACTAGTTTCGGTTAACACTACTCAACCTGAACACACTGTACATACAGTTAGGAGTAGAGTCACATACACAATCCCCCGCCGACGCGTAAGAGCGTATCGTGCAAATCAAACACCCGCGTACACACCGTGCACCCGGGATTCAGGGCGGTCCTTACCGCCCATTACTACCGAAACACCACGACCGTCCGAGACGAGGCCCGAACCTCCCTCGGACGGTCCTAAGATTGCTTACCATAAAGAGGTAAGCAGTAGATGTACTCCTGTACATCTACTTAAAGCATAAACGCCCGCGGCCTCAAGGACGCAGGCGCAAACCTATGAAGCTGTAAAAGCCAAAACGGCTAACAGCAATAACTTCATCGAATACATATATCGAGCCAGGTTTGATTTGTTCCGGCCTTGCTACCAGGAGCGTCTACGGGCAGGCATCTACAGAGAGGTTGCTACTTTATTTACTTTTACAAAGACTAGTAAAAAAAAAAACAAGTAAAATTTTATAGATAAGTAACAATATTATAATTTACAGATAAACAAATCATTATTTATACAATAAATTCATATCTAAAATTAAAATATAGTATACGAAACTGAAGCAATATTGTACTAACGGAATTTTGAGCTGCCAATTTTCTATCAAAGCTTTGCGTCATCCAGACTAACTGAACAGCTCTAACTCGATGACGGTGAATCATTTCATGGGTTATTTTAAAAAGACTCCGCCAAGTGGGAGGTCGGTTAATTGGTTCAAATTTATTTTTACGTTTCGTACTGAACGTAATTGACCATTAGATACAGATTGAAAATTATCTTAGCAACTGTAAAATAACAATGACATAATATAGGTATTTTGTTTAATAAAAAATTCTAAACAGTACTGAATGCGTAAACTTTTCAATAATAGGTGCAGTTTTAATATTCATTTATTAATAATTTTAGTAATTAAATTTTCATAATCAATATAACAATTGTTAATGTGAAATTTTTGCATTCGTGTTAAATTGCTGTTACTGAACAGACGCAAGAAGAAAATGAAATGCAAAAAACGGTATACTGCATAAAACTGCATTAATGCATAATTGTACCGGAATTAAAATTAAATTTAATTATACTTGCGATTATTTTATAAAGTCAGGCGTTACTTTGTAGAAATGTTTTATGTTAATTCGCATAGAAAAATAAAATGGTGTATTATGTAGCTTGACTAGAAGGGTATCACCCTTCCTCTTACACGTGGCACCTGTGGAAGGGGTTGGTTATGTTTAAGCCTTAGGACCGAGTTGTGCAAAACAATAATGATCGATTTTATCATATACGAGACAATCGTGATTTGTGATAGTCTTGTGATAGGATTTTTTCTAAAAAAAATCGTCACCTTTCACTGTATCACTATGTATTTGTATCTCGTGTTTCTATCTTATCGCATAAATGATACAGTAAAGCGAAGAAGTATAATTGTTTATACTTAGAGACTATAATATATCCTTCATACATAACTTCAAGTATAAACTTTTAACTATCTATACTCCTATATCCTTCATACAACTTCTAGACATTACTCAAAAGATGTCGCTTTAATCAAAATAAACTCAAGAACGTAATTAATTGTGTTTTGAGTGTCCTCTTGGCTATTAAGGAATATGAAAGACCAAGAAATTATAAAACTTGGAATTTTTGAAATTTTTGCTGATCCTACTGTTTTTTAATTTTACTGTATTGACTCGAGGCTACGTTTTTTATTCTGATTAGAATTACTCTAGCAATATTTCTTTTCCAATTATTTAGGTACACCTTTTTTTTGTATTTAGAATGAACATTTTGAAGATAGCATGATGAAATATATTAATTTATAAGTTAGCGTTACGCTGGAATAGTTGATCGAAATTACTAGAAGTTCACGATTCTGTTATCGGTTATCGCCTCCGCATAATGACGATAATTGGTAATACGACTATCTTTAATTGAAACGGCATTGATAGTTTGTACACGTTCGCGGTAGTCATAGTCCACTCATTCGTTACCATAACGCGACAAGCATCTTTCACTCTTATTGCAAAGCAGCAACGTGCAAAGTTGCATAATTTGATTTTTTTTTACCCTGCGTGATCTGTGCTGCCGCGATACAAATATTTTAACATTTTAATTGTGATTGTTGAACAATGCAACCCGTGAATGCAGCTGACAATAAGACACGTCCAGTTTGAAAGATCCGTTATTTAATGGAATAAACGAGTGGTTAATTTAAATTCACATTCTGTCACCATATCTCTCCCGCTGAGTCAAGATTTAAGTCGTAATAGAAAATGTATCAAGAATAATCTCATAATATCCGAATGATGACGAAATAAACATCTTAAACACCTCAACAGCCTGGAAATATTCCACTTCCGGACATAGGCCACGCCCATAAGGAGGATTTGTCATAACCATCGCACTCGCCAAGGGGATTGACGATCGCAGTACCAGGCACCTCGTCGAGATGGTTACCCCGCCATCTGTCGGTAGTCATTACGATTTTCAAGACTTTTCCCTTAGTCACCTGTTACGACACACACAGGAAGAAAGAGGGTGGTAGATTCTGATTTTGACGTAGCGTTTCGAGCACTCTTTATGAGATCCATCCAACGAGTGGGTGATCCACCACATGATCTTCTGCTTTCAGGAGTCTCTCCATCGACTGTTATCTCCATCAATGAACTTGGGTATTCACAGTAGTAATCTTAAATATATTAGATCTACATTATCCAGAGCCGTGACGGGCAGCAGTGTCTATGGCACATCGGGTTCAGGATATCTGGTAGAGGCCTATCTGTAAAGAGGATGTACTCTTTAAGGAAAGGGCTTCCTTGAACAACTTGGAGTATATAAACTTTTACAGTAGTAATGACGTCTCACTATTTTGAATGCTAGTTCTCTTAAATTTTGTATATTACAAAAAGCGCAATGCTACGCTTATACTACTACGTAATATAGACTCTAATAATCTATGTCACGGGTCAGGTTTGTTTTGGTATAAGTCATGCGCTAATCCAGGAAGTAACTTTATATGATGTGAATGATTTATAAACATCCAAATTTTGGTTATATTTTAGATTTACGAATTTTATTTTATTTTTATTCCTAATACAAAGGTAATCAACAAAGAAAATATAAAAATAATCTAAGATAAATCTTGACTATCAATACATACAATACAGAGAACATACAAAGAACATGGTCCCGAGCCACCTGCATCTATCGACCTTCCGCAATATAGTGCTGATCGTCGTTCCGTCTTGTCGTTTTACGGTGTATTTGCCTATACATGAAGGTTTGAGAGTAAACAATTCTTCACCAACGGATGGCAGTTCTACGAGGTATGTCGTCGGGGCCATTGACACTTCAGCTTGCAATATTACTTAAGCCTTGTTGGTTATTACTGCACACACCATCGTTGCAGATTTTATCCCACTGAGTAATTGTCCCTTCCATAGTCTACTGAGCAACTTAAAGCACCATTATACGGCTAGTATCCATTTTAAAATGTATATCTAAATATATTAACATTCACATCTATGATTATACAGCAGTAAAAAACAAAAGAAATCTGAATAAAATGTATTGTAATACGTCACAAAGCAATACAGGTTCTTGTTTTTATTTTATTTTGTATCTCAATGGAAATACCGGAAATTCGTAATACGTCGAAGATCGGATTATGCTAATTCCAAAACAGAAAAGAATATTTGACAAGTTGGAAATGACTTACGAGTTACGAGGATATGGGTGTTTTTCAAGAAGTAAATAACGGCAAAAGTATATTTAACAAAGTTATGACATTTATAAATGCCTTGTAACGATGATGACGTTTTCGGCCAGGGAAATTTTTGATTGTCAACTATACAGGCGATATCATAGTGCCGCATGTGTACACACAAACTCAGAGGCACTCACTATTTACCTTCACGTATTGGATGTAACGCTTATAGGAATAACACGATAAGATCAGATGCGGTTTCAGAGACACAGCAGGCAACAGGTACACTACCAGACCAGAAAATAAATAATTTATGCGTTGCACAAATGTTGACTTCTGCTGGGAATCGAATCTAGGACCAATGGCTCAATAGTCAGGTACATTCACCACAAAGCCATATGTAATTGTTTTTTCCATAATGTCACATATCTCGACTTTTAAACACTGTATATCAAATTGCACATCATCTAGTACCATACAGTCCTTTAATCTTGGACAGTGGGTGGCAATCTAATAAATGAATGTAAATGCACGGATGGAATACATATCAAATAAACCTCCATGAAATTATAAACATCAAACTATGAGATAAATTTAAACCGATCAATTTGATGCTCTATTACAATTAAAATACAATTTACGGTGTTTTTTTAAGACTTCAAAAAAGGAAGAGGTTCTCAATTCGGCTGTAAATATTTTTCTATTATTTTTATGATAATTTTACGTTTGAATGAACTTTCTCCCGAGAATGGGACTACCATTTGAAATAAGTAAAGGTCTTCTTTAGATTTTCACTAAGTTCAACTAAGGTCATCTGATCATGGACTGTGAATATACCCCATGGAACTCCTCAATGACAAACAGCTCACGTAGCGCGACAAGGTTTTTAGGCTTATAGGAGATCAGAGACAATAGCTGTCTGGAGCTGTTACTGTCCGGATCGTTATTGCCTGAATGTAAAACCGCATAAAAAGTTACTACATTAATTTTACACAAGATACAAGGCGAATATTTGTTAAAAATTTAAATTAAATTTCCATGTTTCAGATATCGTTGACTATCTAGTTGGAGAGGTCAGGTTTTAACAGACTCTTCTTTTAGTAAAAATAATTATGTTAAACTGAATTGAACCTTAAACATTTCAGTTGATAATTTTGTAACGTTGTTGTGAAATGGTTTTAGATGATTATAGTTTTAATCAAAATTAATATCAAACAGTGATTAGTGACTTAGATTAAAACTTAAAATAAGTTTCATGAAGATAAGTTCATCTATAATATGACAAGACTGCTCCTTATGAGCACTATTTTAGAGATTAGTTCGATACATATATTTAATAAATATTAACACCATCTGACGAATTTGACTATATTTCTTTCTCTTTATTTTTGGTAAACTTAATGTGGCGTATAGGTCATTGGATTTATATTTATCTTATGATTATATGTATGTATGTGGGTAAATAGGTGTGTAATAAGTATTTGTGTATATATGTGTCTATAATATTTATACTGGTGTACATATTATAATTCACCAATGTGTATTATTTTACGGGAAAGGATGGGTGAAGGATGGGAGAATGGGTGTAAGGGGATGTATTATATCAACTATAACATACTCGTAATTATAACTAAATTATTTTGTTATCAATATTAACATTATGTTCCAAATCGTTGTCAGTCACACAGTGGGTTCCATGTTACTTTATTCTAATGTCATAATCAACTACTTTTCTATTATCATAGTACGAATTATCGTAAATTTTTCAGCCGACGTTGGAGATATGGATAAATCTAAATCACATTAAAAGAATAAAAATTAGATTTCCTAATTTAAGGTCCCACATTGCCCCTTATTTGAATTTAATAATAAAAATGTAACATTTTTTCTTTAATTGCGTCACATTTTAAGTCCTGTCTCCTGTCCTAGCTTAAGTAGTTACTGAGAAAAATACAGATACCTATAGCCTATACAGACAGACAGATCCTCTTAATCTCTCCGGAAAAGCTTTTTCGACATTGAATCTTAAAAACCATAGATGACAGAAACAGAAGTTAACCGATATTTATAAGTGTAGAAATATATGTCTTGACAAATGTAGTTACAGCGTGCTTGAACAAACTTCGACCGTATTGGTGATAATTATTACAGTTACGGCAATTTCCACTGGCGAATTGTCCGACACAAACTTGTGAGTCATTTTCGGAGCGTACGAGCTAAAGTTCATTTCTATGCCTTCTTAAAATGAAATCTATAATGAAGTCACTTTATAATATGTATTAAGGATGCAATAGTATTTTGAAGATAATGCATAAAAACAAACAAATCGAGAATTAAAGACGTATTTAACTACTCTACTTAGCTTTTCCGTTGGATACTCGCCTATAATCTTTCACTCGTCCATCAGTTCTGATAAGACTTACAACAAACAATTGCAATTGTTTCACAGTTACAGATTAAATTCCATAGTACGCGAATGACCTGAATGCAGCAACCGGTGCCAGCGCTTAATTTTTTTTCAAGTGCATCTATGTCTATGTGGTGATTTATTAAATTTTGTGTCTGGTACCCCTAACGTACCATAACAATATAATTTACATTGTTGCAACACTTCATGGTATATGTTTCTCCAAGACTTTAATATGTTATTATATGCTATTATATATTACTTGTTTTTTTATCGATAGTTTTTAAATTAAGGAAGAATTTAATTCTATTATCGTTCGACAACGAAGTCCAGTCAGACTTCTTATCCCATGGTGTCGTTAAATTTTTTATTTTTATTTTGCGCGTTTATAAACCTTTTTATCTTAACCAATAACAGTGTAGTTGACTAACACAGTGCAGTGGGTTATCCTCTGCATTATACGCAACATTGTTAACGATTTCGGTTTACAAAACGGAGTTCGATTGTTCAAAACGAAGTCAAAAGCAGATCAAGAGTTTAGCATGCTGCCTAACCTTGTGGTGTTTGGTAGGGTTATACATAAACTTTCGAATATAAAACCATTGCCAATGAAATAAAAGTTTAGTTTTACTACAATACATACTACGCACATGCCTGCAATGTTGGGTAGAGTTTCAGCACTAAAATATAGATTAGTACCCTGGGCTGATTTTTATTCCTTACTGGGTAAGTACAATCGTGGTAACGCCGAATCGTAGCGTATCGTTCGTTTAACCGCATCATAGTAAACACTTAAAAGGAGTAAACCGTTAAAAATACTTTGTATAACATGATTTTATAAAAAATGGTCTACAATGAAAAAAAATATACTTAAGATTTAAGTGTTCTATAGATTATTTAAGTTATTGGATCGGAGTCAATTGCGCAACCCAGCCTTCGCCTCTCCAGGAGATAGAACATGACGGTCGAGCATCGATATAACATGTTTAAATACTTTATGTATGTATGTGTTTCAATTACTCAGTAGCCTTCGACCTGAGTATTTAATAAAGTTTATCCTTGTCCGCAATATGTCGATCAACCCCTTAGAGCTTTCTTGGTTACATTTCTATAATCATACTGGCTGTACTCAGTAATACATTTATCAGGCTCGCCCTTTATCGACCCTCGCAATAAGTGCTCAACTTCTACGCTCCGTTACTGTATTAGCTTTACCTAATAACAAGTAACGCTTTTCATTTCCGGTATTATTTTTTTGTGTTTACCATACCAGTGTAATATGAAACTCTCAAGGTCTGCCAAGGTCGAATCTGCCACCCCTTTTCTTTCCGTGGGAGTCGTAGAACGCCTTTATAGAATATATCGTCGTGCTGTATATTAAAGGAACTGGGCAGTAGCCGTGACGGCAAAAAAGGAATTCAACCATCTGGGAAATATATATGTTAAATACATAGAACTCAATAACAACAAATTTCTTGTGAATGTGCGCTCGTGAAGGTTATTTCATATTGCAGCTACAATTCGGGATAAATGTTTTCTATAATTTTCATATTCAGCACCACCACCGTTTTATGTTTAAGAATATTAAAACGAGCAGTATCTGTGCCTTCGTCCAGGATAATTCACATATTATGTAAATTATATATAGATATGAAGTAACACTAATGATGTCTTCTTATTAAAACGTGTCAGTCTGTTTTGGTGTTTGGATGTTTGTTGTTCAATCACGACAACAACTGAACGGATTCTGATAAAATTTACGTTACGCTGAATATACTTTTTATCCTGAGTAAATATACATCTATACTATACTACTTCACGCGAGTAAAGTCGCGGGAGGTCTCTAGTAAAGAATAAAACAGATTTGTTTTGAGATTGATGTAGTTTAAGGATAGAAAATAACAAAAATTGGATTAAATTGAAATAGAAAATTAAAATTGTTCACAGTATAGTTTTAATTTTCAATAAACTTTTCATTTTAAAATCCAAATTGTGTTATAAACTTTACTAAATATGGGTGCAATCGTCACGGCGTTATACAACTTCCACGTGTGCATCAGCTCGGGCATTTTCCAGTATTAAATATCACCTTGCTCCATGACCCGCTTTTGTGCGTCCAATGTGTACGTAGGGTCGTTACCCGCAGATTTCCTCCGACTATATCCTTTTGTTGCCAACCGTTTCCCACGACGCCATTTTGTTATGAGTTTTACATCCATTTCTTACTTCCTTAATACTTAAGTTTCATATTTCATGTATCTAGATTATGAAACCATTTAATTTAATTTAAATAGACAAATATTCTTTTGCTTAAAATAAGAGGATGTGTCTGAATTTCGGTTCTCATGTTTTGCTATCTTATTATAAATAGCATGTAAATTTTAAGCAACTAATAATAAAATATTATAAAAATATTCAACACAATTTTCATGTCAATAATATCTATCTTAAAAATGATTTTGATTAAGATGTATGATGTGAGTGTATTTTTTTTCTGAAATTAGGTTAGTTTAAAGAAAAAACCATTAACATTATTATTGAACTTAACGTTACAGAAGAACAAAAGAATACATCCGTAATCTTAATAGCCTCTTAATAGTTCACTGCAGTACGTAGGACTCTCCCTTAAGGAGGATTTGTCATAATCGCCACGCTCGGCAAGCGGATTGGCAATCGCAGTCCCAGCCACCTCGCACCTTGGTCGCTGCTGCACGTCGTCGTTCGCTTATTTCTGTAGATGCTTATCGCGCCCTCTGTTGGTAGCCATTGCGACATTCAAGGCGTTTTTCTTCCTTTCTCACGACACCCACAGGAAGAAAGATTTATTCTTCGATCGAGAGAACGAGTACGAGAAGCAAAAATATTTTCGTTTAATTTTTAACAATATGGAGTTGACAGTCATTAGAGAAGTTAAATGGGTAAACATGTAGTTTTTATGATTAAATTTTATCTAGCCTAGTAGCTTTTCTTAAGGGACAAAATAAACACGTTTCTACTCTCTACTTTTTAAGTAATACTTTCATGAATGACGGAATTAAACTTCTGTGGGACTACCAGTACCGTTTTTTCACTGGGTTTCCGAAGTTCAGCAGTAATTACATCTTCACTCTGTGCCTTGCTGTTTTTAAGTTGTTTGAGAGCCATTCTAATCTCGCACAGACTGATGTCTGAATATCATTGGAAGTGGTCGAATAAGCTTAGCTCTTGGATCGTTACTCCCGTCTTCCGTTCGGACTCCTTCCATAAAATCTCTCGATCTCACTCAAAATCTCAGCTCCGTTTGAAATAACTGCGCTACTTTCGGTTTTCAACTTGGTCACGGCTTTTTCCGATAGACGGATCTTTAGCAAACTATCAGTTGAAAACTTCCACATCTGGTTTTGTGAGTTGTAGAGTGCGTTCGGAGAGCTTTCGGGATGTTCGTTGTTTTGGATATGGGCACGAGGTGGCCATTGATTTGTACCTTTCATTGTGGGAGAAATATACGTAATGCATAATGGAGTTACGCCATTCGCTCCACGCCTGGTGAGCGGGTTCTCTCTTTCACCTTTTACGTCACCCAAGAGACGACATTGAGTGGCAGATTCTGTTATATCACCACCCTTTTAAAAGTCAACTAAGGCTTATTGCCTCGTACAATTCGTAGCTTTCGAATGATGCCGCGACTATGATATTTAAATTTACCAGATAGATAACTTACTAGAGTACTAGACGCCTTACACCTTAGACAATGCGTCTAAGGTGTGAGGTGTTATTATGGAAAAATATCCCAAATTTTGAACAAAAGGAGTGGACTGTTTGCAGGCTGCTTAAGATGCTTAAAAAGAAACGATACACACTAAAAATAAATGTGTGGATGGCTCGGACCAATGACTTTTTTCGAAACTTATGTATGATTTATATCGTTGGCTCGGGACGCAAGGCGGCGACGGCTCGGCACCTTTCACATTGTCCCAAATAAGCTCTGGTGAAAAGTGGGTTGAAGTAAGCAGTAGTTTTAGGTATACGGCAGTGAGCACGTGAGAGTCTTTTCATTTATCTTTTTTAAATAGAAAAGAAACTTAGTAATAAATACTGCGAGATAATCTCCTATGAAAGAAATACCATACTCCAATTTTCTAAATCTACCAAGGAGGAAGCGGCGGGCGATAACGCAAGTCTATTTTCGTCCCCTACCTTTCGTCCATAAGGGCACCTTGTAACTGACATCTGATGTATCGGCACTTAGGGGCCTTATCATCACAAATAATTCACTCGTTTATTATTCGTTTTTTGTTGACTTACATTTAAAATGGATCCTTATTAATGAGTGACACGTAACAGAATACTTCTTAGTATTCTTACTCCCGTAAATATATCTGTATATCTTCATAGATGTTATTAAAACGACGCAGACAATTTTTTAAAATAGTCCGTAAAATACGACGTTTCTTTATGTGATTTAGATTTGATTTAGTGAAACTTTCCGTACTCATCTTAATCTTCATGTTTTCGGATGGTGCAGGGTCAGAAACAGAAACTCAGTCTGTCCTAATTCCACTTAAATCCAAATTGTACGTATTGGTTTAAGTTATAATTATATTATTTTGGTTTTTGTAGATATACTTTACCTGTGCATGTTTTTTTTTCACTTTCCTGGGAATTTGATGCAAACTCAAAAGATAGGCTGTGTACTGGTCTGACCATTAATGTCAAAAATGCTACTTTTTTATAAGAAAAGGGGCAAGAGTGATGTTGAGTGATTACCGTCGCCCACCTACATCTGCAGAGGAGCTGCACGTGCGTTGTCGGCCTTTAAGAATATTTAGGGGATGTTGTGTTAAGGATTGTAATGTCTACAAGAGTCTACAGATTACAGGCTATTTCATCTCAGTCCTCAGGGATACAAAGGAAGATAACTGGATGATGTGTGTGTGTGTGTGTATGAGTGTATTAGAGACTGGTAACAGTTATTCTTAGGTAGTAGTAGGTACTGGAATTGCGATAAACTTTAGTAATTGTAAACTACTTCCATTAATCTGTTATCATAGAGCGAGCACTTATAGATAATTTGAAATGTAGAACTCTTTTGAATATATTTCTTTGCTAGAAAGTCATAAGACCCTAAGTGTTCACCGATTCATTAAAACACTAACATAAAAAAACAAGGGAACATGATCATTTCCGTCATTCGAAATAATAGTTTGATAAAGTTAACATCGAATTGCAAACATTTATAGGACTTCGTATTATTATATTCTTTACCAGTCTGCAAGACATAGACCTCTTCCATTGGTTGATTGACGATCGCAGTATTAAACCCATCGCGTCCCCCTCATCGGTCTATTTCTATAATATTTATAGAAATAAACAGACCAATGAATACTAGAAAGTATTATCTAACCATCAATCGGCAGTCATTGCGATTTTCAAGGCTTTTTCCTCGGGCGCCTCTTACGATGCCCACGGAAACAAAGGGGGTGTCAGATTCTTATACCGATAAAACATTACTTATTAACACAGGAATATTTTTGTTGTCAAGCAATAACTTCTTTGCATATCGTCCGATATATTTTCCAACAGATCAAATCAAGAACACTACAACACTCAACAACAACCGTTACAACATTGCAATCTGTGTCTCCACAAGTGAATAAAAATTCTATGCCATATACGTAAAACACAATATCAAACGTAAATTAGCGCTACATACGCGTAACTCAAGTTGCCTATAATACACACGTATACTAAGCCTCATTCAAAAATGAGCTTTGTCATATCACACTAAAGTTTAATTTAAGGCTTACATAGTACTATTGGCCCCCCTGCTCGAACGACGCGCGACAAACTGGACTTGTGTCGATATCGTGCGCTACTTACTGGTGATCTTAAACTGGTTTTTTTTTTACTTTTTTAGCAATCAGCTGGGGAAAGGCTGTGGATCAGTGAAACAGTCAACTAGTTTCAAAATAATATCAACAAATATTTACAAGGAATGTAATGTATTGCAAAAAAATTTTGGATTTTCATAGCAATATTGACGTAACTAAGTAAACCAATGATTAAATAATAATTTGCATATTACAATATTGTACATTTAAATTCGATATAATCAATCTGTACGGAAAATGGGGTAAATTGTTCTTTAAGTTATCATAAAACTTTAAATGTTTATATTGCCAAGAAAGTAAATGCGTCGGGGAAAGGTATTCAAGAGTTAAAAATTGAAAAAAAATATTGTCAAACAATCATTTGATTTACGTGTATCATGTAGGCACCTATATTGTTAGGTGTATAATGATACTGAAGTATTAGATGAACAAAAGAAGACTCAATAGAACGTTTCCAATACTACCTGTCACAGGATACGTAACCTACATTTTATGTTCATTATCCGCAATAAATTTGAACTAGATTTCCTTGATTTCTATGCAAAAATGGATCAACAAGGTTAAATTTCGTCTTTTTCTGGTAATATATTTGTCTAAAACTACTTAAATTTATTACAAACACGTTCTTCAATCCCGGATTATTGATTATATGCACGTTACTTTTATTAATAGTAAGGTTTGTATCTTTAGAATCATAAAAAAATAAGAATAAATTGAATAAAGAATAAAGTATGTATATGGGGCAGTGGCAGTTAAAATTGATTTTAGAACTCTACCGTACTCTACGTAAATTGCAGACATTGCATAAGTTTACTGTGTTATAAAGTCAAGATAAAGAACATTTTCTTTACCAACAACATACATAGGTATTCTAAACAAATCTGGCATCTATTTACACACAATTGCCGTTTTCAGTTTAAGAGATAAGTTTGTTTTTATCTAATTGCATAGATCGGGAATAGTACATTCAGGTATTATTTCACAAATTTATGATACGACAGCGGATATGAATATTTTAAGGATTATTAACACTCTTCATTAAGAACATTAATTTAATCTTAAGTGTGATTGCAACATGTTCATAATATAATTTCTGATGCCATAATTCTTCCCAAAAGTCTTTTTTGCTAACCGAATTAATATACATACAAATAGTTTTTAGTACAATACAGAGCGAATAGTCTTGAATTTTGGGCACCTGGGCAAAAAGGTCACTCTTTAAGTTTATAAAGGTGAAATGATACAAAAACAGCTGCTTGACAGGCCACCTCCGTTTAACAGCTTGAGACGGTATAATGTCTTAATAAGTAGACAAATCACGTTTCCGTCGAAGTAAAACCCGTTTTGTGCGTTAACAATCAGAGTCGTCGCGTTATAACAGGGCATGTGAGCTAACGGCCCGCAAGCGCGAGCGTACAGGTTCCATTTATATCCGGTATGGCGTCTCATTTAGGTTATGATTTAATTTAATTCTGATCTTGTAAGCGCTTTTTGTGGCTTCTGTCTTAGACCCCAAACCAACCTTTAACTAGAGGGCATCGTTGTCCCTGAGTGTTGATTATTTATTTAGGTTAGATATTCAGCGTGCACGATGTATATATAAATCTTATGAAAAAGGTAAAAACTGTTTTTAAATATTATCATTACGATGTCAACCACGGATACAATTTTCGAATACTACCCGTATAGTTGATATCAACCTTTGATTGAAACCGTTGATATCAAACTTTCAAGCAAAATGTATCTTCTTAGAAAATTTAGGCTGAATCAAAGACTGTTGGTATTTTTTTCTTTATGTTTAATATACGAATCTATATTTTTTCTTTATGGAAATAACCAGATACCTGCATAATCGCAACTAGATAATCACACAAGTGTGGTGAATATTACACTACAAAAAGGTTCAAAATCTCACCAGGATATACAATCACCTCTTACATAAAATTTTTACTAAACTTGTTTATACTAAAACCATAGCAGTAAAGCTTTTTATGCATATATTTTAAGTCGATCATTACATTAAAAATTAAACATTTTAAAATAACTGCAGTTCTTAAGTATGAGAGCCCTGCATTATGACGACATGTACTCGATTTCTATTCTAAAGCCCCTACGTAATAGCATCAACCTCCATTCTTCAACAATGTATGTATCACAGTATGCAAACTACATTGACGTTTTAATATGAACAGGCAGTACATTTGCAAGTTGTATAGCTACGATGGATAAAACATAAAATAAAAATTATTTATCGCAATTTTTCTCGATTCAGGGATCGGATAATAACAGAAGTTTGTTTTGGTTTAAATTGTTTTCTTTTACCATGTATCTTAATTCTCCGAGAGGTTAGTTATTTAATATTTGTTATTTGATAGATAATGTGTTAATTTGGTTAGCGAATAATGAATGAATTAAGATTTTTTAAAATCTTTTTGATCAAAATACTGACAGTTTCAGTAAATGGATACCAAAATGACTACTGTTACTTCGTGTGTTCTTTTCACAATAATCATGTTATGTTGTGACCATAATAACGAGACTAAGGCCATCATACCACAAAGGTCGACGTAGGAGTAAAAATATACACGTTTTTCCCTCCCTATTTCATCAGGTTAATGAACAAATTTCACGATTATTTCATTTCTCGATGTAACCGTTCAAGGGTTACGTTACCCACCTTTCAGCTCCATCATCAGACCAGCTCTATGGTACTATATTACGGTATTGTCATCAGTTCTTAACACGTGTGCAAAATTCCAAATTATGTGAACGGCCATACGTCACGTAGTAAGTGAAAATTGAATTAAAATATTTAATGATATTTATATACATAAATTAGAGATTGTTTTCAGCAGCCTTCGAACCAGTTCGTTGCTGGTCAATAGTCTCTCACAGTGAGACGAATCGTAATCGCCACACTTGGCAGACGGTTCGGTGATCGCATAAATTAGTTGTTAGCTAATTAGACTTAGTTTTAACTAGGTTTAGGTAATTCCACGGTGATCCCACCATCTGTCTAAGACCATGCCATTTTTCTAGCATTTCCTTAAGAATTCTATTACGACACTCGCAATACAATGATGGAAGGGAATGGTGGAGACATAGAGGTATTAACATTCATCTTGCTGCAACAATCTGTTAAATTTTCAGTATCGAAAAGAAATACTTTTTAATAAAGTACGTTATTATCATTTATTAGTCTTAACTTATTTTAAAATCGATTGTAAAATTTGTACCGTACAACTAAGTAACTTTCTGAGAGCTTGACACTTCGGGAAGTTAGTTTAAAATCGATCGAAAAATTTGTACCGTTCAGACAAATAGAAAAGATAGCGACTTAATGAAAACGTGGTAATAAAGTAGTAAACTTAAAAGCTTATTAATAAGTAGATTTATTTAAGAATAGTCTTCCTGCTAATATTTGCTTTTACTAGGTATTACTATAATCCATTTAAAAATAAAGGGGTGATGGTCAAAGCTATAAAGTCTAGTATATATATTAGAACTTTTACGAATCCCTTTTATGCAATTAGCTACAATGGCATCTATCGGTAAACGCAAGAAGTTCTAAGCGTTCATGACTAGATATTGTATAACATTTTTAATTACGTAGAAAGGAATACTGAAAAAATATCATAAATATGAACACAATAAAGCATAACTATGCCAGAATTATTGTTAGACTCAAGGAAGGCGCATCGGATTGAAAGAAGATTTCATCATATAATTTAGCGCGGTGACTAATCGTACAGATAGAGCAACTTGTCTTATTATAACTTTGTGAAAAGTATTATTTATATATCACTTTAGGAATGTTCATTGTTCTTTAGGAGATTTCTGTGAGAGACACAGTGTTGAGGATCATCAAGCGGCAATGGCTTCGAGCCGCCGTCGATATAGTACGTAGAATTGACAATAGTTGCATATGAAAGTTTCTCCAGTGACGACCTCGTACAGTACGTACGTACCGCAGTGTAGGACGTCCCCCACAAGTCGGAGTGACGAACTGTACAGTATTGAGGGAAGTACGGGCAGATAAAAAGGTCGGGACCGTGCTTTGTGGAAATTTTTGTGGCAGCCCTATGTTCAGCTGCAGACTTGTGATAGGCTTTCAACAGCTTCAATGAAGTACACCACACGTATGGAAAATTCCGAGATTATTTTCCGGAAGTAAGTATTTAAATGGTAATATTTTAAAATTTATTAAATTCAAGAAAAAATCGCTTATTTTAACATTTTATTAAATGCAAAGCAACCGGGATCATACCCGATAAGACTATAATATTAGAAATCACTCATGTGTGTCGGTTCGTTTCATAACTGAATTCTTTTCGCTCGCAAAGGAAAAATAATACTACGCTCTTACGACATAACAAGGAAGCCATCTTAAGATATAAAAAAAATGTTAAGCTCTGCATGTTTTTCTAATAACCGCTAATACTATTTGTGTTACTAAAAGCAACGATTTTTTCATCGATATTCAGTGGAAGAGACGTAACGACCTTAAATTTAACATAACAGTTAACCGCCCGATTCTGAGTCACGCACTGTTAATTATGCAAAGTGGAAATGTTAAGTTTAAAGTTTAAAAGAAACATAATTTTTGGAGTTTTATAATGTGTACCGTACCGTATGTTTCACTGAATAAAATTTGTACTTAACATTAATGTGTCTTATATAAGTGAATTATATATTGTGTTTCTTATGAGAAAGAAACTTAATAAACCGTAAGTAAAGAAGTTTAGTCGTAGCAATTTTTTTTAGTCTTTGTTATTGCTGTGCTGTGTTGTTTTGGCTGTGGTAGCCTAGTGGTAAGGGGCTCACTTTAGTTTATCGCGCTCTACGAAGAGCTCGAGTGTCCTAGTTTCCATCCCCGATGCCGACACCACTAAAATTTGTTAATAGCAATTTTAAGTTTCCAAGTTTTCGGCGGGGAAGGAAAATAATAAAAAGAAAAATATTATTTCGTGGACATGTGAAGTTCGCCAACCCGCATTGAGGCAACCCGAGGTGGACGCTTCCAGCTCCTAAACCCTCTCAAATATTTGAGACGGAGGCAGTTGCCCAGCTGTGGGCATTTTGTTACTTTGACTCAAGATATGTTGCGCTAATAGTTAACTAGGCCAACATCACCTAGGCCAAAGACTTTATCTATCGTCCGTTGCCCGCATTTAAAGTCCCCGGCGGCCCGACAAAGGAATCCTGCGAAGTCGCCGCTCTTGCCGAGTTAGTAAACTTATATTCATGATGAATAGTGCAGGCGTTTTATTTGGATTTTTAGGTAATTTAAGTTGTTAGAAAAAAAAAGTTTTTTTATTTTTTCGTATTTTTTTTTCTCCTTTTCCAAATAACTGACCACTATTACTAAAGATGTTTTATTACTTATAAGTAGGGGACGTGCATCTTTTCCCCACGCGAAAGACCTCACTCTAATCTTTAGCATTACTAAGGAATAAAGTATCTGCATACAAACTAAATATACCTTCCTTTTTAGTAGCTACTTAATAAGCTAATGTAAAGACCATATATACACATTTCGCAATGTGTTTTTGTATTTCTATGCGTTTACACTTAGTGTGAGACCTCATAGTTTGTGGATACGGGCAGTTGCCTCTACCAATGGAAGCAGACCCCAGCAGCCTGTAAATGCTGCTGGGCAAAGCCCTTCTCCTCAAATATCGGAGGGGGTTAAGAGCTGGGAAGGGTCCGCCATACTGTTCCAGTGCGGGTTAGCGAACTTCAAATGTCCTCGAAATAAAAAAAAGTATTATTTCTCAGACGTGCTGGTTTCCTCACCATGGTTTCCTTCACCGCCAGGCACGTAGTAAATTCGGCTCCTGAAATTGCTATTAACAATTTCAGTGGTACCGGTACAAGCAATCGAACCATGATCACTCGCGTCCTATGAAACTAAAGCGAGCACTTTTTTTAGAGATTTGCTGTAATCGGCGCGACGGGCGGTTAAGCAATAGTACTAGAAATATTGCATTTTTTTTTTATGGAAGAGACGGCATACGAGCAAGCGGTTCACCTGATGGTAAGTGATTACTGTCGCCCATATACATCTGCAAAACCATAGATATATAGATGCTGCAGGTGCGTTGCCGGTCCTTAAGGATATTTGGGAGATGGGAAGGAAGAGGAGGGGAAAAGGGAGGGGGTGTGGGCCTTCGGTTACCTCACTCACCGAACGAAACGCAGAAGCACAAGATGCCTCTACTTCACGCCGGTATTCTGCGAGGCCGTGGCACCAATCCGGTCGAGCCGGCCCATTCGAGCAGCAGCTAAAGCCGCCGCATGGCTCTACCACGCTTAACGCTGCGCACTTGTAGAGAAAACTTAGACCTGACATAAGCGGAAGCTACAATATTTTCTCTCCTTCGGGCCATGCCCGACTTTTATGACACCTGCGGTATAAGGTAGGGGTGGCATGTTCACTTATGCTGCCATCATAGGATTCCTATTTTGAAATAACCATAACATTGGATTACGTAGAGCCAAGCTGCGGCTTTTGCTGCTGCCTCAATGGGCCGCTCGACGGGGTAATAAAACGGCAACGCAGAATACCGGCGTAAAGTAGGGGCATCTTCTGCTTCTGCGTTTCGGTGGTGGTGAGAAAAAATACTTGCCTCCTGAATTGTGGCTCCTGTGTTTGTATCAAATTTGGAACCTTATAAAAAAACTAATGGTTCCGAAGAGATTGCCTCTGTGTCTGACACTTTTTCCCATTTTATAATTTCCCCAACCTTGATGCACCTTATAGTCTGTGGCCCATAGCCATAGCGCTGTTATCTCATATACATAATATGGAATCAAAACTTTATGGAAAATAGGAAACTTGTTTAAAATAGCCTCCTTCTAAGCGAGAACTGTCCTTCTCCCTTGAGCGAGAACCTAGATCCGCACACAAAGAATACGAGCTATTATACAGTTCCGCAGTAAAAGCGCATGAGTAACAAGTACTCTTTGTTTATGATGCTGACGGCTCACGTTGTCGGTCGGCTATACTTGCACGCTCGCTGCTGATAGCTCTACGATAATTACGCACACTCACAAACGTGTGCCGACAGGCCGGTGCCCCTGTAGTAGTAGCACGTAATTAAATCTGTTCGCTTGTATTGAGTGCGAGAGTGTGGTTGAGCTATATGTACATCAATATCTATCTATTGCTCTATCTATGTTTTTAAATAAACTAGCAAGCCATTTGATAGATTGAGCTCAAATTTATGGCTTATGTTCAACTCATTACTGGAAAGGTTTATAACGAAAAAAATATTATTCAGTACCTACTCACATATATTAGTCACTGTTAGTGTTAAACGTGACGGGGTTCAGCTAAAGTTTGATAAAGAATCCAGATATAAATGTATTGTTATCTCTGATAGCTAAATCAGTAACTGGGTCTCCGGTTCTTGTCTTAGCATAGCGCTGTTTGCTGCTATTTTATTTCAGTGTCCTATGAGAGCTTGGTTCTTCTTTAGTCGAGTCTATTCAGTTATGCTCTTATATGTTTGCATCTATCACGGAATAAATAAAGGTTCCGTGGACTCTATTAATACTCCATATTTTAGTACACACTACGATAGTCCATTGCTGAACATAGGTCTGAGGTGCCGGGATATATTTTTAGGGTGGTTTGTCCATCACCACGCCGGGCAAGCGAGTTAGTGTGCGCAGTGCCTGTACCCTCAGACTGGTGATGCTGCTACCCATCACTAGTCCGTGGAATTTGGGTTCGGCTAATTATTCTGGATGGTATTCTGAAATGTCGTCAGTGATGACGATCTCGTATGATGACTGGTATGATGCACCACCTGCAAGTGAGGTTAGCATTTGAAGAAACAGGTGGTATATTTTCCCACTTAACCTTGTGGACCTAACAAAGTTATATGAACTTGTATTGATTAGTGACAACATCGACGTGTATTATAATTAATCTAAAGAGTATACAAACACTACGTAAATGAATCCAAAAATACACTTTAGTACAAGTAATTTCATGGATTTTGAGAAAAATTAAAAAAATAGGTCCATATTACTCTAAATATAAGGCTATGTTCTATCATATTTAATGTAAGAAAAGTGTTAGTTTGCTTGTTAGTTGTATAATCACGCTTAAATGACTGGACGGATTTGATCAAAGTTTGGCAGTGATTTAGATTAAACCATGGTTTTCTTGATATTAAATTTTGAACCACGTCGTTAGTATGTACCAATACCGGCCTGATTTAAATATAAAAATAATTAGACGCTATACAATCAGCCACTCTAATGAAGTCCAATTCCACTACGAGATGAAATTATGTTGTTTGCTATTTGTACCACAGAATACAGTATACTCGAACGGCCCGAAATGTGCAATAACTTTGTGGCATATTTAGATGTCGCTAGTCTCGCAGTGGCGTAGGAAGCGACCTTAGTGACGTCACGTCGAGGCCGCGCCGCTCTCTCCGCGCAGTGTTGCCACGAACTACATCACTTACGTTCGCCATCATAATGCGCATAGTCGAGACATTTCTGTTATAAAAGTTGTAGATATTTGGGATAATTTCACAACATATATACTCAAGTATATAAAAAATATGTGTAGTATACATATTTTTATTTTATATTACTTCCCTTATTATTTGAGAGACACAAATAATACTGTAATTTAAACATCACTAGTTACAAATCTATACTACTAATTATTCAAACATTTTGCTTTATACGTATAACAGACCAAAAGTAAATAGTTACAGTAATACTTTAATACATACATTTTAAATATTTGTATCAATTATCACAAAACATGTTAGGTACTTATTTAAATTTTGTAAAGTCATTAACACCGTACAGTCTTGAATCATATAATTTAAATAAAAAAATTCTGAGAACAATGCATTCCAGGCAGATTTTCGACAGTAATGGCAAACACGTGGAAGGTAATTACAACAAACAACAGGCATATGGTTGTCTTAATTAGAATGCGGCTCCCTAAAGATATTTATTACAAAGAAGTTCGTTATGAAGGCTTTACACAGTATTTTATATAATTTGCTCTCTGTAAGGCCTTCTTTCGGTCAAATCGACTAGTCAGGTTTTAGCTGAGATAAAAACAATTAAGTACAGTAAACTAAACAAGCAGTTTGTAAATGTTCATCTATTGGGCCTTCTCTCAATATTTTGTAGGGCATTTGGATTCGTGCGGGCTCCGCCACGTAGATCCAGTGCGGGTTGGCTTACTACGTGTGACCTCGAAATAATAATTTTTAAAGATTCAGTACATTGCACGATGTGTTCTTTCACTGGCACTGGGATCGAAGCCATCTCACTCGCTTCTGGCCATTAAGCAACAACGGTTCTAAGATTTTTTTTTAATTATAACTTACGCATATGCTTAATATCTACCCTGATAGTTTTATAACAGAATAAAAAAAGGTGTCGAAACAAATTCTTCTGCCCAGCGTAGTGCGCATGGTCAAACCCTTCAAGAGTTGTGTCGGCTTAATGTCGCTTTTTTTTAAAGAGGCCAATGTTCAACAGTACAGGAAAGTACTATAAAATTTTCGAATAACTCCATTACGATAAGTTTCGTTGAGCAAAAAGGCATAAAAATTAAAAAATCGTTGTCCCTTTACATCGATGTTAAATGGCCACGCTACAGGACTGTTTATTTATTTATCAAATTCGCCTTTACCCTCCTCTTTGCTCCACTTTTCTGGTTATTGCTCGGTATTGTGGGGATGGATCACGCCGCCCGGTTCAGTTATGCAATACATAATTCTAAACGGAGCGCTAACGAAATTCTTATATAAACAATGGGAAAAGTAGATGTCATTTGGTGTTTTTTTTTATTTGTATTTCAACGTAACCTAAGGTCTTTATTAAGGGTATATTCTGGAGTGAAGATTTACACAAAATAAAATAAAAACTCGTATTATTGTTGCTCGAATGGACCGGCTCGGTGCAGTACCACGACATACACATCTTCTGCTTCTGCGTTTCGTTTGGTCTGTGAGGTAAACGAAGGTCCACTCCCCCTCTCTATCATCCCTCCCATCCTCCAAATCCTTTAAGGTCGGCAACGCAACTGCAGAGGAGCTTGCAGATGTACGTGGGTAACGGTAATCGCTTACAATCCTATAAATAAAAAATATTATCGTGATATTTCTTACTTATAATTACGTAGTTTATTTATGTAGAAGATACATGCTCTTAGTATTAATGTATATAGTATATACACAGGTGATGTGATGACCTATGAAATAGTAGTACGAAAGAAATTAAAAAAAGTATTTTCACTCACATTGAATAGTTTAATAATCCAAATAAAACGCATGCGCTTTTCTTTATGACTAATAGTTTAATGACCTCAGCAAGAGCGGCGCCGCCGGATATCATTGTCAGCGACTTCAAACGCGGGCAGGGTATCACATACTTTCTGTACATATTTATACATATTAGGCATTCTATTACTATACATTGGTGCCCCCCATAGTTATATCTCCATCCCACAAAGTACGGTTCTGGGCTACATTCCTGTAACGAGATTTTGCATAAATGGATAAGTCACTCTATTCAATGCAGGGTCATCTTACACTGTGTTCGCTGGTAAAAGTTTTATCGAAAACTTTTCTTCCTTACCGTTTACGGTTTATCGAGTTATATGGCTGGCCGGTTATGTCGCTCACTTTGTCCACTGTCGATATCCTAGTTTCGTGGCATGGCATAAGATTTAAGTCTTTGGATACGACTCTCTATAATTAGCTGTGCGACTTGCTGAAGCTTTCTCATAGACCCACGTATCGATTG
This sequence comes from Bhutanitis thaidina, assembly GCA_029286595.1. Classification (NCBI taxonomy): domain Eukaryota; kingdom Metazoa; phylum Arthropoda; class Insecta; order Lepidoptera; family Papilionidae; genus Bhutanitis; species Bhutanitis thaidina. Next base: position 4,996,465 of record JAGSMS010000012.1, on the reverse strand, counting down.
GGTTGTTCGCCACAAGTAAACCATACAAAATATAATTTTTAATTTAAAATTTTAACAAATATAGTATACGAGTTTACAAGGTTCAATGACAAAAAATGGTTCTTCATTGGTCAGTGTCATGTTTAGATAGCCTTTTAGAAGCATAATCCGTTATCGGGTTGATTATAAACAAGCGAAGAATAACGTAACTCATATTCTTTGATAATAGATCTATATTTAACAATCTAATCGCGTCGCTTTGCAACGGATATGTAATATAGTCGCAAGGAACCACATTATTTTTTAAATTAATTCCAGTAATAAATTTAAAAATATGTAATTATTGCAGTTTATTACGAAATCTCGATTTTTGGTAGTCTTTGGCTATTTACCGAGATTTGTGGATATCTAACGGTGAAGAACTATTTTAGATTGGTCCAGACCAAGACAAGAGAAAAGGGTAGTTGAGAAAAATACCCTCAGGAACTTTTTAAATTGCATATATGATGACACGCATACATGATTAATATCAGTAAAAGTAAAGAGAGCGTGGATATAAATTAAAAAATGTAATAATAATTGTTAGATACATCAGAAGTTGTTCAAAATATGAAAAAAGAGATAGTTGGGACCCCGTACACATATAAACATACGATATTATAGTGAAAATATACAGAAAAATGACCATTGGCCATGCATAGTGGAACAAGATAACCTTCTAAAGTCAAACCTACCAAAATAATGTTACATTTTAAAAAGTTATTTTTTTCTGATTTCAAATTTGGAATGCGTTTATCATGTAAGAAACTTTGTCGATTTTCTGCCATTTCATTAAAATCACGTTAAACAAAATAGTATTGCAGTGATTGCTTTGTATAATGTGGGCATCGAACCGTCAGTCATTTTAAAGACGCTTCAATAGCTAGGCATCAGCCGTATGTTTCTGTATGTACTCACTATCGACAGCTGTTGATGCTGACGGGCTGTGAACGCTGTCAAAGCCAGAATTCGACGAAACCCTAAAAGGAAACAAAAAATATTACCGCGAGAAATGAAGATTAAGGCCTGTATCAAAGCCAAAGGCAGCCAATTTGAATTAAAATTGTATTAAGGTAGACGCTTAGACTTTTTACGTACGCTTTAAACTATTTTATTGTAGAACGAAATACATCAGCTTCACCTGTTCTTGACCAAGGAACAATGTAATGTGATTAATGAACATGCTTTTTTCGTACACAAAGCGTATGCGTTAATTACCAATTTTGAATTATAACGGATAAGTTTTTTATAGAATACTAAAATTATTAGTGGCTGTTTAAATGTCAACAAGTTTATGTACTCGTAGTTGCAGAAGTTTTTACTTCTGTTTGCATTGGTATTATCAATCCATTTGATTGTTGTTACTTTAATATGACTTTGTTTTTGTTATTATTGATAATATAACAGGTAATAAAGTTATAAAAGTGAATCATTTCTGTTCATAATTTTTATTGTAACCTTTAGACATAATTATAGGTTTCAATTTAGAATGTATTTAAAACAATATATTCTCTATATCTGGCACCCTCTCAGTTCCACATTTTGTTACGTTGGCGCTAGTGGAGCGCCCTTGTCATCTTTATTTGTAAGTCTATTACAGAATACAGAACGCACCGCGCAATTTCGTGCGCGGGAATGCGCGGGCATCGCCATAGATTAAATAATAATTACGAACAGTCGCTTCCATTTCGCTTTGAATTTAACGGTTTACTAATTATAATACGTATATTACAAAGCACGTAAAATGGGTAAATAGATATTAATTTTAGTATCAGTTTTTTGTCTTCTATTCTTATAGTTTTATATTTCATCTGGACTTGTGACAGATAAGTCTGGACTGGACATCCTAAGTTTACGAAGTGCGATACATTGTGTAACCAACTAAATGAGATAGAGGTTATTTCGAAGTTATTTTATAAAACGGGTTTGTTTCCTAAATTTTGTTTCTTTTCCATATAATATAATTTATATATGAATAAAGTGTAATAAAAGAATATCGGAAATTGAAACAATCAATACAATCTGCGTACTCGAATCATCGTCCATTAAACAAATCCTCACTTTATTAACTCAAGCCCGGGGTTAGAAGACCGAAGAAATCAATACTCGAACTAGCGTAAAACTTGAACTATTCCGATTTACACATTTAATTATAATTAAGTTGAAATCGTAAAGGTTACTGCTTTCCAATAAAACTAAGGAGGTTACTACGCACTCCCACGAGTACGGCTTGAAATAACTTTATTTAATAAGATTTAATATTTTAGAACAATATAGTAAACATATAACAAGTGGGTTTACATCAAGATTTAAAAGCTAAATAATAATAAAGTTAAATGTACGGTATTGGCTAAATATAAGGATCTGAACTTAATTTGATTTTTACAAACTGTAACTACACTACGTAAACGGTTTTTTAGCGAAGTTAAGACAAATAAATTGGCACATTCTTTCTCCCCGTGCGTGGAGCAACAGTGCCTTCAAAATCTCATAACTTGCAACGGATTGCAGATCCAACATCTCAGAACACGATAGACCGACCACGGACAACAGCGTCTATGGTGAGTCTGGCACTGATATCGCTAACCAGCCCGCCAAGCGTGGCGATTACATCAGTCCTCTGATTGGCTGGTTACAGGCTTTTCTAAATATACATATAGAAGCAGATAATTGTATTTTTATGTAGTCCGTAATGCATTTTTTTTTCTAATAATTTTTTTTATATAAAATCTTTCGGAACAATACTTTGTGGGATTGCTTTACGCCTGCTAAAGGTGTTAAAACAGAGTGTAACACAACGAATAGACACTTTTAAACGTAAATGAAATTAGCAAAGCATTAGTTAAATGACGTTAGCATTCTCAAAAATATTTCGTAGTAAAACAGTAATCCAGAACTTGTAATGCTTGCTAGGAAAACTTCGTAAGAACCGCTAAGTTTACGGGCGTAAACGAATAAACAGACGCTACTTTATGTTTACGTACCGGCGAACTCGGCCAAATGATTTTAATGATGTGAATATCGGAGTCAAAGTTTGTTGTTCTTTGAACGTATTCTATGTATAATTCTAGCTTTAGCATAATTCTAAATTCTCAATCACTATTATTTGTAACAAAAAAAAGGCCCACGAGTAATATATCGCGATTTAAGTAATTTTTTTCATTTATTATTTAAAAATTGAATTATTTATAATTACACGATGAAAACAAAACGCATTTACTATTAAAAATGTAATAAATTTTAAAGTTATGCTTCTTTCTATATGAAGTTTCTTTCACCCCTGTTTTGATATATATATATCATATCATATATCATATCATATAACATTTCTTAGAAATACATTTGAGAATACAAGTTGGTATTTTAATGATATTGTTTCGTACCTAGAACCCAGGGGTGCCGGTATTTTTTCACTAATATACATCATACTGTCACGCCTTTTTCTCAACAGAGTACGCATGTATTATTCTGGCAAGCTTCGTCCATTTCGCTTCATTTACCTTCATTAATTTTATGCGTTTTTGTCGGTTTATTGTACTCTTAACCAGGACATTGCTAAGACTACCGCAATCAGATTATAGTATTATCACCAAAGTAGTCCGTTCTATCTTTCCCATACACAATCTCCTCGTATAATTGCTTTGCCATGCTCCTTTTATCATAAGTTTATTCGTATAAATATTTTCTTTAAAACAGTCTTTATTTTAAGTTTTAAACCCAACCGTACTGTCTTAAAATTTTTCACTTCTGAACAACACAAACAGTAGTTTTAAGTGCAACTTTGAGACCTTCACCTTAATGAAAAGTTTCCGCCATCTAATTGCGAGAGTCGGCAATACAACTCAGCAACCTAAGCGTGACGACCCCTTAAATAAAATCTGTTAAAACCGGAAATCTATGAAATAGGCGAACGTGAATTTTAAATGTAAATGGCTACTTGGAGGATGATGTTTCGTAACACAAGGTATACTCTGTTTACTTTATACAATCCTTCACTTTTTAAATGGTCTGCCAAACCAAGGAAATAGGAAGAAAGGTTTTAAGAAAGTTAATAATTTTGACAAAGTTTACGCTTAATATTTTTGTGGATTCCGGTTGCCTCACTCACCGAATGAAACGCAGAGGCACAAGATGTCTCTACTTTCACGCTGCTATTCTGCGAGGCCGTGATAATATCCCCGGTCGTGCCGGCCCATACGAGCAGTAGAAAAAGCCGCCGCTTGGCTCTACTACGACATAACCTCACTTGCTGTTACGCCACCAAACTCTGGACAATACGTATTAATGAGTGCCATTTTTTTCTAAATACCAATGTGGCACAAGCTAGGTGAATGCAATACAATAATGCATTGCTGGGTTCACTCAAAATGCATAGATAAGGATTATTAATAATATTCATAAACGCGTTCCTCAGTACGCATACTAATGGGAGCTACGGTAAACAAGACGCTATTGCATCGACATAGAGACGGTATCAGTTAGACGTTCACAATCAGCTTTATTCCGAAATGCACTTATTACATTACGTATACAACTCGACCGATCGTCATTTCCAATGATACGGTTCGGCTGTAATTAAGATCACACTTCGTTAATGATATTTCTTCACGTTTCAACCTTGGATAGTGTCGGTATTAACAGCAGAAACATTCCATTTACCCATTAATGTCCATACTATTTTGATTTTATAAAAATTAACGCGTGATCGCATTCATTGCTGCTTTTGCAACATTATAGTTGGCGTTTTGAAATTTTAGACGAGAAGTGAATACCATTTAGGAACTGTGACACGTTCGCTTTGTGATACATTGGTAGTAAGGATATGACTACGATGGAACGACCTACAAAATGTTCGCTTAAAGTAGGTCGACACAAGCGACAATCGGCTTCTACGTTTATAATTAAATCATTTTTTGAAGCGATGTTGGAGTACAGGATTTTAGTATTCTCTATTGAATTTTTTTGTTGCCTTTTTAATAAAACACTAGTGTATAATCTATCCACACAGATTATAGATAAGTTTCCACTTTCCACCTCAAGTCAAGTTTTTAAGATATCAAGATACTACTAAGTCTTTACATGTTCAAGGTTCTATGCGCACTTAGAGCAAGCAGAGTTTTAAATGTAACTGAGATAAATATATGTACTAAAAATACATTTAATATTATATATTACATAAAAATGAAGCCTTTGAATTTTAATAATAATTAGGTATAATAATAAATACCGTTCAATTCTACTGCATTTTGAATTATTATGATCATCAAAGTCTATGTAAGTATCTGGCAATAACTATGCTATGCATGCTTCGCTGGAGGGGTAGCAATAACACATACGAAAATTATTGATTGATAAGGATACTGTTTTTTATTATCAGATTCATTTGTTTCATCTTTTATCTCTTAGGCCTTCTCGAGAATACGATGTAGATATCATTCTCTCAAACTTATTAATACAAAAAACTAAAAATTAAAAAAACGTGGAACTAAAAGTTTATCGTGGCTGTAGTTAATTTCCTAATACCCTTACTTTTAGGGTTAATTTTTAACAATATTGTAATCTTGGCCTTAACGAACACGTCTTCCGGTCAATCTTGTTCCTTGAACTGGATACTATTCGATTTATTGTCATTATCTGTGTAATTCTTGTTAAAGCCAAGTTAATACTTACTTCATAGACAATAGAATTACTTGTTTCAAATAATTCCTGTCATATACTTTTTCTTATATAACGCTACCGGTTTAGGTATATAACAAAGGCCTATTTCAGCCCTTCACTTCTTGATATGTTTTCCATCACCGAACGACTAGACACGGCGAGAAGTTCCACCCTTATGTTGTAGACATTCCTCCATTACGCACGAGGCGGTTTGCCTTCTTTCTTTGTGCGGACGGCTAAGGAGTGGAACTCTCTGCCGAGGTCGGTTTTTCCGGAGGCCTATAACCTGGATATCTTCAAGGCCAAAGTGAACAGACATCTAGGCATGCGTGTACCATCCTAGGCCTCATCTTCGCTTTCCATCGGGCAAGATTGAGGTCAAACGCAGGCCTATTTTTTCATAAAAAAAAAATGTTCAGTAAAGTTTGAAATATTAGCCATTTTGTTCTACAGCTCTATCGGGCTAAAGCAACAACACATAAATACATACTAAATAACATAATATATTTTCAATATGCTTTCCCTATAAATCTCCCGGTCGGTCGACTTGTATTGATCAGGGCCCACTGGGTTCTTACTTGGGAACACTTCTTAAATTAATTATTAACATGATGTCTATGTTAACTATTTCGTCTACGGTAACAACTTTCGGTTTCTGCAAGAGGATTCATATTTTAATGAGCCGCTCGGAAGCTATAGTAGAAACCATTTACGTATTCCAAACTCAAAGCGTGCACCCAAGTCTAGATTTGGATTTTTCGATATCTGTAAACTTAACTTTAATGCTAAATAAATAAATAAATATAAATAAGCTTTCAAGACCGCATAATACTGGGGTGGTTAGATGTTTACATTTAATATAGGTGTTACAACCCATTTTTCACTACACAGTATGTTACAACGCGTGACAGGTGGTGTGCCTTTCGCCTTTTTAGTAACTAAGCCAACGTTACAAATCGTACGGAAGTTTCGAAAACGAATTTTTACGAACCTTCCACACGGGGGTTCGAACTCGAGTCTCCTGACTCGGAAGCAGAATAATCCACCTGGCTTTCGTGGCTATCAAATACTAAACACTAAAATAAAAAATTAATAATTCTCTTTGTTGTTTATTTTTGTATGTACAGGAATAATTCCAGTAGAATAATACATACTAATTCAACAAACAATAATACAAAGTCTATATATTTTCTTACGTCGACAGTACTGTGCTGAAATAGGTATGCATTAAAAGTAAAATGAAATAAATTCTCAAATAATGACGTAAGTAATACACTTTCCATTTTTGAGCCAGTTGTGAACATTGTCTCTCGGCGTGCGGTCTTCGTTCTCATTCAGCACAGTTCAAGTGAGAGGCGAGCGAAGAAGTATGTCTTAAGGTAGCATCACACTAATACGTACGGCCGGTGCGCCCAGTGCATAGCCAGTGGCGCTACTGCGGTGAAACGACTGTCTCTTTAGGATTGATGCCGTCATAAAAAATATAAGACAATATAGATTTAAGATGTAATATTCATAATCGTTAATCAGCTAAAGCTCGAACGTTGAACTGTTCAGTAGATATCTAATTACTGTATTTTGATCACGGAATAGCATCTGTTATGAACATATACCCTAAAAGCCTAATTGTGAGAAATGTGAACGACAACAAACAAAACAAAAGTTTGATGAAATCATCACACCTTCTGGTTTCGTGTTCTTTTCCTTTATTATTATTGTTATTTAAAATAAAAACTACATTTCGGCAAGTGGTTAGGGAATCTGCCTCCGAATTAGGAGACTCGAGTTCGATCCACTTTGTGGAAGGTTCGTACCAAGGAATTTTTCGAAACTAACGTACTATTCGTATTGATGGTTTGGAAACTAAAGCTCACAACTTGTCGCGTGGTTTAGTGAAAAGTGGGTAGAGAGTACTAAAGTATCTCGCAAGTCCTCTGAGCTCCCCAATATTGGGTTACGGTCGTGACAGCTACTATGTGCAATAATTATTTTCACAAATAGTAAAAGTCAACGTAACATACGAGTTTGTCTGTGTATTCGCTAATAACTTCCTAGCTTCAAAGTAAATTTTAATGCGGTTTCTCTATAATTTTTTATACCCATAATAGTACACATGGAACATATGCCTGTCTGATGGAATCGAATCTTAGCCGAAGTTAGTATGCATGCAAAAAATGTAACATAATCGGAATCAAACTATATTCATGAGTTACAAATGCATAGTATAAAATGAAACAAATTTTCAAACAAAGACTTTAATGTTAATACTTTTAAACATTAATCTGCAACATGCTCACTTGGATCTTGCTAAAGATAAAATTAATCTCTAAAAGCAGGGGAGAACGTACATCGACATCTCGACTGCGACTGGCGAAGGGGCGAGCAATAGGGGTTGTAATGCATCGACCCGAGAAGGGAACCGCCACCGTAATCTTTACAGAGGGTTAGGCGAGATGCGTTTAGTAGTGTACTGTCTTTTATTTTTATATTTGGATAGGCGTCTCATAAACAAATGTCATTAAGTCACACTAAGCTTTCAATGTTTTTAAAATTTCATTATCTTTCAGATACACGGATTTCATAAGACATCATTAAATAAACCCGTTATCGTTTTTGTAAAATTAAGATAGAAACCTTTCAGCAAATTAAAATATATTTAAATAACTTATTGAGAAAATGGCTGACTACCCCGAGGTTGTCAGCTATTGCACTGATCGTAGACGTTGACCTCTCCATGAGGCTAATGTTCAGCCCGTTTTACAGGTTGTTGTTGTTGTTGATGATGATGTTTGTACTAAAAACTATAATCCCAAATTTTCCTTAATCGATACACGTTGATGTAAACGGTAGCTATTTATTATATTAACCTTCCTATCGAAACGCTCAATGATTGTTGTTGCTATAAAGATATGTCATATAATATGTCAGTTAGCCTGCAAATAGTCCTATACTGACGAATATGGGCCTAAATAATGGTCAATACCGACCTCTGTGAATTTGAGAGGATTTACGATAATCTACGCTTGGCACATGAAAGACACCGTTGCTTGTCTGAGAACTATTATTACGGTATTTGACTTCGGTGGTTATTTAGTATATTATACTTTACTATAGCTAACCAATTCTTTTTATTAAATTTAGGCAAAGGAATGCTAATGATAGGCGACTATTAGATAATGAGCACGTTAGCCTTGGCAGCATAATGTAATTGGAAACTAGATTTCTGAATAAAACTACTTAGTAATTTTAACGGATCACACAATTTCGCCAAATCTTTCGTATGTCTTAGAGTAGTTAAATGAAGTTGAACTGATTGACTTCGCTCAGTGGCTGTGCGATCAGATACAACGCTTCGGGTACGGTATGAAACGTGGTATGCGGGTCCGGGTGGCGGTACGAGCGAGACAGGTAGCGAAACTGGTCGACGGGTTCGGTCCCAAAAATTGCCCTAAATAATAATCACTTTATTTTTAAGTTTTCTGTTAAGTAAGTCCAGGCGTGTCACGGGCACAGTTTATCAGAGATGTCATTTTAGCAACGTTTAATAGACATTGTTTGGCTTCTATTATAACAAAATGTATGGAATGTTCAGACAGATTAGAGTGGTCAACATGAAAATTGACATTTAAAAAAAGAGTCGACATATGCAGGTAAAGAAAACTTGTTTTAAATAATGGCGGTTTTGTCGCTTCTCTTTATAAAAATTAAGCAGAGATCAGACGCCTTGAAACAATCTTATAGTATTTCCAGTAATTACGTAATACTTTTATTAGATATCATTTACTATATCACTTTTACTATACAACCACGACAACCGAATGGTTAGAGGATCTGATACTGAAACAGATGAGACTGAGTTGGATCTCCGCACCTAACCTAATACCCCCAGTATTGTACATATGGTCGTGAGAGTTTTAAGATCTTTTCAGGAAGAAACGATTTTTTTTTCTATTTTACTTTTCAAAAGAAAACATCGCGAGGAGACCATACAGGTTTCCTGGGTCTACAAGTCTAAGAAGTAACAAAACAATTTAGGGACATGTGAAGTCTCCTCCATTCCGCAATGGAGGACCTCTTAAGAATAATCTACCGTTAAATCACCGAAGGCGGTGACTGGTTATGTCGGGATCAAAAAATAAATTGTTGGACTGACTAAAACCCCACGGTAGTTACGCTGTTGGCCCGGTGGCCTTCACAGCTTCGGCGGAAGAGACTCTAAGTTCAGGAGTGTGCCATTTATAGACTGCTACTGTTTTTTTTTTTACAGAAATATGATTATGTTACGCTAAGCACTGAATTTTAAGAGCTACATCTCTTATCTCATATTGATATTATAGATGCCGAAAATGTATAATTTTACAATTTCTTCCTTTTTCATAAATACTTTGTTATTTGTTTGTCTGTCTGTCAGTCAGGTTGTCCGTATGTCACGTATATCTCAGCACCTATACTGAATGTGTTTCAAACCGAAATATTTGTTACAAAATCTTTTCCCAAAAAGGAATATTGAATTAGAAATTAATGAAATATTTTTTTTTGGGAAGGGGGGGCGGGGGTCACTCATGTACAAAATTATTAAAATAATTTTCCCTCTCTTAAAATACAGAAATGGAGGCCGTCAAAGTTGCTACTTTTATTCTTTTTTACGGGATCTGTCTATAAACAAAGATAGTTATCAATTTGGAATTTTTGTATATTATGTACCATAGGTACATATAATCCACAAATACTGTAAACAACGATTCATAAAGTAGTTTGAAAGCTGACCAAAACAAGCGAGCGACCTCAACTCGCACTTGGCCGGTTTTTTTTTTAATTGAAGTTTCAAACACTGTAATTTGAAAGGTTGTTTTAAACATACCTCCATTTTAAAGGAATTAAATAATGATTTTAAAATGATATATCGATAAATTTATTGAACGTATTTTTAGGTGTTAATTATATTTGGTATTTTTATTTCATATGCTCAGTGTTCAACATTTTTTATTAATCGTATAATATTTGTATCGTTCTTATAAGAGGTTTTTAAATAATTTTATGGGGTGCTTAGTCGCCTTGAACGTTATATATTTAAAAAGATCATTGCTCGACACTGATAGATCGAATTCACGCATATTAGCAATTAAAATTAAGACTACTAAGTGTATAAGCATAAATAAACAGTAAAAATAAATTAATTACGTTAAAAAAGTATAGTAAATCTTTTATTCAAATTAAGCTCCGATCTGTTACGAGTTATGGTAATTAAATTGTTCTCCCTCGTTCTTTCATGCAGACCGAAACGTTTCGCAGTTGTCGACTTAAAGAGTGTACCATAGTAGTCTTAAAAATAAACGAATGTAATAGACCCATGAATACGCATAAGAAAAATATTAGCATTGGCGGAGTGTCGCGTGAAGCGACGCCGTAATCATACGACGATAGCAAGATTTTTGTTTTTTGGAACAAAACCTCGCCCTGACGTTTCAAAGAAATATGTTACCTACTACCTAAAATCGAATTTAAATAAAATCAGAGCGTTAGTAGAAACATGTGCGATGTTTTTGATAATATTCTTTCTGGAGAATAAATATAGAGTAAGTAATGAAGTTGTACTACATTCCTCTTCATCATCAGCCTCTTTAAGTTCACTGGTGAACAAACTGGCGATACACTCGTCGAGTCCTAATGAATACAGAATTTAATATCATATTTATTTAAGTACGTTAAAAAAAGACTACACTACTCGGATTGGACAAACATCCAGACATTATTCAAAATACCTTTCCCGTGTAGGATTAAACCTGCGACTTGGCCAATGTACCAACTGCACCGACAGTACAATCCAACTAAAGTAAAAAACATAGTCCAAAAAAAACACGGGACAGTCCCGATAGACCCAAGCGACACTTTGCATCTGTTTGCACCAATATTGACTTAGACGCGTGGTAGAGCCAAGCGGCGGCTTTTGCTGCTGCTCGAAGGGCCGGCTCGACCGGGTTGGTACCTCAGGGGCCCCCTCCCGATCCCCATCCTCTTCCTCAAACTCCCTCCCTTCTTCCAAATACCCTTAAAGGCCGGCAACGCACCTGCACCACCTCTGGTATTGCAGATGAACGTGGGCGACGGTATTCACTTACCATCAGGTGAACCGCTTGCTCGTTTACCGCCGTTCCCATAGAAAAAAGACCCTTAATACAACAATTCAATAAGCAGGGGATCAGACATTGAGTATATAAATAAACGAATAATCTTATCAGCTTCGTTTACTTTTTACGACGTTATACCAAGGACTTTCTTTGTTCATAATCCTCATCTCGTGTAGTTTTTTGTTCATTTAACTAAGCTAAGCGCCCTAGTTCAGCTCGCTTATATCTTTTTTTTCAAACAAAACCTCGTTTATTTCCATCTGGAACAGTGCAGGTTAGTAAAAAAAGATACAATTAAAGAAATCTAACCAACTGATTTCTACTTTTAATTAACAGACAACTGGAGCATTGTGGTTGTTACGTATTATTTTCGATTCGCCTTTGTCTTAGGTCTGGCTTTCTGCCGGTCCCGTTCAGCATCGGTGTGATATTTACAAAATAATTGTTCTGCGAACACGATGACAGGAGAGTAACAAGAGATAAGGAGTGTCGAATCAGTGTGCAGAATAGGAGAATTTGTAAGGCGTGGTTAACCTGAATAAGGGGAAGCAAGGGCCCACCCCGACCCCGACCCCGACCCCGCGGAACACGTTACAAAATGAAAGGTGCTCTTGGCTTTAACATGCAAACGTTTGGTAACATTTGTTATTAAAAAATAACGTTCATTGATTATGAAAAATTTACCATCGCGACATAGAAATGGAACTATGTTGTTAGAATCCTATTTATAAATGTCTTTGATTTGCACAGGCGCCAAGGTTATAACTAAACATATTTTAGAATGTAGTTTTCTAATTTTGAAATGATTATTATATCTAAACTTGGTTTAGAATATAACAATAAGGTAAAATATGATCCTTGTGCAGCTTTCAATAATAATCATAAGATTACATTAATTACTGTGTAAGCTGAGAAAACAGACAATTTGCGTGGGTAGTTATTCACAGGTCCGAAATTGCAATTGCAATTTTATTTTTTAAAATATAACTTTGAAACAGTAAAAATAAATCGGGTTAATAATTTTCAAAATTACTTCCCACAAACAAACTCCTAAAGGGAGCTCCTTCGTTATACTAGTACATATACGAAAATAAAGAAATTCATTCTGTTCAGAACCAGATTCGTCGTAGCTTCTAGAAGAGTCCACACCATTTTGCTGAATAATAATTCCGCAAGCCAGTAATAAACCGTAATTACAAATTACACTTTGATTTCCACGACGGGTTCCTTTATACAGGACAATACTTTTGTACGTGGGAGAGCCAAGCGGTGGCTTTAGTACTGTTCGAATGAGCTGGCTCGACCGGTGTAGTACCAAAGCCTCGCGGAAGTGAGGTAGAGGCATCTTGTGCTTCTGCGTTTAGTTCGGTGAGTGAGATAACCGGAGGTTCACATCCCCCTTCCTCGACCCTGTCCTCCCCTATCCTCCTCCCACATATCTCAACAGGCTGACATTGTAGCTCACCTGCAGCTCCTCTGGTGTTGCAGATGTACGTGGGCGTCGGTATTCACTTACCGCCAGGCGAACCGCTTGCTCGATTACCCTCGTTTTCTTCTCGAAACCTCTCGAAACCTCGAAAACTCGAGTGTAGTTGTTATTATTATTATGTACCATAAAATGAAAATAAGTTTGAGTCTGAACGATCAATTTATTTATACACTCTATCTTTCGTGAACAACCGCTGTTCGTGAGTTTGTGGTATAATATAATTCAGGCAGACTCTGGGTAGACTACTTTAACTAACTTTGCGGAAACCAAATATAATGGTAATGGAATTAGTTTGCTACGATCCGTATGTAAAATGTAAAGAAAGTGTATATATCAGTGTAATGGTAAAACGGTGTGTGAAGGTAATATCCGTATATATACGCGTACCTGAATGTTGAGGCACGGGAACTGTGAACTGAATCCCAAACGCAGCTAATTTCCGATTTTTCCGATATTTCAGGGACCCGGAAATCAATAATTTGCGTCCGGTGCCAGTAACACTGCATTTACGCTCGTAGAACATAACCGTTGCGTCGGATAGGAGGAACATAACCGTTCCGTCGGATAGTAGAAAGTAAAAACGAGCGAGTGCCTCCATTTCTTCGCTTACACTTGTCGCACTGTAATATATCCTGCGCAGTGTATATAATTGATAACTGCAGCTAGTATTCGTAAGTTCTCGCCGTAGTTGAAATCGGCCAAAGATTCAAGCATCATCATCATATTGAATACAATCAGGCGTTACTTTGCGGAAATTCATAGTTTTAAAGAAGTTGGGGGAAAATTACTTTGCACAATTCACACATGAAACAATAATAACACATAGTATCCAGCCCGAAGAGAAGAAGAGCACCACCTTCCACACCACCTACCGCACCACCTTCCACACCACCTACCGCACCACCTCCCGCACCACCTCCCGCACCACCTCCCGCACCACCTCCCGCGCCACCTCCCGCACCACCTCTCGCACCGACTCCCCCATCACCTCCCGCACCACCTCCCGCACCACAACTATCACCCACACAAGCTAATATATGTCACCAACATTTTATACGCGACATATGTTTTGCCTGTGCGTGTTGCCAGTGATGGGTTAGGAACCGAGACTTGCTGCCTTCACTGCAGGCCGTATGAGGAAGCTCAAAGTTGCTCAGCGGGCTATGGAAAGAAGAAACTACACTGAAAAGAAGAAAAAGGCTACTTAGATAAGAAGCCTTTTTTTCAATGTCTCAATAAACTAATTTTTAACGTGGTAGAGCCAAGCGGCGGCTTTTGCTGCCGCAGGAATGGGCCGGCTCGTCCGGATAAGTACCACGGCCTCGCAGAATACCGGCGTGAAGTAGAGGCATCTTGTGCTTCTGCGTTTCGTGCGGTGAGTGAGGTAACCGGAGGCCCTCTCTCCCCTCCCCCCTCCCCAAATATGGTAGCGGTATATAATTTTGAGCTACCCCAGGAGGGTACCAGTACCTTCGGTTCTGGAGAATCCCTCACTGAGCATCCACGTTCAGGCTTTCCTACGCTACCTAATCGTGGATGCTCAGTCTGCCCCGCGTATTCTGGCGGGGGCAATATTCCGCTCTCTTTCTTTCCTACTCGAGGCAAACGCAGCAAGGAAACTATGGCATCCCCTACCGCGCTCGCCGTGGATTCCTGCAATATCAGGGGACTCCACTCGAACCTTAGCGCCGTTCATTACCATCTTGAAACGGCGAAGCCAGCCTTGCTTTTTCTTACAGAGACTCAGATATCGTCTCCGGCTGATACCTCTTATCTCCATTACCCGGGGTACAAACTGGAACACTCCTTTGTGCCCCGTGCCGGAGTTTGCGTATACGTCAGAGATGATATCTGTTCTCGACGCCTCGGTAGTCTTGAAGGTTTAGACCTATCTACCGTTTGGCTGCGCATCGACAGCGACGACCATCCGCGCGTCTATGCGTGCCTTTGCAGGTCCCATAGCGGTAATACCGTAACTGACCGACTCATCGACCACATCCAAATGGCTACAGATTCCGTGCTACAACAGATCCCATCCGCAGAGATCGTGATTCTCGGCGATTTCAATGCCCACCACACCGATTGGCTCGGTTCTCGCATAACCGATCATGCGGGGAGATCTGTTCACGACTTCGCATTAGCATATGGCCTGACACAACTGGTAACCTCGCCGACACGGATCCCAGACGTGGAAGGTCATACACCTTCCCTGTTGGACCTTTTGCTGACCTCACACCCGGACGGATATTTGGTCTCAGTCGATGCTCCTCTTGGCTCGTCGGACCACTGTCTGATCCGGAGTGTAGTGCCTATCGCGCGCCGATCCCGAACGCGATCTGCGGGCTTCCGCCGTGTGTGGCACTATAGGTCGGCAGATTGGGATGGAATGCGGTCTTTCTTTGCTTCCTACCCATGGGGGCAGGTTTGCTTCTCGCTGGATGATCCCAACGCCGTTGCAGATTCTGTCACCGATGTTGTACTTCAGGGAATGGAACTTTTTATTCCGTTCTCTGCAGTTCCTGTCGGAGGTAAATCCCAGCCTTGGTTTGGTCGCACCTGCAAAATAGCGTCACGCCGAAAGCGGAAGTGCTACCAGGCCTGGGCCGATGCATCGGCGTCTCGGGATGCAAAAACCAGTGCTCTTAAAAACGAGTACAACTCTGCCTCCAGGTCCTTCAAAAGAGTTATCGCTGCGGCAAGGTTAAAGCACATTGGCAGAATTAGCGAGAGATTAGTTCGCCTCCCATCGGGATCCCGCGCATTCTGGTCTCTCGCCAAGGCTGTCCAGGGGAATTTCTGTCAGCCATCTCTCCCATCTCTACACAAGGAGGATGATTCGCTGGCCTATACTGCAAAAGAGAAAGCCGATCTCTTGGGCTCTCTTTTTGCATCCAACTCGACTCTTGATGACCGGGGAAACTCTCCACCTACCATCCCGTGGTGTAAGTGCTCCATGCCGGAAATTCAGTTTCTGCAGAGATCAGTGCGAAAGGCACTCCGCTCCCTGGACATTCATAAGTCGAGTGGGCCGGACGGAATCCCTCCAATTGTGCTGAGGATGTGTGCCCCTGAGTTGGCACCGGTTCTCACGCGTCTTTTCCGGCACTCCTACTCTTCAGGCGTCGTCCCGGAATCTTGAAGACAGCATTTGTGCATCCAATACCCAAAAAAGGCGACCGCTCTGATCCGTCCAACTACAGGCCTATTGCCATCACCCCCTTGTTATCTAAAATAATGGAGTCACTCATCAACACCCAGCTCCTGAGGTACCTGGAGGAACACCAGCTCATCAGTGACCGACAGTACGGTTTCCGTCACGGACGATCAGCTGGTGATCTTCTAGTTTACCTGACTCACCGATGGGCAGAAGCAGTTGAGTCTAAGGGGGAGGCTTTGGCGGTTAGTCTGGACGTAGCGAAAGCATTTGATAGGGTTTGGCATAAAGCGCTTCTTTCAAAGCTTTCATCTTACGGGGTTCCTGAGAGATTGTGCAACTGGGTCACCAGCTTCCTCACAGATCGGAGCATCAAGGTTGTTGTCGACGGTGCATGCTCAGACCCCAAACCCGTGAATGCTGGTGTTCCACAAGGCTGTGTGCTATCTCCCACTCTGTTCCTTCTGCATATCAACGACATGCTACAAATCAGTAGCATTCATTGCTATGCAGACGACAGCACGGGTGATGCCCTATATACAGGCCGTGCGAATATTTCTCGGGAACACGTCGACGAGTGCCGGAACAAACTTGTGTCTGAAGTCGAGAACTTGTTATTCAAAGTCTCGGATTGGGGTCGACGTAATTTGGTCCTATTCAACCCCAAAAAGACACAGGTTTGCGCGTTCACCGCTAAAAAGAAACCCTTTGTCGTTTCTCCTCTTTTTGAGAACATTCCCCTTATTGCCTCAGCCAGTATCAGAATCCTTGGCGTTGACATATCGATCGACGTTCAGTTCCGTGGTCACTTGGAGGGAAAGACCAAATTGGCCTCCAAAAAGCTTGGTGTGCTCTGTAGAGCAGGACAGTATTTCATGCCGGTCCACCGTTTGCAACTTTATTTGGCGCAAGTTCGGCCCCACATGGAATACTGTTCTCATCTCTGGGCAGGGGCACTCCAGTACCAACTCCTTCCATTTGACCGTATCCAACGTCGAGCGGCTCGAATTGTCGGCGACCAAGCTCTCTCTGATCGGCTTGATCCTTTGGCCTTGCGAAGAGATGTTGCTTCTCTTTGCATTTTTTACAAAATTTTCCACGGGGAATGTTCTGAGGAATTGTTCGGATTGATCCCAGCTGCTGAGTTTCACCATCGTACATCGCGACAGAATTCGAAGTTCCATCGATACCACCTAGATGGTTGGCATTCCACCACAGTGCGTTTTAATCGAAGTTTTCTGCCACGCACTTCGATTTTGTGGAATCAGCTGTCGCCAGCAGTATTTCCGAACAGTTACGACTTAGGGACCTTCAAGAAAAGAGCTTATTCCTTCCTTAAAGGCCGGCAGCGCATCTGTAGCTCCTCTGGTGTTGTGGATGTTCGTGGGCGTCGGTGATCACTTACCATCAGGTGAGCCGCACGCTCGTTTGCCCCCTTCTTCTATAAAAAAAAAAAAAAAATGCAAAATCAATCATCGGTCACGCTAAGGGGTAGGCAGAGACTATGAACTTCCACTTTGCATCAGTGTAGCTCAACAGGCTTGCGATGACTACTTTTCACCTCTCCGGGAGTTAGAGCGTGACGGATGGCCCGTCGCAATATCTAATCTAAAGTTATATCTTAAGGGTTAGTTTAACAATTTACAGCTAGCGTTCTTGGTGCCGTGCCACAAGGGATAGGGCTTCATGATAGTTTTAATTATCAGATTGTAAATATACTTGTTATATTAAATAAAATTGAATACTATTTGAATTAATTCAGTTAATAACTTATCAAACTTTATTTGCAGGTACGCGTGAGGACGACGAATAATACGTTGCTAATTTTCATTCAAGAAAAGCCAGCACGTTATAAAACAACGCGAACAAAGCCGCAAATGGAAGGTAGTTTATTATTTAAACCAAAACCCAAAGAAGCACCGTGTTTTGTATTCGTAGCCTTTTTAAATTGGCCGCTTTAATAATGGGCGTTCTGATGGAAATATTTATGCATAGTTAAATGTTTGTACTCAAGTACGCTTTGGGGTAGACGATGTACTTTGGTTGCGTTACATCTGTCTAGACGGATATTCGTATTATTAATAACTAGAAAATTTTTCGAGACCACACCAGTCTACATATATAGTATACTAACCTCGTGAGGGATTGTACACGTGAGTTTTGTGCTGTTTTGTACCGTGGTAGCTTAGTGGTCAGAGCGCTGGCTTTGATTTTATATTACGCGTGTGACCTGGGTTCGACCCTCAGTACCAGCACTGCAGAAATTCTTAATAGCAACATGTGAAGTCCATCACTGAAGCAGCGTGGTCTTTGCCCAGTTGTGTGCTATGCGGGACATTTATATGCTGCCACTTTACGACTACTACATCTATAAACTATTGACACACGTAAATCATTTTTAAAGTAATGTTTCACATAGAATTTACGCGACAATAACCGAATTGGTTAGGGTGCGGACTACGAAACATGACGAAGTAAGTTCGAGCCCGCCATTCGAATATGGTCGTGAACCACTCCAGATACAAGCAGAGCTTAGTTGGAGGGTTAAGAGGAATATTAGTAATACTACGTAAAAAATAGCATTGCTAGTAATCATATTTATTACATTTTTACAAAAAAAATAATACATTTATGTAAAATCTAAAGTCAATGCTTACGTAGCGGTGTCCAAAAATGTTTTCTTCCACAATCGATATGTCTGTTCGGTTACTAATGTGGTTGTAACTAATATCGCAAAGTTTTAATATTCCATGCAGAAGTTGCAATTAATTAAAACTCGTTATGAATAATGAGCCGGACATTTATCAAATCTCGCGCGTGATTTACTTGTCCAAAGATAAACAGATGTCTATTTCAATGCTTCCTAAACGTGTAAATATACTTAGGACAGATGTTAAAAATATAGAAGTTCTGGAAAGCATTAACTAAAATAAATATTTTTGAGTGACTTTTTCATAATAATCTGAAAATATTTAGCAGTTTAAGCAACAACGAGCAATTTTATTTATTGCAATACTAAATAAGAGTCGGAATAGTTCTAATGAATACAGACGTACTTTCAATGAAAAACTAAAGATTCGACATTTCTGGATAATTTTTGTTGACAAAATAGACTTCTACACGTGTCTCCTCTCAGACAAATGAGGGAGGAGCATCCTCCTCGCTGTAGGGCAGACTAGCGAAACAGTACTTTCTTAATGATTCTCGTGTTTGCGTATGCGTAAACCTGCCTCGTATCGCTTTGAAAATTTAAAAAAACTGTTAAACATTAAAAAAAAACGGTAGTGATTACCAGCAACTTTGGTTCTTTCTTAGCATGGCGCCTGTCAGTGGACTCTGATGGGCAAAAGATGTTCCGAATAATGATGTACTTCTTATGGTCCAATAGGGTTTTCTTTATGGGAAAGAAGGAAAACGTGCAACGTGCAAAGTGCAGAAGTCTGCAATACCAGAGGAGCTGCTGCATGCAATGCTGCCAACCTTCAAGAAAATTTGGGGAGGTAGAAGGAGAAAGAGAAGGGCCATCCGGTTACCTCATCAAACGAAACGCAGAGGCACGAGATGCCTCTACTTACTTGTATATTCGCCGGTATTCTTCGAGGCCGTGGTACTAACCCGGTCGAGCCGGCCCATACCAGCAGCAGCACATGCCGTCGCTTGGCTCTTCCACGTGTAACGAAACGGTTTCCGTACACGGAATTCTACGGGACATGTGACGAAGTTATATTGAATTGAATATTATAATTAAAATACGTAAAATAAAATAAATAAGTAAATTATAACCCAACCAGTCGGAAGCCCGAAAGCCAATCTACAATAACTTATTATTATTATTGTAGATTGTTGTGCTAACTACAATAATTAAAACGATACTATGTCTCTATCTTAACTTCTGGCGAGAAAAGAATCTCGCCTCACTTGAAGTTTACAGACAAACTGTGACGAAAGTTTCAAGTCTTTTAAATTTCTGCAAATTAAATTTCATATAGTTTTAGGTTGAATTTAGAATTGTTTTGAAACTAAATTTTTGTTTCGAACCTTATTGGTAAAAATTAATAAGCTACAATAATTTTAGAATAGTTATAGCATTTCCGCTTAACGTTGCGAAATTAGCTGGGAATCGAACATAAAGCATTCGCCTTTAAGCATTAACAACGTTAAGATCTCCTCGCTTCGGGTTGACTGGCAGATAATGTAAAAGGCAAGGTAATGCCAAAGGCATTATACTCTCTGTAATACTTTTATAACAGTATTTAAATAAAGTTTAAATAAATAAATAAATAGTCGTAGCGAGACACTTTCGCCATAAAGCACTACATACTTGGAGTTCGAGTTTGTGGAATCAGCTGTCCCTAACAGTATTTCCGAACAGTTACGACTTAGGGACCTTCAAGAAAAGAGCCTATTCCTTCCTTAAAGGCCGGCAGCGCATCTGTAGCTCCTCTGGTGTTGTGGATATTCGTGGGCGTCGGTGATCACTTACCATCAAGTGAGCCGCACGCTCGTGTGCCCCCTTCTTTTATAAAAAAAAAAATCTTAATAACTGGAGTAAGTTACTGCATTGTTAACGTACCGTTATATAACTGAAAATAAAATGAGTTCCTACTTTTTTTTTTAATTTAATTGGATTTTTTTCATTAAAGCTGCCAGTCGTCCATTTCGTTTATTTTTCTATTAATTTTTTTTTTCAAACTTTGTAAGCCGTCAAAACTAAAAGTGTTTTCATTTAATTAATATATTTCTTAATTCTAAATAGCATTACCGTGAAAGTTGTTACTATTAACATTGTCTAACTTTTATATTATTATTTTTTTAATTAGTTATGTCAACAATTATTCAAAAATTTTATCAAATCTTCAAAGGTTTGTTTCACTTCTTTTTTAATTTTTACTACATTACAAATAAATTGAAAGCAATCAAAGCTCCCATACATTAACGAAATCATTTAAACCAACAGCTATCCGGTAATTTTAGCTCGCTTTCGATATTTGAAAAGGGGCGAAAGACATAATTAATCGACCAACTTCTGTCACTGTAGACTGTATACAGCAACCTCTCCCCTACACAAAGTTCCATTGAACTCGGGGGCTGAAATCCAAAATGTTCCCCATAATTGTAGCGCGAATTTTCCTAACATCGCATTGTGTACTTTATTTCTGGGATCGTAAGACTTGCGTTACATTACACTCGCCTCTAGGTTTACGTATAGTGCAAATAAATGGTAGTTTTTCATGCCATAATTGTAAGAGATTGTGGTTATTTGACCCAGACATTCTCACAATGAGTGAAGTAACTAACTTATGTTATTATTTTAAAACGTTGATTCGCTTAAAAAAACTAATTTTTTTGAATTACTTCAATTTGCACATTACTATATTGAATTTATTTTTCCTTTGTTAATTATTCGTCTATTCTAAATAAAGTTTTTAGTAGATAGAAAAAATAGAATTACAATTTATAACAGCAAAATTCAAAAATTTTTCTACACTTATTTTTATATTAAGACTACTAGATGTGTGATAAAAAGGATACTAAAACATTATTTTTCTATCTTACAAATATAAGAAAGATTTGAAAATTTTAAATTTAGCGTGGCTGGATAATTTTTAGTTTTAAAAACAAAATGAATGCCGCTATAAAGTATTTTGCCGCACCTTAATTACTTTTATTGTAGCGACAAAATATTAATTGAAAGGCAGCAAAAGAAGATTAATTTAGACTAATGTGTTTTACTAGTACGTATAAGTATGTACATAATATATTACTACAAAAGTCATTTCTACCAGAAATTTATTTATCTTATATGACTTCTTTGACAGTCTCAATTTTAAAAAGGAATCTAATCAAAGAGCATAAAACCATTACGTAATCTAATGATACCACGATGTAA
Organism: Bhutanitis thaidina; assembly: GCA_029286595.1. Lineage (NCBI taxonomy): Eukaryota > Metazoa > Arthropoda > Insecta > Lepidoptera > Papilionidae > Bhutanitis > Bhutanitis thaidina. The sequence continues at coordinate 4,974,128 of JAGSMS010000012.1, read as the reverse complement.
TCATAGTCATTATACAAATTTCAATCTCATTGTAAAAATCGAAATACTGTCTTTCTAATTGATTAACATATTAAGTATTTGAATTTCTAACTATATTTCTTATTTTCGAATTTATTCATTTGGCACAATGTAATCTCTTCTCACCTTTAAATGGTCACTTCGGAATGTTGATACTGCTCTGCCGCAACTTGTTCTAACAAGCGCTACGGATTCCTTAATAGCAGCGCGGAGGGATGGCATTTTGTGCCGTCGCGGGTAATGTCAAACATAAACATTTGTGACGTAGTAATAATGAAACGAATTTTAAACATGTTCCTAATCACAACTAATGTTTTATACAGATTAGTTAATATTATTTTCCGCATTAGTTTCTTAGGTACATTTAGCGTTTAAAATCGCAAAATAATTATAGTGGTGCCGGCTTTGAACCCAGTACACTCTAACACTCTCTCATAATTAACTGAGCCGTGACCTTTGAGTTACCACGGTTCTATTAAAAGCATATAATTATGAGATGTGTAAAATACAACATAATTAAATTAAATTACGAAATACTTCCATTAACCACGATAGTATTGGCAACGAAACAAATATGTCGGTTTGGCGCTGGAAACGAAAACCTATCTGTTATTTAAGCATAACAGAACTATCTGTGGGCGTGGACATAGAATCTTTATGCATTCAAGAGCCTTGACGGTAAAGTTTTCAAATGTTACATCCAAGTCAGAAACACTATTGCAGTCGTTTTTATATGTGACTAAGTTCGTTATGTGTGCCAATCTCAATCGAAGGTATTTTTAATCGACTTCGACATGAAAGAGTATAACGTATGTATTTTTCTCATGATGCCATAATAAATTATTAAAAAAATCATACTCGAAGCGTGACGATTAAGCTATTCCATCACTATGGTCATGAAAGATCGCACTGCTTTAAATCCAGTTCACGTTACGTTTTAATATTTAGATATCAATATATAGTGACCAGTTTTGAAGCAGTAATGGCGTCCAACTGACTTTTTCTCTACGTTATCGCTTACCGATAAGAGCGAGTCAACACTCCTCCGTTGTTAAATAAACCGCACCGATAAACGTCATGGCGATTGTCCGACATGTTTGCCTAATATAATATAATAATGCACGGCAATAACGAAAATGTGATAACGTTTCTATTATTTTTAAAACAGTGCTATCGAATAATAATTAATGCAGTAAATTGTTTATCCTTTAAATTGGTGTACAGTAATTTACCAATATGTTTAAAAATTCTAAGAGCCTACATATATTAGATTATATATTAAATAAATTAAACTACTTTTAAACAATTGATTTGAAACATTATTAATTTAAATAATATAATTTTAATTTAATTATTGTTTAATATGTAGTTAATATATTGTAATACTGATTAAAATATTTATTTAAATTATTGGATGATTTCATAATTTAATGACATTGATTTCAATAACATGTATGTTAAGATTGATGTGTGATATATTACAGTATGCTTAATTACTATGACCGTATAAATTATATTTTATTTATAAATTATATTACAGTGTTCTTTGCACACCGAACGATGGAACATGGCTGTGCTGTAAATTTATTCAAGGACCACTGTTACCCGTAGTTCACAAAGAAAAAAATAAATTTGAAAGTATCTCCTGAAGCTGAACACTGAAACTCTTTCAATGGAATGATTTGCCGTAATCACTACGTTGGGAGGGTTAAGCAATCGCAGTACCAGACGATTGAGTGTTTATATATATATATATATATATATATATATATATATTATATATATATATATAATCACTCCCAGCTGCCCCCTATAGGAGTAGACACAGACTACGGATTTTCATTTGGCACAACTCAACGTGGCAAACCGGATTTCGCAACCCACATCGCCTTTCTGAACAATCTCTTTTTTAAGTTCTTACACTTAAAGATTTATTATTATTTGATAACCCAAAAACAAGTACATTCTGACATTGATTGAACTTAATAAGCTCTTAGTTTTGGAAAACATATTAATGACGATTTGCGTCGTGCAGGAAGGCTCACTTTGCTTCCATTCTGTACTGATATTAGTCGTTCAACATTGTAACCAGAGTCTTAAATTTTATCATACATCTCGTTATGCATACATACAACAGTTATAATAATTGATGCTTATTAATTGCTTTTATTTTAAAATTATCGCTAATTTACACGACTGTTGTAAAGCACTCGAAACGTCGGGAATATGAAAACAAAAATAAAAAGCGATTAAATCCGTAAATAATAGTTTAATTTAAAAAAAAAAAAATATTATTTTTATCAGACATCATTACGTTATTCATGAACAGTTCTCCAAAACAAATAATATTTATTATTATACTTAATTTAGCCGCATAAACACTCGCTAGGTACAAATTCTGTTCGCTTATATAATCATGGCGCAATCTTAACCTAAATCGAAATAATGCCGACATTTAGTGAAATAAGTGTGCTCAGTGCTCGCAGACTTAATACAGTTTTTTTTTTATGAAAGGTAACAAAAAGTTGTATAAGGTAATACATACAGATTACGCAGTTTTGTACTTTTAAATATTGCATTTACTTACAAATCTACACGATAAAAATAATATAGAGATACATATTACAGACGAACGTGAACGAAAATTCAACCGCGCTTTAGAAACATTTTCAACACAGACAAAAAACGAAAACAATTGTCTGAAGTTTTTTTTTTTCAAACACCGGCAGGATCTTACAAGTGCCTTAGCCCACAAAAATCCTTTGGAACGAAATTCTTGCCTGGTGCCTGGCTGCATTGTGCACTGAGTCATTAAACTCTGGTAGAGTAGATATGGGCGCGTAACGGTCCGCGCGGTCGCTCGTACCGGCTCACCCGTGAAGTAGCTGTTGTTACTTTTCGATTCTTGAACGCGACCAACGCGTCGGCACACTCTGTAACACTTCCACGAACATCTGTTATGTATTATACCTAGGTATACACGATTTGGTACTTAGCGATCGTTCGCTATTTGGTCTCGCACCCTGATGTGGCATCTATGGTGTGAATATTTTTCATTGTCTTATTAAGACAGAGATTACTGAATTTCACACGAAATTTAGTTATAAGTAATTAAGGTAACTTAAGGAATTAAGTAATTAAAGGAAAGGTTACTTACGTATTATAAGGTAAATAGGACAAAATAAAAACCCTCTTCTCTATCATTAATTGCGATCTATCATTTAATGTCAGTATGGAGTTTATTTACTCCTGGTACGTGTCGTTATTTGGATGTTTTTTTTTTAAATACAAACAAAACTTACTAGTTTTAGATTTTTAAGTAAGTTTTTGCTCATAAATTATGTAGGCAGTGTCGCGAGTTGCATGAACACATAAAAATAACATGACGCAAATTCACATAGGTTTGACTGTACAAAATGATGTGATTTATCACGAGGTCACCTATCAATAAATCAAGCATTAAATATCTGAACAGCCGTTGAACTCTAGTTTTTTTTTTAAGATACTCGTATATACGAGTGATTATAATTATATTATGTATTAATGACCTGTTAATATATGGATAAACTCGTGCCTTGGTGTTGCTGAGTTAACGCTACATTAGACTATAACTAAGCAACATTAAAAGCTACTAGCTATATAAGCATATTAATAAGCTATTTTCACTTTCTGTTACGTATTGCAAAAATAAATATAACGGAGTAGGATGAATAACGATATCCTAGTGTTTAATATGTTGCTTAATTATTGGAGCGAAATATGTCTTTGTTACTTGAAACACCAAAGACAATAATTGTTCAACAATATTTATGTCACATGTTGTCGGTAATAGCGGCATTATGAATGTATTTGTGGAAAAATCTTAAAATTGCACAGTAAATATACTCAATGGTGAAGAAAACAACAGAGTTACACAAATTATAGGCGAGCAAAGTGATTACCTACGCTCCAACGCACCGCATGACGCCAGAGAAAGCATGCATTTCGATAATACAGGTAACTTTGAGTGTACGCATAAAGGTGCTTTTACTTCGCAATGAACACCGCGACGGGCAGACAGACATTTTTTTTTAAAGCAGCGCGTTTTATTTTAATACGCATGCATTACTTCGACGCTTTCCCGTTAAAGGATTTTTTTCATAGCTCTTTTTAATGTAGCAACATAGAGTTTAATACTTAACTATATGTACCTAGCTAAAGGTATCATAAGTGATCGTTAAATATACTTTATAAGAATTTACGCAAAATAAATTTATTTTTAAATTGTTTACCCTATTATTTATTATATACAATATGGTTACTTTGACAGACAGAGTAACATTTTACAACTTATTAATTCAATTCATTTTTATTATTTTGTGACTATAGGAGTAATTTACGGTTTACTAATATTAACACAGAGAAAACACTAAAAGCTATGCTCATATATAATAAAAACTTTTTATATTAAAGGTATTATCAAGAGAGAGGTACAGTTTAATCAACTCTTTTTTATATATTTTAACTTAGAAATATTAAAATTTTTTAATTATCTGACGTGGTTCGAAGACGTAAGGGCTATGCGTGTTAATAAATGTTTCGGTAAATAGAAAGTCTAATATGTGATTGATTTTAATGTATGATCAATATCTTGATACGGAATATTGATCATACATGTGTTAAAGTTGTGAATAAGTTACGAAATAATTGCGATAACCGTTCCGTAATTGAAAAGAAGATGCGCCCCACTTCGGTCACCACATCGATTTTAAAAATAGGCTGGTGCGTTTTCGATGCGCGCTTCTACCGCGATAAACTATACTTAATGCCTACAACTACAAAACGTCCTTATGCGTCAGCGTTAAAATCTAAATTTCCTTGTACTGATTTATATTTACGACAAGTAAAGAGCGGTGCGCTTGAATGGAAGGAACGATGGAATGGTTCGCAAAGTATGCTCTTCTAGATTTCTATTTACACTCTGTGTAATCAAATTTATTATTTGTACTGATGTTAAACATCTTTTTTGATGTTGTAAGATAATTAAAATAAATGTAATGTAACAGCCATTGAATGTCCACTACTGGGTAAAAGTCTCTCATTTTTGAAAGGATTTTGGAGCAATGAAGAGATGGCCACGGTGCTTTTTCGAGTTAGCAAACATTTTTTATTATTCTTAGATAAGTTTACTTATATTTATACCTTATATTTTTCCTTTACCGCCCGCGCCAAGTGGTAACTTCAACCCCAACCAAAAATTGCAGTGAACAATTTTTAATTTTTTTCAAATTGCAGTATTCAAATCTAGGTCACTCGTATTTTCACGATGTAACGCTTGATTCCGTTAAATTTTTTGGTTAATTCAATGATTTGTCATAAATTTCTACTGAAATAAGTATGATTAATAAACGTTACGACTGCGATATTCTTAAAAATTGAATAAATGTTGAATTTTAAATAATATGTTAGTCCTTCCTGACCTAAATGTTTTAATTACATTGTGCGTGTTATTGAAGATACGCTTTGTAAAGGCGAGGTAAAGGTGTCATCCATCATGGTGCCCTAACTTTTCCCCACCACGCCTAATTATTTATGCCTTAGGTTAGTTGCTGTTTATTTCTATACGATACATTGCTATTTTATGCCATTTACCTCAGTCTGCAAAATAAGTATAGTGAGTACAAGCTTTGTGTGATACATCGCACAATTTAATTATGTTCTAATTGCCTACATCGTCACCACTGCCGCATACGAGTATTTGTGTGATTATTGCTTTAAATTTGTAGATAATTTTCGTCCATAGTAAAGTAAAGTGGCTAGTCTTTAGTCTGTAAGTGATCACTGCTGGGCAAAGACGTCCTTCATATCGTATCACTCAAATATCTGCGAGGGTTTTTTAGCCGAGAACGATCCGCCACCATGCACCAGTCCGGGTTGGCGGACTTCACGTCATCGAAATAATTGTTATTTTTCATTATTTCTCCGTTATGCAGGTTTCCTTACGATCTTTTTCTTCACGCCAAGCACGTGGTAAATTATGCACTTAAAATTGCTATTAACAATTTTAGAGCGGCTCCTCCAGCATCGATTCGACATCGAGGATCGAACCCTGGTCACTCGCGCTCTATGATACTAAAACGAATGCCCTGACCATTAGGCTACCACGGCTCTGCTGCTTTTACTACTATAGCCTTTTATGTCACATCTTTGTTCTAAATGCATGGATACTACAAAATGCTGTCTGTAATAATGGTTGCGTCTATGTTTTAATACTTTAGTTCTGACTATACAAATGTATAATAACAATTTTATGTTAATTTTAGCTAATATTAAAAATAAGTATGAACTAATACCTAACAATTTTCTTCTTTATAACTTATCTGGTGTAGAGTTTGCAACGTTTGCACCTAATAAATAATACAAAAGTAAAAAAAAAGAAAAAATCGATTACAAGTAAAAACTTCCATTACTCGTAAACACATTGTGTGTGTGAACTTAAACCAACGTTGATACCTGTAGCCATCGCGAAATATAAAGATGAATCAAGTTTTATCACATTTGTAAAATAGGTTAAGTATTTTAGGAGCTATGTGGCACAGATAAACATGTGTACATACGTTATTATAATGTTATAATTTACACATAAACTTTGCCACATTATAATCTTACTGCGTACGAAGTCAAATAACAATACTCGAAATACTAGATATCAAATTTTTAGCTACATATCAAATAAACAAGCGGCGTCGATTTAATATTACAGCAATATATACGTTCTATGCAAGATACCTTAGGAATGCTCTACATAAACATATATTATCATATAATACATCATCTGATAGCTGATAGCTGATAGGACAGTAGACGTAAGTTCTAATGTTAATCAACTTCTAATACGTTTATGTGATATGATTTTCTTATACTTAATTATTTACTTGAAACGAAAACATATCCGAGCACTCACGCGTGACACTCATAGGAGTATGCCGCCGTGGAGGATTTGCATTAGGCATTACAGCGGGCCCAACTTTTTTTTTTTTTTTTAGTTTAACGTGGGGGAAAGGTGCTCGCACCTACCCGTCACCGTCTCCGGTGACTAGTTATGTCGGGATCAGCATTGAAGATGCCGGACCGACTAAAACCCCCACGGTAGATCTGCTGTTGGCCCAGCCACATTGGTAAGACTCGCGTGCAGGAGGCCCGCAAGTTAAATAAACAAAAAGGAACGACGACCCCTGTTAACGAAAGAAAGACTCTCGACAAAAACTAGGGCTGACGATAACCCAAGGGCCCCTCTTAGGGTAAAACCTCGGCTTGGGTTGCAATCGAATTTGGGCAAAACTTTGGTGTTAGGAACGCCTTTGCACACGAGTAATCCTCGTGTATAGCGTGAATCTGTGACCGCGCGTTCGACGGGAAACTGCGCGGTGTGTGTGAGACATGTGAGCTGTCTGTGTAGTCTGTGGGAGCGGGCCCAAACGGGCTACCGTAACCAACTTTACGCCTCTCCGAGAGAGCGGTGGCTCGAGAGTTAGATGGCGGGTGGTGACTAGCCTAGTTGCTGGATTTGCTCCAAGAAATTGACATGAGATTTTCAAGGCTCATCCCTTAGCCCATTGCCACCTACGAATTACAACACTCACAGGTGACAGATTCTTCCGCCACTATACCTCGGCACAAACCAACTGTGATGAACGGTGACAATTCAATGTAACATATTTTTTAAATTAAACATTAAATGAAACACAGAAGTTATTTTAACAGACTTTTAACCAGAGCTTTTACAGTACAACGTTTCAGCTGGTGAGCACAAAGATGGTGACAGCCAATGATAATATATTGTACGTAAGTAAAAACACATTAGTACGAGCTCTCCACATCGGGGATCTAACTCGAGCCTCCTGAATCGGAGGCAGAATCCCTAACCACTCGGCTAACGTGGTTTTTCTACAAGTTATTATAAAAGTGCTCTTAAGTTTTGATTGTCGTTTTAATCTTTGCCATATACACATACACATAAATGCGCGTAAATCGTTAATAATAAAAATATCAGCCATAAAAAATTGTGGTGCGGCGGGAAATATACTTTCTCGTACAATGTAGCGACCCGCTAATCTATCATTATAATTATTATAATTCCACGAAATATAATTATAAATGCTCTGGCTGGCGTTATCGATAACCTTTTACTTTTTTTATTAAAAAAAAAAAATTCAGTACAATGTAGTCTCTAGTAGGCCTTAGCCGTATATATTTTTACACCCTTATAAAAAAAATTAAGAAGTTAAAGTTAGTCGTGGAGGTGGTTAATATTCATAAATTGCACACGGATAAACTCCCCGACCAGGAACAATAATTGTTTGTAGTCCATATAAATATATACTGGTCTAGTGCGAGAATCGAACCCAAAGTCAAACGCCCAGCCACTACGCTACCGAGCCGTAGTAAATACAGAAGCTCCATGTATTGTAACACTACAGTACTCAAACATCTCTATTTATGTAATAATATATGACAGGCTCCGCCAAGTTCACCATTAGTTAGTAGCATAAAATAAATTAATTTAAGTAATGAGATAACTCTTTTTTCATTCGTTTTATAAATAATATAATGAAACTCAAGTGAGACTCGCAGATAAATAATTAAAGCTAACAATACCAGTCTTCAAATTTTTAAAACATTTTTTAAATACTTACAAGTATATATTTTACCAGGAAATGCACGCAGCTTACGTCTCCATGGACTGCTGTCCGCGTTAGCTGGTTCATATTATCCGGTATATAAAATCTCCTTCGCTTCTGTAGCTAAATTTCAAGTGAGTTAGAAAAATATGATTATGAGGATTCGGAGAATTTATTAGATATTGCTATTTATAAAGTTCTTTTGGGAACCTGAAAGTATACATATACTTAAGATTCCAATGCTTGCAATCAACTTATCATTTAAAATCACTATATAAAATATTATTATCATATACTAATTTCCGACAGACCAGCGCTGTAGTTGTGGTTTAATATTTAGTATTCCTACAGCATTATGCTGAGTCGGACACCGTTTTGTTGCTGCAACCCAATAAAATATTATTATTATTTTTTTTTTTGTTATGTCAATTAAGTTTACTTACGTGTTACTTGAGTTGTGGCAATGAATAAAGTACTTTCTTTCTTTCTTTCTTTCTAAATCACTATAGCGTGTGGTATCGGCGTAGGAATTTATCACTCACTATCTTCACGTGGGAGTCGTAAGAGACGACTAAGGGAAAGGCCTCGACAATCGCAATGGCTGCCGACTGATGGCGGGATAAGTACCAAGAAAAATAAACAGACCGATGACGGCCAGCAGCGTCTAAGGTGCGCGGTGTCTGGTACGGCGAGCGCCGTGGCGATTGTACCCAATCCTCCTTCTGGGAATGGCCTGTTGTAGACTATATACAGGTAGGCCATAAAGTCAGGTAAATCACTATTTGAAATTAAATTAAAAATGTAACACCCATATACAAAGATGACTGCAAGTAGAATTTAACAATTTATTATTTTATGCGAATTTCACCTGCACGTGCTATACCTGCCCTACCCTGCTAATTAACTAACGAGGCTGTTGTTAACGATAAATGGCGGGATATTGAGAATGTCTAATCCAAATCTATGCAGAACTATCGATTCTGCAACCTACGCTACCTAGCGTGCTGAATATGAGACACTATTTCAAGCAAACAAAGATTTTTCTCGTAAAAGTAGTAGTATCTCCTTTTCCAGGGTGCAAGATATCTTTTTCTTTATTTAGACAGAGCAACCGTGAACATAACAATACATTTGCAAACATTTCAACTATTAATAACCACTAAAATTATTCGGATATGAACACCTATTACAGATCAGTACAGCCTTCACCAATCTGTGACATACATATATTATATACTATTGCAAATTATAAAGAAACAACTGTAAGAACAATAGTATCTCCGTATAAAATTTCATTAGAATCGGTTCAGTGATTTAGGCATGAAAAGGAAACAGACGGACAAACAGTATATCGTATTTTTGTCCGCAGAACGTTTCTAGAATATAGAGGTTATATACTTACTTGAACGTTTTCATTTCCAGGGGACACAACAAATTGTAAGTAGAAATTTTTATTAAAAAAAATTCCAAGTTTGAAAAGAACATTATTAATTCTGAAAATTCCTTCCCCGTTATAGAACCTAATGGTTTCAGTTTCACACGGACTTAGGCCATGTTTAATTCTAAAAACAAACTGTATGATAAAAAGCTTACGCTGTGCAAAACGAGGGCGTGTCGCTACATGGAAATGAACTATTATTATGAAACTTTTTGAGGAAGGAACATTTTTTATTATATTTATAATTTCAAAACAAATTTTCATACATGAATTAAAATGGTAAAGTAAGTTATTGCGCAACTCGGAATATCCTCGCGATGTATCTTTTGAGTGGTAGCTTCAGGGTTCGTTGGAATACCAGGCAATATTTGTTCCATGACCGTTGGCTATCAGAATTTTCCTGATCGCATTCTAACTATGCACCTATAAAGTTCAAGCCGTATAAAAACATGAATACAACAACCGAGAAGGTGACGATAGGCGATAGGTTAGTTCGAACCCCTACGTTGTGGGTCTTACTAATGACTTTTCTTAACTTATGCACGATATTGAAAAGTGGAAATAAAAATCTAAAATAAATGTCTAGAGATCTCTGGCCTTCCATTATTGGGTACATACGGTCGTAAAGGCTTATTAATTTGTTTATGAATAAGAGTGAGTGCTGGGATCTTTGCACTTCTGTTGTCTATTCTACGAGTATAGGAATATGCTATACAAATGTAAGCTGCTGGTTCTAATCGAAAGTGGACGTCGTTGACTTAGTCAACGTAATAATAATAATTATATGGACTATAGGAAACGTCACTTTAAAAAGTTACCCGCAACCTTTGAGAATTTAATTCTGGGAAGAAACGCTTCAATGTCAATAAATTCTTAGTAATGAACCTTGAGTGGGTTGCGTTTGTTAAGAGAAATGCACTTTCTTCGGAGAATTCGCTACTGGATCCATTCTTTATTATTCAAATAATTTCTTTTGCGTAAATTACTTTTAATCGAATTGTTCCCAACAATTTCATTCGTGACATACCTTTTTATTTAATAACTGGCCTGTACGTTTTTTTTTAATTTCATTGATTCAACAAAAGGTCACCAACAATCCCACAGTCGATCAGATAGTATGTGACCGCTGCGGTTCATAAACGCTTTCTTCTATACTCAATTAAGAATCAAAATGCATTGTCACCCACAGATGCCTGATTACCAGTGAATGCTTGCTCTTGTTTAATGTAATCTAACATCTGTAACGTACCTTTTAGTGAATTCAAGAGAGTTACATTTGTTTGTTATTACTTATAATTAAGTATCTGATCTAAGTCAAATCTCAATAGGATTTTCCTGTAATGGTTGTAAATTTCAATGGTAAAAAAATATGGTAAAAAATGGTAAATAAATAAATAAATAAATAAACATAGTATGTGAAAATATATATATATTTCATATTAGTATAGATTTTTCATATCATATTAATATGAAATATCTATACATATAAATAAAGTGTCAGCCAGTGAATTCAAAATAACTGCCTAGTTCTTTGTAAACTCAAAAACCCGAAAAGACAGGGCTAATCTTGGAAATGGCTGAGTTGATTTTGACGGGACTTTCACAACATGTGATTGAAAATGAATGAAGATGAAGTTGTAAGGAGTAACGTTCTCGAAAATTTTTCTTGTCCGACACCCGAGGGCAGAAAGCGAGCACTTGGAAGCACTGGCTCTCCCTTCCACAGGTGGCGGATCTGGTCCTTGTATCTACCGTAGAGCACACGTCATATGTATTGTTGTTTCAGGTATTACAAGACTGACATATTTGGAATTGCAACACACGACGTGTTTGTATAATTAATTTTACGATAGCATATAATTTTCTCCAAACTCTATGTAACATTATTTACATTATGATTTGTTTTTAATATTTAACAAAATAACATCTATTAACAAATTCTGACGTCATCGCGAACGAATTCACGAGTAACGGACCACGAAATTCTGTCAAGTTGTTCCTGAGAGGGTGTAGGCAGAAAGGATTTTCAGAAAAATCTCCCTTAAATTAAAATCGGTAGGGACAAGGGCTTTAAAAAAAACAACCTTAAGGGATCTAGAATCGAGGATGAAAGTTTGTATGGAATTGGTTGTCATTAATTTAAAATATAATAAAAACATTTTTCAATGAGTATTTATTTGATTTGATTGTCGAATAAGAAACTATTTATTTTCAAATATTATAAAAAAATTAAATGAAAATATTTTATGGTATTCCCGTCGTTTTGGGTGATTTAACATTTCTAATGTAACTATTATTAAGAATAGGTGTACGCGTAAATACAAGAAATCTATATAATAAAAATGATACGCAAATATGTACAAAGTCGCGAGTAACAGCTATTTTTAATGATTGGGTCAAAGGATTTTAAAACAGTAATTATTTTAATGAAATTGTTTTTACGTGGTAGAGCCTTTAACGTGGTAGAGCCAAGTGGCGGCTTTAGCTGCTGTTAGACTGGGCCGGCTCGACCGGATTAATACCACTCCTCGCAGAATACCGGCGTGAAGTAGAGGCATCTTGTGCTTCTGCGTTTCGTTCGGTTAACTCACTCAGTTAACCGGAGGCCCAATCCCCCTCCCCATTCCACTCCTTATCCTCCCTCTGATCTCTCAAATACCCTTAAAGGCCGCCGACGCACCTGTACCCCTTTGGTAATCACTTACCAATAGGTTCATTGCTCGTTTGCCGCCTTTCCCATAAAAAAAAAAAATGAAGGTATATTGCTACATGCGTAAAGATTTGCTATTATTTGCAATTTGTTCGTCTCTCAAGGCTGTATCCTCGCCGTCATCATCTATTTGCGATAGATATGCGTCCACGCACAGGTGGTGTCAACGCGGAACGATCTGCATGCGATATTGATGTAATCGTGTTGTTGTTACGTTCGAAAAAACTCAGTAGAGCGGGGAAAGTGACGCGCCGCGCCTCGAGATCGTGAAAGGTACTTAGACGGCCGACGTACACGGAACCGTAACTCCCCTCCCGCCACCACGAAAATACGGTAAAGAGCGTATTAACGATAATTCACCGCGGCTCATGTTACCTTGGTGGAGGTTACTTACGACACAGACGAGCGTTCGGAATTCGAACTACTTTCGCATAATCTGTCTATACAATATGGCGTCCTAGTTAATGGCTACTGTGCTTTGATTTTTGGTTATATATATTTTTTTTGTTATTTCTATCACGGATTTAAAAAAATCTTAAAAAGTACTAAACGTTTTATGATATTACTTAAATCAACAAATCAATTATTCAGAAGCTGTGTCTATGTCGCTCGACTGCGTTACTTGGATTTTACAAAGGAATACTTGTTAGCGTCGAGACGATCACCTAACTACATACCTCTGATTAATGGGTCCTAGGTTCGAATCTTAATAATTTGCAATACAAATATTATTACCCTTCGTGTATTATACCCTGAATTTGAACCTTATTGCTTATGCGTTACATGTGGCGTGAAAAGGGGAAGTCGCGAGAGTGCTGAGTGCCTCGTTTAAGTGTGTTACGCTTAAACTAACGGCACTATGTATCTTATAATCGAAGGCGGACTTTTGTTTGCAAACTACAAGATTTACTTACTTTATACCAACTCGTTTTTATTATCTTCGTGTTTTTATTAAAAATAATATAACTATCACATTACGTAATACGCGAGGATCTAGCACCATCAACTACAGACTAAACAAAGGTTAATTAAAAGATATAAAGTAAATATTCCGATATCACAATTGGCACAGTAATTCCGCAAATTAATCACATAAGCATCGTAACAGTATTATGAGTGCATATTACTTGTAACGTCATGCTCACAGATAATGTCAACGTTTCTGTGCTCGGAATCTGTGTAGCGTCAACGAATTAACAAAAGGGACTATCGTTGATAAACATTGCGCTTATTCCCAAATGACAGCCCCCTTTTTGTTTGTCAGTTTCCTGTCACATGCATCGAACAAATGGCCTATTATTTGAATTTTTCACAATTCTAAAAAGGTACATTTTAAGGAATGGATCTTAGATAACATCCTATTGCAGTGCTTATAAAATTGGAGTTCATGAATATGTATGGACCCTCCAGGTCGCAGCGTAAGTTGATTCTTTATAGGGCTGGCTCAGAATGTTGCGGATATTTCACGGATTCGATTTCTAATCCGGACAGACCAATAAGGCGGTAAACTAAAAATATTTCTGTCAGAATTTATTGAGCTATTCACATATTAAACGCGATGTTTGAATTAAACATGACAGGTGTCAAACGTAACGGAAGAATGGCGCAAATGTTTTACATTGACATGGGTATTTTAAATATTTTAATTGAAAGTACGTAACACTTGACTGAAATACTGATTATGTTTCAAGTTTTCGACCAGAAACCTTTTAAAAAAAAACTCTGTATGAGTTATATATTTAAAAGTGCACTGACTTCCACACCATTATAAATGAGCAATAAATTAAAAACTTAGACACTAGTAAAGATAAGAGTATCTTCACCTACAAAAACATTTATTTAATTATTTTAGTGAATGTATTTGATATTATTAAATGAATTTTAACCAGAATTTTTATTGTAAGAAAAAGAATAAGGTAACGGTTACATCTTACTTTAAATAAATGAGAAATAGAAATGTTACTTTGCGGAAATCTACAACTCTAACTTGTCAACTAGTTAACTTATTTAAACAATATTTAAGATAAAGGGAAATGAGGGTCTTTTGTAAGTTTCGATCTCTCTACTATCGTAAAGAGAACGAAAAGTCAAAGCATTGCTTTAAACCAAATATTTAACAGGGAAGAGTTTAATTATAATACAATTAATGGATAATAGCAAAAAGTAAAGTGGAATTTGATCAATTTACTGTCATTAATCATTTAAAATCTGTTTTTAATATTTGAGCGTAGACATATACGTAATGAAAGTTTAATAAGTTTGTATCAACGCCATGTTGTTGCAAGTGTTAGTGTGCTGCAGACTAATTGAAAACTGTTTACCCTTTTAAATGAATCTGGGGATGGCTGGGCGGACCGCCCACGTATACCTACGAGTACATCAAAAATTTCCCTTCTCTTTACCGCCAGCAATTAGAGCCACTGAATAAAAAATTGTATCGAGGCTTCGTTATAGTACATAAACATAAATGCTTTTACCAAAGTTGAGATAGAGATGGTAATAATAATATACGAAAGATATTTACACAACAGTGTGCAACAGAATAAACACCTATTTATATCGATATTTAAGATACAACTGGATAACAGATCCGCGTTCAAAATGTGTTTTTATTAAACCTAACACTTTTGACGACGAATTATTAATCGAATTACAATTTTTAATTATTTCAGCCTAAGATCAATTTCCCAATAAAGGTTATTACAATTACGTCTTTTCTTTTTTCAGCGTTTGTGACATAAGATCGTAACTGTCCTATAAAATCAATTTCCTAACCTAATTTCTAAGCGGTATGGTTGTTATTGGGTTGAATTAAAAATTCTTTAAGAACTATATTTTCGTTTCACGGTTGGCAACAGCAAACGATGAAGGCTACACAAATGCTCATAGTTTGCCCAAATCCACGACGCTGGACCCTCGCCTTCGCTTCTCCCCATTACCATACATTTCTGCTCATATGCTAGCCACACATATTCATATAGATTTTCCGCCATCAGTTCAGTCGCCAAAGCCTCCCTTTGGCAACTGGCTGCGTCGTATGCAGGCGAGGTCGGCCTGTGGAGCAAAATATAGCATAGCTGCCTTACACTTCACTAATAATATTTAATTACCAGCCGGGCTAGGTATTGTGCCTTTAATTGTACAATATTACGAATATATTTATTAATAAAGTCAAGTACCTAATAATTTATTCTCATCTACAATCAATGATAATAATTAACAAAGGGCAACTGTCAACAGTCAAAGTATCAAAAATACTTATCATGTATACAGTGATACTGCTAAAAACTCGTGATATAAGAACTTCAAAGAATCAAGATAATGCCATTGATAGTATTGCCAAGATACCCCATTTAAATATTCTTTCACTTTCCAATAATCCAATTCACCACAACCGCATTAATGAAATTCCCAGCTCACTAACAATGCTATGTACATTTCATAAACCAATTTACTCCAATTACTATAGTATATCTTCATTCCATCTAACTGTAAATAGGCGTCAAATTAATATGTCTGATTTTCAATTGAATCCCTTTTCTCATGAAATAACGCACCTGCCCCCCTTATCGCCCTCGCTCCGAGCATCTTCGAAGCAACGTCCGACGTTGTACTAGACTTAAAGACTCGGGCAGACCGATCCGCAGATGTCACTCACACAACGCCCGACCGATCGACGGATCGATCGAAACACTCCGCTTTGGACAAAGAAGACAGATTGAAATCGACACACGCGTCCACAGACACGTCGTGCGATAGTTACTTAACCAGTAACTTGTCAATGGATTAGTCCGGGCCTGTACCTACCTCGCTGTTTAATTTATAGTATTGAAGATAATAGTCGCTGTTAAATTAGTTCTAATGGCACACTTTTGTATGTTTTTTCGCTGATCATGACCAGATGGACAATTTTTCATTAACTATACTGATTTAATCCACAACAGATAAATTTTATATCTTTGTATTAACAGTGTAGATTTCGTTTATAGCTATGAAAGGTTTCTTATTAATTGACATTAATCTATTTATTTGTGTCTCACTATGACATTTGCTTGTTCCTAAGATTTTTTATAGGTTGATTTCAAAAGAAACCTGTGAGTTTATATCGGCTTTAAATGAAATGTTTTTTTTATGAGTAAAATGTCATCATAAGACATTAATCTAACGTCATAACTACAAAACTGACTAATACCAGTTATTTAAGTAATGATACCTGTGGTTATTCGCACCTCCGTTCGCTTTCGTTAAACGTGAAGTATAATAAAGTAGCATCTAATTAGTGTGTTTGTTTTTGTTCCAAACTGTAGTTGAAGCGTGCCGGGTCCATCGACCAGTGCAGTGAACCCATGAACGCGCCAGACTTTGCCAGAATCGTCTGGGTCTAGACTCCGTATCATTCCCGGGCTAGACGTATTACGCAAATTTACCACCTACATCGCTGAACTGCAGAGCATATTTCTATATTCCACACATACTCGCAATTTTACTATACAGCGTAATGAATGTAACGTAAATGAGATTACAATTTATAAATATAGTTTAAGACATATTGCTTTAGCAGTATTGATGTAACCATACATAAAGGACTGTCAATACACATGTTCAAGCAATATGCGACCTTAATTGCTATGATTATTTATTGACCGACAATTAGACTAATAAGTTCTTATCATTCCTTTGCCTGCGATATAAAATTTGCTTTAGTTTTAACCTTTTACGTCTATAGCCACTACATATTTGCATTTTAATGTGTTGATTTAATTCGCACTTAAAATATAGCAATCGTGTACGTTTGTCAATTTATTCATAAACGTATTATGGAGCCTTATTGATTTTCAAAATATTTTGTATACAGGATTTCGAAATGGAGCAGCTCATAAACAATATTCATCTAAAGCAATAAATTAATATTATTATTAACGCATTTTAGCTATGATGGTTTCTCAGCAGTTCAACAGTATCCGCAAAAGGGCAGCTTGTCAGTAATGTAGCTCCTAAATTCCAATATCTCTGACGTGTATGGGCAATATAGTGGCTTACGACTTCTTTGGCCAACGTGATATACAAGTATGCAGAAAATTTACATCAGGTACATGATACAGATCTCATTACTTCCGATAGACGAGAGCATATCTCAAATATGTCAGACCTGAATAATCGAGACCGGAAATGGGTGACAGCGTTTAAGGCGCGAGTTAGTTGGTACTGGCACTTACCCGCCAGCCAAGCTTGATGACTACGTCAAATCGTCCTAATTGGTAAGGCATGTTCAGAGCTTCTAGAGAAAAAGAAGAAGAAAATAACGTTTAGGTAATATTTGCTTCAGTAATTCATTTTAGTTTAGCTTGAAATACAACAGCTACAGTTTTAATTACAGACTTTAAAACACTTGAACAACGAAAATTTTAAGTAAACTGTCCTTCGCTTGTAACGTAGACGTTTTTGTGACTTCAGGTTAACGACCGTTAAATGTCGGTTTGAAACGTCACAAGAACGCCACTTGGCTTGTATTTCTTAATGTCTTGATACGTCTCACCTATTGTTTTATTAAAGGTTTTATTACGATAACCTTAATGGAATGATATGAATAGTATTTATTGGATCACAATTATAATCAATTTATTGTGTAGCATATTTCTCGCCACGGTGTATAAATAAATAAATATAAAAATTATAAACTAGTTCTAAGCACGCACTGAGGTTTCTTAGTGTCTGAGTACTGTGTAAAACAAAGTTACTTTTGGCACAAACTCGTTAAGTGATGATTAAGTAATTTTATCAGATGGGTAAGTATTGTTATTTCTGATAATTTTGGTGTATAATACTGGCACTGTGTTATGCCGCTAGAGCTCATGAACGTGACCAGTGATTGGAAAATTCAATTCAAGAGGAGGCCAGCAATTTTCGTTTTTGATTCTGTATCACAAGAAATCTTCACTAAAAGAAACCTATAAATTTAGTGTCGATACTTAACAAGATTTAAGGAAATTATAACGACGATTTCTTCGTAAATCTATGTCTTGATCTAGACTTTTCCTAAGATATATGTATGATATGAAAAATATCCAATATGATAACTGGGTGCACTTTAGCTGATGTTCTAGACAAATATTGCTCTCTAAGCTTTAATGACGTCATAAAAGGCAGCAACACCGTGAAAGTTTACAGATCTCTCGAGTTCTGATGCAGGTCAAATAAATGATCATGCACATGTGTACGTTTCACAATACCTTATAGCACTGTCATTCTACACATGTTGAGTACAATAAGGTTTCTATTGGCCCATAAAGAAACAACTGATAATCTAATGCAAAGCCTGATCTTACAAATACATTGAGTTTGCAGTTAAACTTATTTATATGGCGGTATTATTGCAGGCAAATCGATTGTAATGTTTTAATTAATTTCTCGTAACAATACATCTGTTCTAATCAATAAAATTCTTTGTTTATATTATAAAATTAATGTTTGAACGGATTTAACGTAAAAGGGATGTCATGAATTTTGATGAAACTTTCTTTTAAATGTTCCTTATAATTTCAAAACTGCTATAAACTATGTACCTAACTCCTGCTTAAAATAACAAATGTAAAAGTTTCCATGTTTGATCGTTCAATCACGCTCACAAAAACTACAAGTATATAGAATTTGTTTTTATCTCAATTCCGAGTTCTCTAGAGACAAAATTTGTGATCACACGGCCGAAGCCCCTAAACAGAATATAAGTAAGATAAAGATATATACGACAAATGTCATACGCTTACTTGCCATACACTAATCACATTATATCAAAAACAAAAGGGCCTAGACAACCGAAATTTGTTACTAACGCTTTTCATGTAACCAAGAGGTAGAGTATGAAAAACTTATACAAGATAGAATTCAGTAACGGCGCCCGGGTTCATTACGGGTGGTGGCGGCATAAGTTAAACAACCACGAGTTGACTAAGGGAATGCCTCAAACACCTCGTGATTTCCGATGGATGACGAAATACCAATCTCTAAAAATACGAGACCGAAAATACATAGACCGTTGGCGGGCATCAACGTCTAAGATGCGAGGAGTCCAGCACTGAGTTCACTAATCCGGATGCCAAGCGTGTCGATTACGTCGAATCCTATTTGTGGTCGATGCCTGTGTCCAGCTGTGGACTATTTGAAAGATATCAAAGAAGATGTATAACTACAATTTTATTAACTGCTTATCTTAACGGTATGTAAATAGTCAAACTGGACATAGGCATCTCCCATAACGAGGATTTGCTACAAACGCCAAGCGGATTGGGGACTGCAGTATCGAACACCTCGAACCTTATACGAATGAACTGTTTAACGTATTCAAATTTGAACGATACGTTCAAATTTATATGTAATAATTAAGTAATAATAATTGGTATGTATAACTAGAATTATTAAATACCATAGAATGTGATTAGCTAAAATTCGATAGAATTTCCGATCATTATTGTTCACTGCTTTAGTATTTATAGAACTGCTTATCCTAATATTTATAGCGTGTTGATTCTGATTTAGTAACTGCTCACGCGTTACTGCACATTTGCCCGAATGGATTTTCACGCATCTGAATATTTATAGAACTTCTAATTTTATAAATATTTTACTCTTCTGCTGTTAATATTTTGCAGTAAAATAAATTATTGTATGACAAACTAAACACATATTAATATTAGCTATAACATACTGACCGTTTAAATCATAAGCTTTATAGCCTAAATGGCAGGTTGAGCATATTAAGCATTATTATGTTATAATGACGATTGCCTAGAAAGTACACATAGACTTTCATTATAATTTCCTGTAATTTTCCGAGTTAGATGTTACTCCCTGATTTTTGATAAATATTGCTTTAAAATTTATTTAAAATATGCTACTCAAAAGGCCAGGTAGCTCAGAGGTCGGGGCGCTCGCTTTAGTTTCATAGAGCACAAGTGACCTGTGTTCCGATGTGACCCGGTGACGACACCACTTAAATTGTTAATAGCAATTTTAAGTGCTGAGTTTACCTTTTTGGAGTGAGAAGTAATTAAAACACTATTTCGATGACATGTGAAGTCCGCCAACCCGCACCGGAGCAGCATGGCGGACTCTTCCCGCCTCCAAAATCCTCTCAGATATTTTTAGACGAAGGCCTTTACCCAGCAGTGGTCATTCATAGGCTGCTGCTTTAGTTTTTTACTTTATTTAAAATTATGAAAAGAAAACTGTGTGTGTACATACGTGTGTATATCGTATTCGTAAAAGGCTCTAGGTGATACCCTCGCAACACATAATAATCCAAGGTGCGAATACGAGTATATGAATATTTCAAGATGTTAACTGGTGCAAAATAGTTGATGAATATGTATTGCTCAGTTGATGAGTTTCAGTTTCACGAGTCTTTTGTTTTGGACTCACTAATCTTTAAATACGGAAAGATGCATTATTATATTTAATGGCTTCAGTTATTTCTGAAGGACCTCCTCGTTCTTAATTGCTCATATACTATACCTAGCTTTACATCTATTTACACAATTTTGAAATCCTACGGTTTCCTTTTTTTTTCATGAGATATGCAGCAAACGAGCAAGCGGGTCACCTGATGGTAAGTGATTACCGTCGCCCACGTACATCTGCAACACTAGAGGTGCTGTAGGTGCGTTGCCGGCCTTTAAGGGTATTTGGGAGATGGGATGGAGGATGAGGAGGGGAATGGGGAGAGGGAATGGCCCTCACCGAAGGAAACGCAGAAGCACAAGATGCCTCTACTTCACACCGGTATTCTGCCGTGGTACCAACCTGGTCGAGCCGGCCCATTCGAGTAGCAGCAAAAGCCGCCGCTTGGCTCTAACTCATCCAAAATACCTACTTAAATTATCATCACCTTTTTCCTTTTAACTTAACTATAATGTGACTTTTCTTTTTCATTGAAAGACTGGCCACTTCTAATGAAAAAAATAAAGATTAAAAAGGCCTTATTGAGTTGAAAGAAAAATAATATTTTTTTGACGATCTTATATATAAGGAACAGGAAACTGGCATGTGCGTTGTTCGAGTATTTTGTTTGAAATATGTAAATAAATACAAGTTAGTTATGCAAAGAGATTACGAGGCCATCGTTTAGCGAGTGAGAAGCTATGCTATTAAACGTACGGAGAAATAAATAACACGCCTTTGGTAACATGGGCCCATATGGACGTTACGATGCCTTCAGTAAGAGTTTTGGGCGATAGAGTTTTACTGCAGACTTTATGATAGTGATACAACTTTGTTAATTGGTTTTAAAGCCTTACTGCATACGAAATAGAATTAAGAATATGATTAATTTTTTTAAACTGTGTTTATTTTTTCATACAAAAAATATGTTCTTTAATTGCCAGAGTCAAATAAAATGAAGTGCCAGACATTTAAAGATCCGTTTAAAATAAAATATAACCTTCGGAGCACAAGTCTGGCTAGTACTTGTCTGGTATTGTTTGTGTAACTTCTAGCATTGCATACTTGACTGCATACACATGGGTGCTGGCTTCGAATCCCGGACGAATTCAATATTTGTCCAAAACACAGATGATTCACATCTCATATTTCTATATGTGTTACATCAGATACGGGAAGGTAAAGATGAGTGAGTGCCTCAGGTTGCGCGTACACTTACGGCACTATAATATCTCCTGCGCAGTGTGCAACTGCCTATAATCGTTTGTGGTCATGGTCGAAATCAGCCAGGAGGTAAATCAATTTCATTGATTACTCCTGGCTGAATTGTCACTTGATTAAAGCTGATTGAGAATCCGCCACGCCCTTTTATGGGTGTTGTAAAAGTCGATGACAGTAAATGCAAGAAGAAATTTCCTATTACTGACTGGGTAACCATCTCTCAGACCTAAAATATGCAGACCGGTAGGGGCAGCAGCGTATAAAGTACACTGTGTTTGGTTGTGCGATCATTAACGCGTCCGCCGTGCGCCGTGATGTCGATAAAGGCTCCATTTTGGAAGAGTCGGTGTTAAATTATATAATGAATTAATTTTGAAGGCATTATTTAACGAGAACCATCTGTGAATAATACAAATGAACGAAATGAATATGTAGCTTTTTTTTTTTTTTAGTTTAACTTGGGGGAAAGGTGCTGGCACCTACCCGTCACCGTTTCCGGTGACTGGTTATGTCGGGATCAGCATTGAAGATGCCGGACCGACTAAAACCCCCACGGTAGATCTGCTGTTGGCCCAGTGGCCTTTACAGCTATATCGGTAAGACTCGCGAGCAGGAGGCCCGCAAGTTAAATAAACAAAAAAGGAACGACGACGCTGCTGATGCTGTGTCGCGCTCGGACCCCTGTTAACGAAAGAAAGACTCTCGACAAAAACTAGGGGGGGGCTGACGACAACCCAAGGGCCCCTCTTAGGGAGGTAAAACCTCGGCTTGGGTTGCAATCGAATTTGGGCAAAACTTTGATGTTAAGAACGTTTTGCACACGAGTAATCCTCGTGTATGGCGTGAATCTGTGACCGCGCGTTCGACGGGGAACAGCGCGGTGTGTGTGAGACATGTGAGCTGTCTGTGTGGTCTGTGTGATAATGTGAACGGGCGTTGTGTCCGCGAACGCATTGTTGTGTCTTGTGATAAGGTCGTCCTCGTCGATGAGGACGTTCTTGGGGCGCCTCTTGTCAGGCGGGTCGTTAAGCGCAGGAGTGTAATTTCCTAGCGCTGCTACTAACGGATTAGGGTGATCCTTCAACTTTGCGAAATATCTTGTGGATATCTCTTTAAAGAGGGCCGCCAGAGTGGGCAGATTTAAGTCGCGGTGCAGGTCTGCATTCCGCATGTAGTAAGGAGCGCCGGTTGCTCGGCGCATGAAGCGGTTCTGAATCACTTGGAGTGGTTTCAGTCGCTGTTTCGGGACGTGGGCAAATACTACGCTTGCCTAAGACATTATAGGTCGTATGCAAGTTTTGTATAGTAGTAATTTATGTCTTAGTGACATTTTGTTGGTTTTGTTCGTAAGGTAATATAGGCGACCGGACACAAAGGCCGCCTTATTTCTTACGTTTCGGATGTGCTTAGTGAAGCTAAGTCTGTTGTCTAGGGTGACACCTAGATATTTCACTTCCGACACCCATGGTACGGGTTTGCCGAATAGTGATATCGAAGAGAATTTGCTTGATACCTTGCGTTTGGAAACGGGGTATTTTGCTAACAGGACTGTCTTGCTTTTTTCCGGGTTGACATCGATTCTCCATATCCTGAACCAATCGCTAAGTGCGTTGGCTGCGGCCTGGAGGCGAATGTGAACCCGCGATACGTTAGTATCGGAGGCGTATAGGGTGGTGTCGTCGGCGAAAAGAGCCGTTTCGACTTTATTGGTTTTTGGGATGTCGCTCGTGTAGAGCGAGTAGAGGGTAGGCGAGAGAACCGAGCCCTGCGGAACGCCGGCCCTTATGGGCCTGCTGTCCGAGAGGGTCCCCTCGACTCGATAGGGAAAAGTGCGATTTGACAAATAGGCTTGAATGATGTGCACAAGCCTGTCTGGCACTTCTAGTGTGTACAGCTTGTATAGCAAGCCGTTGTGCCAAACTTTGTCGAATGCCTTCGCGACATCGAAGAATAGAGCTCCTACCCGATTTTTCGGGTTTTCTTGAAAGCGCTCGAGTACGTGCTCCGTGAAGCGGTGCACTTGCTGAACACAAGAGTGTTTGGCTCGAAAGCCAAACTGCTCGTTTGGAAGTGGATTTAAGGACTGAATATTGTCCTTAATTCGATTGAGAACTATGCGTTCATAGATTTTCCCCAGAGAGCTGAGGAGACTGATAGGGCGATAGCTGGAGGCTAGCTTTGTAGGTTTTCCTATTTTGGGAATTCCTATAACGTGGGCCTCCTTCCAGGCGTCCGGGAAGGAGCAGCTGTCAAGGAGGGCGTTGAATATCGCTACTATTAAGTATAGTAGCGGGCCAGGAAGAGCTTTTATTATTTGGTTTGAAATGCCGTCGGCTCCTGGAGCCTTACGGAGTCTAAGGTCGCGGATAATTTCCTTGACCTCTTTTATTGAGCTTGGCGGCAGTGGATCACCTGTCGGTGGCAGCGTGGTTTTTCTCCTGACTTCATCATCCACCTTTGGAAGGTGGACTGGGTCGGTCGGCTGAGAGCTCGGTGAGCACTGAAGCTCTAGGCTGTCGGCTAAGCATTCAGCCTTTTCCCTGTCATCGAATGCTGTCTGACCATTGCAGCTGATCAGAGGAGGCATCGACGCAACCGTTTCGGATTTTAGGCACCTCGCCAGCCGCCAGTAGGCGGTGTGAGATGGCGAGATGTCTTCCATCAGGTGGTCCCATCTTTGGCCCCTGAGATCGAATATGTAGCTCAACCCGTCAGCCTTGTTAAAACACTGTAGACAGCGCCAAATAAATACAATATTTATAATCTTCTACTTTATATAATATATGTTGTACAATTTTATGCTTTATGATGTTATTTTCTTGAATCTGCTATAAAACTTTCATTCACGTACTCAGTCATGTTACTAATTAATATATTTTCATGCATTGATCGTACAGAGACCGTGATATTTGAAATGCCAAATCCCCCGGGATACAATGTCTGAACAACTCATCTCTAATACGCCAAGTCTAATTGCGTTTCTGTACACCTCTTGTTAGTGAAGTTGTTATATGAAAATATAAACTTTCACCGGGATGATACAGGCTATGTAGATAAAAATTCAACCGTGTATTTCTAATACATAAAATTATTCACTAAATAAAAATTCACGATGTGTTTTGTAGTGTTATATTTGCATGATATATTTTATAATTGAAAAAGGAATACTGGTTCCGGAACCACGTTTGGTTACTGAAATTCGTAATATCTGCTTACCCATAAATCACACTTAGTGTACCCACATTACCCATATTACATAAAACAATAAATTTTGCTAATGTTAAATTCATAATGAACGTAATATAGGAATCAATTATGTCATCATCATCATTTCAGCCTATCACAAGTCCACTGCTGAACACAGGCCTCCCTCAAAGATTGCCACGAAGGTCGGTCCTGAGCCACCTGCATCCATCGACTTCCCGCAACACTGCGCAGGTCGTCACTCCATCTTGTGGGGGGTCGTCCTACACTGCGTTTGCTTGTACGTGGCTGCCCCTCGATAACCTTTTTTCCCCAACGGTTGTCAGTTCTGCGAGGTATGTGGCCGGCACATTGCCACTTCAGCTTGCTGATCTTTACAATTATGTAATAAAATATAAGAATAATGTCAGATTTTAATTGATCTAAATTTAGTTTTCTTGTAGGGGAGAATAAACCATCACCTGCAAGTGTTTGGTAGCTAAATTCTAGCACAAACAAACGGGGCTCTGGCGAAATATCGATCCGAATTTGGCGAACCCAAATCCCTCAGATTCCGATGGGGTGCAGTATCACTAGTGCGAGAGACAGGTACTGTGGCTGGGTGTGGTGGGTATGGGCATGCATACCTTTCAAGAAACGTATGTCGGCTTATGCTGCCTTCCTGTAGAAATAGGCTCATCAGTCCACATATGGTTCCTTTACCAATATTGAATATTAAGAATAGTTAATCCGAATATTAAGAATAGAAATTAGCAAGCAGTTTACCTGGCATTTATTCGTCTTTAACAATACCCACGGAACACAATAGGGTTATGAATTCCATTCGTACGATTACGTCACCACAGTTTTTTTTCCTCACCACATATTAAAAAAAGTATTTCTATTTACATTCCTAATATTTCTGTTAAGCATACCTACTAAGCATTAGAGCTTGAATACTTGAGTATGGAGTGTACGAATAGTCAAATACCGGGTTTGAACCTGCGACGTCACCTTCAGTAACAGTTATATTGATTGAATAAATATTAAGTAGACAATATCTATGCATAACTGTCGTAAACTCAATCCACGAGGTAAAATCCCCTTTATATACATCAAAAATTATTAAGTAAAAATTAATCTATTTCTGTATATAATATTTATTTACCTATTCTGTAGACTACTTATTATTATCTTTATATAATCACAAAAATATAAAAACTGGCAACTTACAAATACCACACTCAAGTTTATATTTGGAGCCTTTGTAAAATAAGTATAATACCGGGCTTATTTATGTTAAATATATTTAGTACAAGGATTAATGCTTTTTGTAAGAAATTTTACCTAATATCAAATAATTATAAAACACTTCACATATTTTTGAATTTTTCAGAAACAGACGAAAACCTCGACTGATTGACACTTTGCCCTTGTGTTTTTATCTTTAGTAGACACTCCCTAACATTGAGTTTTATTTCTTTAATTTCACTGACGAGAACAAAAGAGCTTGAACAATTTATATTTTGGTTAAATTTATTTAGTGTTATAGTGTAAAAATATTTAGATTACTTGTGTCTTTGCATTATGTACAAATTATAAACAACCGAAAGAACAATAAAAGACATAGCGTACCTCCTAATAATTGTAATATCATGCATACGTGCCCTTTATTACGAGGGTAACACTTCAAAGCAGTAAAACCGTGTGATTTACTTGTGATTCGTAGTACTAAATGTATTTAAGACTCCAACTAAATCCTTTATTGTCCTTATTATGTGACCTCGTAGAGATTGTGGTCTTAAAAATACGATGTGGGTATTCATTTAAGGACTAATCAGACGAAGGACTGTAACTCAATCAGAGCGCGCAACCTACATACCCCATTAAAAATATTACCACAACTACAGATTTATTTCATGAATCGTGAGTAATGGAACAATTATTTGTAGAGCATAAATGCGAATACTTATTCCATGCGACATCGAACCCACGACCAGCCTTGCCGTCGCAGCCAGTCATTAAACCACTAAACTGAGTTAAATTTCCAACTCGATTAGTCTAG
Source organism: Bhutanitis thaidina (assembly GCA_029286595.1). NCBI lineage: Eukaryota > Metazoa > Arthropoda > Insecta > Lepidoptera > Papilionidae > Bhutanitis > Bhutanitis thaidina. The sequence continues at coordinate 4,946,400 of JAGSMS010000012.1, read as the reverse complement.
ACAATGTAGAACTAAAAGAAGAAACTGAAATGATAAGAAAGTGCTCTTCACATTCAGATGTAATGTAATGATTGTTTTCAAATGTCCTTTACGGAGTCGAAATTAAACAAGATAATACCTAATACCTACCTAGCCTACCGATCCACTAAAAGCATACACAAAATCGCAAACACAATGTAAACCACGGGTCAAAAATATTTTTATTTTTTTTACTATTTATGTACACATATATACTGAAAAAGAAAAAAAATACAAAGGCGGTTGAATTTTTTTGATTATCCAGGAGGCCTATTACTGGACAATTTTTATAGGACCACTCAGTGTGCACCTATCCTTAATCAATACTTATGTAACTATACACATATTATTATAAATACAAATATAGATAACACAAAAATATAACTAAAATATATTTACATGCATTATGATGTAAAAAATAAATATAATATGCTATATGGCGAATATGTTAACTATTATGAAGACCGATATACCTAGATCGTGTTTGATCAAGAACACTCCGATGTATCCGATCTACTTAAAGAAACAACGGTTACAATTATAAACAATATAACGGAACAGAAATAATGGATGTCTTGAATATGTGAATGATCACATCGGTTTTTTTTTCCAATTCCCGGTCAATAACCTTTTTTCCGCCAGTAACATTAGGTCCGAATCATTCGATGACTGTTAGAAGCAAAGCCTTTTTTGGCCCAATTTATCGCACGCAGTAAAAAAAGACTATTGTTTTGCCGCATGTCTTGAATACAAATTATCGAAAAAGTCGCATAGGAAAAGTATTCAATAATAATAGCAGAATATTAAATTTAAATACAAAAAAAATTTACCTGCAGAAGATTTCCTAGGGTTTTATGACGCTTATCCCTTCCTAGTCGGTTTCTGTTTGTCTAATTATTTTTCTCTTGTTTTAAAATATTTTGTTTTTAAATTATTGCTTTATGTATAAACTTAAATGATTAGTTTTTATGGCTTTATTGTTAGCAATTTTTAATGTTTTCAAATGTTTTGCTATTGGCAATGGCTTCTTTTCTTTTGTTTTTTTTTAATACATTCTACCAGTTAAGGTTTACGATATTTTTTTGTTATAACATTTCTAAGGGTTTCGCAATTTCTTCGGAACAACACATGCGCATATGAACTTGGCTGACATAGTACGAGTAGATAAAGCAGGTACTAGCGATTATTCACAGACCGCGTTACATTCAATTTAAAATTTTATACTTTTATCCGAATACGTTTTATTTTGACATTTTTAAAACGCTCCTCTGTCGGCCATTTTTCACTGATAAACGTATCTTTACATAAACACATCCATACTCATACACATTATATACATTTCAAACGATTATTATTCAAGGTGTAAAACCCATCGACTTATTTCATTGTTTTATATAGTACTAAGCATTAATCTTATATGCGGGCTTTGATTTGTCCTTTTGTTGTTTGTTTGAGTCACCTTCATGGTATTGGAAAAAAAAACGAGCGATGACTTTCTTAAAATTAATCTTAGAAACTGGTTTTTCACTGTTTTATATTTGAAGTATTCAAAATTACTTTTAATCTCTAAAAAAATTTAGAACCATTGATGGCCTGACCGATTGGTGCCTCAGCGATAACTTCCGATCGCTATCTTTGCCTTGCCTATTACTACACCCTCGTAGTTTGGGTTTACTTACAATTTGTATGAAAATGTTCCATTCGTTTTTATACAATATACGCGAATACACATGTCACTTTTTTGTTGTATGCAAAATATATGCAATTAACATTTATTAATATAAAAAAACCCAATAATTGGATAATTAGAAGTCGACATATGTATTTTCGTCGATTCACTTTCCATCAGACATATTTTGCACCAACCTGTCAGTTGGTGAGCCTGTATCCGTTATAATATGCAGAGCATCGATAACAATCGTATTTAAGTTTTGAAAAATTCATTAGTATGTGCTCTCCACGTAGAGGATTGAATTCGGATCTCCTGATTCGGAGGTAGGTGTCCTAACCACTTGACTATCGCCGCACTTACAAATAATAATTCAAAACAGCTCTCAGTTTTTAATTGCTCAGGATACATAATTTAATTAAAAATTATAATTACAGGTATATAACGCGATGTACATTCTACTTGTAATATAAAAGTGAATGTTTTTTTGTATGAATGTTTGTTATAGCTAATATTAAATATATTGTAAAAAAAGCCTTGGAGTAACAGGGAATAAAGTCAAAGACTAATTTTTATCTAAATCACGGCTCTTAAGTCAAAATTTCGTTGACGATGCCGCGGGCAGTCGCTAGTTCATCACATATGAGATAAGACGACTTTTGTAAGTACCAATGAAGTCTAGTTCTTCAAATTTCTAGGAGTGGACATTATACGAGAAAGAGCTATGAATCTGACTCTACATTTGTCTATTACGGCATATGTAGAGTCAGATTCTAAGCCTTTTCTTATTTTCCTGTTTGTCTTCATTTCAAAAGAGGCTTTGGCAATATCTTTGTTTCAACGATGTTTTGTTTTTATCTACATCGCATTGCATTATATTCAAATGGTCCGATATATACACTGTTTCTGCTGAGTGCGATAATTAAAATTAGTCATTAAGATCTTAAAGTCTTTTGTCAATCTTTATCTTTAGACGTATAAAGTTCCGGAACGATGCTTCATTAATTTAGGAGCTCTACAAAGAAACAATAATATATTCGAATAAGCTTTGTGGTGTTTCCACGTAGATTCCATTTACACCTTATTAAAGAATAAAATCCTGCTTTGGTACTTAAAAGTTCATGAAACTGTCAGTCGCCTTTTCAATAAGCATGGGCCGCTCAGCGTCAGTCAACCTCGGCCGGTCGGTTCTCGGTCGCATCGCATAGTATCGGTGCCACGACCCTCGGCTGTTTCCGCCGAGCTTCGGCTGAGCTCGGAAGCCACGTAACGCTAGTTCTTTGTTCCTGCTTCGGTTCGGGCCAACGTAATCGCTACGTATCGTATTTTTCAACATAAAAATATGTAAACATGCTGTTTTGTAACTTACTCCTTCATTGGCTTTATTTACAAATCGACAATCTAATTGTTTTATATCTGTTTAGTCATGATCTCCTTGCAACTTTAAGTTATTTACGCATACGGACCAGATTGACCTTAATTTCTTAATTAGTTATTTGAGCATGACAAAGTTTTGCCTTCGTATTATTTACAGCAAATTTATATGTGTTTCTTTCGTGTTTGTAATATATAAGTGTCTCAGCGTCTTTTAAAAATATTATCTGGGACATTTAAAGTGAAAGCGTTTATTAAATAGGTTCATAGAAAACTTTCCACTTTTCAACGCACGCGACATACGTTATGATAAAAGTTATTATGTATGATATATGTACGTATAAATATTGCCTATTTTTTTATTTGTTGAATAACTCGATTTTATGCTCGACACATAAATTATATGAGAATATTTAATATTCACAATACCTTCACCAAAGTAAATAAATGCATTAATACAAAATAATATCGTTTTCCAAACATCGTACTGAATTATTTTACGGAATACTTATATTTATGCATAAATAATAAATATATTTTAATTTTTCCATCTACGTACGCGTTAATTAAATACAAATTTTACTACATTAGCATATAGCAAAGTAAGAAGGAAATCATGTGTAGGTAGGTATTACAATCGTCGACTAGCTGTTAGTAATATAGAGCATGGAATGGAACAACCAGTCAAAGTAGGTAATTTAATATCACTGAAATGGTAACCAAGCGTTACATTCTCAACAAGTTTAACAGTCGTAAAATATCAAGTTGAAATTACGCTTTCTATCAATTCCATCCAGTTCATTTCGGAGCCCAACTCGGCGATTCCAACGCGCTATGCCGTTTCTACAAAGCAATGTTGAAAAACATGACAAGATCAACCGTGTATTGTTTGTCTTGTGGAAATTTCCAAACATAACAAATCGCACCGTTTGCACCAGCCTAAGAGCGTGTTTCAACGGTTTTGTTATTAGATATTAATTATTATTCAACGTCTTTTTCCATTTCTTCTTTATTGGCTCTGTGATAGAATTATTTAAACTAGTCTTAAACATGTACGACTTACGTGACATATTGTCGGAAACTACAGAATTATAATTTTTGACATGTTAAGAAACGAAACTTCTCAGTAGAGCCATAAAGCATCACGAAAAGTGAAACGCTTATAGGAGATATTAGGAAAATAGATGATCAAAAGAGGAAGGGAAATGTCTCTGGTGAAAACACGAACAATAATGGCTAAAGATATATCTCTATCTTATGAACTCGTACGGTTTAGTTTTGCATATGTACAATATTTTGTGTAATTTTTTTTTATGGGATTATATGATAAACGGGCTAGCGGCACACCTGATGGTAAGTGATAACTGACGCCCCACGTGCATCTGCAACACCAGAGGAGCTGCAGGTGCGTTGCCGACCTTAACAACAGTAAGTATACGTTGTTACAGATAATTTAAACATCATCATTGTCATTAAAGCGTATCACAAGTCTGCCGCTGAACAAAGGCTTCCTCAAGATTGCCACAAAAAACAGTCCTGAGCATAATATGGTTCAAATGTTCACTCCATTGCACACCTCCGTACACTGGTTATAAGTTAAAATAAAAATATCTCTTAGCATTTTGATAACGCATTAGGCGTTATCACAAAACTATCTAACGTCAAACGAAAATAATCGGTCAATGGCGTCTTGTTGATGGAAGATTTTTCTACACGTGGAGGCGTTTTGTTGATATTACACGTGTTATCGGTAATTCCAATAATTTGCGTCATGAAATTAACAAAAGCTATGTTTTTAAGGGGCACTGAGAGATTCCTATTATATCCGATGAAAAAGCAAATTTCTGCACTGATATAAAACGTTTTTATTTTGTTTAGAATTGAGCGTGCAGTGATATCTATGTACAAATGTTGTTTGTTTAAATTTTTCTACCTTTGGTATATTTTAGTAATTTTATTTTTTCAGATTATAGAGGTTCGTGGCTATATTATATACCTTTATCTTTAAACGCCATCCTTCTCTGCATATTAATGCACCATATTTGGCTGAGAAATAAGACGATTTTGGGGTGCCGGAAAATAATTCGTCACTTCTGTGTGACCATGGGTGTCATTACAATGCGTTAAAATGGCAAACATGCTAAACAACTGTATTTAATATTGTGCGCTGTTTATCAATAAAGTTGCTATTGGCTATCGACCTTTCGCTTTCACTGCTGTATACATGTACACAATCCGTCCAGATATAAAACTCTACTCATCACAGAAGTCTTCATTATATATAACTGTACGCTATTCCAAAACCTTCACAAAATATGTAAGGAACTCTAGACTGAATTAGAATAACCTATGACATTAAATATGGACTTAAACAATAAACGCTCGTGTTGTTAAAATGTAACAACACTACGCTGAAGTGGTGTTCAAAATGTCAGATTAACATTTCGCACGTGCTCGCCGTAGCGTTTATTTAAATATAATGGAGTCTTGAGTCTTGTGCTACCATCTCTATTAAAAGCATCGATTTAACGAGCGGAATGAGACTGTACACTCGTGCACTGAATATGGGTCGGCTGCGTATAAACTTGTTGCCAGTATCCGAACGCATTGAGCAGGTAACAAATAACAGTAGCTAAGCAATCCAATGCTTGTTCCAACAAATTTCGTCCCATAAAGTCGGTTAGTCGTTGTCGTTGGATGACCTTGCGATAGTGGCGTGACAAGTGACAACTAGGTACTAAGAACTATGGTTACAGAAAAGACACAATTAATTTTAAATATTCAGTCTAACCATTTGCTTATGACCTAAGTAGGCCGTAGCCTGTTAATGTTTGGCAATATGCTGATAATATCGTTTTTCAGAATATTTCTTGTTACTAAAAAAAATTATTAAGACATATAAAACTAGATTCGAATATATTTCTTTATATTGAAGATTATTTATTTAAACTTCAGGGATGTTAGAGTGTATATGAACATCTTTGCTGGGAGTTGGAAAGAGACGGTAAATAAAAAAAGTGTAGAATTGTAGTGATTTCTTTGTTACGAACGTGGGTGCAGATAGAGAAAGAGCTCTTTCAAGTTTTTTACTTAGTTATTGAACCTACATTTCTACATTGTTTTCTTAATTAATTGAAACATACATTTTTCTTTCCAATGCTATAACAATACTGTAGGAAATTAACAATAATAATAATAATAATTGAATTTTTGACTATTTTTGACTATTGTTTGAAAAAAGGATACGAGAGATCCATATTTCAAAATTCGGATGTTTCTTCGTGGTTTATTCGTGACATTAAAATCATTATTTTCCCGTAAATATCAGACCAACTTATTAACTATTATTTTTATTTAAATCGTACCATGAGCCTATTCTACATGTCTATATCTAACGAGTGCAACGCAGCGGTACAATTGTCGAAAACGGATTGCAAAAACAAAGTCGTGTCGGAGTGTCGCGGCACGCGCCGCGGAAGCACGGCCAACGGTGCTCCGGCGGCCTTGGCGCTTCGCCGCGAAGGTGAAAGTCTTGATACGACTGTTCGATCTCGAACCGACATCCTCGTCGATTCGGGTTACTTAGCGCGCTGATTTGTTCTACACCTTACCGTATTCGAGTTTGTATTTGTAATGGAATTTTTATCGCATTGAATAGTGTTGCTATTTGTATTCATCCATATGGATAGCAAAGACTAAGGACCATAAAGCCACTTCTTATGTCATCACATTCTGACATTGAATTAATGTCGTATGTGTAAAAAGTAATTTCGTTTTAGTTTTTTCGTAAGGTTTTAAACTTTGTTTGTTTATTACTTTTGAACATTTTCTAATTTTAAAACTTTGATACCTCTATATTAATTACATTATCTCATTTTTAAAATTGATTATTTTTTTTAAAATATTTTCTTCTTATTTATTTATTCATGTACACACAAAAAGGCATCAAAACATTAAACATAGTATTTGTACACTATTTATTCCATACATTGAATTTTTCCAGCAGATCCTAAAATCCTTCCTAACAGGAAATTTTATTGAAATGGCTAGTGCGTACATTTCTAATACTAATATGTATAAAATTAATCATTTTAGATTTAAAAAAATTATATTTTACAAACTTAATAGATGAATGTGTCTTACTAGTTACTTATTTATATATAGTTTGTTTAAAATTCTCAGTGTAATGTAATGGAATTTAAAAGTAAATTAACAAACTCTTGTATCAAAAATGCTGATATTATTCATGGCAATAATTAAGGATTACGCTCTGTATTTTTTTTTTGGTTAGTCTAAAGTATATAACTTTACTTTATTATTTTTTTGACAAAATCACTGCGATTAGAGAAAAAAACATTTTTAATTCACTATACAAATCTGTATCAAGTGTAATGTAATTAAGAACAATAACCGCAATCTCTGAGGAAGTTTCTTACAGCTCACAGCGGTCTACTGCGCCTTCACGGATGATTGAGTGTGGCAAATTGAGGGTCGATATAGCAGCTGCCTGCATGTCACTGTTTGGCTCTCATTCAAATTTAAATGTATTGTATGCAGACGCGTCGACTTGTGTGAATGTGCCTTAAGACTTTTAAGACGTGTATATCCAATAAGTTTTATGATGTAAATACAGAATAATTATTTACGGTGTGTACAAAATTGAGAAATATGATTTTTTTTAACCGGAGATAAGAACCAGTCTTATGCTTATGATAATATTACAGTGTTAAAAATTGTTTGTTACGAAAAGTTATCTCCGGTGTTCAACACGTTAACTAGCATAATTACAACAACTCTGGACACAACCTTGTATTCCAATCGAGTAACGCTGTTTTGAAACCCATGCGTTATTCTGCCAAAGTGGATAAACTCTTTGTAGTCTACTTCCGTTAACATTTTATTTTATTTGATATTCTTGTTTGTTAAAAGTAGATAATAGGCAACAAAAATATTCTCTATGAATATAGTATAACTTTTGATTAATAACTTTTTGTTCAAAATTAAAATTTTAAATTTTGAACAAGGTAAGAACATTCTTTTTCTTCGCCAGACTCTTAACAGTGCCCTGCTGGATATACGCCTCTACTTTTGGTTGAGTTTTACTTGAGTTGCTATTATCGCCATACGTGGAAGCGGGTTGGCGATATCTGTACTAGACGCCTCACACGGTAGATGTTTCTACCCGTCACCTAAGTCTTTTATTAAGTATTTGAGGTTACAGATATCGCCAATCCGCCTGCCACGTGTGGCGATTACAGTAACTCAAGTAAAACACAACAAAAAGTAGTGGCTATGTTTATTCTGACATTTTTGCCATTATCCGGCATTATCCTAAGTCGATTTTATGACACCCCCGCAATAATATGGGGTGGAGTATTCTCTTACAAATACAAATGCTAAATGTCAATAAATATCCTTTAAAAGTTAAAAAACACTGAATATTGTGTCCATCAATTTGGTCATTATGGCGAATGCAATGAAATGTGTTTTTTCGTGAATAGTTAATTGTATTAACAGTAAAAAAATATAAATAATCAAAAGGCATGGATTACAGATAGGATAATGAGGTATCCTTTGAAGGGTCGGTAGGGCGTGCGGGGCGCCCTGTTCACGGTGCCTCGCTAGAACTTCTGTGCGGAGTGGAACGCAACGCAGTTTGGCGCGCGAAGCCGTCACTCGTACACGTTCGGGCACATCTCGCTTAATTTAGTTATGTAGCTCTCGCCTGTTTGGACAAGTATTAAGTTGATCGTTTCATGTGATACAGCTCGTTGAGGTTGGGCATTATGTTTAAATTAAGCGTGCGGCTTTTGAGTTGCTTAGTGCGTTACCATTGTTTTTAATTTGAAGTGACACTATTTTGGACTGTTTTCTTTTTATTTGAGGTAAATATTTTTTTTATTCTTTTCATTATTGCAATAAGTTTATAAAATATTATGAAAACACTATTATTGTTATCGAAACTCTATGGCATTGTTTATTTAAAAGATACAGTGCCAATTATTATTATAGTGGCTTTAATTATTACATATGCTTTAGTTATTTTTTTTGTTTGACTATCTTTTCGTATAATTTAATGCATCCGATCCAAGAATGCTACCCACACATGACTTCGATCACCACCTTAATTATCCATAAAACTATTTTTGTTAGCAAGTGGTTTAATTGAAACGCCTATAAGATTAGTAATAATTAATAGACTTAATTTATAAAACTTTATACTTTATATTATTAAAGAAAACCTGTTAATCTATTTCGAAAGAAAATTAATTAAAGTATTCTAGACCACAACTATTTAAACATGTGTGAGCACTTCTGTGACGTAATTAAATTTATTACATCCTCAGTAACTAAACAACAGCAATTAATCACGCTTTAAATATTTATTATTTTTCTTGAGATGTGATAGACCGTGTTTGTCAATTTCTACCTGACCCATCCTTTTGTTCGTAACATGAATGTCTATCTCTTTCGCGCATGGTGCGATATATGGATAGAAATATCTCGGATCCGATTCTGAGGTTTTCGGAATAGGGACGCATCATGCGGCATTATTAGTTTGTAAGTAGTAACGGGGCGAAATTCTTTGTCAATCAGAAGCAATTATTGCTTATATTTAATAGCTCAGACTTGACCCCGCCCAAGTACTATTGAAGTTTAGACATTGATTGTTATACTTTTTTTATCATATTACTAACAATTACAACCACAATCAGGTTTTAATTAAAGTACCATATTCGTAGTGTTGGAAAAATGCAAAACTGTTCGTTTTAAAAAAAAATAGTTATAGAATTGTTTTTTTAGAAGAAAATTAATTTTCCGCATTGAACTAATCTTTACTAAAATTATCTTTAAATGCAACGCTTGCAGGTGTTGTGCGTAATAGGGATGGAATAATACTCCAAGTTATAATTTATACTCCTAGTTTTGGATCATTTAACTAACACGTAATTCTCTAATACTGGAAAATTGCCAAAAGAAGTTAGTGTAAAGTTATTATCTTTTTCCACAAATGTTAAATGACGATACAGGCTGACTGTGGAATTTCTGGCGGCGACTGATGGATGGAAAATCCATCCGACAATGTAAAACCCAAAACCCAAAGACACGTGAGTAACACTTACGCCTGGCTTTTTGCTCAGGAACCAACATCCAAGCGAGATGGCTATAGGCAATGCAAAAAGTACGTGGCTATAGGTCGTTGGTAACACCGACATTGCCATCTTTTGTTGCCGCTTTCATGAAAAGGTTTTTATATCCAATTGACTTAAGCAAGCCTTAGGGAAGAAAGAATAAAGACTTTGATGTTTTGTGATTTCCTGATATCGGATGTATGTAGAACGAAATAAGGGACGTCATTGTTATATTCGCTAAGTTAGGTAGGCGAATTGGTACCTAACCGCAGAATAGTGTTCCAAGTTAAGGCCGCTGCAGCTGCCCCTCTCCTGATTTATTCCATTGGTAGCCGCTAACGACACCTAGAAAAGATGATATGACGGATTCTCTTATAGCGCCATCATACGGCAACTTCTTGAATCTTTCACTGTACAGTTACGCAATAGGCAGCCAATATTACTACTATATTCTTCTCTACTATATACTTCTATAGTTATTCCATATGACATACCTCTATATATTATAACAATTTTAATGCCTATGGAAGTAGTACTTCGTATCGTCGTTCCGATAACATTTTATCACTTCGTAACGTAAGCAAAGGGACTAAAGCATCGTTCCACAGAATACTAGACACTGTTTGCACATGAATTGACTAATATGAAATTCGTTTATTTTTTGTAGTTAAATGGCGACTAATATTGCCAGGTGATTTATTGCGGCATTTTTGTGAAGTTATTTATTTCACGGTACCTACTTAGTTGACGACCTTCTCTTAATTAGCCTTCAAACTTAATTATTCGGTTTTGTTATAATATAGTTGATAAAATGTTTTGGGGTATGTTTCGTTGAGGCGAATGTTCGCTAGCTAGTAGAGGTAGGTGGGAGAGCGACATTGTCGCATTGGCTTTTATAATATATGGGTCTCTCGACCGGGGAAGTTCTACTGAATACCAATGCAGCATAACGCTGCTGCATTTGTATTCTTTGAGGTAGATAAGTTGAATGACGAAAATTACTAGCAAGTATAATAGTATAGGAATCATTACATCTTATTACCAATGTAATTTACAGCTGCTTCGTAATTGTGGAAACAACACACGCTTTTCTAAGACTTTTATGCATGTTATGCAAATTTTCAAATACCTATTATTATTATTTTATCCCTAGGTAATCCTCATACCCTAATAATAATAGATTAAAATTCTCAATTGAGTACTTACAACGGCGGGTATTTCTAGTTATTATATTATTGCTTATAACTATTTATAGTCGGCGGCACTCGAGTTGTAGCTATTACGCTATTAAATGCCCAGATACCCACTTGTGTTTTATTCAATTGTACCGCATCCATTGTCTGGCATCCAACGTCAATCTCCTACTCAGTACCGTAAAACCGAGCAATGTGAAGAACAAAATGCTAATTTCGATTAGTCGAAGTCGCATAATATTTTGCAGTGTTGGTACTGGTAGATATCGTGCGGTAACAGTTACGTTTTAACGGTGAACATTATGTTCGGTATCAGAATGAAGTATTTTGTGCTTGCTTTTGCACATTTAATTAATTTTATTTTGCCAAATTTAAAATAATCGTCACTGCGCGTCAGTTTTGTTAACTGCCAGTTTCTTATAGAATTTATTTTATTATTTCATAAGTTCTATATTTTATTACTAGCAGCTACCCGCGGCATTGTTCGCGTGTTCACAAATCGTGTCCCCCGAGAAGTCTTAATTAAGATAAAATATCCATGTTGGCATATCAAATATCAATAACCAAATATCCAATAGCCATGCTCCATTCATATCCGTGCAATACTTTTAGTGTGATCTAACAACAAACATGCGAACTTCCCTGTTCGTAACATAAATTAGTATAAAACATATTCAGAATATTTTATTTACTAGTATACATTTGTATCTTAAAGTGGTAATGAAACTAATCAATTGACCTACGAAGTATATTTACTTAATATCTACATGTTTCTTGTGAAAACATACAAAATATATGTTAATGTAGAGTCGCGTCTATCGTTTCATATTTAAGACATCAACGTGTATATATATATATTAGATATATTACAATTGTTTCAATCCTTAAATGATGCCAAGTTGGATTACTACCTATCAGTGTAGTATTAGTTACATAACAGATACGTATGTTTGATAGCGATAAATGATATGAAAACTTAAGGCGTTCGATATTTTAGTGATAAGGTATTTTCAAGCAATTGGAGAAGGGAGAGGGGGCCAAGATGTCTCTACTTCACGCCGGTATTCTGCGAGGCCGTGGTATTATTACCTCGGTCGGTCAGGCCCATTCGAAGCAAAAGTCGCTGCTTGGCTTCACCACGTACAATGTTCTGTTTAGTAGTTTCAGATATTTTTCATACTAACTTTTACAAAGTGTCAAACTTTTTATCATGTTAGTGCTGACTTGTTTAGTTCAAATTAATGACGAAGTGATTAGGTAAGCGGTAATATGCTAATTATCACTTTTAGTAGAAGTTTGAGCGAATAGGTGTAGATAGCAGTAAATGCACTTCGGTTTTTAGTAGTAATATGGCTCCACCACTAAAATAATTAGCAGAGTACATTTTTTTTTACGTTACTGGAATACTACTAATTAAAAGAAACGAAGTGTAAAAATTACATACTAAGTAATTTACGAGAAATACTGGTTGCTAGATCATTTGCTCACCGCGCTATAATAATAAAAGAAAATAAAAAGAGAAATACATAATCTATGCTCCTGACAAAGAAAGAGGTCGTTTTCCTTTAGCTGCGGCAAGTGGAGCAATATTGTTGCAGCAACAATTGGCTGATTGATCGGACTAATTTATTTCCACATATTTCTGATTCAAAGTGATTGCTTCACGCTGCTGCCGAGTTGTCGGCTTTGGATAATGACGCTTGTGTTTTTTTTTTGTTAAATATTATTAACAAAATCGACAGTTTGGCCTAAGTTCAAGCACTGCCGAATTGTATTGTAAATAAAATGTAATTACTATTTTCTATTTTAATGCCGTTTGACTTCACCAATATATTATATTGAAATAATTTCATTTGATTGTCATGAGGAAAGAGAACATGATTTCTTTAAAAAAATGAGTATGCAAAAGTGCCGTTGCATAATTTCTGTTAAAAAAAAGGGCCAAGATGGAGATAACCTCAAAAATTGCTCACTGCAGTTCTATAGCCTATACAAATGCTATACTGCGGAGGAAAGGATCTACCTAGAACGTTCTTAAAATAAGTATAATTTAATATATTTTCATGTGAGAACTACCTCTGCCCTTTTCCTTGTGAAAACATATATCAGTTGTTAAGTAAACAACTTTGCCAGCCGCTGCCTTAGCTAGTCCCCTTTTATTAAATTCCATAATTTACTTGAAAATCTATTTAACAGACGAGAGAATAGAGCTAAAATTAAATCGTTTGTCGAAGTAAATAATCTTTGGCGAAGGTTGTTCCTTTTTCAATTAAATTTCATAAAAGAAAACTCGAGGCTTAACCTACTACATTCGTAATTAAAATCACATTAGTAAATTAAACATTGGAAATCTCGTTGGAAAACATAATTATTTATATTATTTTGGTAATAAGAACCTGTTGCGATAATGAAATTATACTTTCGATAACCCCATGACCAACAAATAAAAATTGATCTGTATGACTGATACAGTAAGTTTATTTGAAAACCATTATAAAATTGAAAATTACGAAGTTTTGTGTACGCGAAAATAATATCAGGTTGATTTTTAAGCAATGAATGCACACGGTCTCCAAACGCCGAAACGTAAATCGTTTGAGTTATAATCAACCGGGACGTTGGTATGCATTTGGATGAAAACCGATAGCGGTGCGTTGTTTCCATTTGAGAGATTCGGTCGTACCGGCAGGTCGTTGCGCCGGGCCAAAAACCTGACTCGAGCACTCGCGAGGCCTGTGCTCGAGTTACACTTGCCATGGGCCACAATTTTGTTTAAACCGAAATAGATTTTTTTTGCAAATTTCCAATAGGCTGACTGGGCAACGATTGTTTTGCTTATTGTGCAAATCGTAGGACATATGACACTCCCTTTGCCGCAATCGTCTCGCTTGACGGGCGGGTTGGCAATCTGTACTTCCCACTATAACCGCTACTACCCGTCACTAGGTTCGGAACATAAAAAGAAAAAAACGAACCTTGTAATTAAACTATAAATTGTCTAAATTATTTTGACATTCAAATACGCTTATATAAGCAAGATGTTAAAAATGGAAACCAATCAAAATGTAAGTAATGAAATAGTAGCATATAAAGACCCTTTTAAAAGAGACTTTTCTGATATTTCAAAAAAATATCCTTCGATAACCTCTAGATTATCTGATGTCCGACATATTTGAGTAGACATGTCTTTGTAAATCTGCCTGTAGGGACGTAGTTCAGCTAAAACGATTAGTAGATTTAAATTATTACAGTTTTTGGAATGTTCTTAGGATTCGATATAGGCGTGGTTTTGTTGAACCATTAAAAAAAAATCAAAGACTCGGTTTGATTATAGAATTTACCTACGAACAAACGAGATTCTTTTTAAAATGCTAAGTTTTAAATATTAAGGCGTTACGAAGTAAAAACAAAAAACCGAAAGGCCTAGATAAAACTCGACGTAAGTAAAACTTAAGGAGAACCGACACTGCGTCGTAATTAGCTAATTAGAATTCAACGCCACTGCTTTTAGGTTGATTTTATGAGGACACGTTTGATAAAAAACCTTAAAGCCTCTGTTTATTTGACTATTTGATGTAAGATATTCAAATCCAACAAAGGTCACTAAACAAATAGATAACGACATGAAACTCTAGTGACCTCAAATGAATTTCTAGTCGAAGTAAACGTTGTAGGTGTAAGTTTATTTTTTGTGTTGTTTTGGGTTCAAAAACGATCTAACATTCCACCTGGCGGTATGTGGCGCCTGCAGTCTATGGACACCTGCAAACAACTTAAATCGAAGAAGGTTACAGATGCGCTGTCACAACTGAGGAGTAAGACGGAATGTCGGAGGAATAAATACGGGCTGTGCCATAATTATACTGGCTCTTCTTTTCAGACCAGATCAAAACGGTAGTTACAATGCTGATTAGAGCCTGAAATTGGTAAGAGCGTGGTGCCTACCCAGACTAATCCTAGGCGGAGAGGAGTCTCGTACATAGTAGCCAAGTACTAGTTTCAAAACATTTCTATTACATGTCCTCTATTTATAATCTATTCAAGGCGTGGCCTGGGACCAGAAGAAATATGTTTAAATGCTGTATTATTTTTCATCGTTATATTTATTAGACGTAAGCACTCGTGCCAATCACTCATACAGTTAGGCAAAGGTTAAAGATTGCCTTTCGGCACAATCTCGTTCAATGTACCCAAATGGGCTTCTGCTTTTCACTTTCCACCTCTACGGGACATAATATGACGTCACGGTTGGCGGCTAACATCGCCGGCCTTGCTCCTTGAGATCTGTTTGGGGCTCGGTTTATGGTGCATTTTGGCGTTGACTCAGTAAGGCTTATCGCGGCATTGGGGGGACCACCGGTTTGTTACCCAGATGTTTTAGAATCCCTTGTCTGTGTTACTCCGTCCGGCCGATTTTACTTTTCTGTGGGATGGATTTCTCTGGACTGATTACACCATTTGGTTGATTGCAGATAAACTTTTGTAAGGTTTTTTTACATAGTCTATCGTATGATAAATGAAACATTTATCATACGATAGACTATGTAAAAAAATAACATTTTGATTGAAATACTCATAAGCATTAATAATACGCAATGGTCTGCTGAAAGAAAATTTCTTAAAAATAAGCAGTACCTTTGTACAGACCATTTCTTTCTATCATATTTCTTTTTTTCGGTTTTAATTCTGTGTACATAAATAAATAAAAATATATAAGCAAGTTATAATCCCTTGGCCAGATCTTATTATATATAGATACATATTTCTATTTTAATTAAATTTACATGATTTCTAATTTTTTTTAAATTTACTTATGAACCATAAAAATCTAAATCTATAAACCAAAAAAAAAGGAACTAGGTGGCATCTTCTCATCAGGTTCTTTGTATTTTGTGCGTACGTGCATTTGGTCGTGTATGCGCGTGTTGAACCATTTCAAAGTTCGTCTAACCTTTTCTTTGTAAATGTTCACTGAATATCTTTCTTGTATAGTTATTATTATATTAAAGACTGTGATGAAGAAATTATGAAACAGTGAAGGTACACTGTTTCGTAATTTCTTTTTAATATGCAACCATTCTATGGTTGTCAAAGTTGGTAGTGAGAGAGAAGTAAGTAATTTTATGTCAGATAAGGATTCAGCACGCTGTCACGTAGTGTTGCCAGTTCTGCTAATAAATTGTGATGCAATATTGAACCGGGTAATTTACTGTCGTCATTAATTTAGCATGTCTTTGAGGTGTGCACGATCATTGTGTTAGTTATTGTGACATATTTTGTAAATTTATGTTTAGATCCTAACGAAGTCTTGATGATGGTGGCTTGACAGTAAACGTTAAAAGAATGTTATAGTTGAACTGGTCCAAATAAAGGCTTAAAGATTAGAGGTCTTCAAATTGGTGATTATTGCTAATATGATAATTATGGCTGCGTTGAGTTTAAAGTCAAGTTATACTTACAATTGTTTATTTTTGTACAAGGAACAATTGATTATTCTGTGGTGTAACACACTAACTCTTTTTCTTCATCCAAACCTCAGCTTCACTCTGTTCATCCTGCTAATGGCAGATGGACCGATCAATGGCAAAAAATCTACATTACAATAAATGTTTAGATTAACTCAAATCCCACACACTAGTAACGCGAAGCAGCATTACAGGTGTGAGGGTACTGGCCCTGCGCTGACAAAGCCGCCTGGTTCTAAAATGAATTGAGAAAAATCGACCGCTACAACGATTTTGCCACCCAGCTTAATTTATTTAAAAAAAGGTAACGAACATGTATTCGAAAGATTCACGATGATTTTTGTATCGTTCAAATGCGCCCATCGTACACGGGGTCGTGTGAGACAGAGAAAAGAAAGTGCAGGTAGCCGAGTCCAGTCGAGTTGGACGAGATTTATTGGATCGTAACTGGCGAGGTCGTCAACACCCGGGGATGTCATCGCGCGCAGGCCACAAAAAAATGAAATTTGAATCATCACTTCCATAGAACCCCATTTATGACTTACCTTCGTTTGTTTTCCTTATGTAAAGTACTAAGAAGGTCGATGTCAAATACTTTTTAGAAGTTTCACAGCACTCCTGCACTGTGTACTGATGGTGATCTTATATTATTTAACTTATATAAATAAAGCTCTTATTAACAAAACAGCAACCTAATGAATATGTCTTTTGAAATTGTTTACAACTTTTTCAAATATGTCGGGTAGGCTAAAGAAAAGAGCAGATGTTTTAAAAAAAGAAACACTTTCATTATTATTGGTTAATATCTAGTCAATAGTTCATAATCCGATTTTAAAATACGTGTTTGTATAAACAAGTCAAGGATTTATGCATTTCAAGATGCCAGTATAACAAACAAATCATAAAATTGGCATACAAAGTTTAGGTAACGAGTCAATAATATTTTCCGTGTACTAATATCGTAATTGTACAAGCCCTTTATGTAACTAAACAAGGGTCTGAACATTTTATTTCCTTATTGCGCCATGACCTACAATGGCAAAGATAGTTGGATAAATTTCGACATCGAAATTTAAAATATCATTAGTATGTATTTCTAATTTCTTCCGTTGAGCGCATCAATATTAATGAAATTTGAATGGTTACAACATTGCTTGTAGATAGGTGTATGTATTAGGTAAGAGTAGAAATTGTGTAGCTACTCGTAACTTCGCAATGTGACAGAAGGCTCAAGACGGACATTGTCAAACCTCGAGTACTCTCGATACTTTGCTTCTTGTCTTGGAAGGCACTTTACCATTTATTTTTCAATATACATTTTTTTTTCATTATCGCCGTAAGAGTTTTTCTTATTTCTTTCTACTCATTTTCTTCATTTCTGTAGCGTATAACAGAATGATGTCTCTGAGTTTTATTATTTTTGTGAATATTCCAACCTTTGAATAAGATCCCGATAAGAAGAAGTAATATTTGCTAATCTACGAAGTGATATTCAATTTTAAAAATTATTTTGATTTTTGTTTCATTCAGTTAGCTATGTATTCCACCAAAATAATAATTACATATATAGTGACCAATGCGGACCAACACATCGTCTGAAATATGTAATTGCTCATCATTCTAAATATATAAAAAAAATAATTCCTGTCAATGACTCAGCGTTCCCTTCTTACTCCGACGAGTGATTGATCCAAATTTAACCTTTGATGTCTTGCTTCACATACATGACTTCAGAAGTAGTATTTAATTAAAAGTTAATACCTACCAACAAGGCTCAAGTCTATCGCATTTGTTTATTATTTGCTTTATCTATTCTGATCAAGAAATTTACTCAAGAATGGAAAGAAAACCCGAATACTATGTGAGATCCGATTAATCAAATTTCATAATTTTGTTACAAGTTCTTTAACGCATGTAATTATGTTTAGACGATGGAAGACATTGTCGATGATCTTAATATTACGCTATTTGGAATGATAAGTATGTTTATTTAGCACCATAATCTCTCTGTTATATTAGTATATATTTTTTTCATAAACTAAGGTTTCAGAAAATTCTGTTCACACTTGAACAAATTGGTTCTAGAATTTCGTTGTGGATGATTATTGACATTTTGTTTAGAACACTCAATTTTCTCATGTTGGCACATAGAGAGTTTCAAATGTCACTCTAGTCGCCGTAGTGTCCAGACATACAAAATCCTAAGAGGCGTAGTGTTAACAGTAGTACTACTTTTTGGGAAACTAAAAACCGTATTGCCTTAACCTCATTTCGTTTGTGTGTTTTATACAAAATGTATTTTGTTGTTTAAGACACTTTTTGTCTTCATTCTGTAAGTTTCTACAATACATTTGGAGTTGGTCGTCGATCTGAGCTCGTAGCCGCTTATCACATTCTCTGGAGTAGTTCGTTTAACGGGGCGTGATAGACAGCTAGCTATGCAGCCAACAATGCCGTTTCATGTTATGCATGTTAGCTATTCCGTTTATTACTGTTCATCCATCTTATTCTAATCCATGCCTCATTTCTTGGATTATCCCGCAGTTTCCAGATTTTAGTCGTAATCAAATAGAACGAGTCACGACAGCCAATACGGTCTAAAATGACGGTGTACAGCCTACGTCACCCGCTTCCTCTCTACACGTACGTAGCGAATGACGCAATTGGCTTTTTCAATGTCTTATCTACAGCGAAGTATATTGTCATTCCCCGAGTGACCGCTGAGCTGCGCACACGTCGCAATCATCGCGGTTTATTTTTGTTTCGCTTTTGCCTTACACTTTTTCACCGTCGAGGACGAGGCGACGAATCGCGCGCTGTAAAGTGCCAGTGTTTTGAACTTTATCTGTGACATTGGTGTGGCGATTGAAACAGTTTAATTAGGTTCGCGTTTATTCATGATGTTTATGTCCGGATTTTTAATTTTCTCTCCCGATTTATCGTCAAGGTACGCACCTTATTAATACGCATTAATATCTTGATCTCTATTAATTATGAGGTTGTTCACTTATCACATTACGTATCTTGACCTGTTTTGTCTTTGATGCTTTGTTCTTAGTTGTCCTCAATTTTTTCCTTCGTACATTGAATTAAATCTATAAGGAATTATTTTACAATGGAAACTTTGAAATGTTATTTCGCCTTGATCGTGTAACATATTTTAATGAAACATTCTTGTTTAGACCGAAATGATGTCAAGTAATAATGTGATAATGTTTTGTGTAAATTTAAAGCGGTTGCGAATAATAAGTTAACAAGCGCTAATGTCTGCGTATGATTGTTACAGAATGACGCCACAAGAGGAGCGGGAAAGCGCTCGCGGAGCAGAGATCGCAGACACCTTCGAAGATGATATGTTCGGCCCATCGCGAACCGAACCGGCCACTCGCCCAAAATTGTCCATGATTTCCGCACGGCTTCGAGCAAACGAAGAACGCAAGCGGGTCATCGAGATTTGTTCGCAAAAGCTAGAAAATATTGAAGACCCGGCCCGTGACCTTCGGCGATCAGTCTGCATCAACAATACGTATTGTCGGCTAAGCGAGGAGGCACGCAGAGAGAAGGAAGCCAGGAGACGACGTGCGCGGGAAGAATGCGATGATTCCTGGGTAGGAAAGAAAGCTAGACGAGCGGTGGAAGACGAGTGTCTGGCTTTATTGGATGCTATACCGGAGTTAGGTGACGCGAACCTCGGTTGCGCGCAACTGGCGAGGCAACTGCCACGGCAGGACGTCCCGTTGCTGCCATCTGGCCTTCTTACGGTGCTCGACTCATGACCGCGCCACACTGCGCACCTTCACACACCGCTGTGACGCCAGCAATCGGAATGAGACTCGCTCGAGCCCAACGCGCTCGAAAGGTTGACCGTGTTTCCGGACGTAAGCGATCGAAATGATTCGAATTGCGCTCGAAGCGATCCGGCTCGCGCACGAACCGGCGCGTCGACGGCCGACGAGCGCCGTGCCACAGTATCCACGTCACCCACAACACACGACGTATAGCCAATTCTTTGTTGTTTAAGAAGAGTACTTACTTTGTTAGCATGTTTTTTTTTTAATTATTTAGTGAAAGTTGCTCAGGCGCTGCCAGTGGGAGCGGTCCAAAAAGGGTTCGATGAAATTTTCCTCGGAGGACTTGAAGTGAATTTGATCCACTAGACGCGTGGTTATCGAGAGATTTGAGGAAGTCTTGTGGTTTATATTGGATATATAGTTATAAGCCATAACATTGTTACATTATTGTATTATAAATAATTAAATGATTAGTTCGTAAGTGATAGTGCAAATGACTGGGAACGGTTGCGAGGTGCTTCACAACGAATGGATTTTTTTTTTTTAATTATATTGTGTTTCTTATAGATGGAGATAACGATGTATATTATGTTTAGAATATATTTTAAACGGAATTCATTCCGTGCATTCCGCAAACTTCGAAAGTAAAAGTTGAGTAGCGAGCGAGCGGGCGAGCATGCATGAAGTCTACCGTCTAGTAGGCCATCGAATGTAACGTGTGACGAGTTGTTCGTTCGTAACTAAAACAAAAGAAAAAGAGTGTTTTGGAAGTTATGACGTACGTTACACTGAAGGCGGTTCGTGAGACTAGCGACCTTACTCGCGGAGACAGGCAAGGGCAAACGTTTGAGGGCCAACAACCAAATGTTTGATGAAGCATTGCATTTTTACGAACAAGTCTGAGTTTTAACTTTGTTTTGTTATATTTAGCTTTTCGTGTTTAATATAACGTTCTTATTTTGCTTTTACGTTACCTTATCTCATAATTTACGCTCTGTTACCATTTCTATGTATTAAATCGGTTGAAATGCCGATATTCGATCGTTACGTAGCTACTTATCGTTATGATATTGCGAGAGTTGTATTTTGTAACGTTTTTTGTGTCATTGTTAATTTATTATAAATTTAATTTGAAGGTAATCGATTGGTGACTTTGCGATGGTTGTGCAATTTGTAACTCCGTGCAATTGGAGGGAACATCGAAGTTTTTCTATTGAAATCTTAATTGTCGCAAAATATATTGGTAGTAGTTGCCCGCCTCGCCCCCTCCGTATAGTAAGTGGGTACCTCGAAAGTCGCGGGGAGGTAGGGAACCGTAAGGGGGGAATTGGGGTGGGCAGGGGGCGAATGGGCCAGGGCCGCGCCGTTCCCAGCACTCCTGTGATATTAGCCTAGACTGTATGTCGTGTTCGTGCTAGTTTCCTCATCAGACTTTTTTTGGACATTGCGCTTTGTAAAGAGTTACGCTTTGAGAAATTGATTCCTTTTCTACACGAGCGATTTTATACGGATTAACCGGATTTTGAAGTCGTTTACTCGACTGTAGTGCGTTTAGGTGTCTTTCATTACTGTACCAATAAAATGTAGTATTTTTTATATGGCGTTTGTATGTTAATAAGGATTATGTATTATAAAATTAAGTGCTTGCATCGCTCGACATCCCTACGGGGTGTGAAGTTAGTATGAAATTGACGGCGTGCAAACAAAATACTACGTTATTCAGTCTGTTTAACTTGTCATTTTATGGGATACTGTGCTGTTCATATGTTAGATCAAAAATTGAAAATCAAAAGACATTTGTAATGAAGCAAAAGACATTAGTAGTGAAGTAAGTAATGTCTAAAACAGTAAATTGTAGCATTCGATATTTTACTATGAAATTTAGATCGAAGGCAAAGAGACCCTACAAAGGACAACGCATTGATGTTTATGAAGTTAATCTCTCTGAGTAACGTAACAAACGCTTCATATATTGTTCATTAGTTTTAACGGAATCACTACCAAATGTATTCAGTAAATCAGTTCTACACGCACATATAAATTAAGCTGTAAATGTATTCAATGAGCCACGTTCATATCGGCGTTAAATAAATTTTATACGCGAATGAACGACCAAAGTTTCGTGGTAGATGTTTAAATGTATATAAAACGTGGCTTCAGAAACTCGCAATGGCGCGAGCTGTGAGATTTTATTGTAATAAATAATTTAATTACCGAGCCTCTAATTGTTTGATATAGAAAACCCTGACATGAAATAAATAATTACACTTCGAAGAAAATTAGCTGCATGCACACATTTATTAATAAAATTAATCGAAGTGAACCAAAATATGGTCAGTCCAATTAGTAAATTTCTTGATTTCTACTATTTGCACATAATTTGCTGCAGCTGTAACAGAAATATCCTAAATAAAATACAATACACGACAGGTGAACAAACATTAACAGATTGTTGACTTCGAAGTCGAAGTTCTTAAGAATGTCATCTGTAATTATCTACTCTAAATATGTGGATGAGGCATTACGCGCCAACTTATAACAGTGCGCTCTGTCTCTCTCACTTTTAGCGGGTAAGAGCGCAACGGGTATAATCGAATAATTCGATACAATCTCCGCACAGTTATCATGTAACATTGAAATGAGAATTGTGAAATTGTCGGTTTATGTAGTATACATTGCTTACCAAGTAGTAGAAACGTGTAGAGATGTAGTAATAACTTACAGCAAGTAATGTAGCTGTGCGATTCGATAATTACATGTTACGAGTTGAGTAAATGCTGACGTGCTACAAGTTTAGTCACAAAGGAATAATCATAATACAGAATCGAACAGAAACATTATGAGAGAAACATTACGTATTAGTTATTTGCTTGCATTGTTTAGTTATAAGGTTGTTATTAAATTAATCCTGTCCGATGCGTACTTTATTTAATTATTGTTAAATGTCATACCGGTAATTTTTTAACCCGATGATAAAAAATGAACTACGAGACTACTACACGACTAGTTATAACAATTTATACAAACATTATTTTGCTTTTTCAACTATATGAAATTAATGGGAAGACTATTTTTAAGCTATTGTTTTTATTAGACAATTGATATAATATCTAACCGTTCGTTTTACAATTTGTGAATTATTTCAAGACGAAGACGAAAAGACTCTTCAGGGCAGGAATAAGGATTTGGAATTTGACATATTAGAACGTGTTCCATCGGCACCGCATTGCACTCTTTTTTGATCGACAATATTTGTTCCCGCGGACTTAAGCTGACAGTTATACAATTAGAGGCGAGGTGAAACTTTTGATGAGAACAATAATGATAAGAGAGCGTTCTGTAAATGTTATCATAATTTTATTATCATGTTTAGCTGCTATTTTATAAATGTTTCCTGTCTTAAGCTAAGAAATGATCATTAAATAAATAGAAAATTAATATGAAGTTATTTTATTACACCTTTAACACCGACCAACGTTGTGAGTAGAAACGCACAAACATGAAAAGCATAGCATAATTATTACTAATTTTACTAAAATATAGTAAGTCCAGTGTTTAAAGTTATTTTGCATTAGACATGTATATTATTTGTCGTGTTGTCGTGGTAGCGGCGGTAGAATCTGAGACCCCAATTCTTTCAGTTGGTGTCGTAAGAGGGTGTTGGGGGTAAGTTGGTGTGAAAAGCCTTAAAAATCTCATTACAATCTCATGAAGCTATTTTCTATCACCCAGATAGGCGAAAACTGGATTTCGTTAGCCCGTTTTGCTACGCTGAGCTGATTCGTGCCAAAAGGAAATCCGTAGTCTATCTGCTCCTATGGGGAGACAGATTTGAATGCTTATATATTTTTCGTTTCTCTCTGAACTTTTAAAATTTTACAACGATGTTATATCTCTTCCCTTCTTAAACGTATTTATCAAAATTATCGATTTATTAGAAGGCCTAAGTAATGTTGTTATATTAGTTATTTTGCTTATAGAACTTAATGTTTCGCAACATTTCAAATTAGCATCAGGAACGAATGGCTTTTAAAAAAAGAACGTCTCTCATAGATAACTTATAATTCAATAAAGTTTAGCAAACTTCTTAATAACGGCCACAGAAATAAAAATAGCTGCTGTAAGGATTTTGAATACTGTAACACTATTTAATGTCATTATAAATGAAAACTATTCATAATAATAACAAAACAGTTCGAAAATTATCATTTTGTTAAAGTTCCAGTCCCCCTCACAGCGTGGTAAGTGCGAACTATGAACATTCCAATACATGAAGGTCTTTGCTGACGCTGCCGAGGAGAGGTCTGCATGCAGCAATCAATTTAAATACTGGTAACATGGTGATATTTGTTATTAGGTATAGGTTGAAGAATTCTCATCTGCCTGGATGTCGTCCGGTTAAGTATGACATAATACCATAACTGTGGCCGACATTCGGCAGAGCAACCGCTCTTGGGTTCCGGTTTCAAAGGAATATAGGACTCAGTAAAATTACGTGTCACGGCTGTGCGTTATCGTAATCTCTGGTGGTGACAACTGTTACGTTTTTAGATTGAAGTTGCTTTCAAGTGTACACTTACCATCAGGTGCATTGTTAGCTCGTTTGCCAGCCCAATCCAATAAAAAAAAAATTGTATGGAAACAAAAGAATATCTAATACCTTATGTTGATTTCCTAACATCAATGTCGACGATGTACTAGTATTTGATTTGCAGAAACAATTATTATTACACCAATTTGTAATTGAGGTAGTGAATTTAATTAATGTATCCGTAATCAGGTACAATACACATAAAATGTTCATTATACCTGTGCAGATAAAAGACTGGCCTGGATTGTGATGCAACGCCATCTACCATCAGTCATCGTAATCGGAATTAATATGCAGGACCACACCCCCACAGTCCGCAGACAGTACAGCTACAGTTTCAGTATGTTTATATATACTCTGAGCTACAGCCAGTGATTGATACGACTTGTTACAAATAAGTCGTATCAACTTCTACTCTAGGGCTCTACACTGCTGTAGTTAAAGGTTTTTCTACAACATACTTACTCGTTACATAGCTAACAATATCTAGAGGATTATACATATGTCTATGTTCTAAATCCTCTAACCTAAACATTTTCAAAATTTAGACATTAGAGCTCGAAACGAACGTGTATATGAAATATAAACCTTCATCTATTTTTGAATATTTTATATCATATTCTGGATTTTTAGAAAGATTAGATTCTTTAATATGTATACTTAATATAAACGAAAATAAAAAAAATTCAGAATATTAAAATTATAATCTGAATGATTAAAAAATAAATATTAGTTCATAATCATCATAATTTCAGCCATGAGCTCACTGCAGAATGTGTGGCTGAAATGATGATCATTTATCACACAAAGCACGGTTCAGAGCCTCCTACATCCATCGACTCCCCATTTCTAAGTACAACACATAGAGTTTGTTTAGTCGAATTTTACGACACCGTCGTCGTGATGTGACGGCGTGTTATAACCGCTTACGTCATCGAGTTAATAGGTAACCTTAATATCTCCTATGTATAAATTCCCTGAGCGTTTTTTCCACTTCTCTGTTATGTCAACAACGAAATAAGATAGACTAGAAATTTGATAACAAAAAAACGAAAAAAAAGTGTTTAAATGAATGATATACATTTTTTTTAAACTAATTCAATCAATATCAAGAATCAATAAAATATTTATTCACAAAACATTCTATTCTACAGAAAGAATTACTTAATGCTCATTTTACTTGCACTATATGCGAAACAGATTTTTTATAACAAATCTATAAATAATTATGAAAACGTCATTAAAACTTTCCACACTCCTTATCTGAACAATCAAACGAGATAAAGACTTGGAATTTGTTATAGATAAGTCTCAACCTATGCAGTTCATGACAAAAACGCGAAAAATCTTTTTAATTCATTTAACTATGATCTACATATTCGGGTGTCTGGCGGAGACTGGCTGATAGTAGTAAAAATTATAAAATATAAAAATCATCTTTTTCATGGTTTAATATCGTTATTCAATAACAGTTACACACAACACAAATTTTATAACATACATTCTCAGATGACAATATTAACTTTAGATAATACAAATTGGTATAATTTAAAGAAATTGATATTAGCTTTGATAGCCGAGAAATTGGGGGATCTGTCAGCGAATCAGGAAAGCCGACTTAGATCCTCTACGTACCTTTTTTTAATTGATGTAACAAACTAGGAAACAGTCTGACTGGCTACTGCAGTGTATGGACACCTGCAAACATCTTCAGTCGAAGAAGGATAAAGATACACCCCTGGGAAGACCAGGTGGAATAATTTTTGGCCTGTAATTATACTGGCTCTTTATACCATTCAAACCGGACCACATCGTTGTTACAATGCTGATTGTCAGGAATGGAAGGTAGGAGTGGTAAGAGTGTGGAACCTATTCAGACGATTCCTAGACAGAGAAAGAGTCTACCGCCCAATATCGTTAGCATGAACAATAAGACGGCGATAGGCTCACCATCTACCCTTTTGTATAATGTATATATCTATAATAAGCTCTGATGACTAGTGGGTTGAAATTGCTAAAATAAAAGTCAAACATTATCACCGCTGTAGAATTTTTCTCTCAGCAGCGACAAACATAAACTGCACATGTAGAAACACCCAGAACCGGAACAATAATTTGTAGTCCATATAAATACTTGTCCCGTGGCGGAAATGATCCCGCGATCCGATGCGCTGCGGCCAAACGTTTAGCCACTACCCCACCGAGCCGATTTATCAAATATTGATTTATTAACTTAGAGGAATCAAATTTTAAACTATGTCCATCTTTCCGTGCATTTTTGGTTTCAGATATTTTTGTAAATATTTGCTCAAACATCTCTCAAAATATTCAACAGACATTGTCGGCCGAGTTGGCGCCTGTAATATAGCTCCAAAGAAACCCTCCTATTACTAATGACACCGGTTGTCTGTTCATCCCTTCATCTGTTATTATGTTCAAAGTTAGCTCTGCAATAACAAATAACGTAATTGTAATTACGAAATTGTATTAGGCAGTATTGCATAATTTGATTATGCTTTAGAATTAACAAATTAATAAAAAAAAAATAACGCAAATGAACGTAATGAAACTTTGGATTGGATTTGGATCAAGATTGGTCAAAGGGCAGTTAAACTCCACAGACTATAGTGAAACCCGAATTAACTGGCAATAAGGTAATGCTGTGTGTATGGTAGGATTGGAAGGATATCGTTCATTATGAGCTTTTACCGCCGGGCACAACCATCGATTCGGATCTCTACTGCCAACAGCTGATGATACACAACTAAGAAATAGAGAAAAAACGGCCAGAATTGATCAACAGAAGCGTTTTTCATCATGATCACGAAAACCACACACATCTTTAGCCATTCAGAAAATATTGAAAGAGCTTGGTTGGGAAGTGTTAATGTATCTACCATGCAGCCCTGGCCTTCCTCCTGATCATCCTCAGATTTTCATCAGTTTCGGTCACTTCAGAATTCTTTAGGTGGTGTTAGGTTAACATCTGTCAAAACTACTTGTCGCAATTTTCCCAACGGTCTCAAAATTTCTACAACGACCAGATTATGTCACTACCTACAAAATGGCAACAAATTATCGAACAAAACGGCACATACATATTTTAATCAAATGTAATTAAAATTATCTTTAAATTGTATATAAATACGAAAAAACTTTTTCCTCGATCTATTATTATAACATTATAAATTCATGTATGAAATATGTATGTAAGAGGGAAAACATTACTAATGTTAACTTTACGATTTCTTGTATTTACGCGAATACTACAGATTTGAAATGAAACTATTATTCCCGGATTTTACAGTTTAAATATTTTTTTTAAAAAATTAAACGCCTTTTCAAAAGTTTTATGTTAACTCTCTCAAAATACTAACCTCTTCAACAAGCAATAAACGAGACTCTGGCAACTGAACGATAGCGGAATATTCGAATATTTTTTAAAACCTACTAAAAAAATACTACTAAACCAAAGACTATGGATGGGGAGCAGCGTGGGTACCGGCAGTGCCCTTACCAATCCGCTTGCCCACGGTGATTAATATGGGCGACTTTTCTAAAAATATATCCCGTTTTTGCTGGCCAAAAAGCAAGCAAGCGGAAAAGTATGTTCAGCAATGTACTAAAGGCTGATGTGGTAGTAGTAATAGTAATATACATATATATGAAAAATATACACACATCTTAGCGTTTAAATAAATTATAATAAGTAGAATTTCAGAACAATAATACGCAAACAGAAATAGTATCCAGAGAGCAGGGAGGGAAATATATAAAATAAAAATTTGTACCAAATCAAATAAAAAAATCCGGAAAAGAGGCCAAATTAATAACAGAGAGAGGCAGAAAAGATTATTACCAACCTACATAAGATATTTAAAGTCAATTAGCAGCGTATAAATGTCCCACGACCGGGCAAAGACCAGCTCCCAAATAAGAGATATTTTTGAGAGAGCATTGGAGCGGCCGCCACGCTGCTCCATGCGGGTCAAATCTGTAGTGAGCGCTGCCTACTCCCGCATTCACGTTCGCTAGACACCTAGCTAAACTTTTGAAAAAAACACATTGGATCCCTAAACTTAACAACACATAACATACAATATACCAAGAGCAGCTTGCGCCTTTACTTTGTTTTTAATACAAAATAGTTCGTCGAGGGAAAGGGTAACGTGGCATAATTCCTATCTTACTTAATTCTTAACGTGAACGTAACGAAGTAGAAGAGAATTCGGAGGAGGAGCCGGGAAGAGTTCGCCATGCTGCTCCCGTGCGGGTTGACGGGCTTCACATGTCCTCGAAATATTTTTTTATTATTTTTCAGACATGCAGGTTTCCTCTAGATGTTTTCCTTCACTACTGACCACGCAGTACATATATTTTTTTTTATTCTTTGTGTTAGTCTGACTTCTGAACTATAACATACGCGCGCACATAATTCACACGACATTGTGTCGTGAGCCATATAACTACGTCAAGCCTAATATTAATTTCCTTTCGGGGAGAATTATTCATAATTGGCGGTTTTCCTGCAGCTTATCAAAAAGTGAATAAGCGTGTATGTTACTAAGTGACGAGACGAGCAAGTTCTTCATCTCATGGTAGGTACCAAGTGCCACGTACTCCACAAATGTTTTAAGCATTATTTCTGTATTTGGTACTATTTTTAATTGAAGATTGGGATTCTACTGTCACTGTGTTCAATTCACTAAAAAAAAACACAAAATGTGCTCAATGTAAACTAATTTTTACGGTTATTTTAAGTTATACTTTTCTTGTTTAATTTACACATGCAATTTTAATAGCTGTGTAATTATATTTAACCATCGGCTTGGGATTCAGTAATAAATGAAATTAAATATAAAACGAAGCATACCATTACACGACCTCAAGATACTGTGAGCACATACTGCGTAGATCGGACGAAAATTAATGATTTAAAGCTGACGGTAGCCCGAGTTAACTTTGACATCAGAACGTCCTAGGCCTGCGTACCTCGTGATCACGAGTACTGTGAAGCACCCGACTCGAAACGACGGGGATAATAAAAACTAAAAAAAAGGCGCGACAAAATCTGAAAATAATATCTAATTATCTATTAAAAATCTAAAAAATATATAATTTCATTTCATCAATTAAAAACATCTATAGATTAACAGACTTCCATTTCTACACATTTTCATTAAGACGATGATTAACATTCTGCACCAAAGCCTTTGTTCAACATTGTCGTTGATTCATAGTTATTAACTTATAAGATTTTGGATTTATATACTCCGTAGTTACTGTTATCAAAATCCCGGAACTATAAGCTTATGTAAACTAAATTATGTATTTTAACTTTTTTCATTTGGAAATAGTAGAAAAAGTAAGTAAAGGTTGAATTGCTTCCGCCATAGCTACATACAGTTAGTTGGTACTCTACTTTATGCATGCGAGTTTCCAGACGATTGCATAAGCCCCCAGTCTCGTTGGACTATAGACGCACGAAGATGCTCTCGCATCAGTGTTTGTGTGCTCAAAAATGCTCTTGTGTCGCAAGTGGGTCACGTCTCGTGATACCCGGAATGTCCACATAGCACCATTCATACGCTACTGCGCGATTTACAGGTGAAATAACACGTAAAACGTAAGAAAAATTTAACAAAAAACAAAAGAAAACCAGCTCGATGACTAACCTGTATCTGTCGGAATTTCACAATCTGTCTATTGACCATCGGTATCGTAGGAGACAACCGGCTCAAATGCTTAGCAATATAAGCTGTAGAATTGGACTTTAGAGAAGAATCAGACGACTGGCGATGGTTTTAATACTAGACACATTTTTCATATTTGACTAAGGAAAATAACATCTCTCTTGGCGCATTCTTGGAAAGGCCAATGTTCAAAGGAGTCCTAGATCAGGATCTATTCCATTTGTCATATTCAAATTGTTTTTATTTCCTTGTTTATTTAGTCTATTAATTACTTTTTAAATTTACGTGTTTGAATTTGGAAGCTACCATAATTTTGAACGTAATCGTATCAATTGCTCGAGGAAATATTCTTCAGTAGACGAAGACAATTACTGATGATGCTGTGTAATTATTTATTTAAGCTATTAAGCTATTGAGTGTTATTAAAGCTATTAGACGAAAGGGTAAGTAACTAAAATGTTTTTTAACAACTTGAATGAATTTGTCTCTGAAAATTATATGATTATGATCATAAAATAATAATTACTTAACGTTTCCTACGACATTATAAAATTAAATTACAACTAAGTTCGTGTAATTTACAATAATAAGCTACTCATGGCTTATGTACTCTGCTTCGCTGATTCAAACTTGTACGTCTTAGACTCACATTTCACGGAAACAAGTAATTCATAAATTCACAATAATTGATTACTCGGTTAGTAATCAATTATTGTGAATTTATGAATTACATTTTTGCATATTTAGATTTAGAAACACTGTCAGGTAGGAATCTATCCACAGACAACACTGCACTATGAAGCATCAGCAAAGGATACGGTAGACTCTTACCGGCATTAA
Organism: Bhutanitis thaidina; assembly: GCA_029286595.1. Taxonomy (NCBI): domain Eukaryota; kingdom Metazoa; phylum Arthropoda; class Insecta; order Lepidoptera; family Papilionidae; genus Bhutanitis; species Bhutanitis thaidina. The sequence continues at coordinate 4,914,633 of JAGSMS010000012.1, read as the reverse complement.
TATACTTAGGTTATGGATATGTATTTGACAGCACTCAGCGTTGCCTATCGAGGTCTATGGATTAGAGGAAAGAAAGGAAACGTCATGTATTCTTCTTACCCCGCAATTCACACACACACGGTCGGTATAATACTTGAAGAAGCTCAATTCACTCTTCCACCAGTATTTCACTCTCCCACCTAATATCTGTATTGTATGGTGGTTTATAATTTCATACTCTCTACATACTTTAAAACTTTCTTGGATACTTTTTCTTATTGTGAGTAGGTCAACGCTTGATAAGATCTCTACCCGGCGATAAGTGGTGATAAGATTTGAAGCAATGTCGATAATCACGGTAGTGCTGAATACGTCTATTCGCTCTTGTCATGAGTGTCATGGAACACTGGTCTGGGAAGACCCACGAAGTGTTTAAGATGTTCAGTCACTTGCCTTGTGCAGTAGAGACTAGAATAAAAACGTTTTAAACTAGTACTTCCCCAGGATGTCAATTAATAAGTGACTCGATTCGACGGTTATTACAGTAAAAACATTTGAAAACCTTTTTACCGTAAGGGTCTTGTGATCTGATCAACCTCAATCAACCTGCACTGATGCTATACTATACTGATAACCGAAAGAACTGTGGTAGACTCGTTTTCATAAAGCAAATCTTTAAATAATTAATACATTTAGTCTTCGCTGGTTACAATATCGGCATGCCCAAACATGCCCCAGTTTCCTGTAGTACGGGAATTAAATTCTTTGAAAGTTTTAAAACTTCCTTGCTGTATTTTCTTTCGATTCTAAAGTATAAAGCTACACCATTCACTATAGTGTTTCAAACAAAATAATCAATGAAAATGTATTGTAAATAATAATTTTAAACGATTTAAACCCTTTCTTTCATTCTTGTTAATTCTTGACTTGTTTAAACAATGGAAGTTCTATTGCAAACACGTTATCGACAGACTGTCTACAAATTTAGTTTGGTAAAAGATTAAACATTATATGCATGTGTGTAACAATAAGTAATATTTATTTCAAGGTCACTTTTACATGTGTGGATGCAATCAGTTAACATGTTTGAGTTGATAACGATAAAAATCGGCGACTGATTGTCTATTATTCTTTAATAAAAAAAAAATCCTGCGCCTAAGTATTACTTGATTTTATATGAAGATAAAATTAACGACGATTAGTGTTTCTGTATACATTTCAACTGTCCTGGGTTACAGTTCTAGTCGCAGCTAACATTTAGTGGTGTCGCTTCGAACGACTTTCACTTTCTGGTTTGTGTCTTTATGTAATTATCACTGTATTTGCTCACACTGCATCGGAAGGAACGTCACATCGATCCAATTGCTTCGGCTAAAAACTTCAAGCCGGGAAAGTGGTACGTGAGAGAGACAGCAGCGGTGCGTGTTGCGTCGATACCTACGACATTTATTTATATCCTACCTGAATAGGTTGCGTTTATCAACGTGTTTATATTTACTTAAACGATCAGTTTAAATTGAATTATTATTATGTTTACATTTCGCATTCAGAAGATGCCTCGCCCTCAGACGCTTCTGCCTTTCCTTGATCTCCATATTATCTGACTCGCATTTTTTAAGACAGCGACAGTGGTATTTTTTAAGATACGGTCTAAAAAATCTGAAAATTTTTGAAAAAACTGTCGTTGCTTAATGATTTTCATTTTAGATTAGAAACCGATGTAGAATTAAAAATGAAAATGAAATTGATTCACTAAAAATACGGTGTTACACTGATCTTAGGTATGTCAAGTTAAGTTTCATGGACCTATTTTGCTGTTACTCGGAATTAGATTCATATACCCGTTTCCCAAATGTCAACTTAGACAAGTTGACATTTGGGATTTAACCGGTTAGCTTACAGACGAGGCTCTACCGACCGACCAATGGCGGAAAACCCATCGCGATACCCAACGACTTAAATTAGTATTGGGGAGTGGCGGCCCCAGAAAGAGGGTACCGGCTCCAAAAATTCTCTTTAAACGTGGTATCGTACATCACTCAAGACATGTTAACTTAGGTTGGCACTTTCTTAGGACCTACAGAAACCACTCAGAACTTTGCGGAACCCTGACAGGCTGAAGTAGTAATAGTAGGAGAAGTTACACACAAATATATACCAAAAAAGCCTGCTGAATAGCTTCAAATCTAGTACTGTTGGTTATAGAAAACTAGCTGGGCCTTGTCGTTTCATCCGCATAAAATTCTGATTATACATGCCTGTTTCACACACATGATGAGTACATAACCGCTCTACTTCTATATGTCGTAGAAAAATACATATACATATATATCCTATAGCTTTCCTCAACGAACGAGCTATCTAACACAATTTTTTTTCCAATCGTACTGGTAGTTCCTGAGTTTAGGTCGTTCAAACTCTACAGCTTCATAATATTATAGTTTATAAGTATAGAACTATAGATAAATAACGTAATAAGGAAATGACATAAAATTTTGGCAATATACATATTTAGAATTGGGGCGCTTTCACACTAGGGCGTAATGACCCCGTAATGTACATGTGAACGTAACACTCGAAATTTTGTTACATTCGCACTAAAGACAATAGTAATCTACGCATCGTAAATTACTGCAGTACTACTGACATACTTCGACGTTCCTAATGTACTTGAAGCGCGATTTAGATTCATTGACAAATAACAGAAATAAAATTGGGTAATGGCCACCCCATTAGAAGTGTAGACATTTTTTTAGAGTAATTTCACTCCAGTTTTCTAGTGAAAGTCTCTAGTGTGCTTATTTGGAATCACTTGACAGCTTGGAAACACTTGGTAGCTCTGTCGCCGTTTTTGCGTTCATACCAACCATAACATTCGTACATAAATACTAGGGTGATCAAGGGTCTAGAAAGTTTACCCTTTTCGATCCACTTTTCACCAGAGCAGAGGACAACATGCCATGTGTTAAGCCCTAGTGTTCAGCCCAACAACTTAACGTACATGAGTGTCAACAAGTGAATATTATACAAAGTTTTAGAGAAACAACCCGCTTCATCCCCTATTTTACCACCCTTAGTCGTTGACTATTTATCTTCAAATTTTAACGAGTCCCTTAGAAGAGTCCCTATTCAATAAAGAACATTAAAATCGGTTCACAATCGGTGAAGATAACGTGTAGCCTTAGAATAAATAAACAGAAAGAAACAAAGAAGAAAAAAAAGATTTATTGGCTCAACATAAACAGACACAGAACATATTAAACAAAAAAAAACCTAAAGTAAAATCCTTCTTAATATTACAACTTCAAAATAATATCGAAGTAACGCATTGTGCGTGTCTCACGGTTTGAACTATAGGTCTCCGGTTCAGCTTATTGTCGGGACTTAGAGCCTGACACTGGTCTTCATCAGGAACTTATGTACATCACGGTTGTCAATTAAAAGCAAAAAGTATACTGGAAACATATTTTATATATTCAAATTAATAAGCATAAGATAAAATATGTTTAAATAAATAGCTGCGCTAATGCGAGATAACGAATACTGTTATAGGAAAAAGAGAAAATGCACTACACATGAGTAAATAAAAGAAACACGAAAAGTACCAAAAGTACTCAATGAAATGTTTGTTACTGTGAACTATATTTACTTTGAATGCATCGAGTCCGGATTTGAACGAAATCCTTATTAATATTAATTCGCCTAGCTCTAACCGGTGCAACATTAAGTGACAGTAATACTTAATTTCTCTTCCGTCTGTTTATGACGCCATAGAGAGCCTTTTCCTTGCATCCCCTCGTATGTAGAGAACAGAGAAATAAATACCTTTACAAGAGTAAATAAATGAAAGGCGAAAAGTAGCAAAAGCACTCAAGGGTATACGAGTATCTAGTTAATACAAACATTTTCATTGCCGTGAACTTTATCTACATTTGACCGCATCGAGTCCGGGTTGCGATCGAAATCCTTATTAATATTAATTCGCCTGGCTCCAACAAGGGCAATGCATTCGGGTTCTTGTTCCACTCCATCGCTGTGGATCCCCACGCTCAATTCAGTAGAATACTGTTTATAATTTTTCTACACATCAGAATTTATAACTGCCATTTACATGAATTGATGACGTACCTCTGTGATAAAACTTCTATTTTAGTATTTGACGCACTGTTTTCATTTACAGTTATTAACCGACTCCAAAAAAGGGTGTTTCTTAATACGACTATTTTTAAAAGTATGTTTCTGAACACATTCCATGATTATTTTTCCTCTGAAAGATGTGCAGTTTGCAGTGTAAATGCAGTGATAACATTGAGATACTGCATTACATTTGGTTTTTTGATTAAATTATAATTTCTGAAAAGGGCATGTTTTTGATGATTTTTTTATGGTTTCTTTTATAAACTTTCGTTGATTTCTGACAACAATAAAAAAAAATTCTGCCGACTAAATTTGCCTTGTTGCAGTTACTTCCAGTCTCTACAATAATTGATTACTTCGTCCGCATATAATAGCCGTTACATTAACACAATTTCTTGTCATTTCCTAAATAGGGAGTAAGAGTTTTTGCATAAGTGAAAAGTAGCCTCTTCATGTCCCATTGCTGGGAAAAGGCCTCGTCTCAATTTTGAGAGGTTTTTTGTGTGATGACTAAGCATCAAATCCCCGCCATTAAAATTTGATATTTTAAGTGCAGAATTTACCAAGTGGTTAAAGGATTGTCGATAAAGGAAAACAAAGCGCTTTCTGCAGCACGCAAGATAAGTCGTGTTTGCAAGAGTAGTGCAGTTTAATATAATAATTAATAAGTAAGGTAATTAAAAATGCTAATGATATTTATGTCAGCAACATAATATTATAAAAACACTTTTACCTATGGCGCGAAATTCGTAAACTGTTTTCCAGTTAGCCCCCGCCACCCCGTCCCCTTCGATCCCCGCATCAATCGTTCCCCTGTTAGGTCTGTGGCAATGACCGCGACCCATTTGGCGCAACCGCGCCGCTGCCCTGCCAAGCGGGAGCGTTACCCAGCGATGTTTACATAAAGAAACGCCTAAAGCTCTTTATTTGTTCGAAAACACCTTTTGTAAATACAGTCACTGCGTAGGTATAATTGCTTATAGTCTGTCAATCGCCAAAGATGTTAGGAAATCATAAGGCGGAATGCAGGCCTTAATTGAAAAATATTTATTCGTAATTCACTATGCTATAAAAATATTTCACAATAATTCCGTGTGAAGTTGCTCCCCGATAAACTCATACCTTGGTATTTTTCTCATCCAAGACACGGTTTTGTTTACTAGTAACCAAGTCGTGAATAAAAGAAACCGTGGTAAGAAATTTTTTGTAGGATAGCGGATAAGGCTCTTGAGTTGAAATTGTAGGCTGCGGCTGAGTGGCTGAGCGGATAATTAATTTATTCTACTTTATAATTGAAACTTAGACCAAGTTAAAACACCTAAAACTTAAAAAAAAATAACATCAAAAATGTTTTTCACGTATCTCGCGCATTACAATTTTTTTATCTTTGTAGATGTATAACAGCTTTTTGTAGGAATATTGCGTAATTAGAATAAGAAATTCGATTCAAGATATTTTTCAGACGAAATTTGACTAAAAGACCTTGCATTAATGCTAAGTTAATAACGACTTCCACATATTACCTCTATTTTAAAAATTACGTATGATTTATTTTTATAAATAAATATACGACGTTTGGTTAGAAGTCGGTGGCGTACACTAAATAGCCGTTTTTCTTTTCTCTGAATAAATATAAGCGTATTATTGTTACAGCTTGGTCTGTATGAGATATTTATATTTAAAATTCAAGTAACACGAATAAAAATATATTTAAAGGGGATTTTATACCAATTCTATTACTGGACAAGAAGTGACTTCGTGCGATCTTTTGCTTCACGCATCCGATTGCTGCCAGCCGCCTTTCGCTGATAGACACTTCATCTAACCATGCATAGACATGGTGTCCCACCCAGGACGCGCCTACTCTAGACAGCTTTAGAGGCCTGTTTTTTTTTTAATCGATTTAAATACCAGCTAACAGTCCACCTTTTGGCTATTGGCTTCTGTAGCCAATGGATATTTGAAAACTAATTGAATCGAAGAAGGTCACAGATGCTTTGTCACCCCTGAGGATAAAGCTGAATGCCACAAACCCGTCATTTATAGTGGTTCTCTACATCTTTCAAACCGGAACACAACATTTGTTACATAAAAGCTTGGTAGCCATCCAGACGACTCCAAGGTAGAGAAAGGTCTACCACACCACGGTAACCTTCAAAGTTGAAAATTTTGAATGCAGCTATTCTCCTTCGTCGGCTTATTTAAGTCCTTAAGTCCACTTCTAAACAAAAAGATCTTTTTCGATTATTTTTTCTCAGTGTATCATTGTCATTCAAAACTCAGCCTACCAATATCACAGACAAGTGATTGCAGCCTCGTACATTTTCTCCCTAGCTGCCTGCACGCCCTATAATCTTACTTGACATTAGGGTATGGCCTAGCCCCTGCAAGTGCATTGTATTTATCGCGAGGGTAACTTTTATTATCAACCAGCGAAACCGGACCTGCGATATACCATTCACGACGACCTTTTACGCCCTATATTTAAGAGATGCGCGGGGCGGAAGAGGCCGCATTTTGCTGAACACCGATAAGTATAGAGCGATATGTGAATTAATGGTTTGCGAAGTAAATTGATTTTACAAGTCACAAAACGTATTTCAGTTATAGGTACAGCTCGTGAACAGACGGCCGACACTGCGTTAAATATTTGTTGAAAGTTTAAGACTGTTAATTATAGACGCGATAGCGTGGTGCTCAACTTTTATAGTAATGTAGTGGCCTTTTCTATTTAGGACTAATTTTAATTAATTATCTTGCTTTTAAAATGAAACATATAAGTAAAGTAATTAAAGCAATATTTAATAACTGACACTGAAGGATTTCATCACGGTCCTTAGAGTCGATCACTTTCTTGTGGTCACAGGATGGAATGTATGTTACCCGTACTGCAATAAAAATTAAAACTTATTCCGACTGTAATAATTGTATTCTTAGACGCTTTATGTAATTAATGTCTCTTTGATTTTACACCAACATAAACAAATATGACCACTTTATGTAAACTACAAATCATAAATAACTTTTTCCATAAATGTTATAAAAGTAAAAAAAAAATTGTGAATTCATATTGGATTGTGTGCTTTGGGATTCCAACTAAGTTGTAACAATTGTTTGTTTCGATTCGTCGGAAAACGGATTGGACATTGGAATAGATTTTAAGTATAGTAAATATTAAAGAAAAATGTGTATATAATATATATCTGCTCTTAGTGTGCGTTTTTAACTACGTATTTTATTGTATGTACTATCTAGCTTGCATTTAGTTACAATCTATATGGAACACGTCAATAGTTTCCCAACCTATCCGGTGGAAGGCGTCGTTTTTAGGGTTCCGGACGTATCTTATTACTAAGACTCCACCGTCTGGGGTTCGTCCGTCTGTCTGTCTGGCCTAGCTTTACAAAGAGCAAAGGTAAGGGAGGTCCTCATACTAGAAACGTGGTTTATAAAACAGTGATTTGTGTTTGCTCTATCGTAAAAACGTATATTTTACTGAGATCATAGTGCAAACTTTTAAGTAAAAAAAAATTTAAAAATAAAACCAGCAAAGTTTGTATAGGAGTGAATGAAAGAAAACATAATTTTAGCAAAAAAAACACAACGCTTGATTCATACGCCACTTACAGTGGAGTATGGTTATCATTTCGTATTTAGTTCTTCTATTGAAATTAAAAACGTTTCAAAATAAGAAATGAAATCAACAAGCTACTTTAACGCAACGCCAATTCACCTATGCACTGGGTGCAAATTCTCACAAATTGGCCTGCGATAGACATTATACAGATTAAATAAAATATATATTCGATGAAGTTATTGCTGTTAGCCGCTTTGGCTTTTACAGCTTCATAGGTTTGCGCCTGCGGCCTTGAGGCCGCGGGCGTTTATGTTTTAAATAGATGTACAGGAGTACATCTACTGCTTACCTCTTTATGGTAAGCAATCTAAGGACCGTCCGAGGGAGGTTCGGGCCTCGTCTCGGATGGTCGTGGTGTTTCGGTAGTAATGGGCGGTAAGGACCGCCCTGAATCCCGGGTGTAAGGTGTGTACGCGGGTGTTTGATTTGCACGATACGCTCTTACGCGTCGGCGGGGGATTGTGTATGTGACTCTACTCCTAACTGTATGTACAGTGTGTTCAGGTTGAGTAGTGTTAACCGAAACTAGTTCAGTTTGTCGGTCTGTCGGTGCTGTTACGTCTTCCGGGTCGTCTAATACGTTACGCGGGCGACGGTGACGCACCGTTGCGTTTAATATCGGGGAATATTTGTTGGCGTTTACCACCAGCGGGTTAGTGTACGGCGGCCGATTCGAAGTAGCGCCGTGACGTTTCCCTGAAGAATGCTTTGATCGTCGGTATTTTACAGTCCTTGTGTAAGTCGTCGTTACGCTGGTACCAGCTTGCACCGGTGGCGCTACGCAGAAACTTATTTTGGACGGTCTGTAGCGAGGCGATGTGTGTTTTCGCCGCGTGAGCGAAGGCTACCGAGGCATAGGCCATGATAGGTCTTATGCAAGCCTTGTATAGGAGTAATTTGTGTCTAAGTGACATCTTGCTTGAGGAGCAGATCATTGAATGTAGGCGGCCTGCGACGAAGGCGGCCCTGTTCCTGACTGTCCTAATATGGGGGGCGAATGTCATCGCCGCGTCTAAGGTTACCCCTAAGTATTTCGCCTTCCTTTCCCAGGGATCGGTCGATCGAATAGGGTGATAGTGCCTAATTTACGAGATTCGTAATTATGATTGGCCGTGCTCGTTCCCTTGTGAAGAGAACTCCTACGCTTTTTCGGGATTAACCTCAATTCTCCATTTCCGGAACCATTCGCCCAGACGATTGGCAGCGGCTTGGAGTCTTAGGGTGATGCGACCTTTGTGGCGGTCGGAGAAGTATAGGGCCGTGTCGTCCGCGAATAGTGCGAGGTTGACCTGGGGCTCCTTTGGAATGTCACTCGTGTACAGTGAGAAGAGGATCGGGGAGAGGCAGGAGCCTTGAGGGACTCCGGCTTTCAGAGGGCGGATTGAGGATCGCGTGCCCTCTACTCGATAGCGAAAGGTGCGGTTGGACAAGTAGGCTCGTAGGATGTGCACGAGCCTGTCTGGGATATTGAAGTTATACAGTTTATAGATTAAACCGTTGTGCCAGACTTTGTCGAATGCCTTTGCGACATCGAAGAATAGTGCTCCCGTCCTATTGGGCTTGGGGAGAGGTTTAGGTTTTTAATATGTGCTCCGTTAAGCGGTGCACTTGTTGAACGCACGAGTGTTCGGAACGGAAGCCGAATTGCTCGTCTGAATTATGTTGTTCTCAAACACAAATTGTCTGAGTCTTTTCAGGATTATTCTTTCATAGATTTTCCCCATAGAGTTGAGGAGACTTATAGGGCGATAGCTGGAGGCGAGGTTACGGGCTTGCCTGGTTTCGAATGCCTATGACGTCTGCCTCTTTCCAGGCATCCGGGAAGGAGCAGCTGGCGAGGAGTACGTTGAAGATGTTTGCCAGTAGGCATATTAGTGGGGCTGGGAGAGTTTTAAATACCCTGTTGCTTATACCATCCATTCCGGGTGCTGACCGGTTTTCAGGTTGCTTACTATCTCAGAGACTTCTTTGGGTGTCACTGGCTCTAGTGGATCGTCCACTGGTGGTAACGCGTCCCTACGTGTTACTTCCTCGTCCACCTGCCGCAGGTGGGCCGGATCCGTTGGTTCACGCGAGGGGTGCATTGGCTCTCTAGACTGTCCGCGAGGCATTCGGCCTTTCGCTGTCGTCGAAGGCCAGCGTGTCTAAATCGGGGCGTAATAGCGGGGCATTGTTGCCACGTTCTCTACTTTGAGAGATCGGGCCAGCTGCCAGTAGGCATATTAGTGGGGCTGGGAGAGTTTTAAATACCCTGTTGCTTATACCATCCATTCCGGGTGCTGACCGGTTTTCAGGTTGCTTACTATCTCAGAGACTTCTTTGGGTGTCACTGGCTCTAGTGGATCGTCCACTGGTGGTAACGCGTCCCTACGTGTTACTTCCTCGTCCACCTGCCGCAGGTGGGCCGGATCCGTTGGTTCACGCGAGGGGTGCATTGGCTCTCTAGACTGTCCGCGAGGCATTCGGCCTTTCGCTGTCGTCGAAGGCCAGCGTGTCTAAATCGGGGCGTAATAGCGGGGCATTGTTGCCACGTTCTCTACTTTGAGAGATCGGGCCAGCTGCCAGTAGGCAGTATGCGATGGCTCGATGTCTCCAAGGAGAGAATCCCACCTAGTGTTCCTAAATTCAGTGATGCGCTCTTTTACTTGCCTCTGTAGGCGTCGCATGGTTTCGCGGTTTTGTTCCGTTCTATAACGGTCATGTGCTCTAATAGCTGCGTTTTTTCTCCTAATTAGGCGTCTAAGACCTGCCGGGAGCTCCATGTGCCGAGCGTTCGACTCAGGGACCGTCCTTTTGGATTCTTCGACGGCTGACTTGAGATGGTCTGTTAGTGAGTTTATTGCCCTACATGCTATTTCAGGCGAGTCTATCTTGTCCGGTATTTTATCTAGGTGCTGTGATGTCGTAGCTTCGAGTTTGACTTCGAGGGTACGCCAGTCCACGATGGTTTTGGTCTGAGGACCTCACCATGCGGCTGGCCCAGCTTGAGTAAGACCGGTCTGTGGTCTGAGTCGAGTTCGTGAAGCGTATCTATCGAGTTAATAGCCAGGCTTACGTCTTTAAGAATCGCGATATCGAGTACGTCCGCCGCGTGAGTGTGATACGTCGGATATCTCGTAGGCGAGTCGGGTGCGATTACGTCTAACAAGTAGCGGTCCCGTATGTCGGCGAGCACGTTGCCGTTTGTATTATTGACGCGCGAGTTCCAGCTGATGTGTTTGCTGTTTAGGTCGCCGCCTATGATGACGGAGGGCCTAGCTCTGTTAGCGTCCTAATGTCTGACGAATGGAGGGTTTTGTTTGGCGGCAGATAGGCTGATACTAGAACAAGCGGCCTGTGGCCGGTTAGCGCTATTCTACACGCGGAAACTTCGATTGTTATTAGGTCGGGAGGGTCGAGCGGTATGCAATGCAAGGACCTTTGAAGTAATCAGGGTGCCGCCTTTGGCGGACGTTAACCCGTCATTACGGATGATATTGTAATTTGCTATTTTAGGATCGCGATTGCTAGGCTTGAAGAAGGTTTCTTGCACTAGCATAATGTCGACGTTGTGATCGCGAAGAAACGTAGCGATTTCGTCTTTCTGCGTTTTGAGGCCGTTTGCGTTGAATGCAGCGACAGACAGAGAGCGCGGTTTTAATCTTCCTATTGCGTTAGCCATTGGAATAATTAGTGTGTATTAAATTTGGGCATGACGCGGGTTTAGGCGCATTGGAACGACCAGATCGCGTCGATTGTGGGCATGTGCTCAATGGTGGCCATGAGTTTGTCCTGGGGTGTCGTTGCCTCGCGTAGTTTGCGGGCTAGGATTGATAGATCAGCAACGTTGATGTTGTTGATGAACCCGCATACTAATGAAAAGTCGGCGGCGAAGTTTGAGGCGCCTTGGGGCGCGGGAGTGGAGGCCGCAGGTCGTGAAGCGACCGCGCTCTTTTGGGTATAACCTAGGGGTTTGGCCCAGGCATTGGCTTTCTGCGTGTGTTCAGCAGTGGGATTGGCAGGCGCTGGCTTGGCAGGCGCTGGTTTGGCAGGTGCTGGTTTGGCAGATGCCGTTTTGGCAGGCGCTGGCTTGGCAGGCGCTGGCTTGGCAGGCGCAGGGGGTTGGGACCGTGGAGCCCCGGGGCCCTTCCTACGACCGTTCTTTTGGGTGCCGCCACGCTGACTCTTTCGCGGCGCTCTGTTGCAGCCGCGATAATTCGCGGGATGCCCCTGTTCGCCGCACAAGACGCAGCTTGGTGGTTCGGTTGCGTCGCGCGTGCGCTCGCACTCCGGAGTGCCGTGGTCTCCGAGGCATTTGACGCAGCGGGGACGCGCGAAACAATTTCTGGCCGAGTGGCCGTATAGTTGGCAGCGGTGGCACTGATTTATGATGCCTTTGTTCCGCGGTGCCTCGATGGATAGGTTCGTAAGTTTACAAATCGCTTTGATGTTAAATATAGCCTTGCCTTCCGGGGACAGGTCGAGTATGGCTAGGACCAAGTCGTACGGTGACTTTTTCTGTGGGTGGTACATTCGGTGTACCTCCTGCACAGGGATATTCTTCGCGATTAGGTCGTTTTTTATATTGTCAAGGAGGAGCTCCTTAGGAGTCCGCGAATTACTACGCGGAGACGTCTGTCCTCCTCTAGCGAGTAGGTGTGGAAACTAATGTTTTATTTTTAGGTGTCTAGTCACCGTGCGAAAATCGTCTATATTCGTAAGGAATACGCGGATTCCTTGAGCTGTGGTTTGTGCTTTTGGGCACAGAATTTTGTTTTAGTCAGCCATACTGACAGGTCGTTCCAGTGCCCTTTGTCCTGGAGTATGATCGGCGGCGGGGGTTTGGGCGCGCGGGCCTCGAGGTCGCGGCGGCGTTGGGATTTGACGCGAGTCGGTTTGGTTGGGCGGACTGTGCCGGTTTTGTTTTGGGTTCCCGCTTCGCTATTGGCTGGCGGGTTTGCGACGCAGCCTTTTGATGGCGTGCCTTTCGGCGATAACGACGAGTCCGGAGTTAGGCTCGTCCTCGTTTCTAGCGACGCGTTTTTTCGCCTTTCTCCTGACGACGACCGTGAAGCCGTCGTCCGGAGAGGCGTCCTCAACTTCCATGTCGGACCCGGAGTCCGACAGGTACGCGGCGTGCCCGTTGGCGGCGGGCGACGCGGGAAGGCTAACCTCCGTGGCTACGGGCGACTCAGGGGAGGCGTCCGGAGAGAGAGGGCTGTCTGTGTCGAACGCCGGGCGCGAAGCGACCTCGGTGTTCGAGCCCAGCCGGAAGGCTTCGAATTTTTCCCAGATATCTGGGAATGCGAATTTAACGAACTTCGCTAGTTCGGAATTTGCGCGATGGTCGGCCATCTTGTCGGCGTCGGCCATCTTGGTCGTGTCGGCCATTGAATGGCGTGTGTGAGAGAGATTCTAATCCTCCCTACCAAAGGCAGGGAGGTGTGTGCCTACTGGTTCTATACCCCGCGCTTTTAGGTGCGCAGGGATGAGTACCTAGCTGTTGCCTAGCGCAACAAGCGACACAGAAATTTAAAAATAGCCGCCTCTGAGGCGAGAGTTGTGTACGAACTACTTACAGGGCAGGAGTTCAGTAGCACTACACTTTCACAGCGGTTTCCCGCGAACACTGGACACTATTTCTATTGTCACTTGAATTGGCTTCTCGTGAGCACATGGGTGCTGTTTGAGAGAAATGTCCACTCCGCACGGGCGCGCGTCGCAGACTGATGATTAAATAAAAGCGTTCATTGAGTCTACTAAGTAAAGTACTAAATAAACGTTTTGATTTTATCTGTTTTACACTAAAATAAAACAAACCTCTAAATGACAGCCCAATAGTCCAGTTGGTATTAATGCCACCATTGAAGCTCTGGGTCGCGGGTTCGAATTCCGCTAAGGTCACACATTTCTATGATGAATATAAATATTTCTATTCGGATCATGGATGATTGTTTGATTATATATGTGTATGAGTATTTATTAAAGTAGCAGCCTGTAAGGGCAAAGGGTTCCTTCTCAAATATTTGGAGGGTTTTTGAAGCTGGGAAGGGCCCGCCACGCTGCTCCAGTGCGGGTTGGCGGCCTCCACATATCCTAGAATGTTTTTTTTTTATTATTTCTTAGACATGCAGGTTGTTTTCCTTCACCGCCGAGCACGTGGTAAGTTCTGCACTTAAAATCTATCTACCTATCTATCATCTAACTTATCACCAAGATACAGGGAATCCTCCTCGTAGTTTAGGTCTGGATGTAGAGTATGAAAGTCCAATGCATTATTAATATTATTTAATCAAGGCACACAAGAGTTTACTAATAACGGATATATTTTACTTTGAATAGCCACGTGTCAGACATTGCTTCCAAACCCGCCTTCGGTCGTAAACAATCAATTGTCCATACGGAAGGGCGTTGTGTATCTGTGTGCGTGGATACTTGCCTGTGCTATCTGCATTACGGGTACACTTACATGTGTGTGTAGTGAAGTAATGTCATCTTTTTGTAATAACTTTATGGCGTATTATATTTGTCAACATTTTTAAAATTCATGTAACAATTGTTGTAACTGACCAACACTCACTAGTTGTAATAAGGGTTAAAGTATAAAGTTGCCGTTTTGATAGAGTGGCCACTAGAAGTCCCGCTTGCGCCGTCGCTCCGTGCACACGTGTGCTCGCCTCCGGTTCGAGCAGCCATAAACACTGTGCCGGAGTGTTTCGCAGCGGGATGAGTCATTAGTTCGCAATGGGTCGTTAGTGGCCCCGCACCTGCGGGTGCCTACTCGGCCCTATTGTCTTTCCGCGTCTTTGTCCGCGTGTTATTAAAGTGAGTGCCGCCCGTCGCCCGCGCATACTGCACGGCGGTACTGTTTGCGACTTCGCCCCGCGCATACGTGTGCTCGCCCCTCGGTTTGAGCAGCCATGACACTGTGCCGGAGTGTCTCGTACTCAGTATTTGTCGCGTAGATCATGTCAGGGTCGTCGGTCTCCGCGCCTCCATCTTCCCGCGTATTCGCGAGTTATTATTTAGTGAGAGCCGTCCTAATCCCGCGCACGCTGCGCGGCAGTCTCGTTTGCGACTTCGCTCCGCACACGTGGGTAGGCACTGTGCTAAGCGTCTCACAAGCGGGTTCTGTCGTGTCGGTTAGTCAGGGCCGTTGGTCGCCGCGCCTCAATCTTCCCGCGCATATTCGCGAGCCATTACTAGTGAGTGCCGTCCGTGTCCCGCGCACGCCGCGCAGCAGTCCTGTTTGCGACTTCGCTTAGCTTACGTGTGCTCGCCCCTAGGGTTAGAAGCAGCCATATACACTTTGCCTGAGTGTCTCACAATCGGGTTCTGTCGTGTCGGTTTGTCAGGGTCATAGGTCCTCACGCCACTATTAGCCTCCCGCATACGTGTGCTCGCCCCCAGGTTTGAGCAGCCATAACACTTTGTCGGAGTTTCGCAGTACAATATGTCGTGTGTCAGTATATCGCTAGTGGGCCCCGCATCAGCGGGTCCCTACTTCGACTCTACCACTTTTCCCGCGTTCAATCGCGAGCCATTACTAGTGAGTGCCGTCCGTGTCCCGCGCACGCTACGCGGCGGTCCCGTTAGCGACTTCGTTCCGCATACGTGTGCTCACCCCAAGGGTTAGAAGCAGCCATATACACTTTGCCGGAGCGTCTCACGATCGGGGTCTGTCGCGTCGGTTTGTCAGGGTTCACCGGTCTCCGCACCACTATTTTTGTCTTATCCTTCCGCGTATAAATCCGCGCGCCATTAAAATAAATCGTCATCCCGCCAAACTCGCGGGCCAATCTGCTCGCGAGTCAATTCAGATGAGGCTGTGAAAGCCTCCGGCCAACAGCGTGTGGATGGTTTTAGTCGGTATGGTCCTCCTTCAGGGATTGAGTTCGATATACCCAGTTGCTGGCCTACCGGCCAGCAACAGGGTATGCGTAACAGCATTTTCCATCCAGGGGAAAAAAAAAAAAAAAAAAAAAAAAAAGTGGCCACTAGACAAAAATCAGTCCCGCTTGCGCCGTCGCTCCGTGCACACGTGTGCTCGCCTCCGGTTCGAGCAGCCATAAACACTGTGCCGGAGTGTTTCGCAGCGGGATGAGTCATTAGTTCGCAATGGGTCGTTAGTGGCCCCGCACCTGCGGGTGCCTACTCGGCCCTATTGTCTTTCCGCGTCTTTGTCCGCGTGTTATTAAAGTGAGTGCCGCCCGTCGCCCGCGCATACTGCACGGCGGTACTGTTTGCGACTTCGCCCCGCGCATACGTGTGCTCGCCCCTCGGTTTGAGCAGCCATGACACTGTGCCGGAGTGTCTCGTACTCAGTATTTGTCGCGTAGATCATGTCAGGGTCGTCGGTCTCCGCGCCTCCATCTTCCCGCGTATTCGCGAGTTATTATTTAGTGAGAGCCGTCCTAATCCCGCGCACGCTGCGCGGCAGTCTCGTTTGCGACTTCGCTCCGCACACGTGGGTAGGCACTGTGCTAAGCGTCTCACAAGCGGGTTCTGTCGTGTCGGTTAGTCAGGGCCGTTGGTCGCCGCGCCTCAATCTTCCCGCGCATATTCGCGAGCTATTAAGTAGTGAGTGTCGGCCGTGTCCCGCGCACGCCGCGCAGCAGTCCCGTTTGCGACTTCGCTTAGCTTACGTGTGCTCGCCCCTAGGGTTAGAAGCAGCCATATACACTTTGCCTGAGTGTCTCACAATCGGGTTCTGTCGTGTCGGTTTGTCAGGGTCATAGGTCTTCACGCCACTATTAGCCTCCCGCATACGTGTGCTCGCCCCCAGGTTTGAGCAGCCATAACACTTTGTCGGAGTTTCGCAGTACAATATGTCGTGTGTCAGTATATCGCTAGTGGGCCCCGCATCAGCGGGTCCCTACTTCGACTCTACCACTTTTCCCGCGTTCAATCGCGAGCCATTACTAGTGAGTGCCGTCCGTGTCCCGCGCACGCCGCGCAGCAGTCCCGTTTGCGACTTCGCTCCGCACACGTGGGTAAGCACTGTGCTAAGCGTCTCACAAGCGGGTTCTGTCGTGTCGGTTAGTCAGGGCCGTTGGTCGCCGCGCCTCAATCTTCCGCGCATATTCGCGAGCTATTAAGTAGTGAGTGTCGGCCGTGTCCCGCGCACGCCGCGCAGCAGTCCTGTTTGCGACTTCGCTTAGCTTACGTGTGCTCGCCCCTAGGGTTAGAAGCAGCCATATACACTTTGCCTGAGTGTCTCACAATCGGGTTCTGTCGTGTCGGTTTGTCAGGGTCATAGGTCTTCACGCCACTATTTTTGTCTTATCCTTCCGCGTATAAATCCGCGCGCCATTAAAATAAATCGTCATCCCGCCAAACTCGCGGGCCAATCTGCTCGCGAGTCAATTCAGATGAGGCTGTGAAAGCCTCCGGGCTAACAGCGTGTGGATGGTTTTAGTCGGTATGGTCCTCCTTCAGGGATTGAGTCCGACATAACCCAGTTGCTGGCCTACCGGCCAGCAACAGGGTATGCGTAACAGCATTTTCCATCCAGGAAAAAAAAAAAAAGTGGCCACTAGACAAAATCAGTCCCGCTTGCGCCGTCGCTCCGTGCACACGTGTGCTCGCCTCCGGTTCGAGCAGCCATAAACACTGTGCCGGAGTGTTTCGCAGCGGGATGAGTCATTAGTTCGCAATGGGTCGTTAGTGGCCCCGCACCTGCGGGTGCCTACCGGCCCTATTGTCTTTCCGCGTCTTTGTCCGCGTGTTATTAAAGTGAGTGCCGCCCGTCGCCCGCGCATACTGCACGGCGGTACTGTTTGCGACTTCGCCCCGCGCATACGTGTGCTCGCCCTCGGTTTGAGCAGCCATGACACTGTGCCGGAGTGTCTCGTACTCAGTATTTGTCGCGTAGATCATGTCAGGGTCGTCGGTCTCCGCGCCTACATCTTCCCGCGTATTCGCGAGTTATTATTTAGTGAGAGCCGTCCTAATCCCGCGCACGCCGCGCAGCAGTCCTGTTTGCGACTTCGCCCCGCGCATACTGCACGGCGGTACTGTTTGCGACTTCGCTCCGCACACGTGGGTAGGCACTGTGCTAAGCGTCTCACAAGCGGGTTCTGTCGTGTCGGTTAGTCAGGGCCGTTGGTCGCCGCGCCTCAATCTTCCCGCGCATATTCGCGAGCTATTAAGTAGTGAGTGTCGGCCGTGTCCCGCGCACGCCGCGCAGCAGTCCCGTTTGCGACTTCGCTTAGCTTACGTGTGCTCGCCCCTAGGGTTAGAAGCAGCCATATACACTTTGCCTGAGTGTCTCACAATCGGGTTCTGTCGTGTCGGTTTGTCAGGGTCATAGGTCTTCACGCCACTATTTTTGTCTTATCCTTCCGCGTATAAATCCGCGCGCCATTAAAGTAAATCGTCATCCCGCCAAACTCGCGGGCCAATCTGCTCGCGAGTCAATTCAGATGAGGCTGTGAAAGCCTCCGGGCTAACAGCGTGTGGATGGTTTTTAGTCGGTATGGTCCTCCTTCAGGGGATTGAGTCCGACATAACCCAGTTGCTGGCCTACCGGCCAGCAACAGGGTATGCGTAACAGCATTTTCCATCCAGGGAAAAAAAAAAAAAAAAAAAAAAAGTGGCCACTATGTGTTAAATAAATCTGCGTTATCCAAGATTCTTGATTAAAACATTTATATACAAAAAGTATAACATTCCAAATTCAAACATTTGATTTCATTTTATTGTTTGACTTTTGACTGTTTTACATTCAGTATTTGAGTTAAACAGACCTCAATAATTAGAGTAATTTTCGAATTCAAGTTCTGACGTGGTTCTAACGCAGCTCACACTGTCTATCACAGAGACAGCTCGCAACATCATTGCTGCGTTTGGAGAGGATACGGCTAACGAACGCCCTGTGCGTTTATGGTTTGATCGGTTTCGTAGTGGAAACTTCGACTTTGAAGAATGAACCACGAGGGAGATCAGACACTTTGTTAAATAACTATGAATTAAAAATGATGGCGGAAGTTCCGTTCTTTACAAAAAAGACAAAAAATTAGCGTCATGGTTTCACCATAGCTTACCCACATAATTGATTAATTTGCACCAAATTGGTAAAATTTAAAAACACGAGAAATGTGTGCCTCATGCTTGCGTTGATTTGATGACAAGAGAGGTACAGAAATTAAGGGGTTTTCGACAGAATTGAGACGTGTTAGGAAAAGTGAATTCTCTACCATAATCGCAATGGCTGAACCCAAGTCAAATACCGAAACATTGCCCTAGAGCGCAGCTCACATAGAAAAGTAATGGTAACTGTTTGATGGTTATGGTCCTTACATATACATATTGTCCTTCATGGTGTAATTCACTATAGCTTTTTGAGATCCGGTGTATCACATCACATCACATCATTCTAACATCAGATGTTACTATGAAGAAATTCGAACAACGATGGCGAAACTCTCAGGGGATAACCCTCGGTGATCTTCGCACTTAATGATGGTGCATTATATACATACAGCTCGATAAATCGTTTTAGCACTACGAGGCCTGCGGTAAGATACCATACGTCATCCTCTATACTCGTTAGACCTAACCCCAACCGACTTTGTCGCAAGTTGGACAATTACCGGCAAGGAAAAAATATTTTCTACTCTGCAAGTGGTACAAAACGAAATGTACAGATATTGAGGGTAAATGATTCGTCAATTATAAAATATTTAAAAAAAAGAGTTTAAATTTTTGATTATAGAACGGCAATTTCATAATTTGACTCCTAATATGTGTTTAGCTAGCTGAGCTGCAGCAGTTAGGCATGCTGACAACTAAGCCATGTGGTCTTTCGAGTGTTTATATTGTAGCATCTACTATGCGATAGGAAGTAGAAAAGTAGTCTAGATGTTAGACTCCTTCTCTACCTAGAAATCGTCTGAGTAATTTCGGTTAGAAAAATATACTCGAGTCAGTATAATTACAGGCTGTGAGGCGTTCCATCTTAGTCCTCAGGGCTGTAATCACCTTCGATTGAAGTTCTTAGGTCCATGAAGTCTACGATCTGTAGTAGTCACTTACCATAGCCAAACGGCATTCATCTATAATTAGATTTACTTAGTGAACAATATAAATAGTTCTGAACTGTTCATTAAAGTAAATGGAGCAGCCTATTTGCCCACTACCAAGCCAATGCCTTCTCTCAATATTTGACAGGGTTTTAGGAGCCGAAAAAGGTCTACGCCAGTTGATATTTCATTGAAAAATATTTTTTTTTGTTATTTCTCCATTAGACTAGATTGCATAAACATGCAGGTGCTTTCACGACATTTTCCATCACTGCCGAGCACGTGATAAATTTCACCGGGATCCGAGTTTCACGGCTCGATACGTGTCTACTACGAATCCTCCTTAGTCGGGAGAGGTTTATGTTCAGCATTTTATTATTTACCGGCAATTCATTGTAATGTTGGATACAACGTTTTTTTTTATTATTTTTACGTTTACGTAACGTATAGACAATAAAACCTATTTACTTATATTACGTATAAGAGAAATTGATAATCGCGAGGGTTATCAGTCACCGTACCTACTCGTATGTACGACTCACTAAGGCGTGGGACTTCGACCCAAAATACAACCAATGCCAATTCTTTGGTATGCAATACAAGTGTAAGGATTTCTTCGTCTTTTTTTTTTATAAATAGAAAATCGGAAAAATAGGAAAATTTGGCGATGTGGCCGATTTTGATAACGGCAGCAACTTCCGAATAATATCCTATGATCTGAGCTGTGGGCAGTAGTCAGCTACGTCGTTGATATTATAGTGCCGTAAGTGTGAAGACAGAGGTACACACTCGACTTTACCTTACCATATCCGATGTAACGCTTATACTATGCAGTGCCAGAGCAGACTTGAAAATCAATAATTTGAGTTTTTTTTTGTTAAATATCTGCTTCGGCCGGGATTCGAACCTGTGACAGCATTCAGGTACGCTTACCGCTAAGCCAGGCGTACGTATGTAACGTTACGCCGTACGACTCACTGAGGCGTGGGACTTGGACGCAAAATACAATCAATGTCAATACTTTGGTACGCAACACAAGTTTTATGATTTATTCATATTTTTTTTTTAACAAATTCACGAGTTAATGGAATATTAAAGCGGCATAAGAATATCGGCCACCTTCTTACTTCTAGAGTTAAAAGCGACTATAGATTTAAAAATCCAGTAGAAAAAAAACAGTCTGATGACGGACAGCAGCCGTTAAGAAGCAAGCTATCGTGTTCTCCGATCGCCAATCTCCAATCGCCAAAGCGTAGCGATTACGGCAACTATGTGAGAGGCCCACTATGCTCATTATTGACATGACTACCGCATGGCTTAGAGGTTAGCGTACCTGACTGCTGAGGTAGTCCTAAATACAAATTATTTGTGTTCGTGACGGTTTTGTTGTGTGCGTCACTTGTCTTTGCCACTGTACCTGAAGGTGAAGACGAGTGAGTGCCGCTGTGTTCGCGAACTTACGGCACTACGATATCTCCTGCATAGTTGCCAACTGCCGGTAGTATTCGAAAGTTGTCGGCGTGGTCGGAAACGACCAGTAAGACCATCAACATCATGTTCAACATTGACAGATTAACAGAGTGATGATAAGAACTATAATAATGAGACGAAACAAACGAAAGTGACGAAAAATAGTATTTCAAAATTCTATCGACATCCATATACAGATTCACTGAACTAAACAGGGTAGACACATAAACAGTGTTTTTATTGCACGCTGGAGCGCAGAGATCATTGAACTTAGTTACACATTACAAGTCATCGGCTTTGTTCACCTTTTTTTCTTTCTTTCTTGGAATTAATACGGAATAAACCGTTTCAAATTTTACGCGTTAATTCGAATTTAAATGAGATATTCGTTGCGAATAAGTTCTATAGGTTTTAGATATTGGAGCCAAACTAGGGTTTTTGCGGCGATCCGTTACATTGATGCGAATTCGTCGCAGACTTGACGGAATGCCAGCGACTAGCTTTTGTCCGCGGTTTCGGTCGTATTGAATTCGGTTCAGCAATATGGGTTTAGTTGTATGAATTAATAAAATAAAAGTATGTCTCTTATTGTCGAATTTTATATATAATGTGTATTTATTCTTTAATTAATAACCATAGCGCTCACACTCATAACGTATTGATTTTCTTAATTTCTTCATCACGGGGGACTTACAGAAAACTGGCAAACGCAGTGGGGAGGAACCCCACAAGATTGAGTGACGATCTGCACAGTGTTGCCTGATTTCGATGGATGCAGGTGACTTTGTGGAAATTTGGAGGCGGCCCATGTTCTGCAGTGGACTTGTAACAGGCTGCAATTGTGAGGAATGATTTGCCACATTCGCCATTCTTGGCAATCGGATTGGTGATCGACAGTATCAGATACCTCGAACTTTAGGCGCTACTGCCCGTCACGGGTCTGAGTATTTTCGGGATGTCGTCCGTCGTCTATCGGAAGCGACGAGAATTTCTAAGCAGTCCCCTTATACGACCTCACGACACCCACGGGTTTGAGGTGTGGCAGATTTTCTTACGCCCCACACCACTACTAGTAATACAACATCTGCCAAATTTAGTCCACAGATGAGGCCTCTCCGAGAAAGCGTACACAAAAGCCAGCGTGTTTTTTGAATACATCACAAATCTTTTTATAGAAATTAAACGAATATTTACGAATTTAATCGAGTTTCATTTACTGTTTTATTTCGCGGCGTTTCGGTCCCGGAGGTGTCATCGTGATCGATCGGTACTTGACGTTCCGATGTCATAGTTAACCCGGCCTACCATCAGTTCGTTAGTTATAGGGTCTGATCTACGCTATTTTTAATTATTACAAAAACCGTTTGTTATTCAATGTGACAACTTTGTGGGACACTTGAGAGACGATAATGAATTTTGTTTACGTATGACACGTTCATTTCTTTGGTACACGGTCACGTACTTCAATTTTATTGGCTCTCGTAACAAAAAACGGAACCCTTAACTTCACTTTGTAGCCCTTCTGTCTGTCTGCTTTTCTGTCTATCAAACTGCAAAGTATAATTGTACTTAATAAAAAAATACACCTGTTTAGTTTGGCTTTTATACAAACTGAAACACTCATCGACTCTCATCAGGTGGTTCTCGTACATCAAATTTCAATACGGGGTCAATTACTTCTACTGAATACGTTTAATGTATTTAAGTAGTCACGAAACGAAATTAAAAAAATTCAAATTACCTAAAAATTTAATTAAAACAGCTAAGAAAACCCTACGATAGAGGAAATTTGTATTCTGATTTTTTTTGTTGTATATTAAGTAAATAAATAATTGCTTAATTTAACTATATTATTATTTATCACCACTTTAATCGCAGTCCGGACCTTCAAAGAAGAAAAGGATCCCTTACAAAATTACCAGCTTGTTCTCAGAGGCGCGGATAGTGCCACGCGCATAATGAGGGGTTATTAATTGCCTTGTTTTTTTTTCAATTTTACATTACGATCCCAATGAAAATTTTGATGAATACAAAAATATCTTAACAATTTAACGAATATTGTATTAAAATATTATGCGAAAATTGAGCTGCCTTTTTTCCGAAACCTGTTGGCCTTAATTAAAAAAAAATCACGTCATGGGAATATAATCACACAGAGGAAAGAATTCCTGTGTGGTTATCGTAAGGCTAAAATCTCTCTCTCTCTCTCTCTCTCTCTCTCTCTCTCTCTCTCATAATTGCCGAAGATATCGCGTAACACACATCCAAAAAAAAACTGAAGAATATATAATCTCATCCTTTTTTGAAGTCAGTTTGGCTACGCTGAGTCCTGTCAAAGAGAAAGCCTTAATATCGGCCTAGCCCTAGAGGTGAGAGGCATATGTGAACATTTTAAAACAAAATCTAATCTGGAGCTTCCCCTGTAGGTAACAAGCGTTAGTATTTATAAATAACTTAAAATTACCTTTTATCAAGACGTTCTTTGAATATGATTAGTCATTATTAAACGAATAATTTCCTATAAAATTATTATATTTCGGCTTAGCTATCATACTGAAATGTTTTCGACGTCAGTTTCTAATTAAAAATAAAACAAATGGCGGTGTAAAATTAGCGTAGGCGAAGTATTACGTGAAGGGCGTAAAGTAAGACGAAATTAGTCGAACGATGACGAAGAGAGCCGAACGGTATAATATCCGCTGCTTCATCCCGCTAGGGTAACCATATAGTAATCACCATTAGTTTTTAGTAATTTTATTTTTACCAGATTTATACCTGCACACACAGACACACATACACGTGTCACGTGAGTTGGATGTATTCGTTGCTGTCACCCTAATACAATTTGATAATTACCTACTTATTATCTTTTTTCATCGCTTTCTTCTCCTGTACATCTAGTATATTTAAAGTATTCCGTTGTAGCTACGAATAACATAACACATGATGAGAAGATACTGGATGGAGCGCATTAATAGGTCAACATTCTCAAAATTTAGTCTAAAATATAAAATGTGTTTCATCCTAGTACACAGCAAAACACAACCAGAGACTAGTATGTTAGGTGTGTGTGGATTCCATACCACCCCATTTCATCCCATGGTGTCGTGATGGACTAAGG
Organism: Bhutanitis thaidina; assembly: GCA_029286595.1. Lineage (NCBI taxonomy): Eukaryota > Metazoa > Arthropoda > Insecta > Lepidoptera > Papilionidae > Bhutanitis > Bhutanitis thaidina. The sequence goes on along the minus strand of JAGSMS010000012.1, from coordinate 4,890,287 downwards.
GACATCCCTGATCCCATCTCGCAGCCTCCGATAGATGGCGGAATAACTATACAACTTAACATGATATAATTATGACAGACCTACATAATGCAGCCCGGTGAATGGCGTTCGCCTGTTCGAAGTGGATTGCCAACCCGCATTATGGGCAAGTTCTACCATTTGAAAAGGTCGTTGTCCAACACTGGACCGTTCAGGGGCTGATAGAAAAAGATAACCAATTACCGTCTATATGTAGTAGAGCCATTAAAGCCGTACCAATGCAGCCGGGCTGGTTCAGTAGGGGAAGTATCTCCCTCACATATAATACTAAATTATTAACGCACAAGAACAACAAAAAACACTATAACAATGTGTGTCGTATGGTGAGCGATTGCACATTAACGGGTAAGTAGGCTTTCCGTCTTAGAAAAGTGTGGATAACTTCTTAATCGAGGACAGAGGTCCACGGGCCGCGTTTGGCCCATCTTTACTGTGTACTAATATAGAAATTTGTATGAATGTACGTATTAGAGTCGTGGTAGCTTAGTGGTTACAGCGCTCGCTTTAATTTCGTAGTACGAAAGCGTCCAGTGTCGGCACCGCTGAAAATGTTAAAAGCAATTTTAAGTGCTGAATTGGCCGTAGATCAGCAGCGTGGTGGGCTCTTACCGGCTCTGAAATTCTATGAAATATTAGAGGGGAGGCTTTTGCCCAGCAGGCTGATTTACTTTACCTTTATGTATGACTTGTGAACGAATTCAAGCTATTTCAGGGTTTTCATTAAGGTTATTTAACGTTCGTTATGATCTCCAGACCACTATGACAACATTTGTATGTTTATTTGTTCAATAACGCTGAAAGGTATGAACGGGTGTAAATAGAATTTTGCCGTGTTGTAGATTATATATTGGATACTTTTTATTTAAACATAGATTTCTCTTGTTACAAAATTTAAAAAACGTGTAGCCGCAGGCGGCTGGTTCTTCTTTACCAGCCAGGACACATACCAGAGACCTCGCCCTCTAGACGCCGCTGCCCGCCATCGATCTGCTTTTTTTGCGGTAGTAATTGCGATTTTCAATGCTTTTTCTCAGTCTAGAGAAGAAAGTGGGTGGTGGATTCTTACATCGATGCCCGTGTGGCACATACATGTATTTGAATAAAAGAAAATGTACTATATTCGTTTGTCAACCTTAATTTGTAGAATTAATACTCATAGCAAAATATTTTCGGGATTTGTATTTAGCTATTAAATATCGGTTTGAAAAAAACGTGGTCGTTAATATAGTTTAGTTTAAATGTTGTCGAAAGTTAACATTGTTGTGTACATAACATTGTTGTCGAAAGTTAACAGTGTTTTGACGTTGTGCTACTACGTGTTAGAGTCACTTGGTTATGTTGTAAATTACCGATGGCCTTCAATACTCCCAGTAAACGGTGAATCATTTAATATGAAATATTATTATTACAAATTACTATACATACGAGAGCGTGAAAGCATTTTTAGCTTTGCTAACGCTAAATATAAGAATTTTAAATGAATAGAAATAAAATAAAAGAAATAAAATAAAAGAAATATTTTTTTTACTTGACGAGAGAAATTCAAATATCGTTTTTCGATAGTATTTTTATTACAATATCCACTACCATTTCATAATCAGGTTCCTTTATAGGGAAAATCGACAGACGTGGGTAATATGTATAACTAGGTGTAATACCCGCTGTTACCCGGGCTAAAAATACAAAAATATGTAATATAATATTACTATTATAACAGGTCATTATTAGATAAGAAAATAACAAAAATATTGCGCCTTTGTCCTTCGCAACATCGTAAGAAACATGTCTACAAAAATCTAATCTAAATCAGTCCAGTAGAATTGAAGAAGAATCTGCATAACAAAATACAGTTATGTCTTTATAAATTAGTACAAACTGAGCCCCGCGGTTTCGCCCGCTTTAAATTTGGATTACAAATGCCAGTTTCATACACATGATGAGTCCATGACCAAGGTGTATTGCTACAGCTCCGCTTTTATGGGTCATAGCATGATGCCTATGCCATAGCATATTACCTTCCTCAATTAACGGGTTATCTAAAGCAAAAAGATATTTTTAAATCGGTCGGCTAATTCCTGAGATTACCGGGGTATACAGAACGACAGTCGCTCGCCAGGGACTTCCTTTTACCTAATACTTTGTATTGGATAGATAGAACCCAGAAATACAGTATCACTTACAGACGCTTTGGCTTTTTCTTGTAAAGTTTGTAGTTTAGTTAAATTTCGTGCGAGAATCCAACCGACGACATGGAGAATTGAAGCACTGCGCCGTCCAAGCCGCCAATGTTAACATAGGATCAGCTCCCTTTTTTGAAGAGCTCGTACCAATGAGTTTATCGAAACTTGCGTATGGTTTGTATCATTGGCCTGAACACTAAGACTGTCTTACCACCAGTCACGTTGTCTTAAATAAGCTTTGATAAAAAGGGGGTTAAAAGGAGGCTTATTTTAGGTACGATTTTACGATTCTTTTTAATTTCTGGTACATGTGTACTTATTTTCGGTTATACCAGATACTACATTACATTTCTGAGTACACTTGAGGAAAATGCTCGTTTAGAATATCCATGAACTGATGTTCGTCATTACCTGGACGTGGGTTGAGTCGTAGATGTTGGTATTGTTGAATTATTTAGATGCAACTAACTAACGAATTGAGTTCATTCATGGTTATCACAGAGGCTTTACGCAGCAGACATGTTTCTAAATGCCCTTCTTTAGCAATCGCGTACCTCAGTTCTCAGCGTTTTCCCTATGTCATAGATCTTGAGTTTGATTTCAAGCCCAAGCCAACATGATTTGTGCTACATGCAAATGATTGCTTTGTGGATCACGTTGTAGTGTTGCATTCTGTGTCTTAGATGATCTCTACATCTGACTCTTCCTCCGATCTCGGTACGTTACGGTAAGGAGAGAACGCCCACATAGTCGCTCGTACGCTTGACGCTTTGGTTGAAATTGGATGTTGACGAGGACGTTATAAATTTTAAACAGTTATTGTTGATAGTATAGCAAGCTTAAGTGGTGTGTATCAATCCATTTAGGTGGACTTATTTTATAGGTATCAATAATAATATTATATAATCTAAAAATGAAGAATTTTTTCAATGTTCATGGTTTAAATATACAGCGACATCTTATGGCGATAGATGTAAAAAAAACCATGCTGCAATTACTGTTAATTGGGATTGTGCAACACTCGTCTGGTTATGAAAAAAAAAACGGGGACGACTGCGCTTTGCGCGGAGCCCATTGTGGGTCAAACTGACTAAACATAAATTCCTAAACAGTTACTTTAATAGCAGCATAAGAGAATTTCAGACCAGTCGCATCTCATAGGTGTATATCGAAATGGTCGGATAAAAAATCCTGGAAGAACCAATCTAGTACTGCGATCAGCAACAGTGACGTTTATAGTAAATCCTCCAAATTAGGTAAAAGCCTGTCATGCAGTGTACTAAATACAATAATGGCGAAGTTGAAAGAAACTAATATGAGAGCGCCATCTGTTATAGTGTTTGAACATAAAAATTAGATGGGCGTTTCAAGTTTTTACAATTTTTCCAGGAATTTTAAAGGAATTATTCCGAAGGCAGGACCTAGCTTCTTCGATTTTCGGCTCGGTGACCTAGTGGTTAAGCATTTAGCTGCGGTGCTTTGGGTCGCGGGTTCGATTCCCGCACAGGACTAGTATTTATATGGACTACAAATAATAGTTCCCGGTCTGGGTGTTTGCCCATGTCCAATTCATGCATGAAAACTGCCTCCGCGACACAGGAGAAATTCATACAGAGAAAGGTAACGTTATTTAAAAATATTAGAAAAAAATAAGAATTACTTCCTTCCTTGAATCGAAATAATTACAATTGTTTAAAAAAATAGTAAAGGACAATATTTACATAACAGATCAGTCCGGACCGGATCATTCAGCCTCTCTGAGGCAAACTACTTCACGTAGTTGCTAGACGTTGCCGGTTAAGTATTTACGTTTCAGACCTGTGATTGAATTTTTTGCCAATAAATAAAATAGACGAATTTGGTACATCCGTGTTCATATGAGTCTTTATGTCCGTCTGCAAGCACATACGCCACTGAGTTATCACAGCTTGATTAATATCTGTCATTACATTTATGTGTTGAAATGTTTTTTATTATCGCATATTCACATTGAATATATAGCATTCCTTTGTGATTTTTTGCTTTAAACGATCTTCAATCAAAACGAGATACTCTGAACAAAGGAGTTAAATTTGAAAATAAAAAAAACTTATTTTCAAATTTATCTTAAAAACTTGTTAGTTTTTAGTTCGTTTTTAATACAAAATATTACATTAACCTAATACATTGAAATTAAAATAGTATTTATCATTCCTAAAATGTATTTTAATACAAAGCTTAATTTTAATTTAATTGTTGTTGTCTGTTCGTCTATAAATAGACGAAAACCGCAGGAACATATCCATTAAGATCACATTACTTTCTGTTCGTAAATTACATTTATTTTTCATCGTTCGTACACAATAAAATTTTACCAATTATGAGGGAAAGTAAAGATGGCGAAGATCACCACGCGTCACATTTTATCTCCCAAAGAGGTAGAAAAAGGTTATTGTTTTTCAAACTAAATGAAAAATCACTACCTGTAATGGATGCTTCCACTGAGCTATAATAATGAAGGACTCACTAAAACTGAGGATTATTTCAGAATGCATAAATAAATCCATTACCTCGACCCATTTAGTAGACATTGTAATCGGAAACTTGTCCTATAGAGATGTTTAACCAACTATGAAAGCTAAAATATTAATAGTTAGAGTGATGTTAGTATTATTGATATTATTCTAATAATTGATGTAATATTTATCACTCAATATAATTTGCAATTTTCAATTAAATTTATACATTTCTCACAAGTGACCAATAAGCAATAACTTGATTAAAGCGTGAAGTCTCTGAATAATAAGAAATCGTACGCTTTAGATGCAATGAAGCACTTCAAGTTAGTTTTATTGGGCGACGACAAATGACCCAAAAACAACGAGAAGACGTTACATTATCAGGAAACCGGCCAAATTGATTATGTTATTAACGCGCGAGCGCTAAAGAAACGAGTGTTTACTTATAGATTGTACGGGCTGGGCCGAACTCGAAATACGTATGTAGGTTCTTCGTTCAGATCCGGTTTTTCGAATGAAGATATCGTCGAAATATTACTGCGAATTAGTTTTTAAGTATTGTTTTCAAAGAATATATGTATTGTTGGCGATTTAGACAATTAAGCATTAAGAATAATTAACAAAGCGTTGGGTCAAGAATATGATTGATACGTTTTAAAAAAGAAAATATATTTTTCCGCTTATCTATTTAATTTCAGTTAAACAAAAGTTAGCGGAGGTACGGAAATTTTATTACGGGTTATAATAATGTAACTTTCCCTCAATGACAACGAGTTTAATGATAAATATAAACATATTTGCGCAAGTCACCAACTATGAGACTTGGGCACAAAATATTAAATGGTATTTTACCCATAAGCAAGATAACATTAGTGTGATAAGTGTAAGAGATACCAGATTTAACTGCAAGAGATTCCACCAGGTGGCTGATAAAGTGTGCTCTAGCTAAAAGGCTCTAGGAATTTCATCCATATATGCTGGACCTTAATTCGCCACACAGTAATGGGGAGTAAAATCATTAGTGCGAAACTGAGGTACCTAGTAGTTAGGGAAAATCTTGCAAAGAAGTCATTACTGATGCTTTTCTGGAAAAGTATAAATCCAGCATTGTGCTTGTAATTTACTAACGATGTACCATTTAACAATTAGAATTAAACAATGATTTAATTCCATGAAACCTACTCATGAACTCAAAGGTCAACTTAAATACTTCACGGAAATCATCACACAGAATGTTTTCTTAAAAAAGTACATAACAAAAATGTAAAGAATAATAAATTTTTAAAGTAAAACCCAGCAATAAATAATTTGCAAAGTTCTACCTGAAGGGCATTGTTACTTTTACGCCGCTTCGAGATGGTCATCAACCGCGTAATGAACTTACATAAAGTTATTAACATTTATGATGGGTTTATGTTAGTTATAAATCATATTTATAATTAACATAAAAACATTAATGTATGTATTGGAATTTAACTAAGTATGTGGGTGTGGTGGAGAAGTGATTTCTGGTAAATTTCTGAAAGTGAAAAATAAAATCTGTTTTGCAGTCTATTATTAGAGTGTATAATTTTCAATACCATTGATCCTAAAATAGACGGATCATAAGCTTAATAAGTTAACTATTGTAAATATTGTGGCATAACAGTTAATAAATGTTCTCTTTCTCTACTCAGGAGTCGTCTGGGTAGGCACTACTTGTAGCGCAGAGGCCACCAAACATTATATTGCAACTACTGTAGTGTTTCGGTTTATATGACAGCCAGTATAATTACGAGGTGAGAGGCATTCCGTCTTAGTCCGCAGGGGTCACAACGCATCGGCGAGCTTCTGCGATTAGGTTGTTTGCAAGTGTCCATAAGCTGCAATAACCCCCTACCATCAGGTGAACTGTTAGAGCATTTACCACATTACAATAAAATAAATATCAAATAAAAATAAACCTTCTGAAGTTATTATAAATTCGGATGTAACATGCCAATGCGGTGTGGGAACACTAGTGCTAAAGATGCCATCTCATTTAATTTCACCACAAAGCTGCTATACGATGGTAACTTTACCGAATACGTTAGGGAGTCAAAATTTTACTATCAGAAGATCCCGTGCCGCTGCGTTCGTCGCCGACCCGTCTAATTTTTTTATCTAGTCTTTTATCTTTTAACAAGGGTCCGAGCGCGACGTAGTAGCAGGAACCAGTGGAATTGCTCACTTTTCCTACCTATCTTGCGGGACTTCTGCTTGCGAGTCTCTACCGCCGAAGCGGTCAAGGCTACCGGACCAACATTGTATCTACCGTGGGGTTTTTAGTCGGTCTAACATCTTAAAAGTTGTTCCAGACACGGCCTCCGGTGATTCGTAGGAGTTAGCACTTAACCTCCACGCAAAACTATAAAATAGTAAATCTATCAGAAGAAACCCTAACGACTCGGACTCCAACCCAAACATCGTGGACAGGTCCACTAACAGGACACGCAGCATTTTTAAATTATACAGTGTTTAGGTATTAACTTATAAATTATTATTAATAAAATGCATTAAATCTAATTTCTGTAATAATTAACATCTATGGGTTCAAGGGGTGAACTTACCTAATGCACAGTGTAACGATCAGTAAAGTGCATAATTATTAATATCTTTATTATTAATCTTTACTTCTATATCTATACTAATTACTATCATTACTGTATCGTAAATAGTATACAGTACTATGTACTGTGAAGAGATTTTTATATAGTATTTTATTAGTAGTAGATTATACAGTGAACAGAAAAAATAGTTTTCTTTTGGTGAAATACCTAATTTCGAAGTATAAAATCAGACCAGAATATTTGGAATTTAAATAGTAAATACTGGCTGCTAACGCAGGAATATTTGTAATTTATTAGCGGTTTCTTGTATCATGTTGTCGAAAATGGAAAATATTTAGCTACGCGCTGGTATGCTTGAAAAATTTCACTACAGATAAGTCAATCAGGATTTACGGGATACATTAGACGTAAATATTCCGCCGTAATCTACACACGCACGTTAGTGCGCAGAATTTAAACGTGGAAGAACATCCACTAAAGATGGCCCACGCGTGGGATGCTCCACGACACCAGTGACCGGAGGAATTATTAAAAAAATTATAAAATAATGTTTTAAAAGGGTATTGTTTCGCAGTACGGTTTATTGCTAGAGAAACACATTTCGGAAGGTAGTGTGCATAAGGTTTTACATGATCATGACGGGGATGAAAAAAGTGTCTGCGCATTGGTCTTTTCCTGGAGACTGGAACGAGTCGTTATAGAATTATTAATTTTCTTCATCTTTTTTAACGACTATTGTACACTGCAGGGCGTAGACCTTTCCCTCTCCCCAAACAGGTTGGTGATTGCAGAACCAGAAACCTTTGGTGCTATAGCTGGCACCTTAGATGTCGTCAGTCATAGGTCTAGTTAATTAAGGTCTGGCCAGCATTATGAGATAGCTATGTCGGAGGTCTCGGGAAGAGATTTAGCGACAAAAACTCTTACTTCAACAGTATACGGCCCGTCAACGTATAGTTAAAATAGCGTAAAAGACCGGGTGGTTTAATGGTTAGACATGGCTCCTGGGTTCTAACCCCAGTTGAACACAATTTATTAATTTTGGGTCTGGTTGTGTTGTGTGCGTCCTATGTTTTTGACATTGCGTCATAACCTTCCATTTCGATCTCATAAGAGTCAGGTCGGATTTGAGGAAGTAAAGACGTATTGTGTATTTGCGCGTACGTTTACGGCACTATAATATTTCCTGCGCAGTTGGCAACTGCCGATAGTATTCGGAAGTTGTCACCGTTGTTGATAAAATCGGCCTGGAGGACATCAAATAAAAAAAATTTAGTGATTTCTTATATTCACGCGAACACTACACATTTGAAACGAAACTATTATTTACGGATTTATTATTATAGTCGCGTTTAATTAGGTTTTATATTCCCGACGTGTTTCGACGGTTTTCGACGACTACTCAAATGTACATGGACCATGTACATTTTACAATTCATGAGAATCTAGTCTAATCTAATCCCTTCATTAAATTTTTCCCCAGGTTAATTCCTAGAGTTAATTTATGCATATAATTTATTCTGTTGCGTTTTGGATTGCTTGAGAAAATCGGAGTTCCAATAATATTTTCCCCGTCTTTTCGTGCAACCTTGTTTAACCCATAACCTACTGCAGCTTGATTGCTGCCACATGGCATCGTACTTGTGAACAGGTGCTGCTTGGTTTGCTCGAGTTTGCAGTGCACTTGTGCTTTAATTTCGGGAATCGTTCCATTCATGAATTATATCCTTGTAGCTTGCCTTTGGGACCTTAGCTTTTATTTTAAGACATAGTAGGCGTTAAAAATTTGCCTGTTTCTACTTAAAACGATAGTACATTGAAATTATCTTCTTCCAATAATTCATGATACTTTACACTTTAATCTTGCAAAGATTAAGGACAGTAACTTCGGGTTCAAATCAATTTAGGTTGTTGTAATGTTTCAAATATTTATCTACTTTTATATGTCTTCGACTCGAGATACGCGAGTCTGCGACTGGTCTGTACTGAGACTTCAGTTTGGTTCATATACGCGTTTATGGATGCATTAATTTGTTTTAAGTCGAATCAGTTCGACAGCCAGTTTCAATTTTATTTATGTGTCGTGTCTATATAAAACATATTAAAAATCACAATGATTTGCAATAGAATGCTATTAACTAGGTTATTTCGTAACAAGCCAAAGAGAGTCAACGTTGATTCTATAAACGACGCCTACATGCCATTACGTACTTACAAATTGATGAACCTAAATGAAAACAAAAATAAATGTGATACAACATCATGTTGAAAAAGCGAGTATGTTTGTGAGACTATTAATGCCACCTATATTGTGCTCGTTTCAGTTTGTTGCTCGCTTGATTGTAGTATTGATGTATGAGTGCAAAGATAGATGGCGCTTCAAACATGTGTGTATAAATCTCGCACGGCAAACACATTTTACGATAATCTCCCGCGAGATGGAGTGATTAGCGACGATCTGCACACTTTTGTCAGATGTCCGATAGTCGAAGGAATACTATATGTGAGGGACTCAAATCGGTATCATTTCCATAGGTTTTACAACACTATTTATTTATATCGGTGATTACTGTACTCGAGGCTAGGAAGGTAGGCAACCGTATTGTTGCCGAGTATGCCTCTTGACATGCCTCTCCACTGAGTCTGAAACTTCCAGTTGATACTTAGCAGTTGTGTTTTTATGTTATACCACTTCATTCCTGTTGCGTTTCGTATATTTACTGAGAATAAGCATTACATTGATTCTAAACATAAACTCTTTGTCTCCTTACTGAAAACTAAAAACTATAGACAATTTAAAGGTATCATAAAAAGGTATTAAAGTTCAGTCTTAGAAGTACTTTATTTATTGTTAATATGTATTTAATAACTGCCTTTTTATTAAGTGTATTACAAATAATGTGCTGTGTTACAGTTATGCTCAATATGCAGCTGTGTGCTCAATTACAGTTATTCACAACTAACTTAAATAGATTCACCCTAAAGCCATTAACTGTTTCTTCATCGAAAGGATTTATTACTATTTCTAAATTCGCCGGATGGCGAGGAGACAGACTAGCCAAGCCCTTATTCGTTCAAATAGCAATTGCTAATTTTTATGAAAACAATCAAACAGATACAAATAAAAACGTGAAGGGAATAATATGATTAAAGACACGAAATAATATGGTTAAAGATATTATCTGGTGTCTTGGACAAATGCTACCAGGCTTATTGATCGGAACCATAGAAAAATCCAAAAAATCTGTAGCTGGTTTGTCGGCTGTCACAAATCGCGTGGAAAGACGTTATTTAAAATTCATTATTTGGTATTTTGAATCGATTTAACGTTTCAAGTGTCACTTTGTAATTATAGAATGTCCAGGGTAATTTTAAGAAAAATTGTACCTTTTTTTTGAAAAATAAACATTGTCGTTATAGATCGGTCCGGACCTAGCGCCTGGAACTTTGTTACCCTTCGTAACGAGAAGGGAAGATTCTCTTTGCCTCCGTCAACGCGTTTGAATAATTTCAAAGCCTTGAATAAGTTAATGTCGAGGAATAAGTGGTTGGAAATTGGGAGTAAAAACTTTCAAGTTAATAAGGAAACGTTCCTATCCGTATATTGAATATGTTTATTGGTTATTTTTCTTTTGAAATTATCGCTTGGCAACCTTCCTAAGATCTTTTTACACTCCTTGGAGGACGCCCAAGAAGGAAGAGTTGTTTTTAACATAAATGACCTGGCCACTGCCACTAAGCCATGGTTATTTGTTAAACTATACCGGTTACTTTTTTTTCTTTTCCACATGATCTAGCTTCTCCGACCCAGTCTTCAAGTGAAACTCCAATTAATATTCTCCTTAGAGTACCTACACACTGTAACGATGAAGTCCTTCTTGCAATAGATAACTGTCAAAATGGTTAAGTATAAGATATTCAGGCATTGTGAAACAGAAAATGTTGAGGTCAAATATGTGCACTATCTTTATATACCGACTATTTTGAAAGAAAGACTTTAAAAAATGTCATCGTTATTGTTTAGCTCAAAATTAACATGTTGGTTTTAAATTGACTCTTACATCAAAGAACATTAAAATAACACCAATTCCTCGCAATATTGCTCAATTTCCTATATCGAAATTTTCAACTTGATAGCGCACAATTTTTTTTTTTATTGTATAAAATCAAATGTAACGCCTATAGATCTGTACGATACATCACTTTGAAACAACTGAAATTCTACTGTTGAGAGTCATATCAGAACTAATGACACTAAAAGATACAATTACAACAATAAATTCTATTTGGACTGCATACTGCATACTATATTTTTTTTGCTTAAAAGTATTAAATATCTCTTTGATACTACTCTGATCGTGTTTTACTTATATAGAATAAAGGTACACTAATAGCAATAAGGCAGTCTGTCACGTTCATTAATAATTAAATAAAACCCAATTTGTAACAAATCCTCCATTTTTTCCATAAATATAGTTATAACTAACAACTTCGATATACATTTCTTTGGTTCGAATGCACACTTTACATGCCTTTTTGTGCCATTGGCCACTGATTCAGAGGCGATCCGATTTTTTTTTACTGTTGGGATCTGATTAGATCAATCGAAGGATTGTTTTCAATGTGACATCCGGTGGTTTAAATCACTTTAATTATTGTTTCGGTAAGTTACAAAGAATCGTCGCTAATGCACCATCAAAAATATTTCGCGTTAATTAATATTATTTTCAATAATTCTTAATTAGGGACGTATTGTGGTAAAGGCTGTGTACTACACAACTAAAATACTTTCGTATATGCTCTGTCGTTCTTTTTGATAGATTGAGAAGGGTCTGGAATCCTGTAATTCTGTAATTCCTGTAATTCTTCGTTCTGGGAAAGAATGTTAAGATGGAACGTTTGGTCAACCATCGCGTGATGGCCAGTCGACAGGTTGACCGAATTTTATTAAAATTTATATGGATTTTTAGCGATTAATCTTTATATAAAAAACACCTGTATGTTTTTATGCTATTTATTTTCCTGTTTTGCTTTCGGATTGGTTTCAATATTTATTTTTGTAGCGAGTTTTTTTTTAAACTTAACTATTGTTTATTCTGTAAATTAATCTGGTGAAAAATGCGTAAAAACTCTTTATTCATATGTGAGAGAAGCTATCGAATGTGCTTATTATTATATATATTCTCATATAGCTGACTGACCCGCACCACGCATTTACAAGAAGGAAGACAAGGGTGAACTTTAATCCTGTGTTGTACGTCTCGTGTTACTATAAAAACTGTTTTTGGTAAAACTTGGTGTCAAATATTATTATTTACACATATTATACTTGTAACTATAAAAAAATAACCGTATGATGTCCTTTTTATCCTCGATGTATTGATCTGTTATTGTAGGCATTTTTAATTAAGTTTATTTAACAAGATCCTTAAAAATTGTAGCACTATATTTTTGGGTTTTCATTTGTATAATTTGGACATTTACACAAAAGAGACATTCTAATTTTAGCCAATCTAAATTTAGAAACCTCTAGCGCATCGCCTCGTCCTGTTCCACAGTAGATAATATCTTTTGATTAAATATTTTTTCGTACCTACAACAACAGAAGTGACAAGATATTAGTATCTTTGAATAGGTTACGTCTCAAGTTATAGATGGCTCTTATCACTTGCGTTTGTTAAATGAATACTATCTCTAGTCCAGCTGCAGATCCCTAAAGCAACACACCATAGGGCATGATACTGTGGAAGTACGTAAAGTTTACTAACAGCTGTTACTTCATCAGTCTACTGTCTCATCCTTCTAATAGCGAAAACTGTAGAACTTTATTTCGAAGCATCAATATGCGTTCCCACTTGAAGCTTGGAATCAATTGAGATTCTAAAAGTATGGTCAAACTTTCATAATCTAGATTAGTCGAGTTCTATAAGTTAATTGCAGCATTATGTGACGAATTTGATTATGCAAACTGTAAATGTATAGTTTATGCTGCGTATAGAAGTAAATTATTTACTTCACATAATTTGGAAATGTCCAATGTCCAATGTCCAATGTCCAGTATTTAGTTAGGCCGTTCCAGTGTACAGTTGTTAATTTTAACTTTCAATAACAATTCTTATTATAAATGACTTGGGGAAGCAGCGCGTAACGCCAGTAACAACGCCAATGTTAAATTTCTATTTATTGATTCAATTTGAACTTCGAACTCACAATGAAATGTAGCACAGTAAACACAAAAAATCTCAAACCATTTATTATTTCCTTAAAATACGTGTAACAGTGAATTGATTGGGAAAAAAATTACAGAAACCGGGGTTTTTTCACTACGAACATCGATCATTGTTGACATACGACAAATATATTTTTTTGACATCGATCCGGTCACTGACAACAGCAATGCCGACAAGAGACAGATAGATTTTGAGCAAAAAGTTTTGTTAAAAAAATAAGTGGTCGGCTTGTTACTTAGAATCATTAGTAAAAATACACAGCGGTTACTTTATGCAGGATTAAACTTACGTTATACACAGTGAGTAGACTTATGTAAATGCCGTACAAGCCACGGGCGGGCGCTTACGCCTTTTTCGTTGCGTCATGGATTAATTGTAAACAACGCCATCTATCGATTAAAATTTTCATTGCTGAGACAGGCAAACGATTAGTCGAAATGAAATCTAGTGACGACCTTTGCGTAATTTACAATTATGCATGTCGCAATGAAACAGGAGCTATAAAAAGCGCCGTGACGCTTCTGATATGACTTCCTTTACGTAGTAACGCCACTACGCCCGTAAACAAATAGAATAAGTGTATATAAATTAGCTTATGTAACAAATAAGCTTAAATGTATATAATACTGAGGCAGAATTACATCTTAACTACGGCGTAACATTAAGTGTGGTACGTGGGATTAGACACGAGCGCAAGCCCTTATTTTAAACGGACGAATGCGATATATAATAATATTTTGCTTTATATCTATGTATCTGACGCTAAAACATCTATATAATGTATTACTTTTGTACATCTACTTATACATAATCGTACGTACATTCACTAAGCTTACCATCTCGCCATCGCCGAGTAACCAATGTGTGCGCGAACGATTTTCAATGTTTCATAGTCTGATACGATCAGTGACTAGATTACCATTTCAGCAGTTTTCTCGATGCGTTACAGATTAAAAACCGCGCATATAACACACTTTGGGTACACGGAGCTATTTAAATGGGAACTATGAGTATTGTCCCGCGGGCGAACAAGAATCTAGAATTAGACGAAAGAGAAAAGGAGAAAACGAACTCACATACCGAAAATAAATTCATGATCGCGCATTCAAAATAAAAGTCATAATAGAACCTGTTTGACTAGAACAAGACTGAAGTATAGAGGTGTTCACCCGCACCGGCTTTGCCGCCCGTCCCTTTGCTAAGTACACAATAATTATTAAAATATATTTTCGCATTTTATTACATAGAATTCACGTTATGATCTACCTACGTTAGAAACGGAAAGCGGGTTTTAAAGGTAAGACAATTTAGGTTCAAATTCGTACGCGGAGCCTATATACACAGCGTACAATGGACGTTTGTTCCACTCGCCTAAGGGACAATGTCCAATGCCCAGTCGTGCAAGAGATTAACTTAATTAAAATACTTGAAAAAAAGTAGAAGGTGAGATCAATTTTAAAAGTCTTAAATATTTAAGGTAAGAAGAGAAATAATATAATAGATGTTCATTGGGCATTATCACTTGAGCCGCGGTCTCGAAAACTTAATTTAAAAACTACTACATGGTGACACTTATGACATCTAGGACACTAGACAAAACTTAATTCTAACCTTAGAAATAATAAAAATATATTTTGGTGCAAACATAAAATAATAAAATATATAAAACCATACACCACTAACTCTTACGTAAGTATTGTATGTATGACTGATTGCGAGTATCGCAAAACATATGCTGACTAATCACACAAGCTTTCGAAAATAATGTTTAACGAAGCTCTTCCACCGGACTGGATTTTTGGAAGTTATATAGAAAGAAGTTTCACACACATTCATTCCATAAAGAATTAATTTTAGGGACAAAGTACGCGGGGCACAAAACACATTATGGATTCCTACGGGGATTCGGACACACACCACAAAATATGCTCCTGTCTTATACCTTAACTATGAACGGGTAATCGGCTCTAAAAAAAATCTTCATTGGATATTGGCGCGATCATGGCAATTTTTGTATGCAATTTAAGAAAATAATTTTTACATCCAGTAAATTATGGAAAAGTAATAAAATTTTCAAATTAAGACATAAAGTGTTTGAAGTTTTGCGTAATTATAATAGCCATTAACACTGTATCTTGATCTTCATAACTTTTAGGTAATAAGAAAGAGCGAGAAGAGAGTCCGGTGGCAGAGTGAGTGGGCGGGAAAATTTACTCCTTAACTTCGAAGTATTTATAGGTTGGATTTTCGTAGCCATTGATTTGCATGTTGGCCACATGCCGCTCCTCTGGAGTAGGGACGACCGCGCCGGTTTGTTCCACCTGAAAAAAAAATTGGTTAAGTAATTTGTTATGACCTAGAAATTTTCTTCTTTTGGGTAAAGGAACTACTTTAACGGGTTCTATTCATCGAAGCATTCCTTTCTTAACTCTGGTCATAACATAGACTTTCAAATAATACATTCATCATCCAATCTCTCACCCTTGCCATCCATAGTCACACTTTACATATTTCTTAAGTATTGCATTTCTACAATTTTTATTTACTTAATATTACAGCTGACATACCCAAATTTAATTACCGTGGGGATTAATATAGCATTGTGAATTGTAAGTCGTGATTTCTCACAATAGAGTGGAGAGCCACATTAAATTTCCTGTATTTACTCTTTTTTCTATATCATATTCATGTCTAGCTTACCTGCTAGACAAAAAATTTAAATACAATCAAATTGGTGCTATCAATATCTGTTTTAGAGCACAGACGCAGTTGCGTAGTGTTCATACCACTTTTATACGACTTACGTGACGTACCTGCACGAAGCGGTACCTACGTTGCGGTCGCGCAGTGTTAACGCAACGTTTTGGAGCACAGTCCTAGTCACGATTTTTTAGAGAGTCATGAGCCAGTATCTGGAGGAAATGTAGGAGGGACTTACGTGACGTATCATCACGAAGCCGTACCTGCGATACCTGCGTTGGAGCACAGTTGTAGCCACGAATCTTTTGAGAGTCATGAGCCAGTATCAAGAGGAAATATAGGGACGACTTACACGACGTACCTACACGAAGCGGTACCGGCGATACGTGCGTTGGAGCACAGTCGCGATCACGCTGCTTCAGAGCGATGCGAGTAAATATCTGTTGGATGTATAGATGTGACTTACGTGACGTACCTGCACGAAGCCCTGAGCGGCGGGCGCGCGATCGCGGCGGCGGGCCACGGCGAGAGCGACGGCGGCGGCGGCGGCCAAAGCAGCTCCGCCCACGCACAGCGCGGGGTACAGCGCGCCCGACCCGCTGCCACCCGCCGACCCACGCACCGTGTAGCCCTGCACACACACGTGATACTTTAAACGTGACGCAACTTTATCTGCGAAGACTCAAAAACAAAATTTACAAGACGACTCATTCTTAAGTTACGATGATGACAAAGGGCTGTGAGAGGGAATGCACCATATTTTTTCCTGCACGTGCACCATGCTAGTTAACAAATTAAGCTCTGACTCACTTACCTTAACAGCCTACATAGACTTCTCCCATGAGGAGGACGATTTGCAATTGTCACGCTCGGGTAGCGGGTTGGCAGACACTGTGGCAAACCTTAGACCTTAGACGTCGCTGCCAGTCATCGGTGTGCTTAATTTTGGTCTCGTATATTTCGAGATGACATAGTCCCGTCTACTCTGCACGGTACCGAGCTAACCGTCCAAGAAACATACGTCCGACATAGAGTCGGTTTGCTGGTGCTTTTTTGAAGAGGTCGATGAGGAAGAAGAAGATAGTAACTGTGTATTATATGTCGTACCCTGAAGCTGCTTATAGTCACCGATCTGAATAATTTAACATATTTGCGATTACATACGCCATCCTTGAGATACCAGTTTTTTATTATAAAATATGCCTTGACTTTTATGACCACGAGTGATGGGGTAACAGGTTCCCTTACTTCGCTATCACACATCAAAAATTCTAAAATCGAGTAAAGATATACAATTCCATCAATCATCAACATACTTCTATTATAATGAATATATTTTGCAATTTATTTACAAAGCGATACTCACAGGTTGCGTGTGCTGCAGCTCGTGCTTGAGAGCGTGCGCGGGCGGCGGCGGAGCGCGCTCCTCGGCCTGTTCCAAAGCAGCGCGCAGACCCTCGCCTTCCGTCTGAATAGAAACAAATATATACAATACAGACTAGTGTCTTTATTTCCATTCGACACAAAGACAAAGATAATGTAATCACTATATCCTATAGGCTTTTAGGTGTCAACATTCAAAATCATTCATTGAAATTACTTATTCAATGTTTGGACTAATATTTCTATTATAGACAATTGATGTTTATTTTTTAAAACAAAGCATATTACTAGTCGTCATCTAAAATATCCATGGACAGATAGGTGTGGAGCATTTCTTTTAATTCTAAATAAATTATGATAACAAATGAACAAATGCCTAATGCCAACTATTAACCAATTTACTTAATTTAATTGATATATATCATGTACGTAAGAGTTTATTCTAGCCAAAGCATTGGTTAAAATAATAATATAACTTAAGACTATGGATATGAATGAAAAGAAGTTTTAGGTTCAGTCTAGATTGAGTGGAGATAAAGAAAGCTTTTTCCGGTAGTGGTGACAATGTCAAACAAATAGACGCGCTCGAATTGCCACCAAAAATTACGTGTACTTGAGCTTGTACCTATTAGTTACGACCAATAGTTACATGATTCAAGAATTCAGCAATCAGTTACTATGAAATTACCTCGCTAGTGGATCGTCGGCTTGAGGTTTCACCGATCTCGCCGGTTTCGGTCTCAGTTTCGGGTGCATCGGTCACCGTGCTTGTTAGAAATTCCTGTTAAATAAAAGAGTATCCGGTTTGAAGTCAATCTGTGTTGATATAATGATATTAAATGTAAACTCAACTTTGGCAACAAAGATGTTCATTGTAATCTTTAGGTATTACAGGTGTGTTGTAGCACCTAAGGATTCTGGAAGACTTCTTGATTCTTTTTAACCCAAGATGGATGCTTAGGGAAGTACTTTTCTGATAAGGTCAGCTGATTGTTAAAAGAAGAGCTTCTTTTTCATTTTAATTTAGAGTTATTTTTCATGCTAACTTTATTCAATTATAGTTATGGATGACGCTCTACTAGAATATCAGGTAAATATATGGATATAAATATCTCTGTGCCATTTTGGTATGTGAACGTAGACGTGAAGAAGAAATATACCTTTATACACCTTTTTATGTTATATATTACTTACTACTTACTACTTTATATATTACCTTTATATATATCTTCAGACGCCTACTCTGCCTGAACACTACAAAATGCTGTAAAGCAAAGTAGCAGGCTATTAGTGCCCACAGCTGGGCAAAGGCTTCCTTCTCAAATATATGAGACGGAGGCGAGAATAACCCCCCACGCTGCACCATTGCGGGTTGGCGGGCTTAACATATCCTCGAAATAATACATACATATATCTTTTATTATTTCTCAGATATGAAGGATTCCTCACGATGTTTTAATCACTCGATCACGGCGACAACTTCCAAATATTACCGGCGGCGGTGTTTCGAAGTCAGGACCAATGGCTCACCCAAAAACTTATACAACAAACTGCGTACCGGCACTGCGTTCACTAATGCGTCTGACAAGCGCGGTCAGTATGAGCAAATCTTCCATGCATGGTATCCCAGATTTTGTTGGCGGCTCTTGTTGTAAGGCCTATGGCCAGCAGTGGACTTATAAAGGTTAAAGAAGAAGCTCGTGACCATGCCACTCGACCGCGACAGGCTATACATGACTATTTAGATACTTACAGTAGTAGTAGTTTCTTGAGTGTACACCATACGGGTGGTAGACTCTCGGGCAGAGGCTGGTGAAACGGAGGAAGCTGGTGAGGCAGAAGGTGAAGGCACTGGGCTGTGTGTGGAGGGGGCTGCAGTTATCTCTTCAGTTTCGTTCACTTCATTGGCCTCGTCGTCGATTTCATCGCTTTCTTTTACGCCATTCGAAGTCTAGAAATAAAAATAGATGATTAATCAGGTGTTAAAATTACAAGCTGTTGTGCGGAGGCGGTTTAAGATATACAACTCCAATCCAATAAAAAATGTCTCATTATCAGCAAACGACCAAGTAGTAATACTTTTTGTTAGAGGAGTTCAAAAGCATTTAAAACAAAAAATAAAGAATGAATAATTTTATAGATATCCTATAAAATGTAGATAGACACCGTAATGACACTATCATAATTTCTGTCAAATTGGTAATTCAGGTGTTGAAACTATAGAAACTCTATTACTACGACGCGCGAAGAGATCAGAAACTCTCACCTTCGCGCGTTCGTTCTGAATGTCCTGCCGCTGCCGCGTGCGCTGGTCCCGCTTTGTATTGAGCTGTTCCCTGGCAGCCTGCTCCCTCTGCACTTCGGCTTCGATACGATCAAGAAGAAGTTCCTCGGCTTCGGGGGTCATCGACATTAAGGAGACTGCCATGTCGTCTTTAGATTGCATGGACTGGACAAAATCAAGATGTTACTGGCTTGTACTGCTAAATCTTCGTGTTGTCATATTGACTGGGATTCAACTAATTTTAATTAAAAAAGCATAAGAATAAAACATTTAAATATATGTATTCTTCGTTGTACATGCTTACTGTATCATAGTCACAGAATTTTTTTTTATATATATATTATATATTACTTACTACTTACTACTTTATATATACCTACCTATATTTACCTATATTACCTTTATATATATCTTCAAACGCCTACTCTGCCTGAACACTACAAAATGCTGTAAAGCAAAGTAGCAGGCTATTAGTGCCCACAGCTGGGCAAAGGCTTCCTTCTCAAATATATGAGACGGAGGTGAGAATAACCCCCCACGCTGCCCCATTGCGGGTTGGCGGGCTTAACATATCCTCGAAATAATACATACATATATCTTTTATTATTTCTCAGATATGAAGGATTCCTCACGATGTTTTAATCACTCGATCACGGCGACAACTTCCAAATATTACCGGCGGCGGTGTTTCGAAGTCAGGACCAATGGCTCACCCAAAAACTTATACAACAAACTGCGTACCGGCACTGCGTTCACTAATGCGTCTGACAAGCGCGGTCAGTATGAGCAAATCTTCCATGCATGGTATCCCAGATTTTGTTGGCGGCTCTTGTTGTAAGGCTTATGGCCAGCAGTGGACTTATAAAGGTTAAAGAAGAAGCTCGTGACCATGCCACTCGATTAGAAGACCGCGACAGGCTATACATGACTATTTAGATATTTACAGTAGTAGTAGTTTCTTGAGTGTACACCATACGGGTGGTAGACTCTCGGGCAGAGGCTGGTGAAACGGAGGAAGCTGGTGAGGCAGAAGGTGAAGGCACTGGGCTGTGTGTGGAGGGGGCTGCAGTTATCTCTTCAGTTTCGTTCACTTCATTGGCCTCGTCGTCGATTTCATCGCTTTCTTTTACGCCATTCGAAGTCTAGAAATAAAAATAGATGATTAATCAGGTGTTAAAATTACAAGCTGTTGTGCGGAGGCGGTTTAAGATATACAACTCCAATCCAATAAAAATGTCTCATTATCAGCAAACGACCAAGTTGTAATACTTTTGTTTAAAGGTATTTAAATAAAGTTTAAATATATAGGTTCAGTTTTAAAACAGAGTCAGAGATGTTCCTCATATTTACCTGGACGTAATCTTCAATAGCGGTTCCGATGCTGGTGTAGAGTTGAGGTCGACGGCGCAGTGAGGACAAAGCTCGTTGCAATGCACGGTCGGCGTCCTACCGTTCCAAATGATTAGTTTACTTTACAGAGTTACAACTCCATATTCGATTAAACTTCGCACATAGTTAGTTACGGTTACATATTAGACATTGGCTTATACTGAAGTGAATGGAACATAGATTGCTGTAGTATTAGTATTTAATGCTGCTGCAAATTTTATTAGAATAAGTAACAGAGCAAGCTTTTCACTTAAAGATAAATACGACTCCTACTTGTAAAAGTGACAGTTTTGCGTTTCAACGGTGTGGATGCCCCACACCGTTGAAACGCAAAACCCTAATATAATATCAAGAAGAACTTTTTCTGTAAACATTGTACCTTCTGGGAGACACTGCAATTTTACTAGCCTCAGTGTAATCAATCGGAAACACGACTGCACTTGCTTGCACGCTACTGCCTAGCATTAAAACAAGTAATAAACTTACAAAGTAAATAAAATATCGACTTCAGTTTCCATACATTGGTACACATTATTGGAACTAACGTGTTAAAGTTGATATTAAAAGTCACCTGAAGGCGATCTGCGGCAGAAGCGCGTTCAGCGGCGGCGGCTTCCCTTCCAGCGGCAGCAGCCCGGCGCCATGCGGCTAGAGCTCCGCTCCTTTCGGCTGCAAGCGCTCGAACAAGCCGCTGCAGGCACTTCTGGACACGATGGGCCTAGAATTCATTAGTTATTAGAAGAGAGACTAGAGTTATAGTGTTATTATTAAAAGTGTTATTTTTTAACCCGAATCAGTTCTATGAGATTGATTATGTGTTTATAATAAGGCATGTGTAAAAATTTGTTAAGATGTTAGACAGTTTGTTTCTAAAAATTTCTCCTTTAGCTAACCATCGAATATAAAGAATTTTATCGAAATCACCTTAACAGCTGATCATTGTATTTATTTCTTAAAACGACGAACAAAATATAAAAGAGTTTTACATATATCTTCTCTTAATTCTTGATCTCCTTTTAACTCAAAATTTGTCTATGAAAAGAAATAAGTGTAGTAATGAACCTATACGGGATGAACTCACATTGGGCGGAGTGTCGCGGAGAGAGCGGGTGTAGCAGGCGAGAGCGGTGCGGCGACGCTGTGCCAAGTGCGCCAGGACTCGTTGTTGGTGCAGGGCGGCGAGGCGACGGCGTTCGGCCACACCTTCTTCCTCCAAGGACTAAAATAAACATGATAACGTAGAAGTTATCTTTTTATATAACACATTTAAAATTTGTAAAAAAATACACAATATTAAAATCATTGAAACATACCTAATTAAGGAAAATTATTTTTTTACCTGGATGTTGGCTTGGAACTTGGCAGTCATGCGCTGGCGGAAAGTCTGTGCAGCAGTGGGATCCGTGTTTATCATTTGTTGATAGCGCTCCTCCAGTTCTGACCACTCTTTCATCACCTTCGTGATCTGAAATAATGCGTGCATATTATGATTTATTTAAAAACGTTACCACACATTTAAGAGATTGTCTTTTATCGTAGAGGTGATTTACAAAAAATTGCACAAGCACTCAGACCCAGAGCAATTATTTGTAGTTCATTCAAACACTTGTCCCGTGTCAAAAAGCATCAGCAAAAGCAATATATTTCTAATAAAGTTAACCAATATTCACCACTCTGGGCCAGCGGGTTTTTGAGCACAGGGTCGTTTCCCTCGCATTAGTGATACTGCTCCCCATCACTAGTCTGTGGACTTGGGTTCAGCAAATTCGGATGGATAGACCGCTTCCCAGAGCATTTTTTGTTGGCTGGCAGGTGCAGTATAATGTTGGCATTTGAAAAAATACATGAAATATTTCTTTCAATTTACGTTTCGACTTGAACCCTGCGCTTGGAATGAGCTGTGAGGGGGCGGGGGCGATGGGTTGTAAGCGTTCGTTCGGCAGTAGAATATACCATACTGCATATCACCCTTATGTCCCTCGCCTTCATTTCTGCTTAATTATAGTAAACTTGTCTTTGTATTTTAATGGGATTATTATTTTGCGTCATACGGAGTAAGATTATATCTAGTGGAGGATTTACAAATTTCAAGTATGTTGATGATTAGTCAGTTGTTAATGTACCTTTTCTCGGTGATTTTCTTCAAGGCGTTGTTGGGCATCCTTGTAGCTCTGGTGTTCAGTGCGAGGGTCGAAGTGCGAAAAATAAGGGTCCGAAGTAGCGGTTGAAGCCTGGGGTAGAAGAGTATTCAATAATTGATGTAATTTGTTCATTGTACACACAATATGCTATTCTAAAAAGTAAGTAAAACCTTTCTTATCAGGTCAAAGATCACTTAGATCATTGACTTTGTTAATTAAGGTTTTTCTTAAAATACTACTTGCTGTGAGTATAATGTTCTAGGACTTATTCTTTTTTTTCTTTTTTTAAAAGAATACTAGCAATGCTATTTAACTAACATTACTAATATTCCTGTTAACTCTCCAACTAAGCATTAGAGCTTGTATTTGGAGTGGTTCACGACAATAGTCGAATGGTGGGCTCGAACCTGCGACGTCATGTTTCACAGTCCGCACCCTAACCCATTAGGCTATATTAGGCTATTTAAACTCTGTTCTTATACTAACAATGGTAGTGGAAGTAGTCGTGGTAGTGGTGCTGGTGCTGGTAGTCGGAGGTGCCGAAGAGGTCTCAGGGCGAGGCCAGGCGCTGTCGTCACCGTCAGTATAATCGTCATCTTCGGCATCGTCGTCACGAGATAGATCCGCGTCTTCATCCTCGTCCATATCTGAGAAACAGTACTATTCATCACGACTTGTTATATGTTATACAAGAAGGAAAGCATTCAGAAATGTATTAAAAAAGTCGACCGAGTTTTCAATTATTTGCATTAGATATTTGAGCAGAAACTCACCGTCATCAGCGTCATCATCGTCGTCATCGTCGCTTAGGTTAAGACTGTCATCATCATCGTCAGTTAGCCCGTCTTCGTCATCTAGAAGTTCATCATCACGTTCATCCATTGCAGCGGAAGCAGCCAGCATTTCCTCTCCGCCTGGGCTAACAGGTACACCGACGTCCATTGGCTTATGCATCTTTACGTTTTCTGAAACAATATTTTCTAATAAAGTTAACCAATATTCACCACCACTTGGGCCAGCGGGTTTTGAGCACAGGGTCGTTTCTCGCATTAGTGATACTGCTCCCCATCACTAGTCTGTGGACTTGGGTTCAGCAAATTCGGATGGATAGACCGCTTCCCAGAGCATTTTTGTTGGCTGGCAGGTGCAGTATAATGTTGGCATTTGAAAAATACATGAAATATTTTCAATTTACGTTTCGACTTGAACCCTGCGCTTGAATGAGCTGTGAGGGGCGGGGCGATGGGTTGTAAGCGTTCGTTCGGCAGTAGAATATACCATACTGCATATCACCCTTATGTCCCTCGCCTTCATTTCTGCTTAATTATAGTAAACTTGTCTTTGTATTTTAATGGGATGATTATTTTGCGTCATACGGAGTAAGATTATATCTAGTGGAGGATTTACAAATTTCAAGTATGTTGATGATTAGTCAGTTGTTAATGTACCTTTTCTCGGTGATTTTCTTCAAGGCGTTGTTGGGCATCCTTGTAGCTCTGGTGTTCAGTGCGAGGGTCGAAGTGCGAAAAATAAGGGTCCGAAGTAGCGGTTGAAGCCTGGGGTAGAAGAGTATTCAATAATTGATGTAATTTGTTCATTGTACACACAATATGCTATTCTAAAAAGTAAGTAAAACCTTTCTTATCAGGTCAAAGATCACTTAGATCATTGACTTTGTTAATTAAGGTTTTTCTTAAAATACTACTTGCTGTGAGTATAATGTTCTAGGACTTATTCTTTTTTCTTTTTTAAAAGAATACTAGCAATGCTATTTAACTAACATTACTAATATTCCTGTTAACTCTCCAACTAAGCATTAGAGCTTGTATTTGGAGTGGTTCACGACAATAGTCGAATGGTGGGCTCGAACCTGCGACGTCATGTTTCACAGTCCGCACCCTAACCCATTAGGCTATATTAGGCTATTTAAACTCTGTTCTTATACTAACAATGGTAGTGGAAGTAGTCGTGGTAGTGGTGCTGGTGCTGGTAGTCGGAGGTGCCGAAGAGGTCTCAGGGCGAGGCCAGGCGCTGTCGTCACCGTCAGTATAATCGTCATCTTCGGCATCGTCGTCACGAGATAGATCCGCGTCTTCATCCTCGTCCATATCTGAGAAACAGTACTATTCATCACGACTTGTTATATGTTATACAAGAAGGAAAGCATTCAGAAATGTATTAAAAAAGTCGACCGAGTTTTCAATTATTTGCATTAGATATTTGAGCAGAAACTCACCGTCATCAGCGTCATCATCGTCGTCATCGTCGCTTAGGTTAAGACTGTCATCATCATCGTCAGTTAGCCCGTCTTCGTCATCTAGAAGTTCATCATCACGTTCATCCATTGCAGCGGAAGCAGCCAGCATTTCCTCTCCGCCTGGGCTAACAGGTACACCGACGTCCATTGGCTTATGCATCTTTACGTTTTCTGAAACAATATTTTTAACATGATTGTACTAGAGATCATAAGTACATTTCATATAAAAGGGAAT
This sequence comes from Bhutanitis thaidina, assembly GCA_029286595.1. Lineage (NCBI taxonomy): Eukaryota > Metazoa > Arthropoda > Insecta > Lepidoptera > Papilionidae > Bhutanitis > Bhutanitis thaidina. The sequence continues at coordinate 4,864,363 of JAGSMS010000012.1, read as the reverse complement.
ATGTAAACATGAAATGTAAAGAAACTTGAAATAGTGAAATTTTGTCACAATCGATCATACCATATCTATTGATAATACATACCCTTAAAATGTTTTGGGCAGCAGACGAATTCAACACCAGAGAAGAGGCTTATTCCACAAGGCAGAAGCATAGCAAAGGTCCTAAGCCTGAGTCCCCGTTGCGCGCAGGCACGTCCAGCGGTGGCGTTCCAGCGGGCAAACTGCCAGCAGCGGCTCTGATTGTGAATATGATCGAAGAGGCAGCTCTCGGGAACTAGCAGCGCGTCTGATTGGAATGGACCTTCTGCCGACAAATTCTCTTTGCAGTTAATGTGTAAAATCTAAAAACCTTCTAAACGTGGTTATAATGAAGGGTGTCTGTACACTGATTAATAAGTATGCATTTTTATAACCGTTGCATAAATCTGATTGGATCTCAGAGATTGTTCGATTTTTATATAATTATTCAATGAGTAGTATCAGATGACAAACTTCATTAACGTAGCACTAAAACATAACGATGAATGTTAACAGAAACATAATTAATGAAATTATGTTCTTTCTGCATGATAAATTTTTGTTAACTGTTTAAAGTTCTGATTTATTGGCATGAAATAGATGTTGTGAATGCGAACAGTGTAATTAATTTTGGTGAAAAATGAGCATCCAAAATTTGATGTTTCGTAACTTTAATAAGCTGTTTATTAATTTACTTTTAACCAATCAGTTTATCTTTATCGATAGCCGTGTGGTTAGGGGATCTGCTTCCGAATCGGGAGAATCGAGTTTGATCCCCATGAGGAAGGCTAATGTACACTAAGCCATACGATTGACAAAGAGTAGAGAAATTATAATCAAGTAACTTATGTACATACGTTAGGTAGTGTCGTTATGTTCTTCTTTACTCTGCTGTTATTACCAAACCAAATGCTTGGTGATTGCAGAAAATACAACCTGGCACATATAAGCCAAGTAATACGACTTAGCAAGCCTCTTAGTCTACGGAATAACAATGTAAATAATAATTGTGAGCGAGGTTTCTATTTACATGAAAGTTCTTTTCAGAATCCATAAGAAGATAAAATCTTAAAGACATAACATAATGATTTTTGGAAATTTACGCGAACACAACACAATTTAAATAAACGGATTTTATCGCGTTTAATTATATATATACCCGACGTTTCGAGTACGTTCTTTTATTTATTAGAGACGTTCGAGCGAGTTAACAGCACCCGTGATCACGGGGAGGATTGAGGTCTTAGATGTCCTGATGTCATAGTTAAAACGGGCTGTGTTTAGCATTAAATTGTTTAGCCAAAATGTAAATGCGATAAAATCCTGAAAATGATAGTTTCATTTCAAAACACATAACGGAAAGGAGTGCAAATCCAAAACGAGTATGTTTTGAAATTGTATTTACCTTCTTGCAATAGTCCAGAATCTCCATCTTGTCTTTGAGGCAGTTGTGAGGTTTCGTGGTCAGGTCCGGTGTCCATCTGCCAGCGGCAGACATGTATTGCGGGTGATAGGAGGCGCCAGCTTCGCATAGCACTGCCACCTGGGGTTCCGCCCCGCTTGTCGCCTGCAACGATGTATCAAAATTAAATTTATTGCAAACTACTACTGTTATATCTTCTGAGCTTATAAGCTCAAAGAGCTATTATTGATGCATTCCCGAAAGGCGAAAAAAGAGGTCCTAGCTATGAAACGCTTATATGCCTTTCCATTTTTTTTTTATTAGAGTTTATTGGTTGGTGCACTACCGTTTTCTTGACAGGTTTCTTAGAATTTAGGAAGGGACAACTTTATCGACTTCCTTTAGTTATTACCGCAAAAATATAAAAATAAATTAATTAAAAATATAGCGTTTGTTTCTAAATTTTCAATTCTTCCTTTCCAGATTTTTTATTTATTAAATTTTACTTACAATTAGTATTCATATTTTCGATTTTCTGAAACCGGAAGTAAAATCCTCTTCAATTTATTTATTAAGCGCTTAATATTTAATTTAATAATTAAAAATTTTCGTCCATCGTGTATATCTGTTTCTGTTTAATTGAATATACTAATTAGCGTACAATTATTATAATTAACTTAATTTTTAGTCCGTATTTCATGTTTTTGATGTTAAAATATCATTTAAATGTAAATGTCCGAAAATAAGATAAAAATGGAGGACCTCTCAACTTGCGTCGGCACTAAATAAATCTCTCTCTGCCAGAAATGCCTTTTATGTCCGCGATAAAGTGCTCGTTTATTTTGAAGAGTTGCGATTGACAAGCGAATGGACCGTCACCGCGACAAAATTAAGATATATTTCCCGTAGCATAGGCGCACTTTGTTTGATGTAAATATTTGTGTTGGAATTTTTACCCATAAAAGTATCCAAGTTCTTTTATAACCCATTCTCTGAACAATATATACATTTTTTATAACAGGACAGTTTAAAGAAGTTAAGTTAAACTAGTTTGTATACAAAGTTAATAATTTTCGATAGGTATAATTTATTTTTTAGCATATCTAAATCATTGTAAGATATATAATTCTACGTATTAGAATACTCAATGCAGTGAAAATCAGAGTCGTGAAATTTATGTGATACTTTACAATTTTCCCATTTTACTGGCCGTAGGTGTTTACGAACGCATGTACACGTAATCGAAAATACTACTTCATAAGGACCAAGTTATATTGCGTACAGTCTTTAATTCGGTTCAAGGATGCGCCACCGATAGCCGGCATACATTTCTTGGACGGTTTGCTCATACTCACCTCACTACTCGGGCGGGTTAGCTCGGTTGGGTATATTTGGATGGAGTTTCCACCATCAATAGCTTGAGCTCATCTAAGAGCCATGTTAGTTATTCAGCATCGCGTGAAGTTGAGGTTGATATTTGGAGAAAAGTCACTATATTCTCGACTATAAATGTCTACAATAACACTGTTCAGGCATTTCATATAAGGTGACCCTGTAGCTCATGTGTATAAAAAACGATTTATCTCTTTAACATCGTAAAGAAATTACTCGTGGGCCTCCTGCTCTTGAAATCCTTCCTCCGAAGCTGTCAAGGCCGCCGGGCCAACAGCGTATCTCTTATTATGCTGATCCCGATATAACCTGTAAATGCCATCGGTGTCTGGTGCGAGCACATTTATCCACATTAAAATAAAAATAAAGTACAACGAAAAGTATTTCTTTAATGTTTCGTCGGACGCCCATATTCAAAATTCAACTATCTGTTTAAGAGTCATCAACTGGAGTGAACTGAAAAATATTGCAGCGAATTTTCCGTTACTTGTTAGCTACCACAACAATTTATTTCGCTTAAAACATTTGACACTTATTCGTACTTTCTCTCTGTTAATAATTGTTCGCGTGTGCTTGCTAGAGTTGTTTAAGAATAAAAGCTTTACTGGAAATCGGAATATGCTTAAGGATCATGTCAGACGATGTTCAAAAGTTACTGCTTACCACCGGTCTAAGCAAGATGTATTATAATACGGTCGGTAGTCCATGTCCAGCAATGGACTATTTACAAGCCGGGATGATGATTATGGTAATGTTGATGATAATTATAACGTAGAACAGGGTAACATAAAACAATAACCCAAAATCAGGAGTGATCACCTAAACATTGTTGCAGGAAGTCGATCAGGTTGCTCTGGTCCGTGCTTTGTGGCATCTACGGGGGAAGTCTATATACAGCAGTAGACTTGTGACATCATTACAGCCTGTCAAAAGTGATATATCCCAAGAAGCTCTAGAATGGAAAACTACATAAAGTACTTGCACATACATACTACAGAACTGAGTCCTCTCATAGTAACGTTTGTGAATACGGCATGAGCAATGTGGCATGAGGATGCCATATTACACTTTTCCATAACTTGTAACATTGGTAGATAATTTAATTACTGAAAATATTTTGCCTTAAATTATAAGCAGCACACAAATGGTGTCCAGCTCATGACTAGAAACAGCCAATAACTTCCATCATGAGTATAAAATAACCCTTTTTAATCTTTCATTAGGTATTAACAAATGTACAGAAGAATATTTCCATAACTTGGAGTTTCAGATAGTTAAGAATTTTAAATGTGATGGCATAAGTTAAACAAATAGTTAAAGTCTCGCCAAAATTGTCTAGACGTAGAGCAGGGGAGAGGTGATTAAGGAAACTCAATCCAGACAGAGATCAATGAACCATTAATCCTTAAAATAGTTACAATGCTGAACGCTTAAGAGATTTAAACAGAACAATTATTTTTTCATTTTTGTTTAGAGGAATGCAGTTAATTTTTCAGAATTGAGCAGTTTTTTCCTAACTACTGTTATATTATTTAATATTTTCCTATACTATGCTAATCTAATTATATATATATATATATATATATATATATATATATATATATATATATATATATATATATATATATATATATATATATATATAAACCTAAAATAAAAATTATAAAGGTATGGCAGAAGAGGAATGAAACCAGGATAAATGCAGTAGAAATGAGAGCGTTAAGAAGTTTGATTGATTTGAAGATAACTGACAGGGTTCGAAATAATATGATCAGAGAGCGTTGTGGCGTGAAAGACGATGTAGTGACACGAATTGAGAAAGGGATGCTGAGCTGGTGTGGACATGTGGAGAGGATGAATGAAAGTAGGTTGACGAAACAAATATATGAGGCGGAGTGTAAATGGTAGAGTCGGGAGAGGAAGACCTAGGCGAACATTTCACGATCAAATCGGAGACGTTCTGAAAAAATATATAATAATAATAATTAAAAGTTTATTATTCATATATTTTAAAACTTATATCATTCCATTATATGTATGACTAGCGTTCCGCCCGCGGCTTCGTCCGCCTGAATCTCGAAATAAATAAAAATAGGTTAATTTAACCTCATAGCTCTTTGTAAATTAAGTTTGTGGTCTTACCTTTTAGAGATAAGAGATAACCAAGACTGTCGAAGTTCACCCACGAGAGAAGCAGTACAACCTGAGAGGGAGCTGTATTCTTTTAAACACGAAGGTATAGTCCGACCTCATCGAGGACATTCATCGATATTTTAATTATTCTTAGTTAGAAGAAGAAAACTATATATAGTACATAGTTTTCTTTTTCATATTTTGAGGAGAGTCATAAACCTATATTGCATTACTAACAACATTACTAGAAAACTTATAAAATCAATAACGAAAATTTAATAAAAGTTGAACAATGGGCAACCTCCGAAAAGTAATTTAATTCTCTCCCCAAACGTAAAAGCTAAAAGCATCGGGTAAGTTCATTGCCCTTTTTATGCCTTCCATGGGTTTTTCCACTTAGCAAACAGCTCACCGCTGTTTTATTTCTAATCGATAGGAACGTGATACTGCAAGTAGGGCAGAATGACAAATATCAGCGCCTGCATGATCAGTGAACACACAAACGAAATACAAAATAAAAAAATAACACCATAGCTTTATACCTAATATTTAGATATAATGAAGCGCATCCAGTCTGCGTCTGTGAAAACCATTTATCTGTTTTAATGGCAGTTTGTTTTTCATAGCTTAGATGCACGGATCAGATCACTAATAAAATTAAGCTCTTATTATTCCATATTATATATATATATATAAATGTGTGTGTGTGTGTATTATATCCCAAACCATATTGGGACGGATAGAAGTCTAGTAATCTTTTAGATGTTTCAACCAACTTTTCACCAGAGATTATTTACAACAACGTGTCAGGTGGTGAGCCTATCGCCGACTTAGTGATATAGATTAGGTACAATCCCTTCTCAGTCTCCCGATTCGAAAGTTGAACCCCGACCACCCCGCCATCGTGGCCTCACTATCATAATTCATATAAATAAATAAAATGTTAATTAGGGGTTTTACACATACTCATAGTAGTACCAAAGTTCCTTCAGAAAGTACCAAATTTGTATTCCCATGGAACAGTGACGATCAACCAAGAGGTCAAGGCACCTGCTTTAATTTCATAGCAGGCAAGTAACCTGGGTTCGATACCCGGTGTGTTTGCCACCAAAATTGTTAATAACTATTTCAAATGCTGTATTTATCACGTGGTCGGTGGTGAAGGAAATCATTGCACGTCTGAGAAATAATAACCAATACCAAAAAACCAGTCGCCAACCCGCACTGGCGCAGCGTGGCGAACCCTCCCGGCTACAGAACTCCCTCGAATATTGAGAGGAGGTAAAGGACCATCAGTGAGACATTTACAGGCTGCTACTCTGCTTTTATGTATAACGATGAGGCCGTAAGTGTCATACAATTCGACTATGCGAAATACCAAAAAAATTGTGGGCGTCATATGGCGGAATAACCGCCATAAAAAGTTTAAAGTTGGCCTTTTAACAAATAAAAAAAACATCTTTAGGTTTTAGTTAACCCTAATCTATAATGAAAAATTTGTAATAAAAATAATACACGTGTAAAAGAGCAAAGTTATCCCAAAGCCGACTTTCATAAGCTCGCGGTAAGTCCAGAGTAAACATTTTCAGAAATAGCCGCGCCAACAGCGGCCGACTTGTTTGTTTGGGCATATAATAACGAGCCGTAACAAAACTTTTGGTATATGTTACTTTTCAGGATATCATATTTAATTTCTCCTGTTCTGAAAGCAATTTTTTTATATTCCGTACCGTAAGCGTAAGGGCGAATTTACTTTTTTTTTATGGGAATGGCGGCAAACGAGCAAGCAGTTCACCTGATGGTAAGTGATTACCGTCGCCCTACCGAACATCTGCAACACCAGAGGAGCTGCATTTGCGTTTGCGCAACTGTGAATAAGGTCCTACCTACGATGTGCTGTGCATGATAGTCCATACAATCACGCACTGTGGAAAGCCACCTGAATGTGAGAGGTATCTAGTACTGCGATTATCAGCCCGCTTGCGAAGCGTGGCGATTACAGCAAATGCTTCCAAATTATTCTCAAATCCAAAATGGACAGTCGTTGCCGACAATATTTTTTTTTTATTTTTAGTCTATTCTCGAATTTATGTATTTTTTCATCAACTTTTTTCTTTGTAGTAGGACACTAAAGATTCAGAAATAAAGGGGGTAACAGATTATTAGGTGTTAATAGTTGTATATCCTATACGTTAAGCGAAAAATTTTAAAATATATCTCTACCCGAAAACCAATACACAAACTCGTCTTGTATGAATGTCTCTGCTATTATGTGTATAAGTTTCTCAAACCGTTCTCTTAAAATTAGTTAACTATCTTGTCTTGCTCATTTAATGTCAAATTTCAGCATTATACTAGATAACCGAGATTGTTAGAAGCTGCTATGCTAAGAAGCCGTTCTCTTAGATCACGTAGAGCCAGTAGAGTTAGTAATTAACTTTGTGCTTTAAGCCCTCTCAAAAGCTATTCTATTTGATACTTAAGACAGTTATTTTATCACAAAGCTCCATTAATAACGTTCCTTAATTAGTCTTTGATAGAAATAAAATCAAAATTTTACTTAAATTGATTCTACAGTTTAAAATGGTTTCTTATTATCAAATTATTTTACTAAAATACATTTAAAACTGACATATTACATTAAATATATATGTCAATTGGAAAGTTATTATGAAATATCCCTAAATATAATGATGACAAAATATTCAAACATTCTTCAGGGTATAATGATGTAAGTTTTGACAATCGATTTCAAATTGAATTAAAATTCCAGTCAATCAGTTTATAGCGCAATTGTCAGAAGTTTAAAAATATTATATTAATAAAAACAATAAATAGTAAAGTAAAATAGTCGTACCAATCGTGAGAAAAGGACTCTTTTTTCTCAAAGAGTTGTCAGCACCCGATTAGCATATGTATTTCACATATCCATGAATTTTTTTTATTATTTCTCAAACGTTAAATGTACGTTATCCCAAGGTGTTTCCTTCATCGACAAGCACGTGGTATATCAGACACTTAAAATTGCAATTACGAGTTTCCGTGGTGCTGACACCGGGATTCCAATCCAGATCGCCATGTCATCTCGGATTCAAACCAAGCGCCTGGCCAGTAACTACCTATTACGAAATTTTATTTAAATTGAAAAGATTAACTATTTTATTGTTTATCTCTAAAACAAGGACCCGTTGTTTACATTATGATTCTTCTCGTTAACAATTAACCACTGACTTTTCGCTGCGCTACGAGTATTGCAGCGTACTTCCGTTTTGGTTAATTAATTTAAAGTGTACTCGTTTTAAACTTGACTTATGTTTCCCATTAAATGCTACAGCTTGCCGACAGTTGTCCTTCTCTTGACCAATTACTATCTTTCTTTCGAAATGCTTGCTTTGCTTTAAACTTAATTATAAGTTCATTATGTTATTGAACACCTCGAAAGCAAGTCAGTAAAGGTAACTGTTTGTTTTATACCTGCAAAGTTAAAATACGAAAATTACAAATATTGAAGAAAGACATTAAATAAAAATTGTTTGATTATTTGAACGGTTAAAATAAGTTTAAAATCTATTTTCTTCTGGACACTAACAGGGTGACAGGCTCACCACCTGTCACGATGGTCTAAATAAGTGCTGGTTAAAAGTGGATAGAAAAGGCTAAAACAAACGGAAGTGGACTGTTTAGAGAGAGATAATTTTAAAAGGTAAAATAAAAAAAAAAAAAACTAAACTTCTCCGTAACATTTATATATGCCAAGTCTACAAATAATATTTTTGAACTAAGGCAGCAGCATAGAACGCATTACAAGTTGCATTAGCAATTTAAATGGTCTAAATAAACAGACTAGCCTGCAAATTGCGAAGTCCCCGTGAATAGATACAACTTCAATGCTTAAGCATGAAGTTAGTCTTGCTAGCTTGTCAGTCAGTTCTAACGAGCCAAATAGTATTATTTGCCACGTACCTACTCTGCCGCATATTCCTAGTTTCAGTCCATCTCCACCTTACTTTAGCTTTACTTCCTTATGTTATTGTTTATTTTACACGATCGTCTTGAATATTTAATGTTAAAAAAGTACAGAGAGAGCAGATAATTTATTTTTTATTTTTACTCAGAACATGTGCAATAACATCTATATGATAGGGACACGGGAGAATTATCCGTCCGTTTTTCACTCCAAATAACTCTAATGTAACAAGTAGCAATTTAACTAACTTTAAAAAAAATTATCTGTATAATATTTTTTTCTTTTTGTTATATCAAGCTAAGCAAATTATTTTGCTTAGCTTGAACTGCTTTGAGTTCTTTCTGAAAATCTGAATATAAATTGCTTTAATTGTCATTGTCTAAGAGATATAATATACTTTACCTAATGAAAATAATATTTATTTCTTAATAAACGGGCTATCTATTGCGAAAAATATTTTTCAAATCGGACTGGTAGTACCTGGAATTGGCATGTTCAAACATATCAACTCTCCAGCAAAGATATAGATTTTAGCTCTTATTCTACTTCAGAAGTTACTTTGTAAGGAGAAAAATAAAACATTGATCCAACGTTATGTTAATTGCAAGTGTGGTTATTATGAAACTTTGTGTGACGTAAAAAGTGTTATCCACCCGGCCATCTTTCGACCGCTATGAGATTTTCCTTGATTTTCCCATAATCTACTCTTACGACACCTAGGGAAGAAAGGGGTTGGCAGATATTCTAACGTCATAGCCTACTAGCCTCGAAATACTTTGTAAATCCCTCGACCTATCATATTTCTTATTATAAAAAGAAACCTAAACACATAGTAACGATATATTACATTTTCCTACGATAAAGAATAAAAGACATGGCTAAAATATTTGGAGCACCAAATTATATCCAATAATTCCCGAGATTCCATTAAATAATTAACCTTATCTTTGATCTAATTTCATGTAATAACATCGTATCATATAACATGTTATGTAATACAATAAGTATACCTTCTAATATAAAAACAAGTCTCCGCGTGGACCTCGAACCATTTGCTTCCAAGGATATTAATAACGAAATATTATTTGATGTACATGTTATTAAAATCCTCGCAGTAAAATTATGACCATAAATACTTGAGAGAACTTCCTAACGAATATTTTTTAGATAAAATTATTTCGAACAACATTCAGAATTAATTATATATGTTCATGTAAATAATACTTATCTGTGGCCGTTACATCATTAATAAAATAATCCTGTAGGTATTTAATTCTTTGAAAGTTACGTTAATGCTTATAGCTCATTAAATGAAATGAAATAAAAAATAATGCCACATAAAAGCCAAAAGCAATATAAGTGATGTGCTGCACAAAAATTTTACTTCCGCTGTGTACCGTTCGCTATCGGCGGAAGAATCTACCGCCCCCTTCTTCCTGAGGACTAAGGGAAAAGCCTTGAAAATCGCAATGGCTGACAACCGACAGATGGTGGAATGATATTTGGTATTTTTTATAAAATAAACGTTACGTTACAGATAGCAAGCTGAAGTGACAATGGGCCGGCCACATAGCTCGCAGATCTGACAACCGCTGGGGAAAAAAGGTTCTCGAGTGGCAGCCCCGTACAGGCAAACGCAGTGTAGGACGACCCCCCACAAGATGGAGTGACGACCTGCGCAGTGTTGCGGGAAGTCGATGGATGCAGGTGGCTCAGGACCGAGCTTCGTGGCAATCTTTGGGGGAGGCCTATGTTCAGCAGTGGACTTCTGATAGGCTGAAATGATGATGATGATGATGATGAAACGTTACATTATTTAATTATTATTATCCGTACGTCACTACTGATGCAAGCGACCTGGGTTCTAATCGCAGCCGAGATCATGCGTCCCGTGTCTCTGACGCTGCATCTGACCCTGCTCCGATCTCATCGCATATGCGACACAACGGACACAGGAAGGTAAGGGCGAGGAGTGCTCCTGCGCAGTTAACGACCGCAGATAGTATTCGGAAGTTAGCCTGCGGACAGTCATAAGTTCCTAATTTACTATTAGGACATTTATGATGTCCTATAAATTTTTTTTTAGGTTTCCGTTGCTACGCGAGTACGTACAATGTGATTATTTCAATGCAAGTTTAATGGACTTGGTGGTCCGTTCGTGTTTCACTTATCGCCTCGTTCGATAGTTCACCAACAAGAGCGAAGGCAACGGCTCTAAGTGCAAACTGTGGTACTGTAAAGAAAGTTTTGCAGAAGCACGACGGATATTGTAATATAGCGCTTTGGTATGACTCGTGAGGAACTTGTGACCACTGAATGATCGAAAGTCTATTCTTAATTTATCATTGAAACAGAGTTTCAATCATATAATGATAATACGAGTTTTTTTTTTAATAAAATAGTATTAGTTTTTCAAAAATGATTTTGAATTTCAAAGGAGATATCAAAAGGTATTGAATTTATACATAGTAAGTTAAGTCCTTTAGTTATTTCTTGAGAATAATTGGTATTAATCTGTTCACATATTAGATAGGGTTGGCTTTTGCACCATCACATTACTACCATATCGATTCTGTGAGTCAGATCCAAATACTTCGTTAGTAATTCCGATCAGAATACTTACAGTTTTGAACAGGTAACAATAAAAACGCAATTGTACTTCATTTATTATTACATAATTAGTCTATTTTCCATTTATATTAATAAATCATTTGAGTTCAGCAATGGGAGTCATCTGTTACTCCGCTTCATCATTACACTTTACTGCTAACTACTGACTAAAGTTACAAATGGAAAAATCTTTAGAGTAAACTCGAATACTTTAAACTTGCAACTAATTACATAGCTCTGCGAAAATTCTAGAACAAACTTTGAGCGCTTTTACGAAGACTGCATGTGTACTTTTCCAGTGCCTGCTCACACTTTGCAGAGAAAATATTCACTTTGAAGTACGGGTTAGTGGCGGTAGTTTGAAGCAACTTAATACTTATATAATTAAAGCAGTTTTGGATTTACAGGGAACTTCGCTTAAGAAATTAAATTGGGTTATTATTTCTAGTTATAAGTATATGAAGCAATACGTAAATGTACCAATTTATTATTAAGGAGTAAATATAACGATACTGTCGATTCGAATACTCCAAAACATTTATTACTTAATCATCATATAATATACGTCAAATAGAGGTTGCTCGGTTCGTCTTCGGTTGCTCGGGGGCCAGTGTACTCCCTATAAATTTTAAAGTACTCAAGTGACCAGGGTTCGACTCCCTTTCGACTGCCGGAGTAAGGTGCCCCTACTAAGTGTTAAGTGTTGAATTAACTACAAAAAATTGTGAGAAAGCATTAAAATATTTAAAGGGAATATGGAAGTCAGCACTGGTACGATGTGGTGGATCTTTCCTGGCTGGAAATCCTTCCCAAAACATTAAAGGTGGTAAAATTAGAGAACAAAGGTTCTACAGTGGGGCTTTTATAACCTTTTTACTTTTACGTTTGGCGTAAAACAGTAAAATTTGGTTTGATTTGGGCCAGCCAGGGAAGTACTACGTTCTCACAGATTACATGAGTAAAGTAGCATAACCGTACTGCAGTTGGCATTCGACTGGCAAAGTAACGCGCGATTATGTCTGGAATACAGTGGCAACGTACCTACTGTACTCTTCCGTATCACCCATTAATTTCAAAGGATTTTGATGGGATATTAGCGGGGAAAAAATCTTTTTCTCCAAATATTAACCTCTACGCACGTGGTGCTGCCACCTGCTCACTATAGTACTCGTACGGGACTCTGGCAACCGACTGACGGTGGAACAACCAAACCTAAATACCATAGACCAGCATCAGCATCGGCGCTGGCGCTCGCCAAACCGCATGCCTATCGTAGTGAGTTTGGGTTTTAAATCTTCCTTGGATGGAATTCCAGCTTTTGTTGGCGCTCTTACACATGTACTAATAGATAAATAAGAAAAGAGAACATGACAAATTTCCTCATAGGCCGCAGCAGTCCTCGTCAGCGTACTACACTTACACAAAACGAAATACGGATGTGTGCAGTTAAATTATACTGGCATTATCTGATTGGCATTTCATTTGAGATCAATTTACACTACAATATTATACAGAAGAAAACTTTGTAAATATGTAGGGGGTAATCTCTGCAACTACGAAATCGAATATAACAACTATATCAATATAACAAAAGATACACTATACCCGAGAAAAATAGGCTATATTTAATTTTAATTAAAAGTAATTTTCAAAATCTCAATAATTGTAATTCTCCCCCTCACCGATCGAAACTGAGAAGCTCAAGATACCTCTATTTCACGCTGTTATTCTGCGAGGCCGTGGTTTTACTCTAGTCGAGCCGGCTCATTCGAGCAGCAGCAATAGCTGCCACTTGGCTCTACCGTGTACTGGAGCCAGATACTATAGCCACGATGACTGCGTGACTAGAGGATTTGCCTTCGTATCAGAAGACGCGAGTTCGAGCCCCTATGTGGAGGGCACGTGAGCTTATTTAAGGACCACGCCAATATTTGGTATACGGCCATGAGAGCTTATTATTTATATTTCTTTTACCAGAGACTTTCATAACATTTCCCGTTGTCAAATTTTACGACATCCTCGGTATACTCTTGAGTAAAGATTAATTATCGTGCATGCCTGCGACAAAATTGTAATTTATTCGACGCCCATAAATTTCCCTTCTCATAATCATAAATTGTCCCGTTTCGTTAAAAGCAAGATTAAGAGTGTCTACGGATCAAAGTTGTAAATCATTGTCAATGTTAATAGCGGCCTGTAAATGCGCAGATATACTCACGATATCGATGTCACGCCCCATAGCGTGCTACTTAACGTTCAGTGTTAAACGACCGGGACAGATCAATAATAAGGGAATGTAAGTGGTTCTCGAGCTCTCAGCGATCAGCCTACTTCAGTCCACCCCTAAGCATAGACCTCTCCGAGAAAACGCCACCGAAACCGACATACATTTCTTGGGAGCTTTGTCGGGCGTGGTGAGTACCACACTATTGATGACACTCCCCATCACTAGTCTGCGGGATTTGGGTTCGGCAAGATCGGATGGGTATTCCGTCATCATTGGGTCCTCAGAGCCTCGTTTGTTTGCTAGCAACGTGCCACACGTGCGGGTCCGGTTGGCATTTGATAAACGTGGTGGTACATTCCACCGCACATTCGTGGTTGAATATTTTATTCAAATAGTTACTGACATTTAAGATATTCTCGGCTACTGCTTTTAATATATTTTCTTCTGACTCTTGATAGTCTACTACCGAACATAGGTCTATTCCAGAGAGACATTATCACCACGCTTGGCAGGTGGGCGATCACAGTACTAGATGCATAGTGTATGAGACGCCATAAGATTTTCTACGCCATTCACATTCTAAAACTTTCAAAAGAATTGAATTCGAAAAATGGGTTTATATACCCATGACATCGTGTTAGCTTAGTAGTCAATTTAAAAATTAAATGGAGCTGGTTGAATGATGACGATTATGTATTGGTGGTCAATTGCGACTTAGGTGATAACTTTCAAATACTTTAAGCAGTTGTTCATTGCGCAGGAGATGTTATACTGCCATATATATACGCACAAAGTTGCTCACTTGTTTTTACTTTCCTATATCAAATGTAACGCTAATAGGGTAATGTTGGATCGAAGGAGAAGAGGGGATTAGTTCCAGTGTCAGAAACACGGGGATGAATACAACACAGCCAGACCCGAAAACCAATTATTTGTGTTTTTGTACACATATGAATTTCGTCTGGGATTCCAGGACCACTAAGCAACGCTGTAGAATTTTAAAAATTAATATAAAAGCATACTACATACTATTATATGTACTAATTGACGGCTCGGTTGCAACAGTGGCAAAACGATTGGCTCCTGTGAACGGTATTAGTATGCCCTACAGATAATGTTCCCCGTTTTATTTATCTAGAGAAGAAATATAGTGTTCCGAATATTATCCATTATCCAACAATGGGGAAGTCAGAGGTCTAGAAATTTATTTCACTTGCTAAAGCAAAAACCTTAGGCCAATATGACAGGTGGTGAGTCTATCACCAGCTTTATATTCAGGCCAAAGAAAGCAACATAATTTCGAAAAACTTATAGCCAGAAACCCTCGACATAGGAGATTGAATATCTATCATAGGAGATCGACATAGGTCTCTGAATGTGGATTCCATTTCTACTTTATAGCCATAAAAATGAAAGTCAACAAATATTGTGAATTACTATAGAGATAAAGAATACAAAAGAAATGAAATTTAAAACATAAGGACTTCATTTTTAACTGGCTGAAGCAATTTGTTGAATCATGGGATTAAGTAACATCAATAATAGAGACGGTGGAAGCGATCCACGAGCAATTATTGGATCTGCTTTAGTGCTCTGGATTTGAAATGGACTATAAAATTAATACGAAAATTTACTATCGTTCTGCCTTTATCTGCAGCCTTTTATCGTTTATTTGCAGTTGCAGCAAACAGTTTCCCTGAGAGCTTTCCAAATCGCTTACCAATATTCCTATTTATTATATTGTAATAGGTGAATATATATTGAGTATACGGTCGACAACTATGCATTAAATCATAAACCTAAAAGAGAGAACCTTACAACCTTCAAGTATGCAAACTCAGAGATATTCAGTGGCCTATGGAGATAAACATGTTTAGAGTTTATCTCGTAACAAGATCATTAAGAAGGAATCAAATCATTTATTCATCAACATAAGAAACATTAACGTCACTTGTCAATATTCATTTTTTAAATCTACCACCGTCATCCTCAGTAATTGTTTTTCCAAATAGTTACTTGTAACTGTTCCGAGTAACTGAGAAACTAACATGACTACTAGTAACTTGTAACTAACTAACCTGTAAGGGTAAATAAATTAAAGTGACCATGGGTCAACTACAAATCTCATTAAAAATTAAACATAGATAAAGAAAAACCTTGGAATCTAAAATAACCCACTGGCTCGACAATTTGACGGAGTTCAGAGGAACGAGGTGAGGAGTGAGTATTAAATTTGCCCATGTTATTAAAATCAATCGTGATGTAAGTATTTAGACCCTAAAGATTCCGGAATCGTTTCGAGACCGGAGAAATAATCGATAATAGGTGGGCAGTAGACAGCACCTACGACAGATTTAGCATGTTTTACACAGACTTCAATTAAAAGAAACTCAAACATGCGGAATAACAAGGAAAAATAAATAATAATAATACGTTTATTTGTTTATGTACAACATTTTATTTATGTACTATATGATCTACCACTTATTGGCACACAAATTTTATAAATTTATATAATTTCCATACACCTTATTTTACAATACGGAATTACATTATTGATCAAATGTCAAATGCCTTAGTAATAACTATATAAAATCACAAAAGTCAAATGTATAACAACTATCAAAGTGAAATAAAACAATTACAATTTCATAGAAAAGTCACTGTTTGTAGGAACACCACCCCACCACCTCTCCTATTGAGACGGCCATGGCGGATCAATGTAAAGCCAGGGAGGGGGTAAGTGGTTGAAAGACATGGAGTTTGAACCAATACTCAGAAATCAAGACTGCATGAACGTTAGCGTTAGAGAAACCCTCAATGAAGTCACTGTTCTAACTGGGTACACTCAGTGCATTGTCAGTTAAATAGATTCTAATTCGTCGAGTCTATAGAATATCGTCTCTATTTTCTTGACTAATAAGTAACGTATTCAGAACCATTGAAGAGATTTATATGTATGAAAACTTTATTTCAAATATAATTGGAAAATATTGATTTCAAATTTAATTTAAAACATCCTTAGACGCAAAGTGTAATAAACAAAAAAATCGCACCTTTTGAAATTTTGACTTCAAGCGAATAATACTCTTAACTTATTTATTCTACCTTACCAAAATTAATATAATTTGAAAGCACAATGAATACACTTTAAAAACGCGTATCGTTCTTTTCTGTAAAAACAATAATCACGAAACGTTAGGGTCTTTAAAAAAAAAGTGCCGAAAAGCTCATTAGAGGAATCACTACTTGTGCCACCTTGGACACGAATAAAAGGGGGGGGGGGGTAAAAATTAATTATGGATCATTAGCTATCCTGACATCACAGAAGTCACTCCTGAACAGCTCCAGTAAGAAAAAAACCCTAAAAAATGGATACCACGGCAGAAGAAGCAGCTCAAGTGGTAGCACTACTGCAATCAGGACTACGCCAAGTTGATATTGCTCGACAACTCAACATAAGCCGTTTCCGGGTGTAATGAGTATCCCAGCGGTTCCAGGAGACTGGAGGCTACATCAGGAAGCATGGATCCGGAAGACGACGTTGCACTTCCGACAGAGACGACCGCTATATTGTGTCGACGTCTTTGCGTAACCGTATGGGAGCGGGCGTTGTCGTGCATGAATGTGAATTCAGGCCCGTCAAAACCAGCATACGGGACCACATGGTCCTCCAGTATCTCTGTGATGTAGCGATGAGCAGTCAGGGACCCCTGGCCACGTGCACCTCCAGTGCAGGAGACGCACACAAGGTCGGTTTTTCCTTGGATTGAAATTCCGCCCCAGAACATGTAGCACTCTTCTACGCCTATCATTGCAGAAAAGGCATACCCTAGTCTCGTCGGAGAAGAGGACAGACTTCCATTGGTCGAACGTCCAATCCACGTGGTCTCGGGCAAACTGAAATCTGTCTCAATCTATGCTCTGCTGTCAATTTGGGGCCAGTAGCAGCACTACGGGCCTGGATTTTCTTCTCTCGCAGCCTTCTTCTTATTGTGGAGACGTTCAGCGACGTCCTCCGAGCTGTTCGGAGCTGCTGTTGCAGCTCAACAGCGTTGGAGAATCGGTTACGCAAAGACGTCGACACAATATAGCGGTCGTCTCTGTCGGAAGTGCAACGTCGTCTTCCGGATCCATGCTTCCTGATGTAGCCTCCAGTCTCCTGGAACCGCTGGGATACTCATTACACCCGGAAACGGCTTATGTTGAGTTGTCGAGCAATATCAACTTGGCGTAGTCCTGATTGCAGTAGTGCTACCACTTGAGCTGCTTCTTCTGCCGTGGTATCCATTTTTCAGGGTTTTTTTCTTACTGGAGCTGATCAGGTGTGACTTCTGTGATGTCTGGATAGCTAATTACCCATAATTAATTTTTACCCCCCCTTTTATTCGTGTCCAAGGTGGCACAAGTAGTGAGTCCTTTAATGAGCTTTTCAGCACTTTTTTTTTAAAGACCCTAACGTTTCGTGATTATTGTTTTAACAGAAAAAAACGATACGCGTTTTTAAAGTGTATTAATTGTGCTTTCAAATGATATTAATTTTGGTAGGGTACAATAAATAAGTTAAGAGTATTATTCGCTTGAAGTCAAAATTACAAAAGGTGCGATTTTTTTGACGCCGAGTGTATGATAATAAATATATAATTTATTTACTAGCCTACTACTAGGCTAATAACTACGTAACCTGTGGGTACGCATCTGAAACCTTAAACCCTCAACCGCAACCAGTGGCGGAACAACGACACGTGTTCCGGAATAAAGTGAGTCATCCCCAGGTGGTAGAGTATTATAAATAAAGACGTTACCGAATCCGTATCACCTACTCATGGACGTTACCCGAACTTTGTTCTATAGATAGTCCATTACTTGACCTTTCTAAGAAAACGCCTGTAAAATCTAGACAGAATGAATTTCGTACAATTTCCGTTTGGTCACCACGCAGGGCAGTCGGGTTAGTGCTTAGTGACCCTACCGATGCGGTTCCAAACAATTGATATTAAGATTGCTCAAATTTTAATATTAAAGATTAACCTTAGTATTATTTAGTAATTCTTATATCAGATTTCAATATAGAACAAAGTCACAGACATAAGATGATGATACGATGATCGAAATATGATATTTTGTAGTCAGTTAATCGGTATAACCAAGAGAAAAATCAATAACCAATAGTCAAAAAAAGGTATTCACTACAATCCTACACATGTATCTACGTCAATTGTCTTTAACATTATGCCTAACAGTGGCGAAGAGTATATATAGCCTGATTCATATCGATTTACTTAACATTGTATACAATTTCTTTTTCATCCAAGATATATTAACCCTATATGATTTTTACGGCTTAGTCAATTTGCTTTGTCAATACTAATTTGACGCGTACGTCTATTTTTTTTAATTAGCAACGCAAGCATGCTTGCGTTCTTTCCTGTATTAAAATATTCCATACTAAGCAACTGTCTCTTACATTTCTTTAAATTAAGGTACTCGATCTCTTTCGCTTACACATGCGCCAAATACACCCAATGATAAGCCAATGTATCTCGGCTTATGACAGAGTTAGAGAATCGGCAACGTCATGCGTGTAAGCGAGAAAGTATATTCATTCTTCATGACTATGTCTGTATAGATATGGATGATGGACAAAGATTAATACAGCGAGTTTGAATAAGGGAAGATTTTCTTATATTATAGTTTTGTTAGTAATGGTGTATAATTTTTTTAGTGTTTGTGCATCGTTTTTCATTTAATGAGTGGTGGTTTACTAACAGGTAGAAGCTAGTAAAATAGATAGCACGTTTGTCACTACAAACCCATAAATATCTAGACTAGATGATTCTTAAAGTCTGATACACTAACACAAATGAACAGTCGGTTAAAATATAGCTAATCCTTTCACGATACGATAGAACGGCTATTTTGGCTGAAGGCTTCTTTTAATTTATCGGTGACCTCAGGTCTTAAGCTACTATTAAACACAATCAGGTTGAAAAATTTCATTTAAAGAACGTACAGAGAAGACAAAAGAATAAATAAGTTTTACTGACGTCACCACTTTCTGTAGATTCCGAGAAGAAACGTATTATAAAGTGACTACGCAATACAATGTCCTTACAGTTCGAGTTATATTAAAGTGTCCGATGAAATAAACGAGGTAATATAAAATTTACAACAAGAAAGTTTTATTCTATTCACATTTCAAGTAACGAGACAAGAGCCTGTTTAATATTGTATGGGCTACACTAGACAGCGAGCGCTGGCAACGCCGAGTGTCCGATATTAGCAAAGTTTACACTCTTATTCCCTGAAACTTATTTAGAAACATCGAAGGTACTCGCTTATATCGAGTTAAGGACTTTCTAAATTTTACATTTTAATTTAGAATAGGACAGTTCAAATTCTAACCAAAAATTTAAAGATAAATTCTAAAAACAATAACGAAGGAAAGTATATGTTGCGTCTGTAAGAAGCGTGCTACGTACTAGCTACATAATGTACAAGATATCAAAAGGAAGCATTGAAGTGCAAAATTAAAAATTCCTTTGTGTAGAAAAACCGTTAAAATGAAAATGGCGACTCATTGTCTGAGAACTGGAGACACTTAAATTGCAACGTCGTGCAAACCATTCTCGGTGAGCTGTCTGCCGTCGACGCGACGAGAACTCCTACGTCTACTTTTTCCACCAAGTAACCCCTTGATAAATATTTCAACCGAGCACATATTTTGGAGAGAAATACGAACGTCTTTTATTAAACTCCCCAACCTGTAAAACACGGGATGTTAATTTAATCCTTGCCAAAGCAACAGTTCATAAAAGGATAAATAGAAAAAAGAGCGCGAGTAATTCAGTGCGCGTGATATAAGTGAATCTTTTTCTCACTTGAAAATAACTGCTTGGTACATAAACAAATATTGATCAAACCATAAGTTTTAATTAACTAAACATATTACTCTCTGTTGAAATACGTACACTACTTATACAAATAAATTTTACAGGCATCCAATTCCAAAAACCATTTAAAATAAACCCTGACGACCGTATAAACAATTCTGAGATGGTCAGAGGTTTATTAGATATTTATTTTAATAATTTTGTTACACTTTTACCGGAGCTTACTTGGAGAAACGTGGTGATGAGTCATCAGCCGTCATAGCTTTCAAGCCAACGATAATATCTTCTACTTAATAAAATACTACGGACTGACTGACAGACAACTCTCAGCCGAAATCAGTGGGTTTAGAAACATGAACCTTTGTACAGAAATTCCCTCTATAGAGTACAATGGTGATCAGTAAAAAGTATTTTTGAAAATGTATGCGTAAGTTACATAGTGGATGAAAGTGAACATGTAAATAGAGGTAGAGCAGTTTATCTACTCTAACATTTGAGAAAAATTGCTGACATGTTCGACTAGTTCGTACATAAGTTCCGAATAACTCATTAGTACGAGCCCTAACCACTCGGCTCTCGGGACTTTGTAATTTCAATATAAATAGCTAGTTTTTTTTGGAAAGAACTCGCTGTAAAATAAACGTGTAAGAAATACGAACAACGTTTATTTAATGTACCTATATCAATGATAATAATACACATATATTAAATACAATAATTAAAATATTTTGTTAAACTAGTACACGAGATAATCATAATTGTCAATGTGATGTCAAGTTTCACAAAGTGACAACAATCGTGAGTATAAATTATGTACTTATATTAGTAAAATATTCAGTGTTTATAATAAAGTTGTCTTTAGTTTCGTACTAAAAGTAGAAATTACAATCCTGAAACGAATAATTACCATTTCGGTCCATCATCTTCGTAAAACAGAAGTGAATATAGCGATAAGTTGTTTCTGAGAACTACATATTAAACAGTGGGCGGGTCTGGAAGAGGCGAATCAAAGTCTGCCCCCCGGCACTTTCGTTTCTATGCAAATGTATGTAGATTCCTTGCTAAAGTAGTGATACTTGGCTGTCTGATAACGAAGCATCGTTAAGTTGCTAGGGCTGCTAATTTAACTATACTATACTATATCGATCCTCGAGGTGGCGTAGCTAGTAACTACTAGTACCACTAACCATCATCACACTATTAAAATTTTCTAAGGATCATTACATATATACAAGACCTAAATAACACTCTGGAGGATTTCTGCTCACGAGTCTCTACCGCTGTAGCTGTAAAAGCGCATCTACCGTGGGGGTTTTAGGCGGTCCAATATCTTAAATATTGACCAGTCACCGCAAACTACCCTTTTCCTTTATAAAAATTAAATTTATAAACCTTAAGCAAAGCTGTAAATATAAATAACAGCTTTACAAAGGTTTGTTAGTTCTCAATATTTTAATTGTTATTCTAAACTTTCTTGTTCATTTACAGTTGGAAGATACGGTAGCAGTGCCTACCCCGTTACAGATTACAGACATGGGTTAGTGTTAAGTTTTGTAAAACGATTAAACCAAATTTAGAGATCTTTTCCCAGTAATGAAACGAATCTAAAATCAATATAATATCCTTTGCATTTATATAATTATAAGTATTATTTTTCATAATTTTTACACAACGGCATAAAGCCTATTTTAATATTCATTCACGATAAAATTTTAATCCTTCTCAGCCCCAACCCTTTAGTATGGTTACCCTATGGAACCAATCACTTAAATTATACATGCAATTAATATTCTACATGCTTAACAAGTACGTCATAGACAACCCTACACCAGCCGCAACGCTTCGCCAAGATGTGGTGGGCACTCGAATGGCTCTCGCTGCCTTGTTCACTCGGCACTTTTCACTTACGCGCCAAGTTCTCTGCTTAAAATTAAAAGACTCCGCTGAAAATGATTAAAAAGCATTTTCGAGGCACTAACCTGGCACTACATGCATATCATTAGTTGGAGTAACGTAGATTATAAAATAAAAGTTTCAATAATTTTTAATCAATTTGATGAATGATTTTAAACCACATGAGAAAAGTGGGTCACGGAAACCTAGGCTTCGCTAAGTTTTGCCAAATGGAAATATGTCTAACCTTAATTGTATTAGTTAAAGAATTTTTTATTGCAGAATTTAATTTTTCCCAACTTTTTCGGCAGTTTTGCTGATAAGAAAATTATGATGTGTTTAAGTCAATTTACATCAACATGGTTGTAATAGTTTCATTGGATATTAATAAGTGAACTTATTCTATTGAAATTTGCTAAAGCTATTTCATAGACAGAATGAAATGGCGAAGGCGATTGCCTAAGCTAAGCAAAGCAGAAACCTCTGGGAAATTAAGAGCACAGATTACTCTAGTACACGACTACAGTCTGATGGTAATGACTAACATCTTGCAATTCAATGTAACACATTGTTAACTAACAACTAATAAACCTTCAAGTAGTTCTGTTCTCCTTTTCTAGTCGTGGCATTTATAAGTCATTACTATATATGCATATATATATATATCATAAAATTATTATAGAACATTTATTAGTTTCTTATGCTACAGAAGCAATAAAAAAATATAGAAAATCAATGCACTGAAATAAACATTGCGAAAGGAAATTTATTGTCACATCTAAAATGTCAATAATTTCATAGACATTTCCAACGTTCGTACCATATCGACGAAAATCACGACGCATGCCGCCATCTTTCTTTTTTTTTAATAGTTCCTGAAGTATCATTAACTTTCACAGCGCGCGGCCCTTTGACGCGTCAAACAAAATGA
Source organism: Bhutanitis thaidina (assembly GCA_029286595.1). Lineage (NCBI taxonomy): Eukaryota > Metazoa > Arthropoda > Insecta > Lepidoptera > Papilionidae > Bhutanitis > Bhutanitis thaidina. The sequence goes on along the minus strand of JAGSMS010000012.1, from coordinate 4,840,897 downwards.
TCTAACTTTCGCGTAAAAACGGACGACTCTCGGCCCTGGATAATCTACGTATAGATTCCATATAGACATGATAAATGGATAAAAGAGGAGTGGAGGACGCCGCAAGAACCATTTGTCTCCTTGAATACTAAAGCCAAAAAAAAAGTCGACCGTATTTACATAATATGCGTCACTCTAAGCGGCGTCGGCATATTTCCCAGTTCCCGACGCGTGCGATGTCATGTAGTTAATATGAATTTAAAGGTAATAGGTAAAAGGTGTAGTTAATAGGAATATAAACTTTTAAAGTCTACGATGGAGAAGTAAAAATAGTAGTAATTAGTAATAATCTGTGCTTTATATAAATTACGTTTAATATATTTTGGTATGGTTTAATCAATGCTTTGGTTAACTTTTACATAAAAATAAACTAACATAACTTAATCTATAAATATTCCACTGCTGGGCACAGGTTTTCTACTATTTTACGAGGGCTTTGAAGCACAGAAGATTTTGTTACGCTGCCTGGTAAAATATGAAATTTTTATTTTGTAAAAAAAAAAAATTAAAAATACTTACATAGAGCAGGGTCACATGTAATGGAAGGGTCACGATTATCAACACGTTGAGTAATGTTAAACACGACTCACGTCTAATTTTGAAGTTTTACGATACTTATATTAAATAAAAGAGACGCACTTATTTATTCACGTCCAACCTTGTCCTGTTGAACTAATAATCAATAACATTGAGGGTCAGACGAGGTAGTGGCATTTAAAGTTGCACGTAAAGTACACAAACACTAAAATTTAAATCCAAGCTTTGAACAACACTCAGGACCATCGTTAGATAAATTTCAAATAAAATAAGACAGCAATTAAGATAAATAGTCATATAATTATTACATAACTAAATAATTATAATAAAAAAATATATATAAGCACATAAAAAAAATTCTGTCCAAATAGTTTATTATTAGATTATATTAGTTGGATTATTCAAAATTTTAAAATAATGTTACCCTCCTGTGCTCAACGCTCAACCGATAACCAAGTTTAAAAATACTTTATAATTTCGCATTTCTTTTGTTAAATTGGGTGTATGTGTTTCGCTTACGAACATAATATAACATGTTTTTTTCGAGTAGGCTATAAAGTGCTCCGTGAACGTGTGATGTATTATTGATTACTCAACAATACAGGGAGAATGTGTGCTTGTCACGCGCAAGTTGGAAACCCTCTAAGTACCCGGCTTGGAAGTTTCCGAGGGTGGGTCTGATGCGTAAGTTTGCTATCTAACGGGATATGTAAAACTGTGTTCCTATAAATCAGTTATGATTGATGTATTCATTCCGTTTGTAGTCAAGAGAGTCTCCAGTAGTTATTAAATTGTCGTAATTTATTGTCTACACATTGACACTGTTAGGAAACTTAATAGTTTGTGAGTGAGATAGCAAATTTGTATTTACCTAAACCAGTTTAGTGCAGTTGTGTCTTAATGGTCAGAACAATTAATGAAGTTATCATGTTACTTATGATACCTTAAGAAAAATACGAGCGAATGGTTTTTCAGGAGTTCAAAAAAACATCAAAATGGTGGTAATGGACGTTATGTATGGTATGGTTTACCAAAATTTCTGAAGCCGCGCGGAATGAAATTAAGAAAAATTAAGTAACAGGGGACTTAAAAAAAAGAGATATCTCCAAACAGGAAAATTATTCCGAAGACTTTTGAGAAGGGTGTCGTGGTTTATTACTTATACGAAAGTTCTTTTTCTTAAACGTATTCAATATTGAAAAGTTTCAGGCTGTTGACATATTTATATACAGAGCAAAGACGGGGAGATGACGCACATGGATTCTGTATTTGACGGACATTATTTGATTACTGGGCCGATCTTTAGACTTACTAATGTGTGCAGATTCTTTTTTATTATAATATATTTCATGAAAGTAAAAAAAAGTAGATAAGCAGCAGCTAGTAAATGCCCACTGCTGGGTAAAGGCCTCCTGCTCAAATATCTGAGACGCTGTTGGAGCTGGGCAGGGTCCGGGTTGCTCTCTCAAACGCGGGTTGGCGGTCCTCACGATGTTTTCTACACCACCGAGCACGTGGTAAATTCAGCTTTTAAGATCGCTATTACCAATTTCAGTGGTGCCGGCATCGGGCATCGAACCCGGGTCAAACGCGCTCTATGAAACTAAAGCGAGCGCTCTGACCACTAGGAAATATTATGTAATTGGTGAATAATGAAAAACTACTAAAGAGTACTGTATAAAAAAATCGGTATTAGAAATAAACATTTCACTGCCGAAATCTTGACAGACGAATTAGCGGCCGCTGTTCCTTGTTATTGGTTCTAATTGATAGAACCAATAACAAGGAACGAATAACATTAAAGTATTTTTGGGATGGTTATTTTACTGTTTATCGAAAGCAACAAGGTTTTCCAGTCTACTTCTCCCAATTTGAAATAATTGCGAAATATTTTATAGAATAATAAAGGCTGTTTACCTATAATACAACATAAATAATTATTAATATCTAATTATAAATGAGTACATAAAATTAAGCATACATTGAAAATAGCATATATTTTGGTTTAGAAAAAGAAAATCCGAATATTTCCTAGTGCTTTGTTGTAGAGACGATAATTTTAGATACATCTTTATCTCGGTTTCTTTCTGCTCACCATAAATTTTCAGTTTAAAGGGAGACATTCGGTTTCGAGAAGCGTACCCAATCTTGCAGCGTCTGTCCTCGTTATTACCTACATCCGACACGACGGGGCGCCTGCCTGATACCGTGTAATGGGCCGCTTTGTCATTTTAATCACGTCCCAAGGCTTGGGGGTCGCAAGTACTCTTCCTCTAAACTAATTGGATTTCGCGGATCGCTCGTGATATCTCTTATCGTCTGTTATGAATGACAATGTTTTAAGAAGATTAGGTTCTACGGTTTTAAGTCGCTTGAAATTGTTTTAAGGCACGTCAGTGTAATAACAACTTATACCTTGACATTAACAACTTGATTATACCGATATAAGCTCTCAGAATACCCATTCCCGGGGTGATCAGAGATCTAGACTAGACATTAATCTGTCTTTGGAATCCAAGTCATTTCGAATGGGGAAATTCGTCATTGGGATTACGGCCCCTCCACTTAGGGGATCGAACTCGAGTCCTGATTTGGGGGAAGATAGATAGATAAGCCGTTTATTTGGCTATAAATATGAAAGTTTGTATGCTTTGTTATTTGTCTCAAAAACACGTCTAGGGATAGGACTAAACGGATATAAATGAAATGTCAATTATATCATCCAATAAAACAAGACGTTACCCCTGGACAACATTTTATGACACGCGGGTGAAGCCGTGAGCATCGCTAATTATTAATATCCATGCAATTATTCATACTCTTTCGCAATTCCTCATCATAGTAAGATTTTACTGGATCATTGGCTATGAGTGCAGAGTAATAAAACTGTAGAGCAATCCTAATGTCCTCTTACCTTTTTACATAACTAGTTGAGGCATTGTCATTTTTAATGATCTTGATTCTGATTTTGATTAGGATGTAACGGTAAATATACCATCTTTTTTTTCAAAGGTCTACCTCACCTACAGCTGGTGTACCTTGCTCAGTAGCGGACGAGGATCTGGTGTTTGAAAAATCTATCAAATCAAACCCACAGACTAAAGATGGGGAGCAACATTTCTAAAGCTAGGATACCAGCACTGCCTGGGCAAATCTTCCATACATGGCAGGTCAGCATTTGTTAACGCCTTCATAGAAATGCCAACAGTAGCCTGTCATAGGCTGATAAAGTAGAAGAATAAATGAGACCAAGAAAAGACAGCATAAATATTTCTGAAGATATATAAATTCGCTTTGCACAGATCACAAAAAGTAACAAAATCACATGGTTATCTAGGCTTCGCTACTTCGTAATAACTTGAAAGGTTTTTGATAGACATGAACTCTGATATCCGCGCAAACAATCTCATGGGAACACACGTGTTAAATAAATGTTTTTCTCTTCTTTATATACCAGCTGAACCCTGACAAACTGCAAGGTGGCTAGTTTTGTAAGTACTGAGTTTGATAGTTAATTTTTTTATTAACTTTTTGATCTAAGCCTTTCCAATGATGTGGCAAATATAACCCATAAATTTGAGCACAATCGATCTAGCGGTTTGCGTATATATCAGAAACAAACCAATAAACATAATTTTTCATATATATGTGTATAATTTAATATATATGGGTATATAAACAAAATTATACATCTTAGTGGTTAACATGCCTGAGCTACGATTTGTGAAACTGTATATGTTCGTAGATCTGGCTATACTTTTGCGTCCCGTATATCTGACACTGCTTCGGACCCTTCCATAGAACTGACGATAGTTGTCGGAAATGGTCACTGTGGTTGAAATCGGCCTGGGGGGGGGACCGTCCCCGCACATAGAGCGCGGAATCTATTATAAATAACTGATTGAAACTGTGTAAACCTTTTCTAAAGAGTTTTCAACATACTATTTGTGCTTTGTTGAATATTAAGCCCTTGAATAGACGATAAAGGTTAACAGAGTTAATTAAAAGTCCGTGGCAGTCGGCTGCCCATGCCATTGTTCAGTGGGTCCGTCGTTACTGTAAAAAAAGAAACAGGTCACGTATTTAATAATTAATTTATTGAAACCCTTTTGAGTTCACCTCTCAAGTACCTCATTGGTGTTATATTATTATTGACGAGACCACCACATAGAGGTTAGCGTACGTGACTTATGTTATAATTCCAACCGAAGGAAATATTTGTTCTAAACGCTCACTATTGGTTTTCGGGTCGGTTGTTTTGTGTGCGTCCAGTGTCTCTGACACTGCATCTGACCCTTCCTCCGATCTTATCGTATCCGTTCGTTACAATGGGTATAGGTAGGTAATGACGTGTAAGTGCATCTGTGTTTGCGTGTATAGTTACGGTACTAATATATGAGAATGACTGAAATATATGAATGAAGGATAATATAAGTACATGAATATGGATGGCATGAACTAGCAGAGAATGCCCAATGGTATTAAGTCCGCCGTTTGTATTACTCTTTTAAGGTATGCAATAAAGTATAAATAAATAAAAAAGCTCCTCCTGTGCAGTTGATAACTGCTAATAATATTCAGTAGTGGTCGCCGTGGAGAAAATCCGCCAGGGGTACATACCAAGTTAGATACTTTTTAGTAATCAACCTCTCCATGAAATTTATTTACGTATTCTTCTTTTAACTATGTCAAATCTACAACCTTTTAGCTAATACTTACAACGGAATTTATTAATAAGATGTCCTATATCTTGGCTACCCCATACACGATCCAACCGATGGAAGACTAGACAGATCTTTTATCAGAGGAATTGAACTCAGCTCATTACAGACATAAAACAATAATTTGTATACTTAAGGTTTCAGAGAGAATTGGACCTAGGAGCAGTGATCAATTGTTGTCGTATATAGTATACGTGAAATTTCATATATCTGCTTATATGAATTTCGTAAAATTCTCCTGCCTGTTTACGACGCCTCCAATTTTGTAAGTAATATATAATACTGCCATAAGTGTCCGCGCTAATATCGAGCCACTCGCTCACTTGCCCTAACTTTACGTATCCGATAAAAACTCAATTTCAGACACAAGGGACCAATCGCAACACATTACACTCCTTTACGATCTTAAAGGGATGTAAAGACGCATAGTCCATCTGATTGCTTGCAAGTTGGCTTTGCGATCTATGGACACCTACATCCAACCTATTAGATGTTTCAAGGCTTTGGAGTGACAAATGTCTGTCAGTACACAGTTCACCTGATTATAAGTGGCTATTACTGCCCATAGACACCTGTAAACAATTTCAATAGAAGTTACAGATGTGTTGTCACCCTCGAGGACTAAGATCGCATGCCTTGCACAGCTTGCTTTTACACTAGCGCTCTATACTCTTTTAAACCGAAACACAACAGTAGTTTCAACAAAAGAAGATGAGAAAGCCAGAAAAAGTCCTACGACCAAGTAATTTATGGTCGCTTACATCCCTGAGTACTGTAAGGGGACATCGCCAGTAGTTAAGTAACAGGACCTTGTCTCTTATCGTTTGAATTAGAGTTTCAAGTATGTTGGTTTGCTGTCAGAGCGCGGTCCTATATCCGGATAAGGTCTATTTACCTTTAACGTAAATTATGAAGCTGGTACATAGTTGTAACTTAATCTAATAGATAAATTAAATACGAGGTAACACGATATAAAAACGTGTCTTGAAAAGTCACGAACATTTATCTAACTATTTAAGGATTAGCAACAGTAATTAAAAATTTCTGCAATACAATATCGTTTTAAAATGAGATTAAATTCAACAAAGAATAATAACGATGCTAATGATTGACGAAGGGCCTCATTAATGAGAAAAGTTTAGCCATTTTGTTTTAAATGTCAAACGGTTACCGATTCAATCAAGTAATAACTACGGCCCCTGTTTAATTAGGTCGTCCAATATTTAGTATAATTAACATTTTATAAACTACATTATTTATTATATAAATTATTTTTATTATATAAATAAATTATTTAATTGTTATAACGTTCCTCGGTAACCATTTTAAGTTTTAACGCGGAGGGCCGGCTACAAAACGTTGAGATGTGTCAAAATTTGAGACAGCTTTGGAGCCGTGGGAACCAGCCGTGGAACATTTGTGGGCTGCTCCTTTATATTAATTTTTCGACACCAAAAGTCAATTTAAAAAACGATAAAGAAAGAATTACCTTTCTTTTAATTTGACAACCCTTACAAGTTTTAAAAACGTCTTGTAACAGTAAGCTTCAAGTGTCTATGCTTGAATTTACGTTAAATACTATGTAAATGAAAACTTTGTATTAATAGCATTTTTTTCTCCAATAGCCAGCATCACGTGCACGCGGTGGACCTTACTAGTTAACCACGTGGCGACGCAATGGTGGCGGAAAATCCATCCGAATTTAACGAACCCAAATCCCACAGAGTAGTGATGGTGAGATCACTAATGCGAGGGTACCACCACGGCGCTCACCAACTCCCTTGCTCAGCGGGATCAGTATGGGCGAACCTTTTAATACATGCGGGCTTTAGCTTGCCCCTTCTTAGAGACGCCTATGCAGTGGGCTTTATTAGGTTTATGAACGAAAAAAAAATCCTTAGGTTGTTTATTGCTGTTTGTTTAAAACTGTGTAGTTTAAAGTATTGTTAACTAATTTAAAAACACTATTAGTGTTTGTGAAACCTTGCCTTCGAAGCTGAGGGTTTCGGAATCGAATCCCGCAAGGGGCAAACATTTGTACAATGAATACGAATATTGGTAACCGAGTAATATCTATATAGCTATATTGGTGGTATCCATCTTATCACCATCCAGATACTAAGACACGGGGGATCCTAGTTTGGGTATGTATGACGTGTGCTAGTGTTCGAATTATTTAAAAAATAATGTTGATTGTACAATTTCTAAACGATCGATAAATAATTATGAAAGGATATCCCTATATGTACATGTGGAATATTTGAACTATCCCTATCATCGGACAATAGCTCCACACAAATCACTCAATCATGAACCTATTTCGACGAGGCATTCAAACACTCAAGAGATAGGCAGTTAATTAATATCGATAGCCTGGCCATGACATCTCTACTCCAGCCCGTATTTGTGCGTAGCGGCACTAGCCGTATTGATTTTGTATGCGCGCGCAACTTTTCTTCCCCCTACCCCCCGAGGAGGTGGGGAAAAAGGAACAAGGGTAAAGCGACGATTCAAATCGAACCTTTTTATAGGAGCGCTTGAATCCCTTAGGTTAAAACGATGTGTCGGTTACAAGGAATGTGCATTATAATTTCGTAATTTACGCCTTTTTTACTGTATTTTAAAACTTTGACATCCGAGTAGAAGATAAGCGAAATAACTTTTTCTTTGACTTTTATGAAGTTGTATTATGCCGTCATGATGAATAAATAACTGTTTGTAAAGTATATTTGCTTTGTGTATTCTTTTAGACGATAATTTTTATAACAGCGAAAGACAACCATTAATATCGTCTCACCCCGTATGAATCGTAAGAGTCGACAAAGGAAAATGTCTGGAAAAAGTAACGGTTTTGGTAGATAACGGAATCATTATTTAGAAAAATGCGAAACTGAAAATATAGAAACTGACGACGTGCAGCAGCGTTTTAGATACGAGGCATCTGGTGCAGCGTACACCAATCCACCTGCGAAGGGTGATAGTTCTTGCCGTGTTGAAAACATGGAAATCAAATTTGTATTGACACTTGAAAGGATAAATACAGAAAATCCTCTCAGAGTTTAACCGTAAAATAGTTACTGCATAATGGTAATGCTGAATAATCTAGTTTTTTTTTATTTTTTATAAAACGTTATCTTCCGCTGTAGGAATTTAAAATATAAAAAAATAATCGTTTTTTTTGGCGCTTTATGGAAAAGACTATTTCCAGCAGCAAACAACTGATATCTGGATAATAAAAAATATTAAAACAGTAGGGGTAGTACTTATCTATATCTAAAAATTTATCTAAAGTTAACTCGTCAAAGGCACCTTCCATTCCACCCTTTTCATTCTGATTTAAATAAGCTCTCAAATCCGACCCTGGATTATCAAATACTGATTATGTCAGCGGCCTGTATACAGATTATAATATTTATAAAATGTGTAGAAACTATTTTCATCCGTGGATAAGGCGATAGACTGATAATTTCTTTGTTAAGTGACTGTTTCTGTACTTGTACATGTCTTTTGATAGCTGTATCTACAAAGCAGTTTCGCTAACAGATGTTATAGACAGCTAAGTTACTTTTTTAATGAATTCTTAAGTACTTTTGCGCATGTTGTAAAATACATTGCTTCAACCAGATCATGATTCATAATGTTATACTTGTTTATAAATTATTGGTGATTTTACTTTTCGACAAGTCGACAGACTTCAACAGTATAATAGATAACCATCTGAAAGTGCCTATATCGGTGAATCCCCACAATCTCCCAAATTTGAGGAATCTGCGATTGTCAATCGCCTACCACTTGGCAATTATGGCCAACCCGCCTAAATACTGATATGCATTAGATATTTGCTGTGTTATCTAGAAGTCTTTATTATTATATTATGAATACTTTTCCTTTTCTAAACGAGTAATAAATACCAACATAAGCTACCTAATAGTAAGCAATCATTGTTGTTTATATACCCTACAAGTAGATTTGGTACAATTAGAGTAGGTGCGTTGTCACTCCATGGACTAAAATGGTAAAGATGGTGAATGATAGCTAATAGAGAAAGGACCGGTGAACTAGATTCCATTGTATTTAGTTATTAAATCCAGATTTTGCAATAAAAATAACAATTAAAAAGTAAACAAAAAATTCGTGATTGATGCAACGATAGAAACCGACGACTTCTGTTTCTATAATATTAAATGATTACTTTTTAAACATTACAATTTAAAAATTCTGAAATTCATAGTTAAGCTTTATAATGTTCCTTTCGTACTAAGTTACGAAACATTTCATTAATATTAAAATAAGTAAAGGGCATGGAAGCGCTACCAATTATCCGCTAGTACCAGGGCTCCATTAACACGGATAGTTCGCAATAAACAATATTAACAAGGGAATGAATATTGTTAACTCGATAAACTTGCACCGTATATCCGGAGCGAACCTATCAAACTATACCGCCTGGATAAATTGTAAATTTTGCAGCGCTACGAGATGAGATTGTCCTCGTGCGATACAATACTGCATAGGTCTCCCTGGACATTGTACACCGGATGATAAATATACGTACAAGTATTTTAAAATGTTTTTATGTGACTTGTATAAATCATGTAAATTTTTTTTTCTTCATCATACAAATGTTTGCCTATAGTGGTATTCGACCATGCAGTGGTATCGGGCCATCAATAGTTGTAGTTGATATACTGTTTAGATAGGCTAGCGTCATCATAACGTATCAACAGCAGCAGCCTGTAAATAATGCGCTGCTTGACAGAGGCCTTCGACCATTTGTATTACTTATATACGGCGATTGGCCATTTTAACACTGTTGAGGTCTCACATAGTTGAGGTAATGCTATTTGACAGAAGCCACGGCATTTTCCCGACGTTTCTATTATTGATATTCTACACGGTTGCTGGGATTAGAGGGATTGATATATATTTTCTCTTACCCCTTTACCAAACTAGACTAGCAACCGAATTATGATCTTTTTACTTACAACGATGCCAGTTACCGAGGGTCCGATTGTTTTATATCTTACAATGTTCACAGGATAAGATGTTGCTTATAAATTCTTTAAGTTAATTATTTTAAAGTCCGCTCGGCTCAGTGCTCAGTCTGATAAGGTCTTGTTAGGGTTAAACTCCAGCGTAAGTCAGTATATGTGCGAATCCTTTGTTTTCCGGTCTGACTCTGTAATGGGTATCCTGCCACGGACACTACATCAGAACCTGCTCCGATCTTATTACATAAGTGTTGCATCTGCTACGGAAAGACGAGTGTGTCAGCTTGAATACTAATATCACTTAATCGACATCAACCACTACCATTATTACCATACCGTGAAGCAATTAATAAATTTTGCAGCTCCATGAGAAGTGATTGCTTTTTCCGATTCAATTTATTGCTTTCAAACTTAATTGGAACGCTTTCACCCGTTGCAATGTTGGTGGGGGGGGGGGGGCGAGTAATTTTGTGCCAGTAAAACCAACAACGTAAACATAGAATGCTTCTGTAATTAAGAGCTGAACTCGAAATACCTGAAAGGGTAAATTAGCCGTGGTCTAATGTGTGTCGGGCACGTAGTTACATGTGCTGTGAGCGAAATTTCGTGGACGCATTACATTTAGACAAACGGATGACAAGTGTTTACGTACATTAGAATGTAAATCTCTTACATATGTAATCGGAGTAAGTGGAAGACTGAGAAAAGTTTCAATAGACTGCGGGCTTACGATAATGATAAAGACTGTTAAATTAATTCTTTTATTATTCTTTTTACATTACAAACATTGTATTGCTAAGCCACTTTATGTACAAATATAATATACACAAGAGACTTCTTTAATATTTTATCTAACGTCAGATATGCATACTACTTGTATTGGAGTTTCAGTCAAATACTTACTAAGCTAATCCAGCAATAGTTATTATAATCAGTCGTACAAACGTCCAAAGCAATTAAAATGATGATGTAGGTGACTTCCGCCTGCCATCGGAACTTATCAACTAGCCAGCATATATTTTAATGGCGCTAGTGTACTCACTTGGACTCACTCGTCTTTAACTTTCCATACCCGAGGTAATGCTAGAATCATAAGTTAAGAGAAAGAATCCGATGAAAATGTCAAAGACCCGGAAAGCAAAAATGTTAGGTTTGCACAAATATGCCGAACACAAATATGCCTGGCTGGAATTCCAACCCAGGACATATGACCCTATACAATAATGTACGCTAACCACGTCATTAAACCACACGCCTAATTACACGCGCGTATATTGAAATTGATTACACAACACCAACGTTAGTCAATATTATCAAGTCGAAACTAATTCAATTAAACCAGAAACTAATATGATTTAACGAATTTCAATGCGCGGCTCTCACCGATTAAATTTAATCAAACTTTATTTTGACTCTGCTAATCTAAATTATATATATCTTATAATATATATAATATATCTTAAATCTACATAATAAAACTAGGAAATTCTATTTAAATTCTTTTATTTTTCTATTATAGCCTATATATATCATGTTTTTGGCTAAAAAAAACAACCGTGACATTAGCCGTTAACATTCTAGACGACATTTTAAAACTAAACTACTAAAAGTATCGCTTCAAAAGTAATTTTCAGTTTAAAACGACATTTATCTTTAAACGAATTATCGTCTGCTTTAAATATCGTTAAAGGCGAATCGGAAAACAAATTATGTATGTATATAAAGGTAAATCGGATCCGGGCTGGCTGTGGACGGCGGAAATTGGCAATTTCTGAGCGGGGAAACGCACGGCCGGCTACCAAGCTGCCTGATGAATACGAGGCAAAGCTAACTACGTCAGCGTTGCCTCGCGTATAAATTGAAATGTTTTATTTCTCCGCTTTGTTATAATTGGTCTTTTGTTGGATATTTAGCATTGTTTCATCGTAAGCAACTGAAACTGAAAAAGCGTTTCGTTGTGAATTTTAATGTAAATTACGATAATTTTGATACGTACTGTAAAAAGTTAATTTAGTACAGTATTGTACTACTGTGTTGTGTTTGATTTCGTGCTTATTTGGTAAAAATTTTAAATTATGTTCTTTAAATTATTATTTAAATTAACTTCATAAACGGTTCTAAAAAAATAGTGAGAATTAACCGTAAACAATGTTACGTAATATTAGATGTACTCTGAGCAGAAGTAATTTTACCGTAGTGCATTATGGGATTAATTTGCTACTTTTTCAAATAATTTTTTTATTTCTTATGAAACAAAATAGACAGTAAGTGTACATTGGTCAATACTCAAAAGATTTTTTTTTTATTTATATTATTTAAAAAGGCCATTTAGTTTATTTTAGTTTATTTTTGTGTACTCAAAAAGGCCCAGAAGCATTTACATTTAATAGACTCTATAATACGAAGGAATACTTATCCCGTATTGAAATATCTTCCTGCACGACCCCTATTAAAGACAATTAATTTAGAATAGCAAACTAAATGCGTATGTAAATGAAATAGAAAAAAATTCAATTTCTATTAATTTAACTTATTAAAAAACTAAATAGTAACTTTAAAGCATATCAAAATTAATGGCATTAGTTTTAGCACGTATTTAAAAATTAATTTCATTTTTCTTAGCATGCATTTGCGCTATAAATTTGTAGAGCGCAGGCTTTTAAGATTGATAAGGTACGCATGCACACTGCAGTGCGGATATCCAGGATGTATTTGTTTAATTTCTAATGCGGGTTGCAACGTGAGCTATATCCGCAGTGTGCGTCATCGGAACAAGCTGTAAATGTGTTTTAATGTAATGAATAATATATAAATGCCCTGATCAAGATCGCTTCGTAGATTAATTTTCTAACGTCAAAACGGTGATTGAAATAGATTAGAAATTTGGGTAATTTAGCGCTGTGACTCTGTTTATTTTTGTCCGATGATTCAGGTCAATACCAATAATTTATTATTTTATAAATGAGAAAAATAGAAATGACTGTCTGTGGTATGTTAAATTTCCAAAAACTTTTCCTGCAAAGTACACGACTTACTAAAGATGACGATGCTATCCTTCTAGCAAAGTTTTACAACGGCGACCACTTCCGAACAGTTCTGGCAGTCGTCGACTGGGTAAGAAATATCATAGTGCAGTAAGTTTAAGTAAAGCTTTGACGATAAGAGCGCAAAAGGGTAAGATGCAGTGTTCGAAACATCGGACTTACCATTAGATGCACTGAATGAGCACTTATTAACTAACTAACTTATTTGCTTTCTAAATTATTTTTTCCCTCAGCTTGCATAAATCCACTGCTCCCATATGGATATAGGTCTTTATATGAAAGCATCAAGAAAAGCTGGAATTTCTCTTCTGGAGGATTTGCACTTACTAAGTTAGTCAGGCGGTTGAGGGTGAACGCAGTACCGCAGTAGAGATGCTACTCCCCATCATTAGTCTGTAGGTACATCATAATCAGATGTATTCCTCGCTATTAGTTGGTAACCGGAGACTCTACCGTTAGTCCATAGGGCTTAGCATAGATTAACGACGTTTCCACATATATCAGCTAACGTATACCAATTAAAAAGAAGGAGAAAAGAAAAATTTTTAAGGCAAAAAAATAAGGATCTCTAAGGATACTTTGGCACGACCGATAGCCAGTTACAGAAGTCCTTAATATAGGTCGCACAGAACATCTGAATTATATTTGGCAGGTCAAGAGTTACTGCATTGCGGTCTAACCCCCTCGCTTTTATTGGCACGTGAGCTTTCCATGTTAACATTATTATTGTTTAAGTGTAGGAACAGTGTGAAAGTCTCAAAGGTACTGTGGCGGGGTACTGAACGTTAGCAGAATACCAAAACATATCTATTTCATAAATATCTCTATATAGATATTTCTTCTTTTTAAATCATATTTCTAGGAATCATTTTAAGTCAACACAGGGAGATATACTTTGCTATGTATGCACTATATAATCGTAGATGCTGAAAAATAAATGAATAATTATGCACGTAATTGTGAACAGGTACTGCTTTTGGAGGCTGGTCTGCTCGAGTTCGCAGTGCCCTTGTGCTTAAATTTTTGAGATCGCTATATTCTTGTAGCTTGCTTTAAGTTGCCTTAGAGACTATTATAATTATTGGAAAACAAAAGAAAATCTGACGAATGACAAACGAAATTTTCTTTCTTATGTCGAAGAATAAAGAACGATTAAAAAATTACCGAAAGAAAAATTATTATTTTAAAATCCTTGTTTAAGGGTTTTAGATCACTAATCCTTTCAAAGATTCAAGCGGAGGCTTCATTTATGATTTGACCAAATATTTCTTTTGCCGATGGCTAGTCAAGGGTTAATGAGGGCAGAGCCGATAGCCTCGTACTAGTGATGGAGAGCAGCGTCACTAGTCCGTGGGATTTGGGATCAGCAAATTCTGAGGGATGTTCCGTCATCTTTCGGTGCCCAGAGCCCCGTTCGTTTGTTAGCAGTGACATTGATGGTATAATACTTTTCTGGTGTTATATAATACATAATATACGAAATATTTTAATAATAAAAAAAACATTCATCCATTTGTAGGTGTTAAATTTTATCAAAAGTTTTATGTAGAAAAAACCTTAAGCTGAAAATGGGATCTCATTTCATATAATAGTAAACAGTTTAAAAAGATCTCGATATTGTGTTTCAATATCGATATCTTTTTAAACATCGGCTGCGACTCCTCTATATGTCAGTTGTAAGAGCGTTCGAAGTGTGGATTGGTGTCGATATAACGGCACGAAGCGGCAACAAGCGGCACCGCACGACTAGATGCAGAGGCTGATCAACTCGCCGCATCCTACGTGACGCGAAAACTGAACGGCGAACGTTGGAGATGAGCCCGCTGAAACGTGAACTAATACCCTATCCGAGATTAGAGACTCGGTGCAGAATTGGGATTTACCGACGAACCTCGAAATCGCTCTGAAACTACCTCTATTAAGATGCGGCAAAATAGCATACGGAGTTCGTCGAGTTAGAGCTTTGATAGAGTAGATCCTCCCGAAGGAGAACCAGATTGGGAAACTTTAGTAAATAAATAATGTAAAATAAATAATTAATGATGAAGCTATCAATTTTCGGATCTCATAGTATCATAACGTAATCCTTGTACTCACATAGGTAAAGTAAAAATAAGTTTAGTAAACAGCACCCAGTAAACAACCCACTCCTGATCTACTTTTAGTACTTTTAGTGAGAGGATTTTGAAGAAAAGGGTCCGCCACAGTGCACTATGTATATATTTTTGAAGTTATACTTCTTTTGGCACGTTTGGGAAAAATAATGACTGATTATTTTTTACGATGCGCGCTCACACCGTCACCTAAAAGCGACACCATGAAGTTAGTTGGTAAACGTGTCTCAAGTTTTCGTGAGAACTAATAACTGTTTTCAAGGTAGTTATTCAAATATATATGAATCTACAACACATGTTTTATGTCAGAGGAGGTAAACAAATATATTCATACATAAATATACATGTGTATCAGTGTGTATTTTCAATTATACAGGGTTATTGGTAATAAGACGTATTCCCGTTAGGAGGCGAAAGGGGTGACTATTTGCGATAATTTTAACCCCCATATGCATTATGCAGAAAAGAACCATTTTTGAGTTATCATGTTTTTTTCAAAATATTTTATTCATTATTTTGTTATTAACTGGCTTATAACAAACTATACTATACAAACAATGTGTAAATAAAAGTAATTTCGATTAAATTATGCTTTTTAAAATTAAATTTTGTAATTTTTGTTTAAAGACTTTTAAAGTTTATTATATTTTTTTAATTAAACCGTTTTCAATTGCATTTAACGTCTTTTTTTTCGCTTTTTTACTTACGCTAAAGAAGTATAACTTATTACTTGATTTTTTTCGTTACGCTAAAGAAGTATAACTTATTACTTGATGATATTTTCTTTCGCCGCCGAACACACGGTATAACTCCAATTCACAAGTTTACTGGTGGCAGCACCGGAGATTGAACCCTGATCACTAGCATACTATGGAATTAAAGCGATGTCCGTTAGCTGTCTGGTAGCCACCAAGGCACATTCAAAGTATTTGACATTAATATAATATTAATATTACAAATACCAGGTTACGAAACCTACGAATATTTGACATTTCTCCATGCATAGGACCGGGAATTCAATATTCAGCAGTTATGTGTAATGAAGAATGAAGAATACGAAATTTTTCCGCATTGTATTTTCGCATTCGACTCCTCATCAGGCTCCATTCATGCAAGTTAAAATAATAATTTAAATATAAATCTGAAAGATGATCTTTCATTAGATGGTCATGTGCTGAAATATTTTTATATCTGTTATACGAATATAATGAAAATCGATGTATTGTAGATGTTCCTATTGTCGCTTCCTAGGATAATGCAACATAATATCCATAGTCATAATAATGACAAACATACGTACAAATTATTTTTCATTTCAACTTTTTAAGCCTTAATGATAGATATTTCCAACATTAACGTTACTCGCCATAGTTGAGATGAGACATCCACAGATCAAAACTGTTTTATTTTGTTATATAAAATAGCAGACTGTAAATTGACCAGCACTGGGCACTTTTGAAAATTTTTGAAAAAGCTTTTCTTTGAAGGAGTTTTGGAGCTAGAAAGGGTACGTCACGCTACTCTTCCTGGGTATAACGTACTAAACGTGTCCTCGAAACAATTTTTTTAATATTTATCAAACATTAAAATTTCCACACCCGGATTCGAACCCAGGTTACTCGCGTAC
Source organism: Bhutanitis thaidina (assembly GCA_029286595.1). Lineage (NCBI taxonomy): Eukaryota > Metazoa > Arthropoda > Insecta > Lepidoptera > Papilionidae > Bhutanitis > Bhutanitis thaidina. Next base: position 4,823,824 of record JAGSMS010000012.1, on the reverse strand, counting down.
TCCGAAATTAAAGCGAGCGTCCTGTCCAGCAATCACGGTTATATATACGGAATACGGTGTATTTTTTACATACAGAAATACAAGTTCTTAATTTCTCGCCTAATTATCAGTCACACGATTAATTAAAAAAAATACTACTAGAGATGCGTTGACAATAAACACAACGGTTTTCCGAAGACGGACGCTTATAGAGTATAAAATTAATAGAAACTGGAAGCACTTACAAGGAGATGACTTGCCTGACTTATTTATCTTTACAGAAATAAATAAGATTATAATGTACGAGTATGTACGTGATTTGAAAATAATTGCTATTCTGTCATGGCTGTTATGTAAGCACACGATTATACGATACCAATACTCAACAATAAATTTTTCCATTTTTTGTCTACCTGTCTGTTTACCAAAGTTTGTACTTGAGAGCGGCTGAACCTATTTCCACGAGACTTTCACGAGAAGGTAAGAGTACTTTGTTCAGAGTAATTTGAGCATCTTTTTACACGGGAAGCATTTATTAGTTCATTGCGCGAAAATTATAAAATTATTACATCCTGATGCGGATGAAGTCGTGTTGTAATAAAGTTATATAATGATCAGTCTTTGCAGCATCTGCTTTAATTAAATGAAACGTTCTAATTGTAGCATGTTTTCTCTGTATGCCAGTAATATCAAAGCGTTTCACTGTACAGTTCTCGTGTAAATAAAACATGGACAAAGATACAGGGAATTCCTTTGAGAAAATTTTCCGGTTTTATCGGCGAACGTTGCCACAAACGGACCACAGCAGTGTTTGTTTGATGACAATTATTTGGGAAGGTCTCGTTATGTTTTCTGAACTAAATTTGCTCTAGTTTGTTGTATCTGTTATAAAAGCCAAATCTACTCAGGTTTTTTTCTTATTGGATTGAAGTGAAAACGAGCTTACAGTCCACCTGATGGTAAGTGACCATTGCACCCCATGGACACCTGCAAGCAATTTCAAACGAAGATGTTTACAGGTGCATATAATGCCACACAGCGCGTAATTATACTGAGCTGACCGGATCACAACAGTTGTTACACTGCTGATTCCGCAGAAATGAGTAAGAAGGCGGTACTTAACCAGACGTCTCCTGGACAGATATGGAGTTTATCACATAGTAAAACATACAAAAGTACTTGAAGTTTGTAATTGGATATAGATTCATTCATCGCGTTAAAGATGTACTAGGAAAGAATTTGAAATGAAACTATTATTTAGGGATTTTAGCGCGTTTAATTATGTTTTTATATTCCCGACGTTTCGATTGCTTTACCGTGGTCAAGGGGGGACTGAGGTGTTGAACGACCAGATGTCATAGTTATCTCGGGCTACCTTCAGCTGTTATTTATGAATTTTTGGTCGATCCGCGAGAACGTGCTCACAGTGTAGATCATCATCATCATCATTTCAGCCTATCAGAAGTCCACTGCTGAACATAGGCCTCCCCCAAAGATTGCCACGAAGCTCGGTCCTGAGCCACCTGCATCCATCGACTTCCCGCAACACTGCGCAGGTCGTCACTCCATCTTGTGGAGGGTCGTCCTACACTGCGTTTGCCTGTACGTGGCTGCCACTCGAGAACCTTTTTTCCCCAACGGTTGTCAGTTCTGCGAGCTATGTGGCCGGCCCATTGCCACTTCAGCTTGCTGATCTTTACGGCTATGTCGGTTACCTTAGTTCTGCTGCGGATATCATCGTTGCAGACTCTATCAGGCAGAGAAACACCGAGCATAGCCCTTTCCATAGCGCGCTGAACAACTTTGAGCTTCCTCATACGGCCTGCATTGAAGGACCAAGTCTCGGATCCGTATGTCATCACTGGCAACACGCACTGGTTGTATACTTTGGTCTTGAGGCTTTGCGGTATACTCGACGAGAAGATATGACGTAGTTTCCCGAACGCAGCCCAGCCGAGTTGGATTCGTCGATTGACCTCTGAGACGAAGTTGGACTTACGACTAATCGGACAATTTGTCCCAGGTAAACGTACTCGTCTACAACTACAACTTCGTCTTGTCCATGTGTAGATAATATAGTTTAATTTCAAATGTGTAGTGTTCGCGTAAACACTAGAAATCATTAAAGGAAAGAATTTGAAATGAAACTATTATTTAGGATTTTAGCGCGTTTAATTATGTTTTTATATTCCCGACGTTTCGATTGCTTTACCGTGGTCAAGGGGGGACTGAGGTGTTGAACGACCAGATGTCATAGTAATCTCGGGCTACCTTCAGCTGTTATTTATGAATTTTTGGTCGATCCGCGAGAACGTGCTCACAGTGTAGATCATCATCATCATCATTTCAGCCTATCAGAAGTCCACTGCTGAACATAGGCCTGCCCCAAAGATTGCCACGAAGCTCGGTCCTGAGCCACCTGCATCCATCGACTTCCCGCAACACTGCGCAGGTCGTCACTCCATCTTGTGGGGGGTCGTCCTACACTGCGTTTGCCCGTACGTGGCTGCCACTCGAGAACCTTTTTTCCCCAGCGGTTGTCAGTTCTGCGAGCTGTGGCCGGCCCATTGCCACTTCAGCTTGCTGATCTTTACGGCTATGTCGGTTACCTTAGTTCTGCTGCGGATATCATCGTTGCAGACTCTATCAGGCAGAGAAACACCGAGCATAGCCCTTTCCATAGCGCGCTGAACAACTTTGAGCTTCCTCATACGGCCTGCATTGAAGGACCAAGTCTCGGATCCGTATGTCATCACTGGCAACACGCACTGGTTGTATACTTTGGTCTTGAGGCTTTGCGGTATACTCGACGAGAAGATATGACGTAGTTTCCCGAACGCAGCCCAGCCGAGTTGGATTCGTCGATTGACCTCTGAGACGAAGTTGGACTTACGACTAATCGGACAATTTGTCCCAGGTAAACGTACTCGTCTACAACTACAACTTCGTCTTGTCCATGTGTAGATAATATAGTTTAATTTCAAATGTGTAGTGTTCGCGTAAACACTAGAAATCATTAAAGGAAAGAATTTTGAAAAAAATGTTTTCTTTAAAACTGGCTTTAGGCGAAAATGCTTTTTAATTACCAAGAATTCTATATTTAATCATATATCACAATACAAAATATCTCAGCAAACCTATTTAATTTACAATGTTTTTTGTGCGCAGCGTTATATAGCTTAGGTTAGAGGCAACTGGAGTTTGCTGTACAGTTAACTATAATAGGATAATAGGAAATAATTCGCTTAAACTTTATAACAGCTACAGTGCCACATGACGTCCCTTGAGCTATAACATCTATTGACTGCAAAAGGCAATTGCCTAACACATACACTCGTTCGACGAGATTGATAAAATCGAATAATGTGTGTGAAATATCAGTTATTGAGAAGCGTTACGATAATTGTGATGTACGTACTTATGATTTGAACTATACTATATTATATTTATTATTGAAAATGCAGCGTATTTCACTCTACATGTAAAACTTCTACTTATTGTTCGTCAGCCTATTTAAGTCCGCTGCTGAACATGAGCCGAGCCGACCTATGTTACTTGGGGAGTTTCACAAGTTCAACGCGCTAGGCAGATGGGTAGGTGAGCGCAGTATGCAGCACCAGTACTACACCAACCCGCACATGCCGATAATCATAATTAATCGAAATCCAAAAACTAATATTTTTTTCTTGTTTGACTTGTATTCGAACCCGCGACCATCGATACAGTAGACAGGTCTACAGAAAACTGATCCTTTTATTAAACCTGTGCCACGTTTAAAAAGTAAATTGTTATGAGGAGAAATTTTCCAGATATTCCAGACATTCCTGATGTTATTGTAACGTACCATACTATTGTTATTGGTAGTTATGATTGTTTTTTTATTCTGAATTAAAGAAAAAAATACTGGACAGTACCCTCTGCTAGACCAATCCATTAAGTGACATAAATTAGTAAGTCCTTTTCATTAAAAGCGACCTCATTAACATAGAAGAAGTCCTTTATGCGCATTTAATGGTACAATGCACATGAATACCCAATATGAAGAGCCATTAGAGTTGTGCAGACAAATTCAAGAGAAATTAGGAACTTCACGTCCTGGTATTTCATTACACGGAACACATTAATTTCTAATAGAATATCGTTAATTGAGAAGCCATGCATAGAGGCACTCTAGTCATTAGTTCGAAACCTCGCTTATGAAAGGGTTGTTATACATTCACTGACGTCAGTGTACGTATAGTAACTTTATGTAACGCACTGTGCCTATAAATATTAAGTTATAATATAACGTATTCCGTGTGGCTGTCGGAAGTAAAGAATAGCGCCAACCCTGTCTAACCATGGGTGTCGTAAAAGGCGACTAATGGTAAAAAATTATATTAGGAGATGGGCAGCAGCATCTTCCTGCACTAGAACAAAAAAAAAAACTGCGGTTGCCAACCCGCTCGCCAGGCGTGGCAACTAAGGCAAACCCCCATGATGAGAGGTAGAAAAGCAATGGCCCCAGTCCCCGGCGGCCTCGCTAGTCCTGGCTATGGTGGCAGCCATGGTAACGGCGAGGCAGGGGTGCGAAGAATCACCGGCTGATTTCTAGCTGCCAACCCAAACGACTGGACCTGGCAACATATAAAGCACGCACATTGAGGACCGACGAGAAGATACTAGAACTGGAAGAAGAAGTAAGCAAGTTACACTGGAGTATTATGGGGTTGTCTGAAGTCCGAAGACAGGGAGAGGACTCTATAATCCTAAAATCCGGTAACTTGTTCTACTACCGGCAGGGTGACCATCTGTCCCAAGGAGGTGTCGGGTTTATCGTCCACAGGTCTCTCATCAACAACGTGATCGAGATCGGAAGTGTGTCGAGTAGGGTCGCGTACCTTATACTCAGAATAACCAAAAGGTATTCGCTGAAGGTCATACAGGTATACGCACCAACCTCGACACACCCTGATGATGAAGTGGAGGCAATGTATGAGGATATTTCAAGAGCCATGCATTGCTCTAAGACTCACTACACGGTGTTGATGGGAGACTTTAACGCAAAACTAGGTACGAAAAAGGCGATGAGCTGATAGTGGGGAACTTTGGAGTAGGGCAACGGAACCCAAGAGGGCAACAGCTGGCTGACTTCATGGCAAAGGAGGGATTCTTTATGATGAACTCCTATTTCCAGAAGCGGCCCCACAGGAAGTGGACATGGATGAGCCCGGACGGTACCACAAAAATGAGATCGACTTCATCATGACGACCAAGCGTCAGCTGTTCAGTGATGTCTCTGTGATCACTAGGTAAAACCGGCAGTGATCACCGAATGGTAAGAGGCACACTGAACCTTAACATTAGGCTCGAGCGGTCTCGTCTGGTGTAGTCTACGCTCCGCCCACCACGTGCCCTTATCCAGAACCCCGAGAGCTTTCAGCTCGAATTGCATAATCGCTTTCAGTGCCTAGACGATTGCGTTACAGTGGACGATACGAATAGCAGGCTAGTGGAAACTGTCCATGCGGTAGGAGCTAAGTTTTGCAGGACCCGCCGCACGAACAAGCCCCAAAAGCTCTCTGATCACACTCTTAAACTCATGAAAGCCAGGCGTGAGATAAAGCTGCAGTCTACAACGGATGCGTCAGCGTATCGGCTACTGAATAGACAGATCTCCAAAAGACTTACGCAAATTCAATACAGCCTGTATTGAAAAAGCGATAGAGCGGAACCAAGGCTCCAAAGTCTTCGCCAGAGATCTGTCTATCGGAAAGAGCCAACTGACCAAGCTGAAGACCGAAAGCGGCGCAATCATTTCCGCTGGAGCCGAGATTTTGAGTGAGATCGAGAGATTTTACGGACAGCTGTACACAACGTCGTTGAAACCACACACTGATGTGAGTAACGACCCAAGAGCCAAGCTTATCCGACATTACTCCGATAACATCCCGGACGTCAGTCTGAGCGAGATTAGGATGGCTCTCAAACAGCTTAAAAGCGGCAAGGCGCCGGGTGAGGACGGAATTACAGCTGAGCTTCTGAAAGCGGGTGGAAAACCGATACTTGTTGTCCTTCAGAAGCTGTTTAATTCCGTCATTCATGGCCGTGTTACGCCGAAAGCGTGGAGTAGAAGCGTGGTTGTCCTATTCTTCAAGAAAGGGATAACTGCCTTTTGAAGAATTATAGACCGATATCGCTTCTAAGCCGCGTCTACGTGCTGTTTTCGAGAGTCATCTCAAATAGTCTAGTGAACAGACTTGACGACTTCCAGCCTCCCGAACAAGCCGGATTCCGAAAAGGCTATAGTACCATAGACCACATACATACTCTTCGCCAGATTGTACAGAAGGCCGAGGAGTACAACTTGCCATTATGTCTGGCGTATGTGGACTATGAGAAAGCCTTCGATTCAGTCGAAATTTGGGCGGTGCTACAGTCTCTCCAGCGGTGCCAGATAGACTCTCGGTATATCGAAGTGCTGAGGTGTTTGTACAATGAGGCTACGATGTCTATCCGAGTACAGAATCAGAGTACGAAACCAATCCAACTGCAGAAAGGTGTAAGACAGGGTGATGTCATATCCCCAAAACTCTTCACCGCTGCATTGGAAGATGTTTTCAAGCAGCTGAACTGGAAAGGATACGGTATCAACATCAATGGCGAATACATCACTCACCTTCGATTTGCCGACGACATAGTTCTTATGGCAGGATCGCTGGAGGAGCTCAGTACAATGCTCAATGACCTCAATAACGTCTCCCAACAGGTTGGTCTTAAGATGAACATTGACAAGACGAAGTTCATGTCAAACGTCCATGTCACACCAATACCGGTTGTTGTTGGGAACAATAGGCTCGAAGTTGTAGACGAGTACGTATACCTGGGACAAATTGTCCGATTAGGTAAGTCCAACTTCGACTCAGAGGTCAATCGACGAATCCAACTCGGCTGGGCTGCGTTCGGGAAACTACGTCATATCTTCTCGTCGAGTATACCGCAAAGCCTCAAGACCAAAGTATACAACCAGTGCGTGTTGCCAGTGATGACATACGGATCCGAGACTTGGTCCTTCAATGCAGGCCGTATGAGGAAGCTCAAAGTTGTTCAGCGCGCTATGGAAAGGGCTATGCTCGGTGTTTCTCTGCCTGATAGAGTCTGCAACGATGATATCCGCAGCAGAACTAAGGTAACCGACATAGCCGTAAAGATCAGCAAGCTGAAGTGGCAATGGGCCGGCCACATAGCTCGCAGAACTGACAACCGCTGGGGAAAAAAGGTTCTCGAGTGGCAGCCACGTACGGGCAAACGCAGTGTAGGACGACCCCCCACAAGATGGAGTGACGACCTGCGCAGTGTTGCGGGAAGTCGATGGATGCAGGTGGCTCAGGACCGAGCTTCGTGGCAATCTTTGGGGCAGGCCTATGTTCAGCAGTGGACTTCTGATAGGCTGAAATGATGATGATGATGATGATGATGATAACGTATTTGGTGATAATTAGAGTTATCAATAATCACCAAAATTTTTTTATTGTATCACGTTATCCTAGTAATTTCTTAAACTATTGTAGTAGTATCTACCATCTATGATCATTATTCATTATTATGAATTGGTCTTTCAGTTCCACTTTAAACTTTTGTCCTTTTCCGAAAGGCACCAGCAAGTCCTGACATACATTCAATCGAAGATACCAACCACGCTATACTTAATAAAAGGCAATTAATAATACATCCTTAAAGACGGCCATCTGCTCATATATTTATTAGCTCTCGTGTATTATTAATAAGACATAACATAATAAAGGCACAATATTGGCGATATTTATGATGATTTCTCTCTGCGGATCTCCGTTAATTCTTATTTTTCATAAATACTTATGAATGTTCTAAAACCTCACTAACTTTAAACGTTATGTTTTTATTTTTGCTATTAGTTGAGCGATCGCCTTCAATGCTATGGGTTGCGAGTTGCATTCTCAGAGGGAACATGTATTTAGAGATAAGTATTCATAGTCCACGCGTTCACGTATATGTGATTTATAGTAATCTCTGCCTACCCCAATGGGCCGTAAGTGCGCAAATTGATCGTATTCACAAAATATGTAATTTGTACACAATAATTTGAAATTTATATGTGTATATGTAAATAAATTTAAATAAATTTACATATACACATATTGTATTTTTTTTCCTTTATTTTCACAGGCGCAATTAGAGATTTTAATGTCTTTGTAAAAGTAGTCAACAGAGGATTTTTTTTAACAGCTTGTTTGACGGCTCTCCCTGCGTTAGAGATAACTTTCAAAACCGCTAGAAATATTATAGAATAGATTTGAATAAGTCAAGTCAGTTGTCAAGTACATATTTTATTACATATCTAATATTTTATATTTAATATATAAATAATTTAAACCTAAACATTTGAAAAAGTTGTTAGCACTATGTTGGAAATTCTAAACTGGAACGTATATTTTGGATTGAAGTGTAAAACAAATGCAGTGTGGTTGTAACGTAGAAATTTTTGTGTAAGCCTATATTTTATGGCCCATATTTACTACATTTTGTAAGCTGGACGGACAAAAAACCTTTGGGTAACTTTTTCATGGTTATTTCATTTTATATTTTGTATCCATATTGAATTTTTTTTTTGGGGAACTGCCTTCTTTTAAAATCTACAATATTTACCAATTAGAACATTCGGAATTAAATAAAGATAAATAACCATTATAGACAAATATTTTAAAAAAAATTACTAAGGTCCATTATAATTACTCTATCAAGCAGAAAGAAGTAAGCGACAAAAATCTAATTTCCTTAAAGGTCAAGAGTATAAGAGTACTCTTTATGATTGTGCCGAGAATTGTGTACCAGTAGAAATAGGCTAAAGTTAAACATTTCTGTGAATCAGTGAAGTGTTAGGAAAAAGCAATGAGTCAGAAAATTTAATTATCCAATGCACAGGCGTGAATCAGCCAGGCCAGTACTCAAAGTAACGTGCCCGATCGATATTCACCGTCTAGACAAATACTAATAAATCGAAGGGACGGTCACAACACGACTACACTTTGACAAAGTTCTTGCATAGCGTTAGTATTACATTTTTTTTCGTATAATAAGTATTCCAGAGTCCTAGTCCGCATGCGCTTCAGATTTTGCCATTAATATGTCCATATGATTTTACCACAGACTAGATTTCATAAAAACCATCTGTGTAAACATTATATCAGGTGCCAACAACTAAAGTTTTAATTTATATTGGAATGAACATTCAATTAAGTAATATTTTACGGATTTAAAGGTGTTCGTTTCGTTCTGAAAAGGCCCAGTCATTAACTCAGTTAGGCTGATGATGAAAAAAAGAGAACATAATGTTTAGTTACATAGAGCCGTAGTCGCCCCGCGGACAGTGCGAGCGCCTAGTGATCAAAGCGCTCACTTTAGTTTCATAGAGCTCAAGTTACCTGGGTTCGATCCCCAGGGGCCGGACTAATAAAATTGTCAAAAGCACAATTTACCACGTTCTCATCTGAGTGTATATCTGAGAAATAAAAAAAATGTTTTTCTACGATGGTTGAAGTCCGCCAACTTGCACTGGTGCAGCGTGGCGGGTCCTTCTCGGCTCCAAGAATCCTCTCAGATATATGAGAAGGAGGCCTTTTGCCCAGCAGTGGGCACTTACAGGCTGTTACTACTATGAACTCCTATACATAAATTGCGTATAGTTGCAAATGTATGTATTTAAATGAAGAACATTATAAATGCTTCATATTTGTTTCTAAGAAAAAATATAGAGTTAATTATGTGATAAATTAGTCCGATGCCGTATGGTCATCAAGCACTGTTGCTAAACCCTCCGTCAGTTAGCGTTCCTAATCGTTGTATACACAACAATAGTGTTTCTCACACGAACGAATTATTGCCAGATCCTGTCGCCACAAATTATGCTATGTCTTATATTAATCTTGATAATTGTGCATGTTTATATTCATTATTCTAGCCAGGGGCTTATTCACCGTCCACCATCGGACACAAGTTAATTTCAACAAGACCATTATTGTGAATGGAGTTTCTCAATATAGTTAATAAATAAATAAATAATGTGTAAACAGTGTATATTTATATACATTATGTTCATTTACATATTTAGTACAACGTGACAGGTGGTGAGAAATTTCGGAACGGTATGAAGCTTGATACGCGCCCTCCATATAGGGGGTCCAACTTGAGTCCTCTGTTTCCAAGGCAAATCCTCTTTTACTGTTTATCAGTGATTATCTAATTTTTAATGTTTAAAATGAAACTATTATTTACGAATTTTATCGCGTTTAATTTTCTTTTTATATTCCTCACGTTTCGATTGATTTACAGCAGCCGTGATCACGAGGGGACTGAGGTGTTAAACATTTGAGATGTCAGATGTCATTTGTTTATTTCAAATTTGTAGTGTTCGGGTAAATAGAATAAATCATTTTAATCCTTTCTCTATTTTTCTGTCTATTCAGATGTCTTTTGATCTGAAACTCAACAATTTTGACCTAGAACGAAATGTGTCGTTGTTTATAGAATACGAACATAATGTCTATAGAATAAAAACCTATAAATATTTATATACGTAGTATTATTTCTAAATTTTCATTTTCATTTTGAATTAGAATTTGAATGGAATTTTAGAAGAAAATATGACAAACTAACACCAAACTATTTATTTATTTAACTAAGTTTTCCCCAATAATGCTAATTATGTTTATAAATAAAACGAATGTAACAAAAACAAATTACTGATACGTAACAAATATTACAAATTGGAAATTTAAACGTTGTTATAAAATAATAGAAATAAAGCTTCGGATTGAAGTGAACGCATTAAAACGCAATAGGTTGCAAGCAATTAGTGTGGGGCAAGCCAGCAGCGGGGTGCAACGAGTGTTGTGCAAAATTGAGCAAAACGTAGCTTGCAATTTCCGAACGAGTGGCCGTAAAGTACGCAAACACGTACCCCACCCCGCACACACCGCACAAAACACACACATATGCCTATAGGAAGTTCGCTAAATTCGAAAAACACACGCTCATTAACTCAAAGATAAATCTCTAAAGCAATTTAGATAGAACCGTGTTTAATCATTAGGATACGTTCTAAAATAAATGGGCGACAGAAATTTTATTGAACTATTAACTGCATAGGTAGGCAGCGTAGGAGAATCTACCACCCCATATCGTGTAATTCGATTAAGGAATAAACCATAAAACCTCACTGCCCCCTACAGATGGTGGAATAACTATCAAATATATATAATCCACAGTGAATCTACATTATCCAGACCATAGTGGGTGAGCAGTAGCGTCTTGCACTGCGATCGTAGACAAGCGTAGCGATTTTAGAAAATTCTCCCATTAAGTCACTATATTGGCTCCACACGTCATATGGCTTACGTCCAGCACTGAACTATTAAACTTAATTTAAATTACGTTTGCATAAATCTAACTTATATATTAAAAAAAAAGTAAAATTGGGCTGCATAAAAGAACACAGGATAGAATTGTAATGTTTAATTAATTAAAACTGATAATTAAAATGCATTTTATTCTAAAATGCTCAAATGTGTTGCTGCTACGAAGAAAAAAAATAATTAAGTAATTACAATTATTTTAATAAAATGAGGATGTAGTTATTTCTTTAATTTCTTGTGAAGAAGTTCAATAATATTCAATACAAATTACTTAATAACAAATACTATTTATACTGAACGAACGCACATTTAAAATAAAAAACAATGTAAAGTTTTTCTATTCGCCGTGATTAACCGGCAGGTAAAATAAAAGAGATAGGCACTCACAAGCCGTCTGGGTGTTCACAACAGCACAATGTACCGCATCGCAACCGCAGAAAAATGTCCTTTCCACGTCACAACCGGAGTGATTGAGAGCTACAATCATCTGCAGCGTTGGTGAATTGATTGGATATTACTACCCACTAGAAATTGCATCGATGTTCCATGAGTACAACAAATGTTTATGTCAGCTGAATGAACGTAACGTGGTGAACCGTCGCTTTAGTAGTTGCTTTAAGTAAAAAATGTTCAGGGAATTTTTTAGTTCAAATGGTACTTTATACTTTTATGAAGTGTATATAAATATTAATGACATGTGAATGTAACGAAAATGAATGAATCTTTTTGTGTTTTAAATAATGCGATCATTTTTGTCATTTCACTGTGATTATTTTTTTACCTCTACTAGGGTTTCAAACCGGGGGTAGATCACCCCAGTTGCATGACGCCGTTGGCTTATTGAATCACTCACCTGGAACAAAGGGATAACAAGTCATGTTAGTATATTTTAGTTGCATTTTTATTATAGCGAACATTTAAGTGTCGAGAATTTGTTCTTTTTCAAACTTATTGAGTGAAATTTATTAATATTTACTGTTACTGAAACAATTAATGAATTGTTTTGTAATTAAACTATTATTTACGGATTTTATTGAGTATAATTTCAGTTTTTAATGGCGACGTGGTTACGGGGACGGACGTGTTTGTCGTCCTGATGTCATAGTTAACCACCAGCTTTCTTGTTATTAAAGTTTGGTCTGGTCTACGCAGAATGAGCTTACAGTAGTCTTGAAGTTGTACAGGGTGCGTGGTCATGGATTTAATTTTGATGATACACTAACTAGGTTCTGTTGCCTGACGAGGGCGGAATTTCTATTCGAATATGCTGAACCTAGATCTGACAGACTGGTAATAGCATCTCTACTGTGGTGGTAAAGGCATTGCCCACACCAACCTGACCAAACAAACCATTGTTTCAAATCAACCACGGGTGATGATGAAAAATTATTTATTCATTCAAAAGAAAAAAAAATATGAAATAAAAACAATGTTGTTAAAAGTAATACGATCAGTGTATGTAGAATATATCTGTATCGAATATCTTTAACACTCATTTATGCTGACTGAATAAAGGGTGTAAAATGACACAGTATTTTTCCTTTCGAACTCCGTAATGTAGATAAATAAGGATATGGCGTATATTTATCACGGAAGCTCGCGTGAGTTGGCGTGCTTTGTGTTTCGGTGGCGACGCGAATATGCCGTGGATGATTTTCTTTTATGGGAAAGGCGGCAAACGAGCCAGTGGTTCACCTGATGGTAAGTGATTACCATCGCCCAGGTACATCTGCAACACCAGAGGTGCTGCAGGTGCGTTGCCGAGCCTTTAGGGTATTTGGGAGATGGGCGGGAGGATGATGTGGGGGGAGTGGGCCTCCGGCTACCTCACTCACCGAACGAAACGCAGAAGCACAAGATGCTTCGATTTCGCGCCGGTATTCTGCGAGGCCGTGGTATCTACCCGTTCGAGACGGCCCATTCGAACAGCAGCAAAAGCCGCCGCTTGGCTCTACTACGTACAAAAGTTCGAATGACGAAGTATTGATCGCGGATTTCATTTCCGGAAACTTTTTTTTATACGTGTGACAGTTACTGAACAAGTGTAATTACACAATAAATTAAATTTCTTCCGGAAAAGTGTACGTATATATATATAAATATGCGTAGAGAGTGGAAGTGGCTTTAGCTGCAAGTGAAGAAAACAAATACCTACTTATCATATATCTTTAAGTTACATTTCATTTCATTTTGAAAGTACTTCTCTGGGTTGAGTACTACGTATTTTTTAATCCAGTTTTTCAAATGTATGTAAGATTAAAAATTTTAAATGGAGGAATTCGATGATAATAATGACTTTGGTTCTAAAAAAAAGAAATTACTTAGACTGTACCGTACCGTTGAAATAGTATTCAAAAAACGTACGTAAAACACAGCGCGTTGTTTATCTACACTTAGGAACTTCCCTAAGCGAAATTACACAGTTGCGTGAGTGACGTAATATCCTGTTGTTTGGGACTTAACTAGCGTTGTAATGAGTTGCTACGTGTTATGTAGCTACTGGTCACCATAGTGAAACGGTCCTTTACGGGGGTTAGATGTGTTCATCTAACCGTGTGAACTTAACGACTATCATAAGCAACGTCACATTGTTGCAGTTGTCAACAGCGCACGAGATATATGATGCTGTAAGTGTAACACAGCACCCACAGATCCGAATATCAATGATTTGTGTGTCATATGTGCCCAACTTAGACTGAGAATCTTCAACAGAAATTAATATTCCTAAAATCACTTCTAAATTGCATTATACAGCGCGGAGCATAATCCGCAATTAGGCTTTCATAGTTTGTTTTAAATTACCCTTTAAGGTGATCAGGTGTTAATTTACAGGAATTGAGATAATCATTAACAATTGAAGTTTTTTACTGAATAAAGATGTGTCCCAAAAGCGGAGGTTTTTTAAAATTGAACTTAGTTCTTCAATGATAATAAAAAATAATCACACTACACTAAGACTGGGTGGCGAACTCGAGGGTCACGTTGCCCACGTGGGTGCGAAGGCCTAGTAGGAAGGTGCCATTTCCATTTGGAAATCGGACGCACAGGATCGGATGGCCAGGGGTGAGAGGGAAAGAAAGTGTCCTTTCTCGAGATGTGGCTACTTGGGACGGCTGACGCTGGAGAGGTTGCGGATGTGTGAAAAATCTTTCCCGTGGCCCTGAAAACATGCGGCGAAAGCGGAGTTCGTCCTTGCTCCTACGAGGGCGCGTATACATTAGGTATTTCCCCACGAAATAAAACGTCATCATGTGTTCCATGAGGTCCTAAAATTGTTTTATTTCTATTCCCTGAAACCACATACTCACTTAACGCTAGCATGCCATTCATGGAGGATTTGCCCATATTCACCACTTGGTGCGCATTGGTTAACGCGCAAGTGCCGCTATCTCTCCAACAAGAGATGCTACTCTCCATCACTAGTCTGTTGGATTAGGGTTGAGCATGTTAGGATAAAATTTCTGCCACCCGTTTTTTGGAACAGCTTCATTGGCAGTAAGTGCCGCATGCGGGTGATATTGACCGTTGAGGAAAGTGATAATATATTCAGTCATATTATATCAATCTTTTCCATATGATTTGTATACGAGATGTTGTTTGTAGACGAAAGAAAACTAAATTTGTAATTCAGTTAATCAGCGGTATCTTGTGTAGAAGTTCGGAGTCAGTTGTAGGCGCCAGGCTTTTGTAACAGCTCATCAAGTATTACACGGGCGTAGAAGCATAAAACCGAGCCCGTACCAAGTTCAACCGTTATTCATAACTTGAAAACTAATTCAACCAAAAACGGTTTTACGGCTAAGCATAAATCGCGGCGAGGTTTATTTCAAGAAAAGTTCCTAGTAACGTTCCTCTTGCAATTCTCGCTTTTACACCATATTTTATGGTTATATGTTGCCAGAGCCTTAAATTACGTACATGACGTGTGAATTCTAAGCAGCGTTATTTATTTCAAAACTACGCAGACTTTCACAAAATTGTAAATTCTTTCTAGTTTATTGTATAATCTTCATAAATATAACACTTTCCTTAATCTAACATTGCAAAGTATTCCAGACATAGTTATTTTTAAGGTTTTTACTTTCTTTGGCGTGCTAATTTTAATTCTTAGAAAAAAAATATAAATTAAATATGTCAAGTTTGTACATGTAATAAGTGTCAAATCCTTTGAGGCACATTTACCAATAATTCACAGTACGATCTGTTATTCATTGTCAAAGACTTCGTAGTAAGTAAAACTATGACATTACTATGAAAGTAAACCTATTATAATGGCTATAAAACTGAACAGATTTTACGCGAAGAGACAAGAAAGAAAATCTTCTAAAAACAGTGGAAAGACGCTCGCTAAAACAGAAGACTTATTCAACGTTCTGATAAAGAGGGTTTTAAGTGCCTAGAATGTAACCAACATTCCAGCAACTTCGCTCCTTTGATTTTCATATTCAATGTTGGTAAACTTGGCTAAGTTTCCTATCTCCTATATAAATGCTACAGATTAAATATGAAAATGGCACTGGATAGCTTTATCTATATATGTGCTGTCAAAACTGAGAGCGTTTGGAGAGTGATTAGAACAACCATTTATCATACGGCTAAAATATTGTGGCTCAAAAGGTTAAAAAGGCCTCGTTAAGAGTTTTTATATATACTTTGTAGTTTCATTGTACAAAGTTATTGAATAAAATGCTCATTTTGTTAGTTTGTAATTTGTAAAGTAAAGTTTTAAAGAGATATTGATAATTAATTTCTTTTTTTACTTTAGCAAAATTACGTTAAAATACAATATATTTACAACACATACATAAAAATAAGTGCATTTGAAAACGCATACTAACAATTAACAGCATACTTTTATATCAGGTATAAGGAAGTCTATAAGTTCTGTCTTATCAGTCTTACAGTTTATTAAAAGTTGCCGCCTTTGGCTTTGAAACAAGCCTGACCACGAACCTATGGATTAACACACAGTCTCCAATTGGGGAATTAAGGCACTCCTAGAGATAAAGATTTCTTGAGCGACTTTGCTCCAACATTGGAGCAAAGTTTTAAGCAGCAGTGTCCTCTAGTACTGACCACAATTTATAGTTCAACGGATTCAGATCTGAATTGGTAAAAGTATTCGGCTTGTGAGTTCAAAACTTTGTTCTCTAGCCAGGTGTAAGTTGTTCCAGATATTCAGTTGAGCCAGAAAGAGCCTATCTCACAAATATGAAGCTTCGTGACTTCTTGGTAGAACATCCCTTACCAAACCATAACTGATGTAGGATAATGAGCACGTTGTACTTGCCAACAAATTGCGATCTTGAATCTTCAATCCAGAAAAATAAAATGTAAAAAGAACATTTCTGAGTCTTCCATTAGCGTATCAGAACAGCAAGCGTTTTGATTGTTCTACTCTCTTAAGCTGCAGGGATTGATTTAGGGCATGTGTGTGTAACGTCGGTAAGCACCTAGCTTCAGCTCTCGTTTAATAATTCGCGACAGGCTCTTAGGGGGATTTTAATTTCAGACGATATCGTCGAAAGCGTTCAAAAAGTTTAAACCGGTCGCCCCGATCTTTTATGGACTTTGACTACGAAATTGTAGGTATATCTATGGATTTCGATACTCAGGATATAAACAAACTCTGGGATGATGCCTAAGTTTTCAACCCTCCTAAAAATAACACACGGCTCCATACCCACTTTGTGCAAAGCAATCACTGCAATGCTGTTTGTGGACGCCTCACTCCATCATGTGTTAAATTACATCACGTTTACGATAAAAATTATACTGAAAAGTAGCGGGAAGTTTATTACATAATAAACACATGATAATTTGAATTAAGAAAAAGTTAAAAATAAATATTTTTAGTTAAATATATTATTTATGGCCTGACTTGCCTTTATTTTATACTTGTTATAATATCTGCAAGTATTATCTTACTCACTTACTTAGTTATAAGTACGTCTTGAGAAAAATAGGGCCTACAATATTCAAACTTTCAGCTTTTAAGTGGCATAAAAATAAAATTTAATTTGTAGCAAAACATCTTGAGCAATACCAGGCTTGAGCATATTAAACTCTGAAAAATTCTGCAGCGAATCACGGGTATTACAAATCTGCTAATCAATAGTAACTTTAGATTATCTTTAATATTCCCTCCATTCCAATCCCTCCGAAATCCGAAATCCCTCCCATCTCCCAAATATCCTGAAAGACCGGCAACGCACCTGCAGTATCTATGGTGCTGCAGATGTATGTGGGCGACGGTAATCGCTTAACATCAGGTGAACCGCTTGCTCGTTAGCCGTTTCTTCCATAAAAAAAAAAAAAATTAATAACATCTTTAACTAAATGCCACATTGACAGATTCCGGAATTTTCACTAACGCAATGACGTAACCCGTATGCGACCTGTCATTTTCAGACGGCTCGTTAGAAACAGTTAAGCTTCAATCTGCTAACGAGCCGAAGTTTCAGCACAGCTCGGGGTCCATATGTATAATATGCCCCTTCCATATAGCCTTTGAAAATGGATTCTACCCCTACACACTACTACTATTACAACTTCCCCAGCTATATTAACAATGCATGACCAAATTTAACCTAGTTTCTCACTGACAAAGACCGTTATACCTACAAACGGATAACGATGACGTCATAAGACCTTTTAAAGCTAGCAATATTTGATACAAAGTATACTGAAATTACAGGTAAGGGATCAATGTCAAAAACAACGTAAAGCTTTGTTGAAGGTAAGGCATGGAACAGTTTACTTCGTCATTAAAGTCTATGAGAGCTTAGTTTTTAAAAATCATTGTTCTTCACTTTGTCTTTTATTGCCATTAATATCATATCAAATTTTAATCATGTCATCTATCTAGGCGTAAGCCAAGGAGGTGAAAAGAGAACACTTCTTCGGTGCGGGTTTGCGAAGTTTTTCTTTTTTTTTTCTTCATCGGACTTTTTGAGTCTGTTACTATCCATTTCGCCAGACATACTATTAGAGTGCAGTGGATAGTATTTTTGAATTCTTGGTGAGAGAGATTACAAGCAACAATTATGGGCAGGTAGGCAGGAAACATATGTTATGAAACCTGTATGGTTTATTCTCAGTGTTTTTCTTAAACGCTAAACACTAATAGGATGTGAACGGGAATTAAACTCAGGTTCCTCATTAAATTCACTGCCCTTCCCCTGCTACCATGGCTCAATATAAAAGGGCTAACAATACTAAGTAATTTGCATGCGCTGATTTCGAGGCGGCGGTACGATGAATAACTCGCCATGACTCACTGTATGTATACCTATGTTACGCGAGTCGGTTTAAAGTAAAAATTACTTGTTGACGCAACGCTGTGAGTTACGACTAGCGTTGCCAAGTGTCCCGATTTTGGCAGGACGTCCCGCGAAACGCCCGATTTTTTGAACGTGCCGTCGGCAGGTACTTTGATTATTTTTATTACTTTGATTACGTCTTTTGATATTTTTCAAATTAGCCAAAGAAATCCAACAACAATGTTACACTAAACTTCCGTTTTTTATCATACACTTTGTGCATCTAAATGTTGTAGGTTTAATAATTTCTTATAACCGCGCGTTAATTAAAGCAATAATTAATCGAAAATATTCTTACTTTTTCTTAGCTTTTTTGTTGTAGTCCCGCGTCAAAATGCTATGCCCCGGTTTTTATTTTAATATTTTTTGGAGAAATACGCGATTTCTCCAAAAAATACTATTTAGAAACATTTGCCATAGTTTGATGATACTACACATGAGAAATATAGTCTTTTATAGTAAAAGTCACAGATAAGTACAATGGTGGATTAGTAGTAAGTGATTGCCGCGCCCATAGACACGTCAATATTCGATCAATTGCGAATTAATTAACAATTTTATGCATCGAAAATTAAAGTTAAAGTACGTTGTCGTTGCTGCTTGAAGACTAGACGAACACTTTGTAGCTTATTACAATGTCTTCCCTTTCCTCATTTTCACACAAATTAGTGTCGATAATAGACAAAAAAAAAGCTCCATACAATTAAACTAAAGTTTAATTAAATTGATCTACTTTACATTAAATATGTTTTTCTATCTTTAAGACGTATAAGAAACATCTGCGCATTTTCACTATAAGCATTTGAATAAACATAAATTTGTTACGAAGGCTGATGTTTACGAAACAAGGGTTTAGAATCTCGTGATGCCCCTGCAATATTTACACGACGACGATCCCTAACAAAGGACTTTTGTAACCGATTTGTCGGCGGAAAAAATATAGAACCAACGCATACACAAATGTTATATTTAAACGATGCGAACGAGTCTTTTTTTTTCTTTTATAATGTCTTTATTCGCCATAATGTGGCTTGACTTTTCTACTGTCCCAGTTTTCAGCAGCGTTTATTGATGTTACACACGTTTGTCGATATATTATTTCTTAGGGCTTAATATTGTACGATATTTATAATATTCGCTTTCGTCGCCAGTCCTCTCGTAGTTTGTATTACGATACTCATTGAATAAGAACTTGTATATCAAATCCCTTAAACAGTTCCAGTAAATTCCTAGAATATTTTCCACTAATAGTATTCAGGCGTGGCATCTGATTTCTTTCTTATATTACTCATCAAGAATAGATTTATAGGGCACAGGTTGTGGTAACTTGAACAACTTTGTTAGAACCATACTTAATTAAAAATATAAGTAAAAGTATAATAATTTAGAGCCCGTCCTAATTTTAATAAGTAATAGCAACTCGGATAGATAAACAGCCACAATTTATTTTGAAAAGAAACAAAACGGAATTGTAAACCGTATCCCGTACGAATCTCCATATGATATCATTTTAAATCTTCGAATTCCGCGCACGGTTTTGACGAAATGGATAGCAAACACAAGGCTATCCCATTTAGCTCCGAGATCCGCTTATTTGCGGGAAGGCTTAGCTACATTGCCTATACTATGCATTGTAAAAGAGGAAGCTATTTTCTTCCCTATACATATGTATTACGTACTATTTTAGCAGATCAATTTGCCAAATTCTTATTGAACAATCGCATATATACTATACATTTCCGAAAAACCGTTCTCTGATCAAACTATCGTGAAAAGGCTATCGTGAATGAGATATCACTATGAATTCATGAAGTTTTCTTAGCTATATGTTTTTGTTTTGTCCTCGCTTAATGTTTTTTGGCTCCCGTCTTTCGATACTATTAATTAGTACTAGTAAAAAAATATTGTTATAACTTTAAAATGTAAACCATTAGCCTGTATTTTAAAACAGTTTAATTTTTTTTTTTTATTTTCTCTACAGTAATACAAGGCATTACGTTGGTTATCTGAATAAAAAAAAGACATTAAATCTACTGTGCAACGTCGACTTCTTGTAAGGATAATATCTAATACCTATCTAAAAGGTCGGGGAAAAAGTATTTTCGTATTTTATATACAAATTCGATCGAGAATTTTTTTATCTTAGTTTATTTACATTTGATTTTAATATATATGTGCCATTTTGTTCGATAATTTGTTGCCATTTTGTAGGTAATGACATAATCCCATTGGTGTAGAAATTTTAGACTTCTGATCAAAAAACTGCGACAAATAGTTTTACCTATTGATGTTAACCTACTACTACCCAAAGAATTCTGAAGACACCGAAACTGGTGCAAGTCGGAGGGTGCAAGGTCAGGGCTATATGATAGATGCATTAACACTTCCCCATCAAGCTCTCTCAATATTTGGTGAGTGGCTGAAAATGTGTGATGTCTGGTGTCATCTTGATAAAGAAACTACACCGTTTCTGTTGTCAATTCCAGCTGTTTTTTTTTTATTTCTTAGTTGAGTCTCATCCGCTGTTGGCAGTAGAGATCTGTGTCCCCGGGGGTAAAAGCCCAATATGAACGATATGATGACCTTTCAATCCCACTAAATACACAGCATCACCTTATTAATCCGGGTTTCGCTATGGTCTGTGGAGCTTGACTGACCTTTTACCAAGATATTTTCGCACGTTCCTGTCATAAGTAATCCACTTCTCATCACCAGTGATCAATCTTTTCAAAAACGTTATGGTTTCATTACGTTTCAATACAGAATCGAAAATGAGTACATGATTGATTAGATTTCTTACAGTGAACTCATGTGGCTTCCAAACACCGAGCTTTTTTGTACATCCAGACTTTTTCAAAACCTGTTTTGTGGTCAACCCCCAGCTCTTCAGCTATATCGTAACTATTAATAAGGCGAATTTGTTCCACTTTTTTAAAAATGTCAATCTTTATCCGTAGCAGGTCCAACCAGAGCGAGCGAGTCGACTTTGACATCAAAAGTCCATAAACGTCCACAAATTTTTTCGCACTTTGTGACGCGATTTTTCTCTTTTTTTGTAATAAAACTTCAAAATATACCGGTATTTCCAATTTAGTTTCACTTACTTTGGTGTACAGAAAAACAATAGAAAGATGGTGGAAAATCGTTTTTACTTATTGTTTTTCTATTTTTAGGATGTCATCTATTTAATATTAATAAACAGTACAACCAAAGATACTTTACTGCAACTTTTTACTTATAAAATACAAAAAAACTAACATTACATTTCACTTTAGTTCATAAGAACTGTTCTTAGTCAACCCCCTGGTACGTCTTGGCGGTTCTTCTCTGAGGTCTAGATTATACTAAACATGCCAAAACTTACCTCTGAGAGCTCGTACCAATGAGTGTTTGGAATTGTATGTACAATTTAAACATAAGGGAGATTTAATTACAAGGAGTAAGGTATTTTTCAATCAAATCAAAATATTTGGAATTTGGACTAATATTCTACGGTTATTTGTAATAGAATATATTCTATTTCTCCGGAAGTGATAGCTTTTTCGATGAAATGCTATTTCAGCATTACGTGTATTCGATTTGCAATAGAATCGTAGCACTGTATCCGAACTCATGTCCCCCGCACGTTTCCAACAATATTGTATGTACGGAAAAAGAATTCATATTTCCCGTCAAAACGTCTGCTATGTGAAATTTTCAATTGAAACGAATAACAGTACTAAAGTACGTGACAAGCGAAATATCTGAACTCTATTTGTTACATACAACATTTTTGTATGTATATATTCACACCTTGTTCCCAACGGGGTAGGCAAAGACAATCTTCTTCCACTTGCTACGGTCCTGACATACGTCTTTCGCTTCTTCCAATTTCATCATTCTTAGCATACATGCTTGTTGGTTTAGAGTACTCTTGACCTGGCCTTTTTCCAGAAAGTCTCCAATTTGATCGCGAAATGTTCGCCCTAGGCGAACTTCCTCTCTCGACTTTTATAGCATATCCAATTAAATTTCTAAATATTTTTTGTATGTATATATTCACACCTTGTTCCCAACGGGGTAGGCAAAGACAATCTTCTTCCACTTGCTACGGTCCAGACATACGTCTTTCGCTTCTTCCAATTTCATCATTCTTTGCATACATGCTTGTTGGTTTAGAGTACTCTTGACCTGGCCTTTTTCCAGAAAGTCTCCAATTTGATCGCGAAATGTTCGCCCTAGGCGAACTTCCTCTCTCGACTTTTATAGCATATCCAATTAAATTTCTAAATAATGTGCTATAAATATAATACTATTTAGAAAGAAAACTTTTTTTTTTTTGATGACAATAGTGCAAATCTCCCTTAGCACGTATTTTGTATAAAATATACTTAATTATTCCATTTGGCATTTATTATATATCAATTAATATAAATAGTTTCCGTTTCATAGTGCTAATAATAGCAGTATTAATGTGCTAATAATAAAAAGTTCGTGTGGCCGTGTGATAGTAGAATATCTACCCTAATTTGCCGAACGCTAATGCAATGGTTTGCTGAGCGAGAAGAGTATGATGCGTGCGCAGTGTTGCGGGAAGTCGATGTGGCTCAGGACCATCCTTGTGGCAATCTTAAGGGGAGGCCCATGATCAGCGGGGGACTTGCGGCAGAGACGTACAATTTTTTTTACTTTTGGTCTTTTTTATTAGGAGCAACAACTACGATTTGTAAACAAATGAAAAAAAAAATTATTGAAAGGAATCTCCTCACAATATAGATATTAAAAAACAAAACAAATTTAAAACAAGACTGCTCAAAAATAAATTATAGAAACACACTTTACACGCCCAATTAGAAAAAAATCCTATCAACACGTATGTACACGTACATAGAGTGGTTGAATTACGCTCATGCAGGATCCGTGGAAAATAGAGACTGTCACAGACACGAGAGAAACTTTTTATCTTGAATATGAGCACATCTCGGGGAAAGTAGCTTATGCAGAACTCTAGTTTCGAGAAGAGGTTTTGCGCGCTCTCGTAAATTTCTTTTGTTGCGAAGCTCAGAATACGGGAAATTGTGTAAGTGGCATCACATTCTGCGAAAAGCCGAT
The DNA here is from genome assembly GCA_029286595.1 of Bhutanitis thaidina. NCBI lineage: Eukaryota > Metazoa > Arthropoda > Insecta > Lepidoptera > Papilionidae > Bhutanitis > Bhutanitis thaidina. The sequence continues at coordinate 4,800,003 of JAGSMS010000012.1, read as the reverse complement.
TGT